>JAJHZJ010000031.1:6313650-6913650 GCA_023548195.1 Bettongia penicillata ogilbyi
ACCAACAGTGGGTATTCCACAGGATTCTGTCATGGGATCTCTTTCTTATCTCTCTATCCTATATCCCTTGCTGATCTCAGCAGCTCCCTTGGATTTGATTATCATCTCTCTACTAATGATCCTCAGATCTACTTACCCAGCCCTAACTTCTAATCTCCAGATTCACATTTCCACCTGCCTATTGGATATCTCAAAATGGAGTCCCCATAGATTCCTTAAACTCAACATGTCCCACACTGAATTTCATTATCTTTCCCCCAAAACTCTCTCTTCTTCCAAACTTCCCTAATAGTGTTGAGAGTGCGATCATTTTTTCTGTCATTCAGGCTGGTGATCCAGGGGTCATCCTCAGTTCCTTTCACCTCCCATGTCCAATCTGTTGCCAAGACCTGCTGATTTGACCTTTGAAACACCTCTTGTATATGCCCCCTTCTCTCCTCTGATACTGCCACCATCCTGGTGCAGACCCTCATCATCTCACTCCTGGACTGTTGCAAAAACCTGCTGGGCAGTCTGCCTGCCTCAGGTCTCTCCCCACTCCAGCCCTTTCCTTCATTCAACTATGTCAAAGTGATCTTCCTAAAGTCAGCTTTAGGCTACATCATGATTCCTTCCTCCAACACCACCCCATTGAATGAGCTCCAGTGGCTATCTCTCTATCCTCTCTAGGATCAAACATAAATTCATTTGATGTTCAAAGCTTTTAATTACCTTCCCCCCCACCTTTTCAGTCTTCTTACACTCTAATCCCCCACACCTGTACTTTTTGATTCAGTGACACTTTCCTCTTTTTGCTCCTGGAACAAGACAATCTATCACCTGACTCTGCATTTTCTCTGGCTATCTCCCATGCCTGGAGTACTCTCCCTCCTCATCCCTGCCTCCTGGCATTCTCAAGTCCCAGCTAAAACCTCACCTTCTGCAAGAGGGCCTTCCTGACCACTCTTGATGCTGGTGCCTTCCCTCCGCTGATTATGTCCATTTCAATGTTTATGATGCATAAAAACCCTGAGAGAAAGAGTTGCTGGGTAATTAGTAATCATTTTATTAATTAGGTTAGCCATCAATCAATAAATGGATGGTCAGTGGTTTCTCTTGGTAACCAAAGATGCCAAGGGAGATCCTGAGATGCCTTAAATACCTTTTGACAGAAAACTCCCCTGCTAAGTGAAACTCAATCCTGACTGGTGGACATTTAATGAGGAGGTAGGCTAAAAGTCTTCAGAAACCGGCTGAGAACAGGTTTGATTATGAGACTCAGCAGTCTCCAAGAATATGGGCAGAAGGAAGCTGACTTCATCTGGACCTCTCTGTCTGGTTTTCTCTTTTATGAGCTGGGTCACCCTATCCTCTAATAGTTGGGACCAAGAACAGGAGTTCCTTTCCTCAGGGTAAGAGCCAGCTCAGACTGGATTCTATACAAAAATTAGGTGCTCTAATTGGCTGAGGTTCCACCCAAGATGGACAAGTTTGTTCCTTAGCTGATCAACCAGTCACGTCCTTCAGAAACAGACCGACCTTAATGAGTGCTAGGACTCTACACAGAAATTAGGGAGAAAAGCTTGGATCACAAATTAATGATTAGTTATTAAGAGAGTAATAATTTCTCTCAGCTGTTTACATCTTGTTGGAACCTAGCTGTTTGCATACTGCCTCCCCCAAGAGACTGTGAGTTCCTCCAGAGCAGGAACCAAAAAGATGACTTTTCTTTGTATTCCCAGTGCTAGTATGGTGCCCGGAACATAGAAAGTGCTTTATAAATGATTAGTATAAGTAGTTAGAGTCTGAGGCAGGATTTGAACCCAGATCTACCTGTCTCAAAGTCCAGTGTCCTATCCACTGTGCCACATTATTCAAATCATACCTCAAAGCAATTCTTGTTGGGTATATCTACCCATTGGTCATCCAAGCCCCTGCTTACAGAGGTCCAATGAGGGAGAATCCATCACTTTCTGAGCTATATATTCAATTTTTGGACCTCCTTAATACAGTACTTTTGCCATGAAGAAAATAGCACAGATAATAATTATCATTATTTTATAGGGGAGAAAATTAAAGCAGAGAGACTTGATCAAAGTCACATAGTAAGTATGTGACAGAAGTGGACTTCTTCAAGTCCAATGCATTTCTAGTTCACTATTCTGTCTCCTAATACTCATTAGGCCCTTTATTGTTTAATTTTTCAATTGTGTTCAACTCTTCATGACCCCTTTGGAGGTTTTCTTGGCAAAGATGCTGGAGTGGTTTGCCATTTCCTTTTTTAACCCATTTTAAAGATGAGGAAACTGAGGCAAACAGGGTTAAGTGACTGCCCAGGGTCATACAACTAGTGAGTGCCTGAGGCTGGATTTGAATTCAGGTCTTCCTGACTCTAAGCCTGGCACCCTATCCACTTTACCACCTAGCTGCCATTAGGCCCTTAGCCACAATAAAGAATCATAGAATGTCAAAGTAGGAAGGAAACTTAAAAGCTGTCTAGCCTGATCCATACCTGACCAAAAATCCCCTCTATAGCAAATCTCTTCATTGCCTGGCTATCCTTTTCTTGAAGATGGTCACTGAGGAAGAACCTGCTGCCTCCTGAGGCAACTGATTCCACTTCTATATAAGAAAATCTTTTCTTTTATAGAGAGTAAATCTGCCTCTCTTCCTACTTCTACTCTCGTGGATGAGTACAATAAATCTAATCTGTCTTCCATATGGCAGGCCTTCAAATATTTGAAGACAGTGGAGAAGTCGCACTGTGCCTTCTTTTCTCCAGGCTAATAAATACTCCCAGTTCTTCCAACTATTTTCTAAACAGCACTATCTTCCTGGTCACCCTTTTTGGGACATGCTGCATTCATCAATTTCCTATGATGCTTGTAAGATGTGGTCCCTGCCTTCAAGAAGCTTACAATCTAGTAGAAGGATAAGATACAAATAAACATGATGCAAAGTCTTTGAATATTTTTAGACCTCTCATTTCATCTATATGGATTTTCCCTCTGCTAATGGAGTATCCAACCTCCCTGTTCTTTAGTGGAAGACAACCTACAGTCACTTCTACAATGGTCGAAAGGACATACTTCAGTTGCTTTTAAAAGGACTCATCCCTGGCTCAGCAAATTCCCAGAGCTGAACATTCTAGGATTTTAGGAGGCTGGTCCTTTTTGACAAATGTACATGTGCCTGCCATCACAGGCCTACACGACAAGCCTTTCCAAACTGGATAGACCACTAGAGTTTATGCTATGTTAACACAACATTCAGGAGGAACTCAGGACCTTCTCCTTATCACTATTCGATATTGGAGGAGCTTTAATGAAAATAATAGAATTGTGGAGCGTAGAATTGCAATAAACACCCCCAGTTCAAATGATGCCCTCTACCAAATGGATTTATACAGGAGTAGAAATTTTTTTAAAAAACAGAATTTTAGAGGCAGAGGGATCTTTAGAACATAGAATGTTAAAATGAAAACCATACTAGGATATAGAATGTCAGATCTGGGGGGACCCTTTAGGACATAGAATATCAGTACAGAAAAGAAATTTAGGATAGAGAATATCAGTACTGGAAGAGAGCTTAGAACAGAAAATGTTACAGCTGGAAAGGACTTTAGAACAGAGAATACTGAGGGAGGGGAGGATCTTTAAATAAGTAATGTTAGAGTAAAAATGAATCTTGGAAGAGAGAATGTTAGAAGAGACATGGAGATCAAGAGTCTCAGACCTCCATCTCCCCTCTTACAACTGATAGCACTGAGATCCATGGAAGGAAAAAGACTTTCCCAGGATTACACTGCTTCCCCAACCATGTCCTCCCGTCTGATGCAGTACTGAATCATTCCTGCCCCCACCCTGAGCCAGGCTGGGGTCAGTTCATTCCTTTGGTGTTAATCGTTCCTTACACAGAGATCTCCCCTTTTTTCTGAATCATCCCTCCTGCTGCCCTTCTCTGATCTCTCTCCAATCACTCCATAGCTTTCTGCCAAGAAATGCACACCATTTTCCAGATGTCCAGAGACCCATTCCTTCCAGCATTAGAAACCTTTCTTCACAGCTCATGCCTCAGGGGTGGACTTTCTCTCCATCGGGATCTTGTTACTGTTTATCTGGTACTGTTTGCAAAGCAGGCTGGAAACCATTTTCACGTGTTAATCCTCACAGTGGTTTTAATGGGATAGTGTAGGATGCTTAGCTCCATTGAATAAGAATTATTTGTGACCCAGAATGGAGTGTGATGAGATCAGAGATCTTGACACCTTGTCCAGAGACACACAGCATATTCATTACCAAGATAAAATTGAGGCTCTGGTCACCCAGAATTTAATAGCCAATGAGCAACACGGTCAATTTTCTATAGTACTATAATCCTCTCTTTTTCTCCTTTGTCTTTATCTCTCAATGATTACTCTTTATAATAACCATTGCTATCATAAAGCATGATAACAATTACGCTCTTCTACCTTTATGGTATTTACAAACACTCCTCAAAAGAGTTCTGGGAAGTAGATAATAGAAAAGTTATTATTCCCATTTTATAGAAGAAGAAACTAAGTCTCAGGCACGTGAAGCAACTTGACCAAGGTCATGTGACTGGTTAGTTGCAATGCTAAATTGCATATAGTTCTTTGACTATACCACCTTTTGTCTCCAATGTACTTTATGTCACTGTCTTAAGTGATCCTCACCACAATTCTGTGGGTAGTACAGAGATTTGAATTTCAGAGTCGGGAGAGAAAAAAGTAAGTTAATTTCAGTGCCTTCCCTCAGTTAATCATTTCCAATTTATCCTGTAGATAGCTTGCTTTGTATTTGTTTGCCTGTTGCCTCCCCCATTAAATTGGAAGGTCTGTGAGGGCAGAGACTATCTTTTGTTTCTTTTTCTATCCCCAGCACTTAGCACACTACTACATAGTAGGTGCCTAGTAAATGTTTACTGACTGATCAATTGACTGAGAGTTGGGAATCTCAAAGGCCACCCATCCTCTATACAGGAGGTGAAAACATGTACTGTGTCAGAGACAAAAGGGGCTTTACGAATCTGAACAAAAATGCTTTCGACAGCCTACCTGACACGTGGTCATCTAGGTTTCACTGGGAAACCTTCAATGAAGGGTAGAAGGTGGGGGATTCTTATACTGGAGTAGAAAGGATATAGTCTGTTATCACTGAGAGGACTTTAGAACACAGAACAGAGAATGACAAGCTGGAAGGGACTTTAGAACAGAGGATGGCATGGCTGGAAGGGACATTAGAAAAGAAGGATGTCACAGCTAGCAACGATTTTACCACAAAGGATGTTGCAGCTGGAAAGGACATTAGATATCATCCACTGGGACCATTTCATTTGTACAGAGGAGAAAGCTAAGAACCAGGGAGAGAAGGCAAGTTGCTCAAGGTCACACAGCTTTATGTTAGAACTCTGTATTTCTGATGCAAAGCCTGGAGTCTTTCCATTAAAGTGGCTGAGTCTCACACTCCCAGCGGTGAGAATGTGGGGAGCCACAATGTTCCTGGGCAACAGTCGTATGCATTCTTGTATCTCGAATCATTTAGTGAAAGGAGTGAGTCAAACCTGACTTCAAAGTAGCTGAAGGTGAAAGTTAAGAGCGAGAAGTCTCTTGCTAAACAGCGGCTAAGAATCACAATACCCAGCCCTCTTGAGATGCCTCAAGGGATGCTAATGGAAAACAGAGATAGTACAACAAAGACAGCTGGGCAAGCCAGCTCTGGCAAACACCAACTGCTGGGGACATTGACAAATTGGAATACATCCAGAGAAGTGCCTGAACTATGGGAAGATTTGGGGGGGAGGGATTGAAGGTGGGTAGACATGAGGGCTGTCAGCACAGAGGAGAGAGATTAAAATTGTTCAGCTTGGCCTCAAAGGGCAGAATTAGGCGCAAAGAGTTGAAATTCCATGGAGGCAGATTTCAATTTAATAGAAGAAAGAATTTTCTACCCCAGCTGTTCAACAGCAGAATAAGCTACCTCAGGAGGCGCTAAGCTTTCAGCTTCACTGGAAACGCTTGAGCAGAGGCTGGATGAATGCAATAATGGGAATTTTTGCCCTGAGAGTGAAGTTCCACCAAATGACCTCCGTGGTCCCTGCTAGCACTAACATCCTTGGATCCAATGTTTCTGTGATTCTAAGAACCAAAAAATACTGTTATTTTCAACTCCTAGATTCTGTGGCTTTTAAAAAAATATCAGTCACTTTTATTTTTATGTCACCTTCATTTCCAAATATGACTCCCCTTTCACCTACCCAGAGGGTCCTTTCCTTTGCAACATAAAATAAAAAAGAGAGTAAGAAAAGTGGGTCAGCAAAACTAAGTAATAAATCAACGGAGGATGACAGTATATTTTTCCCCAAATGTTTTATTCTAAGTTTCTATGACTGGTTTTAATGTTCTCTGGTTTTTAAGATTGTATGAGTAAGTGGAGAAGCACATGATAGAGTGGGGAGAGAACTGGCCTTGTAGTCAAGAAGACTTGGGTCTAAACTACCTCTGACCCATTCTGACCTTGGGAGCCTGGGCAAGTCACTTAACTCTTCAGTGCCCCCAGGGAACTCTCTAGGAAGGAAGAACAAGGAAGGGGAAAAAGCATTTATTAAGCTCCTGCTGTGTGTCAGTCACTGAGCTAAACAATTTATAATTAGTATCTTATTTGATCAGGAAACTGAGGCTAATGGAGATTTCATGACTTGCTTAGTGTAACACAGCTAATGTCTGAGGTGAGATTTGAACTCAGGTAATAATAGTAGCTAATATTTATAGAGCACTCACTATATGCCAGGCACTGCACGAAGTGTTTTACAATTATTATTTCATTTCGTTGTCATGAAACCCTGGGAGTCAGGAGCGATTAATGATCCTCATTTTACAGGTGAAGAAACTGAGGCTAGGGTTAAATGACTTGGCCAGGGTTACACAGCTAGTAAGGATCTAAGGCCATATTTGAACTCAGGTCGTTCTGACATTAGGCCCAGAGCTCTAGCTACTGAGCCACCCACCAAACTGCTTGTCTAAGGCTATAATTTGTACAGGAGGTTGCTGTTCAGTCATTTCATTTGTGTCCAACTCTTTGTTACCCTATTTGGGGTTTTCTCGGCAGAGATACTGGAATGGTTTGCCATTTCCTTCTCCAGATCATTTTACAGATGAGGAAACTGAGGCAAGCAGAGTTAAGTGATTTGCCCAAGTGTCTGAGGTCAGATATGAACTCAGAAAGATGAGTCTTCCTGACCCCCAGCCCAGTGCTCTATGCCTCCCAAGTGGAGGAGGTACTGTTCTGCATTGGTAGATTATGTTTCTTCATCATTTCCTACATCGATGAAATAAAAAATTTGGAATTAAAAAAAAGAAATCTATAAGTTCATAGATTTAGAGGTAGAAGGAACCTTTGAAGCCTTCAAGTTTAATTTCTTCATTTTAAAGATGAGGAAACTGAGACTCCAAGAGATTAAGGGCCATAATGGGTCAGTTAAATAGTACAGTGGATAGAAGAGGTCTGGAAGACCCAAGTTCAAATCTAGTTTCAGATACTTATTAGCTATGTGACCCTGGGTAAGTCACCTATCCCTGTTGGCCTCAGTTTCCTCATCTGTAAAATAGGCTAGAGAAGGAAATGGTGAACCACTCCAGTATCTTTGCTAAGAAAAGCCCAGAAAGGGGTGATGAGGAGTTGGAAATGACTGAAACAACTGAACAGCAACAATTACAATGGTCACATAGCTCTGTCCATGGCCATACATCCAGCAGCAGAGGCAGACTTTGCAGCCAGGTCTTCTTGACTCAGCTCACTGAGGTATGCTTCCTCTTCTTAGTACAGTTTGATCATTCTCAGTATTGCCCTGCCATGCTACATGTTGTATGGATGAAAGTGCATTGGGTGCTCAGGGAGACCTACCCCCTCTGTTGTGAGGGCGTGCAGAGCCTTTTCCAGGGCTGCTCATCCATTCAGGGTGTCCTCCTTCACCCAAGGCTCCAAGAAGCTGTAGTTCTAAGCAGTGGTCACACCTTGGTAAACCATCCCGGTAGACGAGCTACACCAGGTTGAGGGTAACCGACCAGGCCTCAAACCCATTGGTTTGTTAGAGGGGTGTCTACCCCAAGCATGTGAAGACTTCCCCACTCAGAATGGGTGGATGAGAACAATTTGTTCCAAAGACCATGAAGGGGCTAAAAGCAGGAAGAGCTTAAAGCTTGGTCAGACTTTGGAGACACCAGGGTCACCCGCTGCTTCCCAGACCATCTCCAATCGTCCTGACTTTTGTCCTGCCACTGCACTTTGATGACTCAGGAAGAGAGAGTGAAACTCTGCCTCGCTTCGATCCAATTCACCCACAGTCAAGACACCACCCCATGATATCATCTTTGGTCTTCTTGGAAAACAAAGGACGAACCACAGAGGAAATGCACGTGAACCTGCTAATGGAAGAGTCAATGCTTTCATGAAAAAGATGAAACTGGAAAACACTATCAGCCAGCAATAGGAAGCGAGATATCTGTAATTTTTCTAACAATACTGGTTCCCCACATCCATGGGAGTGGGCCCAGTCAGGGATGGACCAGGAAATTGAGCTGAACTCTTTGGGGAGGATTTCCTGGAGGAGGTGTCCCTAAGTTGTAGGATAAAGAAGGAACATGTTGAAGGAGGGAAGGGCATGCTCCTCCCTGAGCACAGTCTCTTGGGGTGATGCCCTGATTGTTGTGCAGGTGGAGACCATCGGCGATGCCTATATGGTGGCCTCAGGGCTGCCTAGGCGGAATGGCACCCGGCATGCCGCTGAAATAGCCAATCTGGCCCTGGACATCCTCAGTTCTGTGGGGGACTTCCGCATGAGGCATGTGCCTGAAGTGCCCATCCGCATCCGGGCCGGCCTGCACTCAGGTGAGTGGGTGCTGGTGGTCCCAGGCTATAGGCACAGGAGAGTCCAGTCCTAGGACTGCGTACACTGAGCTGAAAGTGGGGGTGGATGGGAGGCTTTGTGGGAGCCTTGGGTGGACATAAAGAAGGAAGAAACAAGTATTTATTATGTGCCAAACTCTATACTAAATACCTTACAAACATCATCTCATTTCATCCTCACAACAGCCTGAGGAGATGGTCGCTACTGTTATCCCCATTTTACAGATAAGGAAACTGAGACAGAAGTTAAATGTCTTGGGTCACAGGCTGGATTTGACTCCCAGCCTAGGGATCTATCCAATGTACCAAAGCACCTGTGTGGTAGTTTGTATAAAGGTGAGGTAACATCATCTTTGACAGATGAGGAAACAAAATGTTGAAGCACCTTCCATGGGTTCTGGAGTTCAAAACCTGCCTCAGATACTTCCTAGCTATGTGTCTCTGGATAAACCTCTAAACCTCTGCCTCAGTTTCCTCAATTGTAAAATGAGGATAATAACAGCACTTCTCTCCCAGGGTTGCTGCAAGGATCAAATGAGATAATGTTTGTAAAGCACTTTGCAAGCCTAAGAGCACTATATAAGTGTAGGTATTTTATTTTATTTATTTTTCAATAATCTTCAGAAAGGTAACCTGATCCAAGGCCATACAACCAGGAAAGGTCAGAGTTTGGACTCTAACTCATGTCCCAGATCCATTTTCAAAGCTCTTCCCACTGTCTTGTGACTTTCTCTCAAACATTTAACAATTTACAGAAGAGAAAATGGTAGCCCTCCCTCCCATTTTAAGTGACTTCTCTAGTATCACACATAGTTCATGCTTAGTAAATACCAGATCTGAAATTTCAGCCTTATTCTTTTAACTTCAAATTCTACTCTCATTCAATTTGTGTTTCAGAGGGGAAGCTATCACCAGCACTGATGAGTTCCTCAAGTGGTCAAAGTGGGAGAAGGGGCACAGGGCTGGAAAGGAGGGGAAGGAGGAAGCAGCCCAGTGCTAAGCATCCAATAAGAACAGGTTCAGAATGCCACGGTGATGGTCCTTGTTTAGCCTCTAAATGTCAATGATAAGTCTCTGCCCCAAGTATCAGCTGAAGAGGAGAGAGACTCTAGCCTCATCTCTGCATTCTTCCCAGATCCTGTGACCTGGGAGAAGGGAATAAGGATTTATGTAACTCTACTATATGCCAGGCACTGTGCAAAGGGTTTTTAAAAATTGTCTCCTGTGATTTTTGCAACAGCCCTTCGAGGTAGATGCTGTTATTATTCCTATTTTACAGTTGGGAAAACTGAGGCAAACAGAGTTAAGTGATTTTCCCAGGATCATAAGAATCAGTCACCTCATCTCTGCTGTCTTTCCAAATCCTAAGACCAGGAAAAAGGAAATAAGGATTTATGTAGAGCCTCCCATGAGCTAATTGCATAATGCCATTATGCTAAGGGCATTGAAAAAATATCTCATGTGATCCACACAACAGCCTTGAGAGATAGAGGTTGCTATTATCCCCAGGCAATCCCAGTTACAGTTAAAGATACTGAGGCATATAAAAGTTAAGTGATTTATATAGGGTCACATAGCCAATAAGCATCTGAAGTTACAATTGAACTCAAGTCTTCATGACTACAGGCCCAATGCTCTACTCAGTGTACCACCTAGATGCCTCTCCATGGGATGAGGGGTAGGGAGGGAGACCAACGAGATATAGTGGAAAGGTCACTAAATTTGGAGTCAGAAGACCTGGGTTCAGATCACCACTTTGCAGTTTATCAACTTTGTGACCTTAGGCAAGTCTTTGCCCTCTCTTATTCTCAGTTGATCTAAGATGGTCTTTAAAGTCCCTTCTGCTTCTAACTCCTATGATCATTGGGGTGGGGTCTGGGGTTTCAGGGCCCTGTGTGGCAGGCGTCGTGGGCCTCACCATGCCTCGCTATTGCCTCTTTGGAGACACAGTAAACACTGCCTCCCGGATGGAGTCTACAGGACTGCGTGAGTGATGATGCTAATGAGGATGAGGAGGATGATAAGTCAATACTTCAAAAACCCTGTGGTTTCATCAGCATAGGTTCTTCCTCCATTGACATAGATCACAGCCCCTCTATACCTTTGTAGATAGGTGTTTTTTCATTTTCTTTGTTTCCAAACAACCTGAGTGGTCCTACTGAGGCAACTGAAGCCTTAGGAGGGAGACAGGTCATTAGCAGACCTGCATTTGAAGCTCTTTCTTGAGCTTGGAGCCCCTAATCCACCCTTAGGGAGCCCAGGATGGCAGCTACACTACGAGAAACCATGGAAGGAGGGCTTCAGTGGGAAAAAAGAACATGAAAACTATTCCCTATACTTACAGAAAGCCAAGATAAATCCCTTCTTTTTCTTAATTAAACATATTCTAGCCTAGCATTTCTGTAGGCTGTTTAACAAAGCTACCCCTGGAGGCAGCAGGCATGTTGTTGCTTGGTCATTTCCATTATGTCTGACTCTTTGTGACCTCATTTGGGGTTTTCTTGACAAAAATACTAGAGTGGTTTGCTATTTACTTCTCCAGCTCATTTTACAGATGAGGAAACTGAGGCAAACAAGGTGAAGTGACTTGCCCAGGGTCACACAGCTAGCAAGTGTCTGAAGCCAGATTTGAGCTCACAAAGATGAATCTTCTTGACTCCAAGTCCAGCACTCTATCCACTGAGCCACCCAACTGTCCACATCTCCTGACTTTCATTCTGGAGCCTTCTCAACATCAAAAGGGCTGGATATGGATTAGAACACCTGGGTTCCAGCCTCCATCTTTTTCAGACTTGCTGCTATCTCTTCATGTCTGTCTCATCTTGTACTCATAAAGCAGACTTTTTGTAGCCCAAATGGGAGACTTAAAATTTTTCTCTATTAATTCGACCTTAGTAGGTTCAGCTCCTTGTTCTGACATGCTGAGATCTCTAGGGATCCTGATTCTGTTATCCCATGTGTTAGCTGTGCTTTCTCATTTCATGTCTTTTGCTAATGCGATAAACACACAACCTATGCCTTTACCTGTGTCAGTGATTAACATGTTGGGCCATGCACGGGTCCCTGTTATGTTCCACTGGGCATCTAGGTGGCACAGGGGGTAGACAACTGGAATTGGAGTCAGAGAGATCTGAATTCAAAGCAGACCTCAGACAATTGCTGTGTGACTGAGCAAATCACTTAACCTTTAACTACTTCAGTTTTCTTTTCTGTACAATGGAGGTAATAATAGCAGTGACCTCCCAGGATGGTTGTGAGAATAAAATTAGATAATATTGTTAAAGGACTTCACAAAACTTAAAGCATGTATGAAATGCTATCATTATTTTTATAGACTTTCTTTTCAGATGATATGGAACCATTAACGACCATTCTTTAAACCAGCTCTAAAACTGGTTGATTGTAGTATCATCTATCTAGCCCAACAATGTCAGACTCAAGTAGAAATGGGGAACCACCAAACCTGGGTATATTGCCTTAGAAATACACCTATTAACATTATCTGCATTCTATTATATTTTTACTTTATATTTTATTTCTTCTATTTTATATTTTATTTTGTTAAATATTTCCCAATTGTGTTTTAATCTATTTCAAGTCACACAGCAAGCCATGCGTTGTACACCTCTGACCAAGCCCACATCTCATATTTTCCTTAAGACTTTAAAGAAAGACTTTATCAAATGTGTTACTAAAATCTAGGTAAATTACCTCCACAGCATTCCTCTGATTTACTGCCAGTCTAGTAACCCTGTTAAAAAAAAAGGAAGTTAGTCTGGGATGACTTGTTCTTGATGGAGACATAGCTTCAAATATCATTTGTGTATTAAACTTGAGTATGTCCTATAGTGACTTCTATTGCCCATTGTCTACCTATATATGTTGTTCCTTGAAAGTATAATGCATTTTGGGGGCATGATATGCATACATACATACATTCTGGGGTGGTCTGTATTCCATTCGATATGGTAAGTCATTTTGTTTCCCAACATTATTATCCTCTGGGGGTTGCTTGGGTTGTCAGCACCTGGAGTCACTCTGCTGGCTTAGCCAGAACAATTGAAGGGGTGTGAAGGACCTCAGCTTCCGGAGAGCAGAAAGCAAAGATACTTGAAGAGGTGTTAACAGAGCTTAACTGCTCTGACAAAGTCTTCCAAAGCTCCCCCAAAGGGGACAATCATGTTTTTGTATGCAATAGTATACATGGTAGTCTACTCTCACTCAGCAGACACTCAACTGGTTCCAATCTGTCAGTTGACCTGCAGAATTGGGCTTCTCTGGACTGCACATTAGGTAATCATATCTCTCCTAAGGGGCTGAGATAAGAGCAAATAAGAATTTAGAGGCAGAAAAACTAAATTAAAATCCTGGCTCTACTACAAAGTGGCTGTGTGACCTTGGAAAAGTAATTTACTCTTACTTGAGCCTCGGTCTCCATCCCTGTAAAATGAAGAGATTGAATTAGATGAATGCTAACATTCCTTCTGTCCCTAAGCAATATAATATTATAAATATGGTAGAGGTCTGGGCCTTCCTGTTGTCCTAGAGACCTTATTGTGGACACTTGGTGCACGAGGATATATGCCTACTGGTTGGCCAGACATTGCCCAGCATCCTCCAAGTACCCTTGGTTTCAGGATTGTTTTAGTGATCTTGAATGGACTTCCTAGGAAGAAGCTAGGAGGTGACCATGCCAAGTCCAGTCTCTATCTTTCCCCAGAAGAATCAGAGGCAGCTTTGGCAGAGAAAATGTAGCTGTGAGGGCACAAAAGGGGTCAGCATCAGTAATGGTTCCATATCTTCTGAAAAGAAAGTCTAACAGCTTAATAGAATAACAGATCCTCTAATGTTTGAAGTCTGTATACACAATTCAAGGTGATTCTCACACCAGCCCCATGAAGTAGGAAGCACAATGATTATTTCCCCCACATTTTAGAATGTGAGGTCATACATTTAAATCTGGAAGGACCCTCAGGGGTCATCTAGTTCAACTCCCTCATTTTATAGATGAGAAAATTGAAGATTGGAGAGAGGTAAAGGGATTTGCCCTAGGATATAGTAAATTGAATAGCTCTGATTGGAATCTAGGTCCTGTAATTTCAAATCCTCTGCCCCATAACATAGGATCTCAGGTCACACAGGAAAGTGAAACCAGTTCCTCTGATCTCAAGTTCAAGGTTCTCTCTGTTGCCATAATTTTGTCAATATGGATGAACCTGTTGTGAAAGTAAAGCTCATTCATGTCTTGACTTTCCTCTATCTTCTCCCACCAGCTTACAGGATCCATGTAAACCAAAGTACTGTCCAGACTTTGGTCAGCCTAAATGAAGGCTACAAAATTGAAGTCAGAGGCCAGATTGAACTGAAGGTAAAGAGAATTCATTGGGGGGGGGGGTGCTAGAGACTGATACACTGGCTCATGACAGCCAAGCCAATTGGTAAAATTTTTGTGTGAGCACTTACACCTTAGAAATTGACATGTTACAAATAAAGATTTGATTTCTTTTTTTTAGTTTCATTATTTTTTTTATCACATTTGAGTTCCAAATTATTTCCCTCCAACCTCATGTTAAAGAAGGCCAACATTTGACACAGAAATATGTGTATATATGTATATATATATATACACACACATATGTCTGACACAGATATATGTGTATATATATACATATGTGTGTATGATATGAAACCATATAATACATACTTCCCTATATCATTTCAGCTGTTTCAGTCACATCTCACTCTTCATGACTCCATTTGGAGTTTTTTTGGCAAAGATACTGACTGAGTGGTTTGCCATTTCTTTCTCCAGATCATTTTCCAGATGAGGAAACTAGGCAAACAGGGTTAAGTGACTTGCTCAGGGTCCCACAATCAATAAATGTCTGAGACTGGATTCAGATTCAGGGAGAAGAGTCTTCCTGACTCCAGGCCCAGGACTCTATCCACTGAGCCACTGGGCTGTCCATATTATAACATAATATGTAAAAATATATGATATAATTAAAGCTAAGTTCCCTGTTCTCTTTCACAACCCATTTATCTCATTGTGTAATTTCTCTATACTCAGTCACAGACATACCCACAAACGGGCAGCCCTCAATCCCCATCTGTCCGTGAAACTAGGAAATGTATGTTTTTCATCCACTTGATTTTTCCTATGTGAATTATGAGGCTGATCTTTTGAATGGCCAGGGGTTTCCTTGTAGGGACCTCTAGTGTTTTACGGCTCGGTGCAGTTAGCACAATGTTATTTCTAGAAGTCAGGAGCTCCTGGAGGGTCTCACAGGTTCAATGACACTAACTTGATCATATTTATTACAAAGGGCCAAGTACTGAGTATGTCTCTACTTTCCTTAATGTTTCCTTAATCTTTATAATGTGAACAGAGTTTTTACACTTACAAAACTTCAGACGCTTGATATGCATGTAGGCCCCTCATAAAAATTTTACAAAAGTGGGAAAAGTTGGCCAGAAAGGGTGTGTCTGTATGTGGGGTGTGTGTGTGTGTGTGTGTATCTGAGTCTATGATTCTAAAAATCTAAATTCTATGACTCTAAATTCTCAAATAAATTTCAAATTCCAATAGGTGATGAAAGATATTTTTGTTTGTTTTGATTTTGCTGATAACACTAAGGGGTTTTGCATTTTCTTCCAGGGCAAAGGTATAGAAGAAACCTATTGGCTGGTTGGGAAAGTAGGCTTCCCAAAAGAACTCCCGAAGCCCATGGATATCAAACCAGGGTGAGCACAAGGGATTTAGCAAGGAGACTGGTGGGTTCTTCCAAGGCTCAGAAGGCTGTAGGCAGGAGAACATGGCTCTCCCTCCTATCCCTAGAATATCCTTTATCAACCTCTTCATCTACTGAATTTCCACCCATGTCCTCCAGGAAAGTGGCCATGGTCTTACTCTCTCCCTACAGTTGCTAAGAACTCCTGCTTGGACTCCACACAGCATTTGGTTGGCACATATTTGATGCACTTTTCTATGCATTATAGCTACATGTTTTGTCTTATTCAGTGCTATTAGACTATATAGGCACAAAGGCATCTCCTTCCAGTCTTGCTCACAGGGCCCACACAGTAGAAGCTTGCTTAATAAATGTTTCTCGATTTTTCATTGCAAATATAAACCTTGACCTCAGGGAGCTCACAAATCCACCATAGATTATAGTCTGAGACAAAGGAAATAAAAGTCATTTAAAAATTCCATGGAGTTTAAGAGGAAGAAGAGAGGTCACTGTGGGCTGTAGCAGTGAAGGAAGGCTTCCCAGAGGAGGTGGTGTTTGAGCTAGACCTGAAAAGATGAGTGAGATTTGGAGAGGAGGTGGAACTGTAGAATCTTCCAGAGTCAATAATTTCAAGGGCTCCCCTAGAAAGCTAGCCTTAGTTTAAGCAGAAGAGTAGTGGGGTAAGGAAGGACAAAAAACCTCTGGGGTCCAGGGGAGATCAGTACTGCTTGTCTTGGTTTCGAGAGAACCTCCTCCTTCTCTCCTCAGCTCATGAAGGCTCTAGGTCAAGGTGTGGAAGAATTTGGTAAAGGCCAGAATTGGGCATCCCAAATAAGGTCTGGGGAGGGGATGGAGAAAGGAGGGGAGGGGAAGATTTGATCTCTGTATGGGTCAGTTGAGCTCAACAGGAGGAATAAATGCTATGTTTCAGCCCTAGACTAAGCTCTGACTCCAGTCCTATACAGAAGGCTGACCTTAGGACCCAGACAGAGTTGATTTGGGCCCCAAGTAACCCCGGAAGCCAGATAACTTTGATGGGTTTTGGACAAAAGGCAGGATATTGTTGAAAGTGAGCACTGAGTAAGAAAGTGTAAATGACTTTATATGATGCATCCTGACTCCTGGGACAGTCTTCCTAATGAGAAGTAGATTTCTACTATATCTGTAGGCCAGGGTTTCTTTAGCCTTTTAATGTCATGGACCCCTGTGACTGAAAACTAAGGAGATTCTGCTTCTCAGAATAATATTTTTAACTAATTGAAGGAACCATTAAACTTCAGTTTTTTGGTTGTTCAGTCATTTTTCAGTCATACCTGAATCTCCATGATCCCTTTTGGGGTTTTCTTGGTAAAGATGTTAGAGCGTTTTGCCATTCTCTTCTCCAGCTCATTTTGCAGATGAGGAAACTGAGGCAAACAGGGCTAAGTGTCTTGCCCAGGGTCACATAGCTAGTAAGTGTCTAAGGCCAGATTTGAACTCAGGAAGATGAGTCTTCCTGACTCCAGATCTGACACTATCCACAGAGCCACCTAGCTGCCCTTAAAAACTTCAGTTGGAGGTTAATGAAAATAAAGATGCCATTTTTTTCCCTCCAAGTACACAGTCTTCCTGAAATCCATGGATCCCAGTTTAAGAACCCTTACCAGAGAAGGATATTTTAAACTCTTACCGTCTATAGTCACATCATTTATTGTACCATGTTTAGTGTTGGAGTTAGGAAGGCATGGGTTCGAGTCCAACATAGTGGGTGTGGGTTCCTGGACAGATCTCTAAGAACTGAAGTGGCAGAGCATATGCCAGTCTACATTGGTAGAGGGGGTTTTCCTCACTGGAAATTTTCTCCACCAACGAAATTGATGTCTGTACCAGGGGAAGACAAAGGCAGAAAATATAGAGAAGCTTAGTTGGGATGAGGGAGAAAAAGGGTCAGGAATAACATAAACTCCTGAAAGTTCTGACCTGGGCCTAGCTGTTTTCCTGTTGGGCTACACCCGTAGGGCCTCCCATTCATCACCAGGGCTTAAGCAGAAGGGTATAGGGATGGGGAAACCAAATGGACAGATTAATGACTGGAGGACGGAACACCCTGTTCCCCGCCTCCCTGACCCCAGACAGGGCTGGACCTTCTCTGAAAGGGCCCAATTGTTTTCTCTGGGCAGAGGAAACTTACATCAGTCTGAACTTCCGCCCCATTGATGCTGATGAGGGGTGCCAAGGCTATAGGGTCTGGGAGTTGCAGTGGTGGGGAGCACTTCCTGCTGACGGAGCAGTCTGGGCAACATGACCCACAGGTCTGGATGCTTGAAAGCAGTCCTCCAATGACTTCAGTGGGGGGAAGGTTCCCCAACCCTTTGCCATACCATTTTGTTTTCAGGTGCAACTCACTTCTATTTGTGTTCTTTGAGAAAAATCACTCCTAGAATTACAATGTCATATCTGAGAAGAATCTAAAAGTAGAAGACACTCTAGCATATAGATTTATACCCAGAAAGGACCTTGAAGATCTTATGGTCCGGCATCCTTGTTTTACAGAGCAGGAAACTGAGGCCCTGAGACAAGCCATGACTTCTCCATGATGACACAGCTAGTAGTAGCAAACAAAGCTGGGAATCCAACCCAGGCCCTCTGACTTTCCATTCTAGCAGTTTGCCTGGACAACACTGGAGGATGAGACACTGGACTTGGTGTCCAAAGGACCTGGTTTTCCACCCTGCTTCAGACATTAGCTTGGTGACCTTGGGCAGGTCATTTAGCTTCTTTGTGCCTCAGTTTCCTGGCCCATAAAATGACACAACAAGCACTTAGAGTGAGGATAACAATAGCACATACCTCCCAAGACTGTTGGGGTGATCAATGAGACAATATTTGTCAAACATCTTGCAAATGTTCAAGTGAGTCTTCCCCACTCCAGTTACCTTCCATCTACTCTGTGTGTACGTATATTGCATTTACCTCATTATTTACAGGTTGTTTCCTCCATTAGCATGTAAGCTTCTTGAGGGCAGAGGTTGTTTTTCCCTTTCTTTGTATCCCTAGAACTTAGCATGGGGCCACAAACATAGTTAAGTGCTCAATCAATGCTTCTTGACCGGTTAATTGGCTAATAGACGATCTCGAACATGCAACGCCACTTTAAACACCATGATCCCATGAGTTTGTGTGAGAGTCTTGTCGATATATATTAGTTGAGTACAAATGCTTATATAAAGGCGTCTAAGTGTGCGAAGCAGTGAGATTATGTATTAATGTTACTTATTATTACTATGGGTAGTTAGGTGGCACAGTTGATAGAGTGCTGGCCCTGGAGTCAACCTCAGATGCTTACTAGCCATGTGACCCATCACTAGTCACTTAACTGTTTGCCTCAGTTTCCTCATCTTTAAAACTGGAATGGAGAAGGGAATAGCAAACCCTTCTAGTATCTCTGCCAAGAAAACCCCAAATGGGGTCAAGAAGAGTTGGACATGACCAAAATGTCTCAACGACAACCAAATTATTATTCCACATACTTGTATAAACATTCACACCACACATCCATTTCTGCACATTCATTCACACTCAGGGACATCTGCTAGCTACCCATTCACATCTGAGCACACTTTGACAAATGATTTCATTTACACTGGCTCACACACAGATCCTTACCTCTAGAAGACGATCTTACTTATACATGTTTATACTTAACATTCACATTGCCATGTTAGATGTGCACTCCTGTACATTTTCACTCCTGGTCTCACACACACACACACACACACACACACACACACACACACACACACGCAAAGTAAGGATTCTCTGAGGTCAGGGAACTCATAAGTCCAAGGCTTATCTTGGTCTCCCTGCAGCCCCAGCCTGGACATACAGTGGGTCTCAGTTAATCCCTGTTGTTTGGTTGCTATGCATGTGGTAGCTAGAGTCTCACTCGTAATCAGAGGTAGCCAGGGTATTATTGAAGGAGCCAGTGGGTACAATGGGTATAGGGCTGGACCTAAGTTCAAATGCTCCCTCAAATGACAAGTGGAGGCCCCTTGGACTTAGCTATGAAGGTTAATGAAAGTCAGGGTCAGAGGGGCTAAGGAGGCAACATTTACCTATAATCTTAACTTTTCTACAACTTTGTTGTTCAGTTGTTGGCCAGTTGTGTCTCACTCTTTATGACCCTGTTAGGGGTTTTCTTGGCAAAGATACTGGAGTAGTTTGCCATTTCCTATCTCTGTCCCCATCTAATTAGGACCAGAGCACACAGGAAAAACCAATTTCTTCTCAACCAACTAAAAGATACTTTGTGTAAGCACTTGGTTTTAGGATCTCCCAGTCTCTTACCTCAGTACATCCCAGAGTAGGGAAAGGTCCAGAAAGTGCTGTCATGGGCAGCTAGATGGCAAGGTGGACAGAACACTAGATCTGGAATCAGAAAGACCTAAGTTCAAACCCAGTCTCAGAGACTTACTAACTGTGTGACCCTGTATTTAGCCTCTGTCTATCTCAATTTCCTCATCTGTAAAATGAAGATAATAATAGTACCTCTCTCCCAGTGCTATTGGGAACATATAATAAGATGGTGTTTGTAAAGCGCTTGGCAAACCTTGGAGTGGTATAGATATTTTAGCTTTTATAATTATTTATACTGGTATTATCTTAAAAAGGGAATCCGATTTGGAATTAACAGACCCTAAGGGATGCTGCTGACTAAAGGAAATCAACAAGGTCCAAGGAGGTAACCCACTTCAGAGAAGGGTATATGATACAAGTTGTGATCAGTGACTGCAAATCAGAGACCCTTCCAAGTCAAATTGGAGGTCACCAGAATCACAAATCTAACAAGAGAGATGGGAGGTGGGAAATCGAGTTCATTCCAGCATCCACAAAGCTGGGGAGTCAGTAGGGAGCCTCTCAGGGTGAATGCACTCCAGAGAGGATCATGTTTTGTAAGGGGGAAGCGAGTTTGTCTCACATGACTTCCCCACCCAAGATATAGCATTTTTGTACTTCTATGACATGCCCTGCACACCCCCGCCTCGATCTAATGCATCAATCCAACCACGGGGCCCAGACACAACCTTCCCCAAGAGGCCCATGACAACATCTGGAAAATGCATCCAGCTCCTTGGGTTGAAGGTGATTGGGACGGGCCTGTCAGAGACAGAGTTGGGAAGCTCTGATGGGTTTGCCAGATCGCTTTGAGCTCCCATTGAGGACTGAGCTCTTTGGCATTGTCTCTTGTGTGAATCAATCAATAACTTCTCTCCATTTTTCTTACTCTTTGCCTGGGACGTTTTGATGGCTTAATAATTCAAAGGTCAGTGATTATGTTAATTCATTGGACAAGCATTTACTGTGTACCTGCTGTGTAGCAGGCATTGTGACATAGTGGACAGAGACTCCGCATCAGAGCTAAAAAGATCTGGATTCAAGGTTTGTCCCTACCTGGTCCCTTTACTACCCAGATCTAGGCAGCTTCGTGAGAGCCTTTCTTATTATAGGTTACTGATCACCAGCTTTGATGGAAGCATCTTAGATTAAGCTCTCAACCAGTGAACTCTGTAATAGACTCCTCACTTCTATATGTGGACATTGCCATTGCATGCAACATAGCTGACTCACTAAGTCTAATGTGGGGGATGTTGTCACCTATGAAGTCCTTCTGTGTACATCTCCACTGAGGTTATAGAGTATCTACTGGCAGGAACCCTAGAAAACAGACTGTTAGTGCAGGGGGGGACCTAGAACATAGAATGTCAAAGCTGAGAGGGCCCTTAGAACACAGAATGTCAGATCTGGGAAGGACTCTTAGAACACAGAATGTCAGAGCTGGGAGGAAGAGATCTAGAAGGGACTCAGCAAATAGAATGTTAGAGATGAAAAGAACTGGAGAACAGAGATTCTCCTATCAATTTCTTTCATTTGACAGATAGGAAAATTGAGACCAGGCAAGGGGGACTGACTTGTCTAACATTATATAGCTAGTCAGTGGCCAAGTCAGAATTAGAACCTAGGTCTCCTGATACATGGGCAAGTGTTCTGTTCACTACTCTATGTTCACATCAGTCCCTATTTCTACAGTACACTTTAAAAAAAAAAGCACTTTTATTCACACTCTCATCTGATTCCATAGCGCCCCTAAGACAAGGTAAATGTCATTGGCCCCATTGGGCAGATGAGAACCTTGAAATGAAGTCCAAGGGTGCGATAGGGAGCATCAGAAGCAGATCCTACGTCATGCAGAGTGTTCCTGGCTCCTCTTTGCCAAAGTTGCTTTCTCCTCTCATGCTGACCTGTCTACCCTTCGTATGTTTGTCTCCTTTCCCAGAGACGCCTGGCAGGAAATGGTGAATCAGGAGATCAAGTCATGCTTCAGGGAGGCCAACCGGAGAGATGGCAGACCCAAGAGCTCCGAAAAGGCAGAAGCAAGGCCCTAGAGAAGACGCAGGCAGGAGACATGCATGTGGCACAGCGCTGGGGAGCAGCTTCTAGGAACCTGACTTCACCTCCTCCACAGCTCCCTGCCTGTATTAATGATCCCATTTATTCCTCCCTTGGTAGGAATCAGACAGCTCATTAGCAAGGGCACTGCCCTGAGGCTGATTGGGTAGATTTTTTTTTTATTATTAACTGAGCCCTCAAAGGGATCATCATTAAGGTACTAACATTTCCCTTGTCTACAGAACTGGGTTTAAAAAACCTTCTCCTATTTCAACCCTGGCAAGGAGGTAGTGCAAGGGTCGTTATTTCTACTTTGCAGATTAGGAAACGGAGGCTCACGGAGCCAGAGGTCACACAGCTAGTAAATGTCTGAGCCAGGACTGGGCCCCAGGTCTTTGGATGCTCTATACAGTTCCCCTTTCAGGAAACCCAAAGCATCCAAGAGTGTTTGCAGAAGGCCCGGAGCACTGACCCTAGTACTAACTAGCATGCTACAGAGCTCCCAGTTAAGGAAGATGCTGCAGTCCTCCAGGGGTCTGAGGGCCTTGTTCTAACAGCCTCTATCAGCTTCCTTTCAGGGACTGTTGGGTCCTGATGCTAGAGCATCAGTGAAGACAGTTTTCTCTCTTGAATGCTCCTGCCTAGAGTCATAGGGATGGACTGAATGACTTCTCACCTGGTGTGTCTCAAATAACTCTGCCTTTCTCTATGCTTCCAGTTTCCCTTAAATCTCCCTAAAGTCCAGCCCTGATGATGTCCCTATGCTGCTTGCCTACTGGGTACCATCCAAAGGCCTGCCCGTCTAGGCTCCTTACAATCTGATTTCCGTATGATTTATGCTGCTGACCATTTAGCATTTCCTAATTTCCTACCACTATGTCTTTGCTTCCACCAGTTTCTCTGCCAGGAATGCCTTTCCCCAAAATGCTGTCTGTTGAAGTACTCTCCACACTTCAAGTCTCAGTGCAATGACAGGGTGTTGCACTATCTTCTCCATGAAGCCTTCTTTGATACTCTTCAGCTGGGAGTGATTTCTCCTTGTTGTATCAAATCCCACCCATGTCCCAGCCCTATAACAATATCTTTCTTTGCCTTCTTATGGCTATATATCTTCCTTCCTTCCTTCCTTTTTTCTTTTTTTTATAAAATCAAGTATTTTATTATTCATTTACCTTAAAATTGAATATGCCTTTACTCAAAACTGTGAGCTTCCTGAGGTCAATTACCAGGTCTTATTTAATCTTTGTAACTCTCCCAGGATAGAGCACAGAGATCTTGTAAATGTATAATAAGGGTTTGCTGACTGGGTGGAAGGAAGGAAGGAAGGAAGGAAGGAAGAGAGGAAGGAAGGAAGGAAGGAAGGAAGGAAGGAAGGAAGGAAGGAAGGAAGGAAGGAAGGAAAGAAGGAAGAAAGGAAGGTAGGAGGGAGGGAGAAAGAAAGGAGAGGGGAGAAGGGAGAAGGAAGGGAAGAAGGAAAGACAAGTTCTCATGTGCTATAGGGTCATAGGGCTCCCAAAACACCATGTGCTGTGTACTTGCTGAGCTTTTACCCATGTGAGGAGGGCAGTGGACCTAGAGTCATCATGATACAGAAGAAAGGGTTCAGGAATGGAGCCAGGAGTCCTAGGCTAGAGTCTCAGCTTTGCCTTCACCCAGTTATGTGACCTGTTTGAGTGACTTGTTTACTCTTCTGTGTAACCAGGAGCTGACTCTAGATGGACTATGAGGCTCCTTCCAGGTTCAACGTTCTATTGGCCTTGAAATCACCTGCAGTCAGCACCTTCACCTCCTTTCTTTCCCAGCCCTCTCAGTACGATTTCTGCCTCACCCATTCTAGTCAAGCTTCCCTCTGTAAGTGACAGATCCGTTAGATTTTTTCCGGGCATGGAAAATTAGGATGATGTTCTAAAAGGCCTTACCTCTTTCACTCTGCCCCTCAACCCCAACTATTCTCTTCTAACTTTTTCAACTGTGTAAATATCTTACACAGGACTAGTCATATCACTCTTCTGCTCAAAATCTTTCAGCGTCTCCCTATTGTCTTTCAAGTAAAGTTCAGACTCCTCTACCGGGACCTGGATGCCTTCTCCAAACTGGTGACCACCTCCTAGTTTAGCCCTTTATTTTAATTTACATTCTAGAAAAACTGGTACACTTCATCTCCCACCTCCATGACTTTGCTTCTGTCGTTCCATATTTTCATAGGACCCTCCTTGCCCTTTTTGACCTGTTAATGTTTTACCCAACCTTTAAAGTACATCTCAAATACCACCTCCTCCAAGAAGACTTCCCCGACACCCAACTAGTAAGGCCAGTATACCTCAAACCTTTGTTCAGCTCTTGAACCCATTTCTCAAGTAATGCTGTGAATTATCGTTTTCTGTGTCTGGTTTATCTCCCTATTAGATTATCGGCTCCTGGAGGGTAAGGACCATTTTCTGCACAGCTTGTAGCAATAAGACACAAAACTGTAAAAAGGAAGCACTCAATAAATGTTCGGTGACTTGAATCCTACTGGAGTGGTCATGTCTTTTGAGAGTTTTCAGGGAGAGTAGGAAATCTTCAACTAAACTAACCTTGAAAATGTAAACAAACTTCCCAGTAGCGCCCCTTTCCCAGCCTCTGTGATCTGGGCTAATGCAGGTAAAGGTTTAACAACTGACTTAAAAAAAAACAAAAACAAAAAAAAACACAACCAAACCTTATACATAACACTTAAGTTTAATTCATTACTGACATTTTCTTTATCACTTTATTAAATCTAGACTCTAGGTATTCAACAAAAAATAAATCAAATCCTCATTTGTAGCATTTGCTGATTTCTGGCACCTGGAACTGATGGGATGCTTACCACTGGACCCACTTTGCTTCCTGTTCAACCACAGAAGGAAGCATGAGGAGAGGAAAAATCTGAGTATACTTTCAGCCAAAGCACCCAGTGCTCTTTGATATTCTTTTGCCACTGTCATATATGTCCTATGTCCAACTATAAACAAAGAAAATACAAATTGGTGTCTGGTGTGATTAAAGCTGGTGTGCTTAGACATCTGAGAAGTTTTGATCCCTTTAGAGAGATAGGAGTCACATCCCCTGTTTTCATGTTGAGTGACTAAGGTGAAGTGAGTAGACCTAGGTCCCATTTGAAAGGCCTGTGTGCAAAAAACACATGATTACAACCCCAGGTAAGCACAAGTTTCCAAGAAATAGGGAAACCTCTCAGCACTGAGTCATAAATGTTTTTATATAGCCCTAGACTAAATGGCACTTGAGGCAGATGAGAGATGAGCCTGGGCACGACCAGCTTCCCATGGGGTATTCATAGTTCATTGAATTGGGGCTACCTTTCATATGACTGAGGAGAGGTGCCCTGTGATTTAGGCAGTTAGATGGTGCAGTGGATAGAGTACCAGTCAGGAAGACTCCTCTTCCAGTTCGTATCTGGCCCCAGATATGTACTATTTGTATGACCCTGCTCAAGTCACTTAACCTCTGTCTGCCTGTTTCCTCATCTGTAAAATGAGTTGGAGAAGGACATGGCAAACTACTCCAGCATCTTGCCAAGAAAAGCCCAAATAGTGTCACAGAGTCAGACATGATTGAAAATGACTGAAAAAAGTACACTATGATTTGTTATACAGTCATATTCTACACAGGACACCTACTCCTCCAAAATCTTACACCTGAATGCTGTTTTATGTCCTTCATGATGTACAAACACACACACACACACACACACACACACACACACACATACACCAGGCTGGTCCACAGCCCCTAGAGTCTCCTGGTCTGTGGTCAGGAAACAGGGCCAGTGAGAGAGAGTGGAAATAGTATTGTTCCAAATGACTTGAAACACAGTCCTGACTTTTCCATGAGCAGTTATTCAACTTTGAGTAAAATTAAGGAAGACATCCCTTTCAAGGACTGAACTTCCCCTTCTATAAAATGAAGGAGTAGAATTAGATCATTTTTAATCTCCTCCCAGCTCTGACGGTCCATGTTCTAAGGTCCTTCTAGCTCTGTTCTTTGTTTTAAGGTCCCTCCTAGACAAGTCAAGTCAACAAGTATGTATGGACCAGTCACTTAACTTGGATTAAGTGCCTCCTCTCTAACAGGCACTATGCTAAGCACTAGGGATACAGAGACAAAAGACAGCTCCTGTCCTCCAGGAGGTTATGATCTAATGCAGGAGATAACATACTAACAGTTATATACAAACAAACTTTGACAGGATGAATTGGAGGTGATCTCATAGCGGAGGCATTAACAAAACTCTGTTCTGTTTCTAAAGCCCATTCCATCTAATTCTGAAATTCTACGTTCTTGCACCCTTTCAATTCTGACAGTCTAGGATTATATATGGAGGAACTGATGTGGAAGAAGGGGGAGGGGGCTTCTGGGGGAGATTAGGCTGGATTGGCTCACAGGAAACAGTAACTTCTGACTTAAAACAACAAAAGATCCTCTCCAAGTTGGCTTCAGACATCAAAGAGCTTTCATGGAATCTTTCTTCTGACGATTGCCATGCAAAGGAGCCCGAAACACATGGAACTGATTTCCCAAAGAGGCAGAGAAGGAAAGGATGAGAGGCAGGGTAGGGAGAAGAGGGAAAATGTAGGGGCTAAAGAAAATCTCTCTCATCTAAGGGCTTTTGAGATTTCATTAAACCTTGAGCATTTGGAAATTTGCAAGAAAGATACCCTCAGAATGATTTTTTTCTAGCCACAAACCGTCCCTGGTGCCCTTGTGTGCATATGTATTGTGTTCCTCTGTCCATGGTTTCAGGTGCAGTTGAGTCACTGTGTGAATACAAGAATAATATAACAGTCCTTGTTATTATTGTTGGATTCAGGATAAGTAATTTCGGGATTACTGGCATCCTTTAATAAAAGCTAAATAGAAAGAACATTTAAAGCCACCAACACCTATAAGATACCAATCTTAGTGAATACTTTCGGAATTGTAAACAGACCGTGGCAGACTTGGAAAGTACCCTCATAAAAACCCCTACAGTATTAACAAGATACAGAGTGCATGCCTTTAAGGCAGTTATAGGAAAATGAACATTTCTTCTCTTCCAGCTATAAATCTATGTTCCTTTCATCTTATAAAAATAGATGTTGACTCTTTTCGGAAATTCTTACTAAATTCTTCATATTTCTTTGGCTCTTCTCATCCTTGACTCTACAAGAGTCTTTTCTCTTCCTGGGAGGGGAGGTTTCTTTCTTTCTTTTTTTTTTTTTTTTTTGAAATAGCCATGATAAGCACTCCATGACCAAGTATCCAAAGAAATTAAGTTTCTTATCCCCTATGAATGCATAATCAACCAATCATCTCTTTTTTATTTGTCTCTTCAAGGAGAACCAATGCACCAGTCAGCTGCAAATTCCCTTTGTCTGGTGCTTTTCTTTATTGTAAAAATATCAATATGGATGGAGTTGGGCTCTTTCAATAATGTGCCACATGGATAAAGATCTTATGTTTAGAGTGGCAACGGTCAGTCAATAAAAAATATATTAAGCGCTTACTATGGGCTAGGCACTATACTAAGGCTAGGTATACAAATATAACCCAAAAGACAGTCCCTTTCCTCAAGAAGTTTGCATTGTAATGGTAGGAGGCAACATAGAAAAGAAAACTAAAAGGAGTGGGGGGTTGGTGAGGCATGATGGAGAATTCCAGTGTAACCTGGTGAGGAAGGGAGAGATGATTGTCCTTCAAAAGATGCTCTGGGAAGAATCAACTAAATTTAGGGCAAGGTACTGTTGAGGTAGTTCTGGAATGATCTTCTAGCATAAAGAGGTTTCTGGGGCATGAAGAAGTCCAGAATATAGTCTGGTGAGAAATGAAGTTAAATTCAATGATCAAATTCATGTTTATATGTGGCTTAAAAAATATGATACTTAGCATATATTTTTGCCCTCTTCTTCCACTACTCCATCACTGCAACTATGGAATTGGCCCCTCTCCTGATAAAGAAGCATCAGGAGCTCCCTAGTGCTTCTAGGTTAAAATACAAAGGCATCTGTTTGGTCTTTAAAGCCCATCACAAACTGGATTCAGGCTTCCTTTCCAGATTTATTACATATTACTCCCTTCATTGACTCTGTAATCTAGCCATTAACCTACTTGTTATCCCTCATATATTACATTTCATCTCCTACCTTCATACCTTTGCATAGGCTGCCCCCTATGAAATTCATCCTCCCCTCACTTCTGCCTCTTGGAATTCCTAGGCTTCTTCTAGGCTCAACTCAAGTGCCCCTTCTACATGAAGCCTTACTTAAGTGTCTCTATCCCATCAAAAACAAAAGAAAAATAACAAAAATTATTATTTTTTAATCTAATCATATACAAATAGGTTGTTTCCAATAGAATGTAACGTCCTTGAGGTCAAGGGCTGTTTTTGGTTCTGACTTTGTATTCCTAGTACCTAGTTCAGTACCTAGCACATAGGTTTACTGATTGATAGAATATTTGTCCATCAATTGGAGATACTCCCAGGGATGGAGAACATGTGGCCTCAAGGTTATATGTAGGTCCTCAAGTGCAGCCCTTTGACTGAATCCAAACTTTGCAGAACAAATCCCCTTAATAAAAGGATTTGCTCTGTAAAATGGATTCAGTCAAAATCTGCCCTTGCACTATTTTTCAATCTTGTTTCTTGAGTTACCATGGCCAATGACTTCAAGGTGCTCACCCACTAGGGCTAAACCTCTCCTTACTTGCCTGGGTTGGTCCTAAGCAGGACTACAATGGAAATCTTTCTCCCTGGTAGAACCAGTCAGGACTTAGACTCCTTGATCTAAGCCTTCAAGAGCCTGAGCTTAGCTCCATGTCAAATTAGGAAAAACTTCAGACATATAGCTAGTAAATGCTGGAGTTTAAGCCCAAATTCAGGTCTGCAGAGCTGCACCTATGACAAATGTCAGAGTTGAAAGGCAGCTCAGAGAGTGGCCAGTCCAACTACTTACTCGATACAGGAATCTCCTCTACCATTTCCATGTATGAAGGTACAGCTGAGGAAGGAGGGAAATCATCAAACCTCTGCCTAACAGGAAGCTCATTTCTTCCTGAAGCCTCCCTTCTGAGGCAGCCTGTTCCCATTGTGGGATGACTCTGAGTTGTAGGAATTTTTTTTTAACAGAGTCAAAGTCTGCCTCCCGGTAATATTCCCCTCCTCTGACCCACTGACGGTAATTTCACTCTCTTGTAGACAAGCAAAGCAAATCTGTGCTCTTTGTCACCACTAATTAGGTACTTGTGTGTTCGAGTCCATGTGTATGTACAAATGTCTAGTTATATGTGCATGTTGGTGACCTGCATGTGCTTACACATCCCTATGTCTGTATCTGGATCTCCTTTTCTCCATGTAACTCTAGATGGGCACTACCTAGTAAAGGTCCCTTGAGCATAGCAGATACTCAATAAGAATTTGTTTGTGCCCATGGAATTGATCATTTTTTCCACATGGACGTCTTCTAACTTACCAAACAGTTCACACCTACATTAGTGTGTATTACATTTACATTATGTATGACACAATAACACATTTTTGCATATTATGTTATATTGGCATTATGCATGACATAATTATATTTATATTATGCATGATACAATTCATTTTATGTATGACAATACGTTTATGTGTGTTATAGGTTACATTTACATTATATGTGACAATGTATTCTGTAATCTACATTAGGTATGATGTAATATATTTTATGTATTACAGATTACACTTGTGTCTCACAGTAACACAATTAAGCAAGCAGGGGAGGTATTATTTTCCCCATTTTAGAGATGAAGAGAAAAGACAACCTTGTGTTGTTGCTGTTGATGGAAGACCAGCCTTGGCATCAGGAAGACCTGGCACTGGCTCCTCACAAAGTATGATGTCTTGGCTGGACAGGGCAGTCTATTTCTGGTTTGGCCCAAGCAGGTTACTGAGCTGCTGCTCTGGATGTGGTCATTATTGGAGAGGGTCAAGCAGACCACTCTTCCACTGGACAGTCAACACAAATAATGTTGGGCATACTGCTTTGCTCTAAGACAGCAGCTTCTGAACAGTGCCAGGCAGTCTATTCTACTGCTGCTGTCCTCTAGGACTGGACAGGCCACTCAGTTTGCTCTTCTCTAAAATGAGGGGTTGCCCTTGATCTCTATAGTCTCTTCTAGCTCTAAATCTCTGATCCAGACTCCCAGGTCAGTCTGCTTTCCACTACCACAGCCTGCCTGTAAAGAGCTATATGAGGGCAGGGATGGCTTCTGCTGATTCTTTGTGTTCTCCTCAGAGCCTAGCACATAGTAAGCACTTAATAAATACTTGCTGGTTCACAGGTTGATTGATTTGTACATTGGAACACATGTTTTTGTGTTCCCTATACATATATTCATATGCTCTTTAAGATTTACAAAGAATTTCCTTTAAATCTTATTTTTAGGAAATATCCTATAAATCCTCTATGTGCAGACTGTGAAAGGCTTATATAAATCTGACATCTCAGAAGGAATTCACTGGCTGGTGGTGTCATGAAAGAGATAAATGGAGGCTATTTGCCCGGCTCAGGGGAGAATCTGGGGGATGCTTGGAGGTGGTTTCCAATCCCTTGCGTTCCTATTTAGTGAGGAAGGGCTATCTAAGGAGGCCTACCCAATAAGAAATTATAAAAGATTCTTTTGCCAGCAGGTCTGTCCACTCTGCCATTCCCCCTTTCCTGACAGATGCTATTATCCCATGGTCATAGTGCAATGGACAGAACTCTAGATTTGGACTAGACTGCAGTTTAAAATCCCAACTTTGTTGCTTACTAGCTATGTGACCTTGAGAAGTCAAGTCACCTCTATGGGCTTCAATTTCCTGAAGGGACTGAACTTCATGATGTCTATGATTTCCTCCCAATTTCATGATCCCCTTATGAGGGACTGTGCCCCAGAGTGCCTAGACTCGTTTCAGTCTGGCGTAAGAGCTGGAGTTCACTCTGTGTTGAGGCTGTCAGGACTGTAGAGATCGAAAGGTAGACTCTTCCCCACCTTCTCCCTCCACCCCCGCTGCATCTGACAAGTGCTCCACTTTGAATGACATTATTAAAAGAGAGTGCTTGTGGCCCCTGGATTTATGCTCTGACCGGAGCTTTCTCTCAGGGTAGATTCAGATCTTAAGCGAATCTGCAGATAGGAGCCTGCCCTTTCCTTGGAGGATAGAACAAAGATAGATCAGAGCCTTGGCTCTCAACATTTCACCAGCTATTCCTCTCCTGAATCATCTTCCTCCTTTCTTCCAACTCCCTCAATCTCCAACAGGCCTGTAACTCCTTGGAGATTCAGCATTTTATTTTATTTAACCTTAAATCATAGAATATAAGAACTTGGAGGGATACTAGAGCACAGAATGCCAAAGATGGAAATGACCTTAGAACTCAAAGAATATAGAATGTGAGACCTGAAGGCACCTTTCCACCACTCTGGCCCCACATACGATGTAACATAGCAAGTTAGAAGGGATCTCAGGGCAGAGGGCTTAGAATACTGTTGCTAGAAGCTGGAAAGTTCAATTCAGTATGAGATCTGAATGTCTTATTTCCATAAACTCATATTATGCAGCCTTGAGCCTTACGAGCATGTCTGGTACGACCCAGGACTGATGTTCACCTTTTGGCAAGTGGGCAGCAGGGTACAGGGCTCATGTTTTCTGACTCTAGCTGAGCCCTGACTCCAACCATACTCTTTATTAATGCTCATCATTGACATTGGTCAGGTAGAGTGCACACCTGGGGTCACAAAGACCTGAGTTCAAATCCAGCCTCGGATACTTACTAGCTGTGTGACCTTGGGCAAATCACTTAGCTTGTTTGCCTCACTTTCCTCAACCATAAAATTGGAATAATAATAGCACCTCCCTTCCAGGGTTGTTGTGAGGATCCAATGCGATAACAATTGTAAAGTGCTTAGCTAAGTGCACAACACATAGTAGGTGCTATAAAAATGTTAGTGTTTTTTAAAAAATTTTCAGCATATGCTAATTCATACTCTCCCTCCTGATGTTCTCTGTTTCTATGCATGTGTGAACAAGGGTTTGCATTGTCTCCCCCACAGTGTATATGGCCTAGTTCAACAATGGGGGCAAATAAAAAAGTATCTGCATTGAATTGAACTGTATTAATCTGCATTCTAGTCTTCAAGTATTTATTAGATGTCTACCTACTGTGGGCAGGCCTCTGTGCTTCACTGGGAATACCTAATCCCCGACCTTAAAGAGTTTAGCATCTAATAACAGGGAATTATTCTTAGATTCTTAGAACTGGAAGGAGTGTGCGAGGTCATCCAATCCAGCCCCTCCCTGATCAGGAATCAGTTCTGCCATCATGACATGAAATGCACTACCTTATGAGGCAGCCCATTCTGCTTTCAGACAACCCTCTGGTGCCCCTACCACGTGGACCTCTTAGAAACTGTTAATGAAGAGAAGAGGGGATGAGTGGTCAAGAGGCCAGACAGCTCATGAACTGGTCCAGAGAGTTATCTGTATGTTCCTTCACCCCTTGTTGAGTGCAGGAACATGACATGTAAAAATAAAATACAGAAGGAACAAGAATGCAAATATAAGATGACATGCATAAGAGAGGCCTGGACAGATTCCCCTTACCAAAAAAAAAAGAGATTCAGGAAGGAAGAATTGGCTTCTTGCTAAAAGAAATCCAGGAAGGTTTCATAGAGAAGATACTTGAATCAAATTCGCAACCACAAAATATTAGAGCCTGAAGGGCCTTAGAAACCATCTCCTCCTTGACATTTTAGGGAGGAGGAAGCTGGGGTTCAGAGAGGGGGAGTAACATTCCCAGGGTCACATGGCAGTCAGGACACAAACCCAAACCTTCTGACTTCAAATCATAGTTTGAATTATGCCTGGGCTGTGCCACCTGGCACACAAGCCAGCTGTGCCCACACCCACAGAAACCAGCTGTGCCTTGTATAAGGAAGTATGTGATTCCCAGAGCTATGACCTAGCACCCTCCTGCCCCCAGGGCACGGGTCCCTAGAGGCCACATTCATAATACTGAGAAGATTCTAGAAAAGACAGTCCTGCAAGGATATTGAATGGTCCAAGGGTGAAGAACCTATGATTTTCGAGTTCAGTCATGAGCCACGGATTGCCTAAGGAATTCCCCCCAGCTACCCAAATTACTTCTTACTAGCAGCAATCACTTCAAACTTCTCATAAGTAGTGACTCTTCCGAGTATTCTATAAAGGTACTAAGATGGCTTGGCATTTCTGTTAGAGGCTCACTTGACAGATGGAGCAACAGACACAGCAGCCAAAAATGATCTGCCAAAGCTTAGAGCAAGGCAGTGGGACGTTGGTAGTTTATCCTCTGTTTCTTTCTGGGTCCAATGGTCCTAGATATGTAGGAAGACAGCAGAAACCATGATTTGAGAAGGCAGGCTGTTAGAGAACCTTGGGCTGGCCCCATGGAACTAAGTCATGGAGCATAGAGGACCAGACTAAATCTGATGCTTCCTCTCCTTTCTAGTGGGAGTTGAAGTTCAAGGTTGTGAAGTAACTGCCCCATAGGACTGAAGGACACTAAGGGAAAGCAGATAGGAAAGCGGAAAAGGAGGATAGAAAATGGAGGGAAATAAAGAAAGGACAGAGAGAGGCTGGAACAGAGGGAGGAAAGAAAGGAGGAAAAAACTGAGGGAAGGCTCATAGATTTAGATCAGGAAGGGGCCTCAGGGGTTACCTAGTCTGACCAACATATTTTACATATGAGGAAAATTGCAGTCCAAGGAGATTCGATGATTTGCTGAGATTACACAGATACACAGAAGCAAGGTTTTAACCCAGGTCCTTTATATTTGGGGTCAGTGCTCTTTCCAAACTTGGAAGAGTCAAAGAATACAGAGATCTTGTAAGTGTATACTAAGGGTTGGCAGACTGGGTGGAAAGAAGGAAGGAAGGAAGGAAGGAAGGAAGGAAGGAAGGAAGGAAGGAAGGAAGGAAGGAAGGAAGGAAGGAAGGAAGGAAGGAAGGAAGGAAGGAAGGAAGGAAGGAAGGAAGGAAGGAAGGAAGAGGAAAGATGTGAGTAAAGAATGGAAAGAGGGCAGAAGGGAGAGTGGAAGGAAAAGCGGGAAGGAGGAAGAAAAGAGGGTTATTAAAGTATTTTTTAAATGCATGGTAGAGAAAGAATCATGGAGAAACAGAATGATTTTAAAAGTTACATGTTGAATTAATACATATTATTTCTTAATTAATCAATTAAGAATTAATTAATTCTTCTGTTGTACTCTAATTTTATTTAGGGTTAATTCCGTTCTATTTCTGAGTTTAGGATTTTTCATTGAGAATCTTTATGAGACCACTAGGGGGCAGACAAAACATGTGAAAATTGATTTCAAGATCCTGCAGATCAACTTGGAGTTAGTTTGAACTAGAGAGAGCAATCTTCCAAAGCTGAGAGTCCTTACTGATCATCTGTTCTAAACCCTTCATTTTAATGTGAGGAAACTAAACCCCAAAGTTGGTCTGGGCTTCCAACATTCTCAGGTCCTGGACGCCCAGGGTTTCTGACTCACAATTCAGTTTCCTTCCAATCAATCATTCAACAAGCATGTATTAAGTACCTCCTGTGTACCAGGCTCTGGGAGGGGGAAATCAAAAAACAAAATAGCCCCTGCCTTCAGAGAACTTACATTCTATCTGAGTGAATATATGTAAATATATGTAAATATATATAATATATACATATATATATTTTTCTTCACTATGCCTCTCTGTTGACTCTGATTTCCACAAGTAGGGATGAAGAATGGGAAGTTATAAGAAGGCAGATTCTGGCTTGATTAACAGTCAAAGATATCCCTTGATATCAAAGACAATAACAACAATTCATAATTTTATATAGCACTTTGAGACTTACAGTTTCCTCCCTGTGACATAGTGCCAATGTGGCTGTACTACACAAATCTGGTGTGGTGCAATGGTTAGAGTGTGGGACTTGCAGTTGGAAGACCTGTATTCAACTCTACCTACCAACTGTGTGTCTGGGCAAGTCACTTAATCTTCCTCATTTGTAAAATGGGTATAATACCTAACACTTGTAGCACTTACCTCATAGGGTTGTTCCGAGGCTCAGAGAAACTACTGTTGACAAAGCACTCCATAGATATCAGCTATCATTTATTATCTCCATTTCACAGATGAAGAAACTAAGGTTTGGAGACCATCTGAATCTGCAGAACACAGAATGTTAGCTCTGGGGAGAACTTTAGAACCCAGAAAGTCAGATCTGGAAGGGAATTTGGAGATTATCTAATCTAACTCAAGGAGTATACAGAAAATTGAGGTGGGGGAGGGCAGGAGTAGAATGACTCTACTAAAGTCATATAGATAATATGCTGCTGAGTCAGGACTTGAATCTAGGTTCTTAGTCTCTAGATCAGTGCTCTTCCCCTTCTGTTAGATGAGGTCATGACAGAGTTGGAAAGAGAACCTGGGTTCCCAAACTTCTAGCCTAAGACCATTTCCTTAACAAAATCACAGAAAGTCAGAGGTAGAAGGAACTTCAGAGATCATCTCTCTGCCCATTTCATAGATGAGAAAACTGAGTCTCTTGGAGAAGAAGTTACTTGCCCAAAGTGACAATACCCTCCTCATTACTGACACCTAGAAGCTGGTGTTCTGATTGCCCAGTCCTGCCCTGCCTGCTCAGTCTTTGATGGTGAGTCCTGTTCCCCTCTGGGACCTTGGTGTCCTCCAGATTCCTGACTCCTCTACTAGTCTCCACCCACTCTTTGATAGGAAGCAGGAATGGAGGGTGTTCTGGGAAGCACTATGTTCCCAGAAGTTGTTCTCTAGACCCTTCACCAAACCTTTGCCCCTCACATATAGCCTTTTACATGGTAGGCATTCAATGACTATCTACTGGACAAATAAATATATCTCATAGATGCAGGGAACTTTACAGCCCTCTTATATCCATTATTGTATGGGAAGTACAGTTGAGATAATATTCTTCCTATAGCTGTGTGACTCTGTTTGCTTCAGTTTCCTCATCTTCAAAATGAGCTGAAGGAAATGACAAACAACTCCAAATAGGAACACAAGGAGTAAGACATGACTGAAATAGACATGACAACAATTTTCTAGGGAAAAAATAAGGTCCAGAGTGGAATTACACAATGATTCAGTGGCAGGTCCAAGATGATGGTGGTGGTGGTGATGAGGTGGAGTGGGGAAGGGGGAGGGAATGTAGAGGGGAAGGGCATCCTGCTGGCAGGGAGTGGCCCAGGATTGGATCAGGACAATGAGAATAATCCAAAGAAGATGAGTTGAGGGGAGCCAGGCTGGAGAAGGGGGAGGGAAAGTACGAGGGAAGAAAAGTCAGCAGGGTGCCTGCATTGCCTTCCCTTTCCCTCAATAGGGCCGTGAGCCACCCAAACCCCATCTTTCTGAGGAGAGGATAGAACCTCCAGCAAGGGAACCCCTTCCTCTTATCTTTTCCTTCTTTTCCAATCTCTGTCCCCACCCCAGACTAAAGCAGAAACAGCAAGATGGGAAGAACATCAAGGTGCCTCACATTGCCTGGATGTGCTGGGAATCACTAACTACAAGCCCCTGGATGAAATGGAGGATCACCTGTCCTCAGCATCTGTCCTTCCTATGGTCCCCCCCAATTGAGCAGTGCTTTGATCTGAGCTGCTGATGCACCCAAAGGACCCCTAAGTCTTTCAATCTGCTTGACTCCCAGTTTTTCTTAAGGCTTGCATGGCTCCCATCGATCCCACTCCTTAATATGTGCTGTCTTCCCTGATTAAGAGTAAGTTCTTTGAGGGCAGAGATTTGGTCTTGATTTCTCTATTTGTACCCCAAGTTCTTAGCAAAATTCTTGGTGCATCGTAAGCACTTAATACATTATTTTTCATTCATTCATGATTATAATTCTCCTTTTTATGACACTTTTGCATTATAATGCATATTTCTCAAAATAGTCGGCAGAGATAAGTACAGTTCAGTGTTTACTGACCTTATTTTACAGATGAGGAAACTGATTTGCCTTTGTATTCATGATTAAGTGGTGGAGCCAAGACTAATCAGTTAGTGAATAGGCATTTATTAAGCACCTACTACGTGCCAGGCACTGTGCTAAGTGCTCTGGATATAAAGAGAGGCTCCACTGGAAACTCATCTTCTGCTCTGTTCATCAGAATCCATCTGGCCTTGACTGCCCACGTAACAGATGGTATGGAAATCACCAGCTCTATTCCTTTTAGTGAGAAGGGGGACCCCCAGGCCTTACCATCAACCCTCTCTCTGTGCTCTGCATTCTCTCCTCCCTCCCTTGTCTTCTGACTTACTGTCTTAACCTAGAAATTTCTGGGCTTTTCCATCCTCCCCAAAGTCAGATTTTCTTTAATGTGTTGTCTTCCCCAATTAGAGAGTGAGCTCCTTGAGAGCAAGAACTGACTCTGTGTATGTACTTGGAAGATGCTTTGACACATAGTAAGTGCTTAATAATTGTATTTTCATTCACTCAATAATTCATTTATTTCATTCACATTTCCCTAACCCCTACCCAGTGACCACAACTGTCCATTTTCTAGACCTGGGCATCTCCAAACTCCCACTCATCTGCTATCGATGACTCCCCAACTTGGCTTCCCATCAATATTATTCCTCCTCTTCTCTCTCTCTCTCTCTCTTCTCCTTTTCTCTCCTCTCCTCTTCTCTCTTCTCCTTTCTCCTATCCTTTCCTCTCTTCCCTTTCAGTCTCCTCTCTGTCTCCTCTCTGCCTTCTCTTTTCCTCTCCTTTTCTCTCCTCCCCCTCTTCTCTTTCTGTCTTCTGTCTTCTTTCTTTTTCTCTTGTCTCCTCTCTAGTCTCCTCTCTTCTCTCCTTTTCTCTCCTTCCCTTCCCTCTTCTCCTCTCTGTCTTCTCTCCTCTCTTCCTTTCCTTTTCTCTCTTCTCTTCTTTTCTCTTGTCTCCTCTCTTCTTCATGACATCTTGTCCATAGAACTATAGATTGTCAAGCTCAAAGGTCTTTGAGATTCTCCAGCCCAATCTTCTCATTTTTAAGAATGAAGTTAGGCTCCAAAGAGAGCGAAAATTTGCTCAAGGTCATCCCACTGGCCTCATCTCCAGGAAACAATCAATCAACAGATTTTTATTCAGGGCTAACCAACTAACTGAACTCTTCTGGATGAAGTTCCCTAAGGAAGGAGTGCTGTTTGAGCAATCCAATCCTATCCTATCCAGATTAGTACATATCAGTGAAGTTCAGGCACTGGACAATATGCTGGGGATACAAAACCTTGCCTATGAAGAGCATCCCATTCTCCCATTCGAAAGTTATGGCTGTTTCCTAGAGTAGATGTTCAAAAATAGTTTTTGAACGAATGAATGGTAATCCTGGTGAGTAGAAAGAATGATGAATTTGAAGTCAGAAGACCTAAATATGGATCCTGGCTCTGATGCTTTGCTGTGTGCTGAGGTGACTTGGAAAAATCATTCTCCCGCTCTGGGCTCAGTTTCCTTATTGGTAAAATGAGGAGGTGGGACCAAATGTCCCTCCCAACTCTGATTGCAATGATCCTAATCATCCTTATTTCTAAAGTGATTAATATGAGTTGAGTTTTAAAAGTCCTTTTAGTCTAATTTGTAGTGTCTAATTTATAATTTCTCTATCACATTTTATATAGGGCTCCCTAGTTGACAAAGCATTTTGTAGTTAGAAAGTATCTTCTGTTTTCAAAGCATTTTACAATTTACAAAGTCATCTAAGAGAATTCTCTGTTGTTTTCACAGCTTCCTTGATCTAATTTCATACTCAAAACAAGTTTGTAGGGTAGACTGGGCAGATATAATTATCTTCATTTACCAAATGATGGAACTATGGTTCAGAGAGCAGAAAGGACTGCAGGCCCCAAAGTCACGTCACTAGGAGCTGACAGGGTCAGAACTGGAGAGCAGAAACCCTGACTCTCAGTCCAGTACTTTCTCCCCTCATCCTGCTCCATAGTTCTAATTCTTAGTGCCTCAGGAGCAGAGCAGACACTTCCATGGAACTTTGGCTTTGATTTCTCATCTCCATTTTACTCTTCTCTTTAGGCTGGCAAACCCAACTTTCGGCACAGGTGCTTTCCCTGGACAAAAGCCGGTAGGAAGGGTAACTCCTGCCCAGGGAGGAGAGGACATCAGGTAGAAGGTGACCAGGATTCAGCACGTGGTGACAGGTGTCACAGGAGGGTAATGCCAAGGGCACAGGGCGGGGTTAGAATCGAGGGTTTGAGTGAGGGTTGGACAGAGAGAACGAGATAGAAAGAAAGGCAGAGAAAGATATTCACAAAGTGACAGGAACACCAAAAGAGACAGAGAAAATGACAGAGAGGTAGAAAGAGAGAGTTAGATACATAAACAACATAGAAAAGAGGGGGTAGAGAAAGAGAGAGGCGAGCAAAAAAGGAGAGAATGGAAAGAGAGTGACAGAAAAAGAAGGGCCGCTTTAAAAGTAGAGGAGAAAGTTAGGGAGGAAGGAAGGAAGGAAGCGAGGTGTGTGTTTGTCGGTGAGGGGAAGGGAGTAGGTGTCAACGAGAAATAAGCAAAACTCCTCGGGTTCGCTCTTGGTGCCCTAGTAGGCTGCCCGCTGTGCCCTGCGCCAGGGAGTCTGAAGCTATGTCAGCACCTCTTGCCCTTCATCTCCTCCGAGCCGCGCCCTGAGTCCCCATTTCCCGGGCAAAGCCAAGGTACGTCGAGGCTGAATAAGAGGAGAGGGAAAGGAGTGGAGGTCGAGTGGATAGGAGCCTGGGGAGGGCGTGGTCATCTTTAATTGCTCTTTTGCTTGAGGGTGAGGGATATAGGTTTCTTTGCGTTTGGGGGTTGGGTATGGGGTAAAATAGGACACTCTCGGTTATCAGGCTGCGGTTTATCCGCCGCCAGCCTCTCTCCCTAAAGGCTGGTTTTTTAACACCACCACATATCACTGGAGTGTGCCGTGTATTAAGAGTTCCCATTTTCTCTAGCTCGTTGTAAAATTTAAGGTTTACAAAGTCCTTTCCTCACAACTCCAGAGATGGAGAGAATTAGTACTGTGATTTTCACTTGTTGAGATTGTGCCACAGGGCCTCGAAAGTTACTTGCCCAAGGTCACCCAACTAGGAAATATCTGGGTGAGAGTTAGGACTCACATCCAGACGTCCTGGATCTAAGCCTACGGTATGAACCACTCTACTACTGACCGCCTCTCCAAAAACAAAAATACACAGCACTTAAGACACAAAGGGGAAAGAAAAGTGTCTGAGCGAGAAGAAAACAGTAAGCATGTTAAGAAGAAGATCTCCGTGCTTCCTGAATGGCATGGGCTTCCTTGAATGCACTGGGTGGTTTGGCATTAGGTAAATCCAATAGAGTTGGGTGGCATGGGGAGGGGGAGGGGAAAGGGGTGGGGGGAGAAGGGAGTTGGGGGAGTGGGGAGGGGGAGAATGCGTGGTGAAGCAGGAAAACAGGAAAGATCTGGAGGCCAAAAACTTGACTCTTGAGCCTTGGTTTCTTTAGCTGTAAAAATGAATGAGGTTAGGCCCTTTCCAACTCTAAATCTACTATTCCAAGGGTTCTTCTGGGCCAGCTCTTGACCCAGTCCCACTACTGGCACGAATCTAGAGATAACCATGCTCTCTGAGGCTGGGGGGACACAGCCTGCAAGAGTTGAAGCTCTATACTATAATCAGCCCTTGCTGAAGAGCCAGGCAAGGAAACAAATCCTGGACTGGAGGTCTGGAGAGCGGTGCCAATCCCAGCTCCGCCGCTAACTTCATCGTGTGACCCTGGGGAAGACATCTTCCCTGTCTTTGGCTTCAGTTTCCCCATTTGTAATATGCAGCTCCCTGCCCACCTGTTCACAAAGGGAAGAAGTGAGGAAAACTCGAATTGCTCCTGAAAGCTTTGGGACAGAACCATTGCATTATCCATTTCTCTGCATTAGATCCAGACCCGAGAGGACAGGAATCTTGTGTTCCTCTCAAGTGGAAGGTGCATCTGCCCCGACATGGAAGTCACACACACAGCCTGCGGAGGCTGCTCTTCTCCCCTCCCCCCCAATGTATTTATTTACTTTTGGTTTACAACATTCAGTTCCACAAGCTTTTGAGTTCCAAATTTTCTCCCCCTCCCTCCCCTAACCCTCCCCCAGAAGGCGTGCAATCTAATGGAGGCTCTACATCCATTCACATTAATCACATTGCAAAGATTTATAACCAATGGAATGAACCACAAAAAAGAAGAGACAAAACGAGAGAGAGAGAGAGAGAGAGAGAGAGAGAGAGAGAGAGAGAGAGAGAGAGAGAGAGAGAGCAAATAGTATAATTCTTTCTATGTATATGGACAGCATTTTCCATCATGAGTCTTTTGGAGTTGTTGAGAAGAGCCAAACCTATCAAAGTTAGTCATCACACCATGTGGCTGTACAACGTTCTCCTGGTTCTGCTCCCCTCACTCAGCATCAGTTCACACATGTCTTTCCAGGTTTTTCTGAAATGGAGGTTGCTCTTCTTAAGGAGCGGATCAGAGAAGGAATTCTCAATACTGAGGGTCTCCACGTGCTTTCCATTAGACATGAACGTAGGAGAACATCAGAAAGCACATTCACCGTGTGCAGTGTGTATTCATGTATGCGTGTGTGCATGGGAGAATGCATGGATATTGTGCATGTGTGTGCATGCATATGTGTGTATATTGTAGATCATAATGTTCAGCCCTAGAAAGAACTTAATCCAGCACCTCCTTATTTTATAGAGAAGGGAACTGAGGGATTTGGGGGTAGGTTGTGTAGCTTGTCCAAGATCACAAAGGGAATAAATGACAGGGCTTGGATTTGAACTGGGGACCTTTGACTCCAAATCCGTTGCTGTGTTTATTTGCGCATGTCATACGTGATATGTGTCATGTTTGTGCATATTGTGTGATGTACATATTGTTGTGTGGGTTGGCATGTAGATTGTTACATGCATGTATTGGTTGGTGTGTTACATGTATATGTGTATTCGGTGGTGTGTACACATATATGTATTTTACATATTTATATATTCTATGTGTGTGCATACTGCTTTTGTGTGTTCATATGTTGTGTGTATGCATGCATTGGGTGGCATGTACATGTGTGTTGCATGACCAAGATCTAACATGTAAAGTATTTGGCACATTTTAGAGTGCTACATAAACATCTGCATAGCAGCAAGAGCATGTAGCCTGAGGCCCTCGTTTCAAGTGTCAGCTCTGCCACTGTTGACATGTGATCTTGCTGTGGGGTGTCTCAGTGGATAGAGCAAGAGATGGAAATCAAAAAGATCTAAGTTCAAATTCTGCCTCAATTCTGTGTGACCCTGCGCAAGTCACTTAACCATTCTCAGTCTCGGTTTCCTCATCTGTAAATTATGGGGATAGTAACAGCACTAAACTCTCAGAGTTTTTGTGAGAATCGAATGAGATAACATACAGAAAGCACTTTACAAACCTGAAAATGCTAAATCAATATTAACTGTTTTTATTACTGCTATTATTATCTTACCTTGTCTCTTTGTGCCTCAGGTTTGAGCTTTCAGGTCTCCTATGTCCCTTCTAGTTCTAAATCTGTGATGTGACCAAGTATCAGCATCTGCATTGTATATGTGTGGTTTGTAGGCAAGTGTGTACATGCACACAAAATCTTATTTCTGTTACATTTGCATCTCTGCATGTATTTGGACATGACTAAAAAACAACAGAAGAACAAATGTGTCATATATATGTGCGATGTGTATTACAGTTATGTGCATTGTATGTACTATGTAGTCTATGTCTGTGCATTGTGTACATTGTGTTTCTCAGTGTGTCACTCACTGGGGATTAGAACCATGTTGATAGATGCTCACCTGGCTGGAAAAGTGGTCCCAGGTGAGGTGAGTGAGCACCTGGATCTGATTTTGTCTGCTAAAGCCTCCCCTCCAGTGGAACCAGTAAAACCATCTCATACACACACACACACACACACACACACACACACACTCACACTCACACCACCCTCTTCTTTCTTCCCTCTCCCTCCCTGTTGGATTTCAGTGGCAATTGAGAGAACTGGGAGAAGGACTAGGAGCTGAGTCTTGCAAGAAGGCAGGAGTTCCAAGAGTCAGAAGGGAGGAGGCAAAGCATTTCTCGAATAGGGACAGCCAGGGCAAAGGCATGGAGGTGGGAAATGAAGCATTTTGTAGGAGGAACAGCAAATAAGCCAGTAAGGCTGGAACACAGAGTGCATGCAGTCATATCTCTATAAAAACATGGACAATTCCTAACCAAGCACTCGTTTAATTTGGTCACTGACCAAGACAGAATAAAGAAAGTCACCATGCTTGAAAATACACTCACACACACACGCACATGCACATGCACACGCACACACATACACCATACCAGAGCCAGGTATGCAGGACTTTTACATTATTTTCTGGTTGAGACTCCCTGTGCTGGGTCCTCATGCACTCCCTGCCTCTGCCCTTGACCATTCCCATGAGAAATGGAGAGTTGACTGTCCAAATGTTTATCTGAATAGGCAGAGAAGACATTCATATAACGTTACCCCAGCCTGATTCCCTGCATGATCCTTGGGTCTCTGTGTGCCTCAAGTTTCAATACTCCTCTAAAGAGTACAGGAAAGTGGAGGCAGATTCACTGTCCTGAAGCTCTGGGAAATCTCTTTCAGCCTCTGGGGATTACCTGGGAATTTCTGAATTTTCACAGGGATGGAGAGGGGCCAAGTTCTATAATACTCACCTTGAGTCTCATCCCCAAAGTCTTGCATTCAGTGTTGTGGCAAGTGGAGGAAATATTTCTATGAGTAACAGGATAGTAGATTCGTGGGGAACCTTGGAGCCACAAAGAGCCCTAGAACATAAGATTCCAGCCCTTGAAGGGACCTTTGAACAGGTAAAGAGCTAGAAAGGACCTTAGGGCATAAGGAGTCAGAGCTAGAAGAATCGAAAAATACAGAGGATATAGAACATAGGGCTAGAATGTTAAGAGTTGGGATAATAATGGAAACATTTATATAGCACTCTAAGGTTTGCAAAGTACTTCACAAAGATCTCATTTTATCCTCCCAACCACCCTGGGAGGTAGGTAGATTTTATAGATGAGGAAATGGAGGCAAGCAGAGGTTGTAATTTATCTAGTCTTATACAGTTAGTAAGTATCTGAGGTAAGATTTGAATTCAGGTCTCCCTGACTTCAGGTCCAGCTCCCTAGCCACTGTGCCACCTAGTTGAAATGATCTTAGAAATCACCTAATCTAATTTCTTTATCTTATCAATAAAGAAACCAAAATCTCAGGGGCAGCTAAATGGCACAATGGAGAGAGCACTGGTCCCAGAGTCAGGAGGACTTGAGTTCAAATCCAGCCTCAGACACTGTGTCTGGACAAGTCACTTAACCCTGATAAGGAAGAAAGGAAGGTAGGAAGGAAGGAAGGAAGGAAGGAGGGAAGGAAGGAAGCAAAGTCCAGAAAAGTATCTTGAGTTTGGAGTCAAAAAGCTGAGTTTGAAATCCCAGTTTGACTACATTCAAATCATTTCTGCCTTCTGGGACTCAATTTCCCCCTCCATAAAAGGAAAGAATTGGAAGAGATGATTGCTTTCAGGTTCCTTTCCTCCTTAAATATGTTGAGTTGATCTGATGAAGTCACTTGGCAACAGTCAGTTATATAACAAGTGAATGTCAGATCCAGGACTGGAATCCAGATTTCTTAACTCCTCTCTTCATAAATTTTCTTTCCAATATGCTATTGATTCCCAATGATTTTTGTCCCTCAAACACCTCTTAATGACAAAAAGGATTGTGTTGTGAACTTCCAGGATACTTTAATATACTACTTATAATAATCTTTTAGATTTATTCATTAAGGGCTTGCAATAACTATAATGGTAGCTTTTGCCCAAAAAAGCTCCAAATTAAAATTTACATGACCTAATTATTAAATTATAAATTGCAAAAATTTAAAAAAAATTTAAAATAAAAAATAATATTCTTCTTATAATTACAAAATATTGAAATATAAAATTATAAAACTAAATATATTTTAACATACTTGGAAATGATCTACTGCTTACAACAGCATCATTTAAGAATTCTTGCACAGAAGGCTTAGATCATCCTTGAGAACCACTATTCTGTCAGAAACTATTCGATGTGAAGTGTAGAATTGTACCCTATTGCTTCCCCTAAGAACTAGGTCTTTATCCTCAAAACTCTACATTCTGTGAAGATGGGATGAATTGTATTCATTAACCAATACACATTTCTTTAGTGCCTTCTAAACTCAGGGGATTCCAGAGCACAGAGCTACCTCTACCTCTCACCCAGGACCAGAATCCCCTCTGGTCCCCTGAATGGTGGCCAAGTAGATTTGTGAGAGTAAAGGTCCCTCAAGGGCATTTACCTTAGTGACAATCTACTTTGATTCCTTCATTTTATGGAGAAAGAGACTGAGAGCAGGAAAAAGAAAATCACTTTGCTCAGTGGATAGAGCCCTGGGACTGGAATTTAAACTAAGCCTCAGAAACTAGCTGTGTGACTCTGGGCAAGTCACTCAATCTCTGCTTGTCTCAGTTTCCTTAACCATAAAATGGGGCTAATGGTAGCACCACCCTCCCAGGGTTGGGTGTGAGTGAATATTTGTAAAGCAATTAGCACAGCATAGCACATAGTAGGTGCTTAATTAATGCTTATTTCCTCCCTTTTCTTCCTCCTCCCTCCCTCTCTACCTCCCTCCCTCCCTCCCTTCCTTCCTCCCTCCCTTCCTTCCTTCCTTCCTTCCTTCCTTCCTTCCTTCCTTCCTTCCTTCCTTCCTTCCTTCCTTCCTTCCTTCCTTCCATCCTTCTAGCATAAGTGAGTGGCAAAGTAGAAAGAACACCCGAATTTTAACCAAAGTCTTCACCTCCAGTCTAGCTCTACCAGTGACTCTCAGTGAACTCATGGACAAGTTGACACCTCTCTAAACCTCAGTTTTTTCATTTTTTCAAAATGGGGAAAATAATCCCTGTCCCTGCCCCCATCAGTAGACTATTCTGAGAACTGTATCAGGAACTATGGTGTTAATCAAGCAACAAGCATTTAAGGGCAATAAGGTGGTACAATGGACTTTGGCGCTTGGTTCCAATACTGCTTGGGATACCTACTAGCTGGGTGACCCAAGCAAGTCTTTTGATCTCCTTCAGCTTCACTTTTCTTATCTGTAGAATGAGAGGGATGACCGTCCAGCTCTAAATCTGTGATGATGTAGGAAAAGCCCCCACTGTGGGGTATAAAGACAAAAATATGGTCCCTCATTCTTCCTCTCTAGGCTGCCCCTGATTCATAGGCCCATGCCCTTGGCAGACTCCCTTATCTCCTAAACTCCTTCCCAGTCAGCTCCACCCTTTAAAAATTCCCGTATCTTCCCTGTCCTTCAAAGCCTGGCTCCTTCCTTCGGTAATCTTTCCTCACACCTACTGTGTGAACTGTAAAGATGGAGGTGGAGGTGACTGAGTCAGTCACTATACTTGGGAGTCCACAGAATAGTTGGGTTAGATCATGAGCTCCTTGGGGGCAGGGACTGTCTTTTGTCTTTCTTTATATACCACTACTTAGCACAATGCCTGGCACATGGTTGTTGTGGAGTTGTTTCAGTTGTGTCTCCCTTTGTAACTCCATTTGGGGGTTTCTCGACAAAGATACTGGAATGGTTTGCCATTTCCCCTCCAGCTTATTTTACAGATAAGGAAACTGAGGCAATCAGGGTGAAGTGACTTGACCAGGGTCACACAGCTAGTAAGCATCTGATTGTGGATCTGAACGAGAGTCTTCCTGACTCCAGGCCCAGCATTCTATTCACTGCTTCTCTGAATGTATCTTCCTGAACACAGTAGCAGTTGAATAAAAATGTTTATCGACCATTGACATGTAGGGTATTTGAAAGTAGAACTTTATAACTGCATGAGAAAGATGCAAACAAGGTCCTATGAAAATTGTGAAAGCATAATAGCAATTCCAGCCCCCGAGAATGTGGGAAGGCCTCATCAGAGCCAAGGTTGAAGATATGGCAATGAGATGGTTGGCGTGCATCAGAAAGAGCCCTGGTTTGGAGTCCAAGGGCCTGGGTTTAGACAGTGCTTCACAGTTGTGAAGACGCTTAATCTCTCGAATCTCCATCTCTTCATTTATAAAATGTCACATAATAGCACTCACAGGGTTGTTATGAAATTAGATAATATCTATAAAGTGCTATAAACCTGGAGGGAGAGAAGGACCAGACTGTGATTTCATTGGTACAGAGAACCCCCAAGTAAGGAGAATTCCTCTACTCATGCAGGTTGTCACCTTTTCTGCAAATTACAGTCTTAAAGAATTGCCCAGAGCACTGGGAGGTCAAGTAACTTGCCTAGACCGGATCAAGAGGCTGGATCTGAACTCAGGTATTCCTGGATCTGCTCTCTATCCATTATAAGAATATGAAGACAATTTGTAGAAAGCATCATAGACTTATAAGCTATTATTATATTTCACAAGGGCTTGGGAAAGGAACTGGATTAATAAATTTTAAGAAAATAAAACCAGGAGACCTGAGACCTATTATTATATGCTTGTAAGTCAGTAAACAAGTTTTATTAAGATGTGTACTGTGTGTCAGTAGGGATGACTGGGGGTGGTGGTGCAGTGATTAGAGCACGTGACCTAGAGTCAGGAAGACCTGAGTTCAACTCCAGCCTCAGACACGCACTAGCTGTGTGACCCTGGGAAAGTCACTTAACCCTGTTTACTTCAGTTTCCTCATCTGCAAAATGAGCTGGAGGGGAAACGGCAAACCACTCCAGTATCTTTGCCAAGAAAACCCCAAATGAGGTCATGAAGAGTTGGACATGACTAAAACAACTGAGTTTAAATCCACAATCAGGCACTTGCTAGTTGTGTGAGCCTGGGCAAGTCATTTCACCTCTGCCTGCCTCAGTTTCCTCCACAGTAAAACAGAATAATAGCACCTACCTCCAAGCATTGCTGCGAAGATCACATGAGATAATATTCATAAAACACTTAGCACAGTACCTGGCACATGGTAGTTGTTATGAAAATGCTCATCCTCTCCCTCCCCCTTTATGAACCCCAACCACCACAGAAGAGGTTCTCTCCCTCTAAGATGCCAGCTTGAGACAAATTGGAGAAAGAACAAGACATGAAGTAAAAACCTATCTTTGTCACTCCTTCCCCAGGTGATCTTGGGGCAGACATCTAAACCTCCTAAACCAGTATTGCCTCATCTGGGAAATGGGGAAAGTGGACTATATGGAGACAATATGACAATGGAAATCAGAGACCAAAGCTCCCATGCTGGAAGGGATTTCAGGATTATCTAGTCCAACTTCTTCCATTTTACAGACTGCAAAACTGAGACATAGGATATCACTTATAGAGGATAGAAGTGTCAGAAGTACTTGAACACAGGTCCTCTGGCTTCACAGTTACTGTCCATCCCTCCATAGTACAGGAGTATGCTGCAGGTAAATGTTTAACAATTGGCTCCCCAAAAAAAGAAAAGTATGTACAACACATAAGCTAAATCTACATGAAGTTTACATTTAATCTAATTAAATTGTATTAAATCTACATTATCAATGTTCCTCCCATTAATTTCTTAAGTCTAGATTATCAAGAAAATAATAAATTAAGTCCTGATCTGTTGCATTTGTCAATTTCCAAAGCATAAAAGTTTCCACTGAAAATTGAATAATCGACTCTTGGGAGCTGGTTTGAGCTAGCTCCATCACACCCCTGTCATAGTACCTATACATAATAGTGGTCATGGTGGTGGCTGAAATTGACACAGTACTTGAAGGTTTTCAAAGCACTTCACAGGTTGCTTCAGCCCTATAGGTAGTCAGCTAGTCAGTGAACAAAAGTGCTTACTCTGTGCCAGGGTAGGCATACAAAGAAAGGAAAAAAAACAGTCCCTGCCTCACAGAATTCACAGTCTAGTACTGATGGACAACATGTATCCAGTTACATACAAGATACATACAGAGTAGATGGCATGTAATCTCAAAGAGGAAGGTACTAGAAGATGGGAGCCCCCGGTAAGGGTCTCATGCAGAAGGTATGATTTCAGCTGAGCCTCAAAAAAAGTTGGGTGTTACGCCCATTTTACAGAGGAAAGAATTTAGGCTCACGGTGTAGCTTTCACGTATTAACTTTGTTTGGGTCGGAGCTGCTAACTACACCAATGAGGTGGCATTTCTAGTTCTCTGATGACTACAAGTCAAGGTGATCTTTCTGCAAGGTTCTTTCCAGCTCCAAATCTAACAGTCCTGTGAGATTAGGTGATTTACCAATCAAGGGCATAGTAGGAGTAGGGAGGGGTATTTGAATTCCAAGTAGGGTTATCTGAACCCAGTTCTCCCAATTGCTATTCTAACCAGCACCTTTACTGCCTGAAAGGCTCCCACAGCAAACGAGGCCACTCCCTCAAGGAGGATTGAATCCCCTAATGACAGCATAGACTTTCCCTTGGGCTCACTAGAGAGTGTGAATGTGGATGGCAAAGTAAAAGCCCCATAGTATTTAAATCTGGAAAAGATGGCAAAAATATCTGCAGCCCCTCTCGATTTAAGAGTCAGAGGCTAGAAGAGAAAAGGAAGTCTCAAAACAGGGAAGTGACTGCCCCAAGGTCACAAAGCACCTGATTATAAACCGAGCCCTCTCCCAATCTACTGGGATTTCCACCACCGCCCAACTCTCTCATGTCCTCCTGAGGGAATGGACCTTCCTCCCATCTCCTTGGGGTCACCGTAGCCACGCAGTGTGGAGTAGCAATGAGGGCTGGCTGAGCACGCCTCATTGCTTGTTCAGTTTCATTCTGTAGGGGAGCCCCTCGGGGGTGATGAGTGAGACGAAACCCCGACGCCCAGCTAACCACAGCATTGCTCGCCCGTGAGGACAGGGCCCGCCCGGGGAAGAACTTTGCATGCCAACTGCGGGCAAGGGGATTCCAGACCTGGCTTGACTGACAGGCCCCCTGGAGAGGAGGGAAGGGGGTGGGGGAAGGGGATTACCCCAGTCGCACATGCTGAAAGAACTGGAGATGACGAGGAGCGGGAGCTCACGTTTCCAAAGCACTCTCTCCTTTTTTTTTCTCAGACCCCCACAACAACCCTAGGAGGGAGGCAGGGAAAGGGTTTAGAAGACAGAGTTGAAAGGAATCTCAGGCATCATCTGGTCCAGCTCCTTCATTTCGAACAGGAGGAAACAATCTTCTCCATACATCATGTTCAGCGCATGCGGAAACTGAGGCTCTGAGAGGGAGAGCGACTTTCCTGAGTTTACATGGTGAGTTAGCGTTTGGACTGGGTCTCCAGGTCGCGGGGGTCTCAGATCTAGAGTTAAAAGGGAAGAGAGGTCTTTTAGCCTAATCCCCCATTTGACAGATGAGGAAGCTAAGTCCAGATAAGTGAGATTGTTTGCCTGATTGGTCACAGAGCAGGGATTTGAACTCAGGTCCTGGGTCTCCAGGCTCAGGGCTCTGCCCCTCGTGCCACGCTACCTTCCTCCCTCCTGACTCCTGTCTGTGTCCTCTGCCCTCCAGATACAGCCTCTGTCCACTTTCATTTCCTGAGAATAGGGACGCTAGAATTATTCCCACTTCTAAACCCATCTTTGCCTCTAGAATGTGAGCATACTCAGGGCAGGGACAGTGATTTGGGTTTTGTTTTTGTTTTTGCTTTCTTTGTGATCCCCAGCACAATACCTGGTACACAGTAGGCACTTACTAAGTGCTTGTTGACTGGCTGATTTGACCAGCTCACTATTTGACCTTGGAAAGCTCACTTTCTCAGACCTACTTCCTATTTATTGAATGAGGAGTTTGTACTTGATGTTTTTTTTTTTAACAGCTCCACTAACCCTATCATTCATTGTACTACCTTTAATTCAATTTAATTCCATTCCACACACATTTATTAAGTTTAAAGGATAGGGAGCTCTGGTGTTTCTAATTTTAATTCTAATAAAAGTCCTTCCTTGCTCTGATATCTTAGGGTCTGGGAGTCAGAGGGTTCGGAGAAGGTGGCCTAAAAAAAGACAAAACCTCATCAGTCTGGAAAGATCAGTGTGGCCTCTGGGCTGGGAGGGACCCTTACAGGTCCTGTGGTCCTGCTTTGTTACAGAAAAGAAAACAGGTTCAGATTGGGGCAGTGACTTAGCCAAAGCCGCATAGGAAATCAGTGACTGAGAGCTGAGAAAAGACAGGTTTAAAGTTCCTCACTCGTCAGCAAGTATTGTCTGAGCATCTAGGGCAATGAAGATGAGGGCCTGGTGGCCAAACCACAAGGAGGATAGTGAGCTGGAGGACAGGTGACTTATGTAAGGTCACACAGATAATAAATGGTAGGTCCAGGACTCGAAACCAGGTTTTCTAATTCCCAAATCAGAGAGTGCTCTTCTTCCCCCAACACCTTCCTTCCTCTATATATGTTGTCACCCCTCTGTTCTTCATTATTGGGAAGAGAAAAATCATGCAGGGAAGTGCACAGAATGCTGGACTGTAAAATGAGAGGATCTTCTCAATGACCCCTGAGGCCCCTGCCAGCTCTAAATATGTGATCCTGCGACCTGCCCTGGGGCAGGGGAGACCTCAAGTCAGAAAGACCTGAGTTACAGGCTGGCCGAGGACACACGACCCCTACACAGGAAACCCTCAGAGAAAGGTTAAGCAGAAAATGATGTGACACTGACCTTGGTGCAAAAGGAAGTGAGGCAGTGAGTTTGGCTGCTCAAAGAGCATTTCCTAAAGAAATAATAAGCAGCTTGAGCATTGAACCAACTAGAAAGCACTTTCCTTATAACCGCCGGTGATAGAGGGAATGCCAAGGATTATTCACTTCCACACATTTGAATAGATTTTAAAATACTATTATTGAGAAGAGCATTTACATAATACCTATGCAAAGTTACTTTATTTCCATTTAATTCTTTATTTATTTACTTATTCATTTATTCATCATTAGTCCATTTTATCCTCACATCAACCGTGGGAGGTAGATGCTATTATCATCTTTATTTTCCAGATGAGGAAACTGAGACTGAAAGCAGTTAAGTGACTTGCTCAGGGCCACACAACTAGTAAATGTCATAGGTTGGATTTGAACTCAGGTCTTCCTGCTCCAGGTTCAGTGCTCTTTATCCATCCAGCTGCAATTTCAAATCACCTTCTCTACACAAGGCAACACGCTAGTCGTTGGAGATAGACAAAACTGCATAGTTCCTCCTCCTTAGAAGAGCGTACATTTAGATTTGGGGACCCAGTACATAAACAAGAAAGTAAAGAGAGGATATACAAGGCAATATAAAGAGTGCTAATCACTGGGGACTTGGGGGGGTGGGTGGGAGGGAGGTGTATATTCTCATTCTCATTACATTCTCATATTACAGATGGGGAAACTGAAGTACAGGTAAGGGGAGTGACTTGCCCATGGTCATATAGTTCATGTGTTGGCACTGGAATGAGGGTCTATCACAGATGGGGAACCTGCAGCCTTGAGGCCACATATGGCCCTGTAGGTCCTCAAGTGCAGCCCTTTGACCGAATCCAAACTTCACAGAACAAATCTTTTTCTTACAGTTGAAGAAACTGAGGCACAGACAGAAATGAAGTGACTTCCCCAGGGTCATACAGCTAGAAAGTGTCTGAGGCTGAATTTGAATACAGGTTTTGCTCACTCCCAGACCAGTGCTCTGTGCACTACAGCACCACCTAGCAGCCTAATGAGAAACTGTAATAAAATAGTAACTAGGCTTGGAGAAGAGGTTATTATTGTAAGCTGAGGAAAGATCTGTGAAGACCTGGATTCAAATCCTCTTTCTGTGAGATATTAAGTATAAATCTTGGGCAAGACACTTTAAGCTCCTTAGACCTCAGTTTCCTCATATGTTCAACTGGGGAGTTGATCAGATGGCTTCTGAGGACCTTTCATATTCTAGAGCTATAAATCCTAGAGGTAAGATGCAAGAAACTTTTGAAGTAGAATCATTGATGATACTATGAAAATACTTGGTTACTCGACTAACTATGAGAGAGTATGGAAGAGTCAAAGTTAACTCCAAGGTTTCAGACAAGTAAGGGGGTACAGAGTCTACTCTCACACTGGCAGCTACATGGCACAGCGGATAGATCAAGCCCTGGACTTGAGTTCAAATTCACCCTCAGACAATTACAAGCTATGTGACCCTGGGCAAGTCAGTTAACCTCTATCTGCCTCAGTTTCTTCATCTGTAAAATAGGTTGCTAATAATAACACTTACCTTCCAGAGTTGTTGTGAGGACACTTCTGGATGAGGATCACAGCAGAGCTCCAGGTCTCTGCAAGAGGAAATGGGTAGAAAATTATTAACAAGGAATTTAGGTTATATTAAAATTCTGAAGAATTTAGAAGAAGCTGGGGATATTTAGCCTAGAGAGGAGAAGACTTATAGGGGGCAGGATAACTATCTTCAAGCTCCATAAGAAATGTGAGATAGAATGGGGTATTTAGACTTGTTTAGTTTGATCCAGAGAGTAAAAGTAGGAGCTACAGGTAAAACTCACAGAGGCAAGTTTAAACTTGGTATTATAAAAATCTCTTAACTATTAGAGAAATCCAGCAAGAATTGACTGAATCAACTTGATGTTAAGAGCGGGGAGGCGGACTGTCAACCTCTTAACAGTCATTGAGCTATTCAAAAGGAAGGCTGGCCAAATCTCTGCAGGTCTGAAACCCAAAGCTCTAGGATCACTTGGAAAGGTTACAGGAGTTGTTATTCGGGTATGAGTTGGACAAATGCCCTTCAAGGTCCATTCCAACTCTGAGGGTATATGATTTATTCTGAGAGTAATAAGATAGATTTGGGAGAAGTCACTGACTCTCCTCTGTAGGCAATTATTACTCTTAATTATACCATGCTCCTTCAGCAAAGTCCTCCTTAGAAGACTTGTTGCAAAATGAAGGTGATCTGTCCCAACAGAATGGAGGCTCTTAGAGGTCTTGCCCTTCTGAAAAGGCTCCAGGAGGGGGTCTGGAAATGGCCATTGGATTTGTTGTCTCTGAGGAGCAGCACAGTTGAGGGCTTGGGAGGCTTATCCCCAAATAACTGGTAAGCAAAGCATGAGTTGTCTGACCACAGCAACTCATGAAGGAAGACCTTTTACTGAGGTGGAGATTGGAAGCAGGGAGGTGTCAGGGGAATAGTCTGAGTCTGATATCACTATATGGAATAAAGGGCATTTGTTTTAGAATATTGTTTGTATCTGGTAGTGAGGTTTCCCTGACCCCATTGGTACCTATTACATATCAAGAGGTATAGATGAAGGATGGAGCCTGATCCCCCCCCTGCCACCTTGTGCCTTGAACTGCCCCCTTCCATTTCCAAGAAGACTTGGACAAAAATCATACAGGATGATAAATGTCAGGAGGGGATATTGTGAGGGAGGGAGGTTTACTCATATCAGTGAGATCTCAGATTCATGAAAGTATTTAGAATGAGACGTATACCAGGTGGGTATGGTTTGAGTGTGACCTTGTGCAAAGGCAAGGGGATGGAGTATATTATTTCTGTGTACTGGTCTGTTTCTATTTAGGTGGGTAGACTAGAAATGATACCCTCAGCTCTGAAATGGGGGAGTTGCCTGGACTTGGGGAATGCTTGCTAGGTGATGGCAGTGTCCAAGGACCTTATAGGATATTAAAGGTTTAGAGTGGGTTGGCTTCCTCCCACTGGTAAGCCCAAATCTCTCCAGACCCACTCCTTTTCAAAAGTAATTAATTAGCAGGTCCCTAAAGGATAACTACTGGTCCAAATACCAGCCAACACATATGACTAATTAGCTCTAGAAAGTGGTTGAGAAATTGCCAAGAAACTTATCTTGACTGAAAAAAAAACTTATCAATTAGAGCTGACACAACATATGTATATATAAAGGTATATAAATATATACTAAAAAAAAACTTTAACAACAACAAAATAAACTTTTTCTTACAATAATCCTGGGAAATAGAGAGTTATTTTCCCTCAATTATACAGATGAGGAGAGTGAATATTAGAGAAAGTAAGCAACTTGTTCATTGTCTCACAGTATCAGAGTTAAGATTTGAAGTCAGGTTGCCTGACCTGAAATCCAGATTCCACTGTAATGAGCTCACTGTTATAGGAACTATCCAAGTGCAGACCAAGTCCTTGTCAGGCATGTTGGAGAGGGGATCCCTGCACTATGCAGAGAACTGGAGCAAATGACTTCTAAAGGCCCTTCCAGCTTTGAAATTCTACTACTTTATGATTGAAAGGCAGTGTGATATAGTGGAGGGAGACCACGCTTTGCAATCAGACAGAGGCTGATATTTATTTTCCGTGTGTCCCTAGGCAAGTCATTACACCTCTGTGGACCTCAGTTTCCTTGTCAATAAAATAAGGAGGTTGGACTAGAAGATGGCATCTTGGGGTCCTCACCAGCCCTACTTCCTTAACATTTCCTTGACAGCCTCTTCCCTGATCTCACCTTGCTCTGAGTTCTACGACCCTGTTCTTCTCATTTGGCTTCAGGGTAGATTTCCTGGTATTTTATGGTATATTTTTCAATTTCTAGGTCTGTAGTGTGAAGGGCACTCGACTATATGTCAGGAGAACCAACTTTGAATCCTGGCTTATTAATTTGGAATAATTACTCCCTCACTCTGGACTCCATTCATTTTCCCCAGAAGTAAATGAGTAACATCGGAACCCACAAGATCTGTAAGCTTCCTTCCACATGTAACACATTGCAGAAAAACACAATCCTCAAAGGATTGAGATCTATCCATCCATCCATGCATCCATCCATCCATGCATCCATGCATCCATCCATCCATCCATCCATGCACATGTTCACAGGGCTTGCACGTACACATATATTTTACAAAGTCCACAACCTATGGGAACAACTATGTGAAGCTGCCTTGGGTGTTTCTCCTCTCATCAGCTTTGTCTTCCCCCATGCTAGGTGTTCCCAATTCGCCCCTCCAAACTGTTTTCCCAAACATCCAGTCCCCTGGACTCAGGGAAGTGGGTACCAAGGACTCCTTTCAGCTCTCTGCTACAGGAACACAGAATATCTGAGTAGGATAGGACCCCTTAGGTCACCTAGGCTAGCCTTCTTGTGCACCTGAAGAAATAGGTTCAGAAAGGGGAAGTCAGTTAACAAACAGATATTAAATGCCAATTATGTGCTACCCACTGTGTAAAGTGGATAACTGTAGCCCCACTGTGCTGGGGATTCAATCAAGGGAAGGAAGAAACAGTCCTGTTTTTAAGGGACCTTTTACAATCAATCTAATAAGGGAGGCAAGAGGCAAATATAACTGTTAAAACAAGCTATATCTAGGTGGCAAATTGGAGAGTACTGGGCCTGGAGTCAGGAAGACTCATCCTGAGTTCAAATCTGACCTCAGATACTCACCAACTATGTGATGCTAGGCAAGTCACTTAACTCTTTGCCTCACTTTCCTCATCTGTAAAATGTGCTGGAGAAGGAAATGGCAAACCACTCCATTATATTTGCCAAGAAAATCTCAAATAAGGTCGAAAAGAGTCAGACACGATTGAACAACAACGTATCTATCCATCACCATCTATCTATCTAATGCATCAATCAATCCATCTATTTGCCTAGCTATCTAGAGTAACTTAGAAATCAGAGGGAAGGCATTAACCTTAAGTAGAGTCATTGTAGAAGTCGAGATTTTAGCTGTAACTTAAAAATAAGTCAGGGAGGTCAGGCGCATCCCAGGCCAGTGAAAATTCGGAGTTAGGAAATGGAGAATTTTGTGAAAGTAACAAGCAAGGAGACCAGAGGTCGCTGGAAGTGACTTTTCCAGGGTTGTATACCCGGTAAGATTCATAGAATCCTAGAAAGTCAGCTCTGGAAGAGACCTCAACAATATCCAAACCCTTCATTGTACGGAGAATGAAAATGAGACTGGGAGAATTTGCTTTGCTTATGGTTGGGCTTGCCAGACGGAACCGGGGCCAGACAGATCTCAGACCCAATTCTCCTTACTCCAAACCAGACTTCCTCCGTTGAATATCCCTCCCCTTAATATCTCCGTGCCTTTCGCACCCTCCTCCCCAATCCCCCAACCCCTCCCCGCCAGGCTAGCAGCCCAGTACTAACTCACACCCCACTAGAGGAAGATGATTCAGGTTCTGGCTGCCCCCCAGAGAAATAGAGTCACGCGCATCTCCCTGAACGCCTCCCGCTCTAGGACCCAGCGTGCTCTCAGGGCGGGGGAGGGGGAAAGGCAGGGAGGGGGATGTGGCTGAGATACTAGGGACGTAATTTAAAGCAGAAGTTGTCCCAAGTCGGGATTACTGACTGCTCCTCTCGAGGGTCCCGCTTTTCTTATAGACCGTCTGCTCCCTCTGAAGCCCGGCTCTGCATGGGGAGGGATGCTCAGGGGGTTCTCCGAAGTGAGGAAGGGAGGGCTAGGGGGAGGACAGACGTACGGGAGCCCTAATAAGGTCGAGGCAAGATGAGCGCAGGGTTTCGGGGAGACAAACGGCGCCCCTGCTGAGTAAGGTAAGCGAGCAACTGGGGCTCCCTGGGACCTTCTCCTCCCTTCCTCAGCGCCGCTCACCTCCTGTCCTTCTTATATTTTATGATCCCAAACGGGGAGAAGAGTCAGTCGGGCTTCGAAAACCTCCAATATGGGCTCAAAGCCTTTGCAATTTTGGGGGGGCGGTCGGGTGAGTGGGGAGAGGGCTAGTAAGAACGATTGCCACTGGAGTCCGAAGACCCAGGTTCAACACCGATTCTCCAGGTAATCTTGGACTGGTCACTTCTCTTTTAGAAACCTCCGTTTTCTCCTGTCAAAAGGAGATACCTGGACCACTTCTTGAGCTGGGCTGCTGTTGGGGGAAGTACTCTTAAAACTGTAAATCCTAAGAGGAATGAGAACTATTCCTGGAGCTACTTCCCAGATCGGGGAGAGGAGTAAGTCTCTCCCGGGCTGGTGGGTAGTACCCCTCTCCCAGCCAACTCTGCTTTTTCTTTCCTTGTTAATTCACCGGTGAAACAGGTTGGAAACCCATTCCTAGCCTACGCAGACTGTGGGGAAGTTGGGGGGAGGGGGACGAAGGGTCGAATCAGAGGGTCCCCTTGGGTTTGGTGAGTGTAAGATCCCCAGAATTCATCGAAGGGAACCTGATCTAGATGGCCGAGGCACGTGACCCCGGAGCAGGTGAATGGAGATAGGTTGGAACCTATACCTGGGGACCGTGGCCTGGCAGGGGAACTCCCAGAGCTAGACGATAACTTCAAATGTAGAACTTTAGAGCTGGACGAAGCTTAAAAGCCATTTGGTCCAGTCCCCCCGTTTTATAGGTGACTCGGAGATCCAGGAAGGGCAAGTGATTTGCTCAAGCAGACAAGGTCATGGGACGAGTTAACTTTCCAAGTCCTCCCCAAACAGCCCCCGAATTGGTAGACGGACAGTAGCCCAGCCTCTCTTTTCCTGTACTGAACCTCGGAAAGAACATATTTCCCCAAAGCCTCCCTTTCTACACTCTCCTCCCCAGCCTCATCTGTGACCCCCTTCCCAATACCTCCATCCTTTACAACTCTCTTGAGTGGGTCACTGGGGTCACTCTCCCCCTCTGTATCTTCAGCTCTGACCATTCCCCAGAACTGGATCTCCAACTCTCTATGAACATACCTTCCTGGATGTTCCACTAGCACCTCAAAATCAACATTCCCCCAAAGTGAACTTACCATCTTTCCCCATAAATCTACTTGTCCTTGTGTTTCCCTGTTTATGGTCATGACATCCACCCTCTCTCCCAGTCTCAAAACCTAGGAGTCTTTTTAGATTTTTTTCCTCTCCCTCTCCCTGACCCTTTCTCCCCATTGTCTACTGTAGCCCATCCTCTGTTTGGAAATCTTGGTCTTCCATACCCAGGTTCCGACCTACCTCCTCAGCCTCACTGTCCCCTACTCCCATCAGTACCCCAAGACAAAGATGACCTGACCTGGCCAGACTGCCCCTTACTCTCTTCACATTTCCCCTCTTCCTGGAATGCCCTCTCCCCCACCACATCCTCGGGTTCAGACTCTAACTCTTTGCCCCCTCTTCATTTCCCTGGCTTCCTTCAAGATTCATTTCAAAGCCCACTTTCACAGGAGACCTTTCCCTACCCATTCCTGCTGCAAATGGCTTCTCTTTCTGACAGTGCCTTCTGTTTAGTAGTTATATTTCATATTTATACCCAATTATTTACTCCTATTAGAATATAAGCTCCAGGAGGGCAAGGTCTGTTTTACATTACTCTGTGTCCCCGGTGCTCCTGACAGAGCCTAGCATATAGGAAGTGCCCCATAAAGGCTGCTTAACTTGACTCAGAACTCAGCCCATCCCCTCTGGGAAGCCTTTTTGGACCAAAGGCCAATGTGTACAAATCTGCCTTACTTTGGAACCTTCACAGACTTTTGTTCTCTTTCTCCCTCCTTTTATGATTATTGTGCATCTCTAACTTATCCCCTGACCCCCTTCTCCATATACCCCTGACCACACAAGGCCTGTAACCTAGAGGTGTTTACTTAACGTTAATTGAATTGTTTTAGCCCATTTTCTCTTTTGAGGAAAGGAAAGTGAGAAAGGTATTAGTGTAAGGTGGGCCTCTATTGATTATCGCCACTTAAAAAGAATTATGTAAGATTAAGAGCACTTTTTGATTATAAAGAACTACTTATTGCATATGGGTGTTAAGTCTGTACTGGGATTCTGGGGTTTACAAGTGAGGAGACTCAGAAAAGGAACGGAAAGGGCCACTGATTTGCTGGAGTCCACGTAGCTGAGCTGTTCATCAGACCAGTATCCCCTAAAGCCAGGGGTAACAAGAATACAAAAAAAAAAAAAAAAAAAAAGCTTTAAAGAAAGTGCTTTCTCTACCATTTCTTTTATTATGAGGTCAGTAGTACAAGTTCTGTGACCTCCATTTTACAGATGAGGAAACTGAGGTTTAGAGAAAGAAAGACATTCTCGGGGTCCCTCCGAATCCAGGTCTCCTGTCTCTAAGGCCAGAACTTGCCCATTACATCACAGATGACCTCTATATGAATAAAATATCCTGTTCTGGGTGACTTTCTAGGCGGGGGTACAGTAAATAGGATGCAGAACTTGGAATCAGAGAGCCTGAATGTGAACTCTAGTTCTGATGTCTGTTATGTAGCCATTAAAGAATCATTTCAACTCTCTAGGTCTCAGTTTCCTTATCTGTGAAATGGAGAATGTAATACTTGAGAGTTAATAAACATTTATTAGGCCTTTACTATGTCAGTCAATAAGCATTTTTTTTAGCACCTACTGTGTGATAGGAACTGTACTAAGTACTGGAAGATACAGAGGAAGGTGATTGGAGGACAAGATAGATACAGGATAAATTGGAACTAATCAACAGAGGGAAGGCACTAGAATTAGTCAGGAAAGGATTGCTGCAGCTAGATGGCAAAGTGAGTAGAGTTCCCTGGTCCTGGAGTCAGGAAGACCTGAGTTCAAATGTGACTTCAGAACTTCCTAGCTATGTGACCCTGGGCCAGTCATTTAACCCTGTTTGCCTCAGTTGCTCACCTCTAAAATGAGCTGGAGTAGGAAATGGCAAACTGCTCTAGTATCTTTGCCAAGAAAACCCCAAATAGGGTCACGAAGAGTCGGATACGACTGAAAGATGACTCAAAGACAACAAGTTGGAATTTTAGCTAGGACTTAAAGGAAGCCAGGTGGTAGAAATGAGGAGGGAGTGCATTCCAGGCATAAGGGCCAGCCAGAGAAAATGTTCAGTCAGGAAATGGAGAGTGTTATTCAAGTATCAGCAAGGTGGCCAGTGTCACCGTATCATTGAGTACATGTCAGAGGGTGGGGGTGTCAGGTATAAGAATACTGGAAAGGTGTGTGTGTGGGTGGGGGAGGAGGGGTGTTATGAAGGGCTTTGAACACCAGAGGATTTTATATTTAATCCTGGAGGTGTTTGGGAGCCACTGGGGTGAGGGGGTAGTGTTATGATCTGACCTACCCTTTAAGAACACCATTTTTAAGAGCTGACTTGAGGATGGACTGGAGTGGATGGACATTGTGCGGAAAGTGTCTAAAAATTTGAAGCACTATAAAACTGCAAAATTTTAAATTATTATTTTTGTTGCCTGTCATCTGCTATCCCAGATGGATAGTAGTCGGCAGGGCCAGCTCCACCTTCTCCCCACGTGAAAACAAACAAAAAAAGGCGAGAAGACAAAGTTTGTCTCTGCTCCGTCTACTTCCCACAGGAGGAGGAAGGTGGAGATGCCTTGCGGTCTTAGGAAAGGTTTCAGTTCAACATCAGGAAGAACAGTTAAAGAATAAAATTGGCTCCACGTCACTGGTGGTGATTACGTTCAGACATGGGCTGAGTGATCACTTGGGGAAACTGGAGACCCAGGATGGGTGTTTGGACTAGGTATGACCTGTCCTTTCCCTTCTAGCTCAGAGATTCTGAAATTCTAAGAATCTCTGACTTCTAAGAATCTCTTGATCTAGAATTCTGGCGTTCTAAGTTTCAAAGACTAGAAGTCCGGCATTCTGAGGTTCTCCATTCTAGAACACAGTTGTCTTTGTTGTTACCTCTTCCGAGGACTCTTGCCTGCTTTTGCCTCAGGCCTGTGAGGCACCTTGTTTATGGACAGTTTTAGGAGGCAAGGCTCTGCTGCGCTCTATGGAATTAAATGTCTGGTGTTGGGTTTTGTTGTTTTTTGTAGTCAACAAAAGATAAGCCTAGCCTGGGATCTTACACGTTATATATGGTTTCAGTCAATTATGTGACTCAAGATCTTTTCTGATGTAGAATCTCAGCTAGGAAGACCAGTTCCAATTCTGTCTCAGACACTTATTAGTTAGGTGATCCTTTTAGCCTCTGCCTTACTTTCCTTATTTGTAAAACGGGAATACTAATCGCACCTATCTCCCAGGGTGCTTGTGAGGATCAAATAAAATAACATATGTAAACTCTTTGCAAACTTTGAAGGGCCATATAAATGTTTACCACCACCACCACCACCACCACCACTACTACTACTACTACTGCTACTGCTATTGCTACTATTATCAACAACTACCAACAACTACCACTACTATATCTATCATCACCACCACCACCACAACCACCACTACTACCAAGAACTATCACTATTACTACTACTGTCATCATCACCACCACCACCACCACTACTACTACTACTACTGCTACTGCTATTACTACTATTATCAACAACTACCAACAACTACTACTATTACTACTACTGTCATCACCACCACCACCACTACTACTACCAATAACAACTACCACCACTTCTACTACTACCTCCACCACCACCACCTTAACCACCAGTACTATCATCACTACTGCTACTACTATCTACTTCTACCACTACTACCAGTATTATTACTACTGCCACCACCACCACCCTGTCCATACAAAGTGTGTCTAAACTAACATTTGACTTAACTACAGGGTTTCTCTACTGATTACTGTCTAGTTCTTGAAGCCTAACATTTCTAGGATTCTTGGAGCAGTCAGTTTGAGTGAGGAAAGGAGTGGAATTTGGAGTCAGGAGACCTGGATTCAAATCCTGGCCTTACTATTTACTAGCTCTGTAATCTTGCAGTAAGGCCTCTTCCACCTCAATCTAGGACCCAGTGAGGACCTTAAAAAACAACCCCTCCAGTTCCACCTCTACTTTTCCTCTCCTCCTCCACCCCACCCCCAAAAGCAATGCAGCCCCAGCAGGGTGGGTGCCAACCAGATGAGTCAGTCTCCTTGTGTCTGATGGGGCTCCTCAGAGCCAGGCTATCCTAGCCAGTTGAGGGCTGATAACAGTTTCATACCTCTGTTCTTTTCTCCTTCCTGTTTGGTTGTAAACTACTAACAGTTTGGGTTTTTTAAAAGCTGTTTATGTCCACTATCTCATTAGAGCCCCATTGCTCATCTACTGATGAGTAAACTAAGGCCCCAGAAAGGGGAGGGGACCCACTTGATCAAGATTATCCAGCAATGTTGGGACTTGAACCCTATTTGCCTTAATTCTTTACTCTATTTGAGTTGTCATCCTCATCACAGCTGGCATTATGTTTACAAAGCACTTCTCATTTATTTCTCATTTCCAACTAACTTTGTCCAAGTGTTCTTCCCTCTCAGCCTAAAATTGCTTTGTGTTTACTTATATATGCACTTATCCCACCCCTACCTGGTGTTGACTATAAGTACCTTGAGGTCAGGGTCTATTAACTTTTTGTCTTTGTACTGTAGCCTACTTCTGTGCCTCTTATTATCCCAACTCTATGTGTGAGAAACTGAGGCTGGGCTAGGTTAAGTGACTTGCTTGTGGTTTCGCAGCTAGTTTTTGAGATGAGATACAACCTAAGCTTTCCTACCTCCAAGTCAATCCTCTCTGTCCACCCCATTACGCTGGCTCACATGATGCTATTTCTTTTATAGTCTGGGAGATGGGAAATCTTTTTCCAGTGGATCAAAAATGACATCGAGTTGGTGGAAATCTATTCTGCCCATGTATTTTGTCCATTGGGTTCTCAATGGTTGTGGGTTGGGAGAGGATTGGGGAAGAAGGTGTAATGGCCAGGCTAAGAAAGGTAGAGATATCTAGACATCCATCTGAGGGACTCCTATATTCTAGTGCTCTCTGGGGCCTGAGTTTGCTGTGTGACCTTAGGCAAAATTCCCTAGTCTTGGTATCCTCATCCATAAAATGGAATTAATAATGCCTTCACAAGTCATTTCCTAAGATTGTAGTTAAACTCAGATGATACAGGAAAGCCCATCACAAAGGTCAAAACCTTATTATGTAAGTGTAAGAAATTACATTCATTGTCCTTCTTGTCATTTCCTTCAGTAGGAGAAATAAGGAAAAGGAGAGGACTTTTCTATACAGTGACGTGAAATCTGGAGGGGGGAGGGTTGGCATTGGGAGAGTACCACCCAAAGTTAAGTGGAAACACTTCCACAATGCTGCTGCCACAACCCCTCCTATCCTCGCCTTAGCATCCCACGCTTGCACACACAAGAAGATTGTGTATGTGGACACAAGTATAAGAGAAGTCCCTTCACTTACTGAAGGGACTTTGAAATCCAGACTGTCAGAACTAGAAGAATTCTTACACCCCAGACTGTCAGAGTTGAAAGGGACCGTAAGATATAGAATGTTAGAGCACAGAACATAGACTTTCACAGTTAGAAGAAACCTTAGAATACAAAATGTCAAAACTGGATGGGATCATAGAATACTGAAAGTTATATTAGAGAATATATACTGTCAAAACTAAAAGCTTAGGACCTTAGAACATAGACTTTCAGAGCTAGAAGAGACCTGAAAAAACAATTTAAGAAGGAAGGACCTTAGAACACAGACTATAGAATACAGAGCAGAATGTTAGAACTGGAGGAGAACAAAGAACAACCGTAGAACACATAGAATGTCTGAATTGGGAAGAGACCTTAAGACATAGCACATCACACCTGGAAAGGGCTTTAAAATACAGAATGCCAAAGCTGGGAGGGGCTAGATGTGAGCAGAGATCTAATCTAATCTGTCCTATCAAAAGGCAAACTGAAGCCCAGACAGTCCAGACAACTTGTTCAAAGTCTATCCTGCTTCATTCTCCAGTCCAGCAATTAACACTTGGATGAAGGAGATCCAAGTTCAAGTTCTGGCTTTGCCACTTACCTATTTCACTCTGTTCTGCTAAATTTAGTTCTCCAGGTAACTAGGAGGTGCAATGGCCCTGAAGTCAGGAGGACCTGAGTTCCAATCTGGATTCAGACACATACCTAGCTGAGACCCTAGCCAAGTCATCTAACTCTGTTTACCTCAGTTTCCTCATCTGTAAAATGATCTGGGGAAGGAAATGGCAAACCACTCCAGTACCTTTGCCAAGAAAACCCCAAATGGGGTCACAAAGAGTCAGATATGACTGAACAACAATGATAACAGATCGATGTAAAGCTAGCTATTTCTACTACAGTCCCCCAAGCTGGAACTGAGCTCATAAGGGAACAAAACCCACTCAGGGCAAGGCAGTGACAAGCAGAAGAGAGAAAGCCCATTTGGGTACAACTTCATTGTAACTAAACTCTAAGTAACTGAAGTAACTAAGTAACTAAACTAAGTAATGAAAGCAACTAAGTAACTAAAGTACCTAAGTAACTAAACTAAGTAATGAAAGCAACTAAGTAACTAAAGTACCTAAGTAACTAAACTAAGTAACTAAAGCAACTAAGTAGCTAAAGTACCTAAGTAACTAAAGCAACTAAGTAACTAAAGTACCTAAGTAACTAAACTAAGTAACTAAAGCAACTAAGTAGCTAAAGTACCTAAGTAACTAAACTAAGTAACTAAAGCAACTAAGTAACTAAAGTAACTAAACTAAGTAACTCTAAGAAACTAAACCTCTCAGCATAGATCCCTGGGCTCCTTCCTGGACTTTGCCTGACATACCTTTTGATACTAGGCAGGGCTCTTTTCTTCTGAGCCTGTTTCCTCATCAACCAAATAAGGGAACCTCTAGGTTCCCTTGCACTTCCATCGTTCCTCTTCTGGGTTGATCCAAATGCCTAGCATTTGGTATCCCTTCCAAATCTCTATCCTATCCACTGTGGTTCTCCACCTGAACATCTACCTGGCTTTATAGACACTGACCCCATTTCTTCTTGGCTTGTATCTGTGCTGTCTTGGCCTTTCTGGGCCCAACAGTACCTGGGACTTGCTTTATGGCCTTGACCATATCATCTCACCTCTCTGGGCCTCAGTTTCCTCACTTGTGAAATTGGACTGGATGATCTATAAGTTCCCTCCAGGGTCTTACATTTCATAAGGATAAATGTAAATTCCTGCAGTGGATTAAAAAAAACTACAAACAACTTCTTGACGAGGAAGACAGAGGTAGAAAAGAGTTCATGTGGAAAAGATCTGAAGATTTCAGTAGACTGCAAGCTTAGTATCAGTCGGAAGTGTGATAAAGAAGGAAACAAGCCTTTATGTAGCACCTTCTATATTCTAGGCACTATGTCAAACGCTTTTCAAGTCTTATCTCATCTGATCATTGCAGCAACCCTGGGAGGTGGGTACTATTATCATCCCCATTTCACAGATGAGAAAATCGAGGCAGAGAGAGGTTAAGTGACTTGCCCAGAGTCACACATCTAATAAGTGTCTGAGGCCAGATATGAACTCAGGTCTTCCTCATTCCAGGCTCAGGTGCTCTATCCACTGCCCCACACAGCCTGCTTGTCAAATAACTCAATCTTTGGATACATAGATGAAAGGTTAGTCTTCAGAATGAAGGAGGTGATGATAGGCCTATGTCTTCTGCGCTGGTCAGACCATGCTTGGAGTATTGTGTTCAGTTCCTGGAACCAGATTTTAGGAGAGATGTTACTAAACTGAAGCCTGTTCAGAGAGGGGTTCAAGGATTTGTGAATGATCTCAGCACATGCTCACTGTGTCCAAGGCTGCCTGGAAGAGAGGTTGCCTTGAGCAGAGACAACTAGTATCAGCAGGGTGGGGTTAAAAAGTGGCTGATATTGGTTTAACATAGGGAAAAATTACCTGACAATAAAAGCTGTTCAAAACACTTGGGGGTGGGGAATTGGGGGCGTGGAAGGTGAGAGCTCTTCATCACTGGAAAACTTGAAGTAGAAACCTAATGGCCACCCATTGAAGATATCATTCTACCCATCTCTGCACCTTTGCCTTGGCTGTACCCCATGCCTGGAATGCCCTTCCTCCTCATCTTAAACTATTGAAAACCCTAGTTTCCTTTAAGGCAACTCAAATATCTCTTCTTCCAGGAGGCCTTTCCCCAGTTCCCCTAGCAGCTAGGGCTTTTCCCTCCAAGTCAACCTTTATCTGTTTTTATCTTGTATATACCATTTTATATATGACATCTGTTGTGGTTCAGTTGTGTCTGATTCTTCATGATCCTGTGGAACATAGCATGCCAGTGTTGTCCACTGGGTTTTCTTGATAAAGATACTGGAGTGTTTTGCCATTTCCTTCTCCAGCAGATTAAGGTAAATAGAGGTTAAGTGACTTGTCTAGGATCACACAGCTAACAGATTTGAATACTGCTCTTCCTGACTGCAGGTCTAGTGCTCTAGCCACTGAGCTACGTGCCTCATTTATACATAAATATTGGAATGTAAGATTTTTGAGGTGCTGTTTTGACTTTCTTTGTGTCTTGTACACTTAGCACAGTGCTAGGCACATAGTAAACAATTAATGCTTGATGATTTGGACAGATGTCAGAGAACACAATCTGAGGACGCTTGTTCAATAACATTCTGCACTCCAAAGTCCCTTCCACCTCTGCCCCAAACAATCCAGTCTAAGGTCACACTGCCTCCCCTATCCCCTCCTCTTCCCCTAAGGCCTAGAGGTTGGGAACTAGAGAGGGGTCTTCCTGAGGTTGACTAAGGCTGAGCCAACAGCCCAGGGTAAATGAGTGGCAGACCCGCCCTTGGTTCATACAATGCCAGGGTACTTAGCCCTGGCCTTGACAATGGGACTTCCTGACTAACCACGGCCCAGAAGCTGCCCAAACAATGGGGAAGAACCCGAGTTTCAAAGGCCAAGGAGCCTTTATATAACAGGTCCCCAGAGGGAGGAAGTGAGAGGAGGGCTTCTGTTGAGGGGGACAGCAGGGGGCGGGTACAGGAACTAGTACAGGGAAAGAAAGCTTCTGGGGCCTACACAAGGTGGATGCTCCAGGACACAAGCACATGAGGTCAAGGGGCCCCCTTTTAATGGCCCTGTGGAAGGAGAGTGGAAGAAGAGCGGAGGAGCGGGTATTAGCTGCCCCAATGTCAGCTTCTGATGAGTTATCTCAATGTCCCATATATCTAGCCATAAGTTTGAAGATGGCTTTGTCTGGGGACCCCCAGAGAACATTTAGACTGAGATTGGGATGGGAGCATCATTCTATATCACTCTGGGGCTTGGAATTCATCCAATCAGCCACAAAATGTCAAATCTAAGAGGGACTACAGAGAGTCTGGAAGGAATTGAGGAAGGTGAGGCAACTGTGAGCCTAGCAAAACACCAGGGAGAGATAGGAGACAGCATGCACCAAGCACTCCAAAACTCAGCCATCATTTTGACCATCACCTCTCCTCATACCGGGAAATAGCCGAGGACCCTGAATCCAAGAGCCTTGGAAATATCAGTTTTCCCCAGACCACTAGCCCTATTACTTTCAGCTCAGGTCCCATGGTCATCACTGAGAAGCATAGTCCCTGTGGAGAAGAGTTCCACCTTCCTTGACACCACCAAAATAAACTGCTAACCAAAAGGCAGATAAGCCTAAGAGCCCAGGAGGTGGATCTTGTTCCAGATTACTGACCCTGTACCTAGCTCAGCCCTAATCACCATCTTCCCAGAAGCCAATCCAGGAGAAATGTCTTCTGGTAATTGTTTCAGCAAATGTAGTGACTAAAGAATCCAGAAAAGAGAGTCTTTACCCCCAAAATCCTCAGCCCTGTCAAATGCCTCAGTATCAGAAGTGGATTGATTTTGTCAGTAGAAATGCTGTTACAGAAGATTCATCACTATCTGCTTTGCTGACACACACATAGGCCCTTTATGTTTGACATGGAGCTGAAATCTCCTGCAGGCATGGTCTTCTCTGATTAGAACATAGGCCAGTAGGTGATTTGGTGAATAAAGTTCTGGGCCTGGATTCGGGACGACCTGGGCTCAAATCTGTCCTCAGATCCTTCCTAGCTGGGTGACCCTGGGCAAGTCACTTAACCCTGTTTGCTTCCGTTTTCTCGTCTGTACAATGAGTTGGAGAAGGAAATGGAAAAATGCTCTACAGTATGTTTGCCAAGAAAATGAAGAGTTGGATACAACTGAAAAACGACCAAACTACAAATTAGATTGTGAGAATTAGCATCCTTGAGAGCAGGGACTGGTTACTTTTCTCTGCGTGTTTTGTACCTAGTAAGCACCAAATAAATGCTTTTTCATTCATTTGTGAAAGGGAATGTTCGAGTTGGACAGGCCGTTAGAACACAGAATATTAGTGCTGAGATGAACCTTGGAGCATAGAATGGTAGAGCTAAGAGGAAATAAAGGTTAGTCAGTCCAGGCAGCTCTATTATTTATAGTGTGTTATTTTCCAAGATTGAAGATACTCCCTAAATATATTATGGATCCTTTGTTGTTATCTTTCAGTTTTTTCAGTCATGTCCAGGACCCCATTTGAGGTTTTCTTGGCACAGATACTGGAGTGTTTTGCTGTTTCCTTCTCCAGCTCATTTTACACATGAAGAAATTGAGATAAATGGGGTTAAGGACTTGCCCAAGGTCACACAGCTAGTAAGTGTCTGAGGTCAGATTTGAACTCACGAAGAGGAGTCTTCATAAATTCAGTCCAGTGCTCTACCACTGTGCCACCTAGTAGTCCCTAGGGATCCTTTGCAGTAGTTCTCAAACTATGGGTCTGACCCTATATGGGGTCATGAAAACTTTGGCAATAGTAAAAGGTTTCTGAATGGTCAAGGACCAAAAATTAAGTACAAATCAAACATGTAATGAATCTGAGATGTATCTGACGACACTTGCCAGTGTTGCGCCCACAACTTCACTGCAGCCTTGGTTCTGTACACAAAGTATGTGCGTTTTGTACTATGCATGCCCTCAGGCCATGCATCACCAAGAAACTCTGCGTTAGGGGACTGACTATTCTTTAGGCCACTAGTGTAACCTGTAGTATATGTGAGCAGTAATTCCGTTCCCTAGTAATTTAACAGGGCAAGTGACTTAACCTTGCTAATCCTCCTTTTCTTTAACTGTAAAAATGAAGGACTTGGGCCAGGTGGCCTTCAAGGTCTCTTCCTGGTCTATGATTCTACAAAAGCTTTGCCACTGCTTCTAAAGCTTTTCTAGGAAGTTAGGAGAATCATCCTTAATATTACATTTTCAAGTGAGAGACAGTGATGCCCTAAAGGACAGAGGACTATTGTTGAAGGCCAGGAAGACCAGGGTGCAAAGCCTATTATTGACACATTGCCTGTGTAACCCTGGATAACACATTTAAACTTTTCAGTCTCCCAGGGAATTCTAAATCCATAAATTGTAGAACAGTTATTTATATTAGGTAGCTAAGTGGTATAGAGTTGATAGAGCACTGGGCCTGGAGTCAGGAAGACTCGAGTTCAAATATGACCTCAGATATCCACTAACTGTATGACCCTGGGTAAGTCATTTAGCTTCTGCCTCAGTTTTCTCCACTGAAAAATGGGCATAATATTAGCATTTATGGGTTGTTGTAAAGGTCGAATAAGATTATATTTACAAAATTCTCAGTGCTGAGACTGGCACAAATTTATATATATATATATATATATAATTTCCCTTCCTTTTCCCTTCCCTTCCCAACTTCTGATCTGAATTCCCAAACAGAGTTTCTCACCCCAGTGAAATCATAGGTCCAGCTTCCCCTCCAACATACAGTTACATTCAGAGGAGGGAGTTTAGGTGAGGCAACAAGAGTTAAGAGGGTGATACATGGTATTTCTCAAGCCTAGAGAAATTCACTTCTTCCAGGAAGGTTTTCCTGACTGACCTCACCCTTTCTGATTGCGTCTTTATTCCAGACCCCCTTGGTATTCCCCTCTGCATTCTAAACTTTGCCGTTCCTATAATACATTGTCTGCCTTTGGAATTTTTCCATGAGTTCTTGAATTCAGAGACCATTTCCTAATCATCTTTGTCTCTCTCCAAAGGCTGAGCATAAGCCCTTGTATATAATAGGCTCATGGACTCCTAAGGGTTAGCTAGTGTTACTCCATTTTCTAAAGGAGTCAACTTATGTCCAGAGACATTAAATGACTTCCCTAAGGCCACATGGGTATGGGAGTGGCAAAGACTCCTCAGTGGCAGAGGCAGTGATTTCCACTACATGTCTGGAACAGCCTAGGATAGAGGGATCAGCACATGGTAGTAGGTGCTTAATAAATGCTGGTGGAATGCTGAATGAAGAGATGAGATGCTGCCAGATTTATACTTATTACCCCAAATGCCCTTCACTAAATTTTGATGAAGCAGGTGACGTGGGTGGGAATCCTGGTTTTGCCAGTTAATATTTAGGTAGTCTTGGAACAATTATTTAAGTTCTCTGGGCCTCAGTTTCTTCATCTGTAAAATGAAGGGCCTGGACTAGCTGACCTTTAGAATTCTATGTTGTTGTTCAGTTATTTTCAGTCATGTCTGACTCTTTGGGACATCATTTGGGGTTTTTGTGGCAGGGATGCTGGAGCAGTTTGGCATTTCCTTCTCCAGCTCATTTTATAGATAAGGAAACCAAGGCAAACAGTGTGAAGTGATTTGCCCAGGGTCACACAGTTAGTAAGTGTTCAAGGTCAGATTTGAACTAGAAAGATGAGTCTTTCTGAATGTAGGCCTGGCACTCTATCCATTGCACCACCTGGCTGCCCCTTTAGGGTTCTATGACCCTACTCTATACAAGGTCTTGTGTTCAGTTCTGGAAAGATACAAAGATGCATAAGAAAGATAGGGGTGGGGAACCTGTGGCAGGGAGATCCCATGTGGCCCTCCAGGTGTAGAATTTCACAGAACAAACCTGTTTAATAAAAGGATTTGTCCTGTAAAACTTGGATTCAGTCAAAAGGCTGCACCCAAGGACCTAGAATAGACTCTATCCTAATGTTTTGGCTCACTGTGACCTCGGACAGGACACTTTCCAATTGTCACGTCTGAGTTTCCTTCCCTTTACCACAAACTAGGTGATCACAAAGGTGGCTCTTCCAAGTCTCATGGTGCATATTCTAAGCCCTCCATTCTCAGCTCTAGCATTCTATGTTCTAAGTTCCCTTTCCCAGCTCTAGTTTCCTGTGTTCTAAACTCCCCTTCCCAGCTCTGATAATCTTTAATCTGAGTCTATGATGATTGACATTTTGAGCACCAGCAATTGGGAGGATGATACACACATATTATTACATGCATTCTCTAAAATCTGATGATGTATCTTATTCCTTTCCCGTCCCTGTCCAGAGCCATGAACCTGTGGGTCTTGCTTCTCCTGGCTGTGGTGAACATCGGCCGAGCCACCTACAGGCCCCTGGAAAAACCTCCCTGTGACATGGTAAGAAAGTCCCCTTGAGAGAGAAGACATTGCTGAATTGAGAAGCAAGAGTCAGCCTCGGGAAATGGGAACAGGAAGGGCTTCATTCAGGACTCTTCCACTCCCCCATCCCTGGAAATATCCAAACACAGACTGAATGACCAATTGTTAATGATATCACTATTAAGATTCATACTTCAGATGAGGGTTAGACAAGATGAATTCTGAGGTCTCCAGCTCTGTGATTTTAGATAGTGAATGAAAATATCATTATCTCTATTTTATAGATTGGGAACTGAGGCTCAAAAAGGTTAAGCAATTGACCTGGAGTGGCAACTAGTCACTGGAAGAGCCAGGCCTGAGACCCCATTTCTCTGACTCTTAGACTAGTAAGCCCAGTCTACAGATAGCAACGTATGTCTGCTACAAATTTAGAGAATTTTGTAGGGTCCTTTGCCAGCATCAAGATTAGTGATGTAAGCAATTCCTTTCCATAAGTGGGAACAAATGCTTTCCCTTTGTTCTGCTTTCTAAACTATCTAAACACAAGTGTCTGAAACTGAAGGTCTCACATACCTTCCCATGGGTTGGACCACTTTCTTTGTTCCACTTACCCCAAGTCATAGGCAACTTAACATTCACTTAATTCTATGCTCTACAAGCATAATATTCCTTTTGCCCTCCTCACCTCAATGGCACTTCTGGGTTGGATCTCCAGAGGACAGCTGCCCTTCCTGCAGGTTCTAGGGGTATCCTGTGGGACTCTATAGCTTAGAAATCCCCACAAGTATGCTTCTTATTAACTGTTAGCCAGTAGACACCATTAGCTCAAAGCAAAAGACATTTAATAAGATAGCATGGTAAGACAAGTAGCTACAAACTCCCATAAAACCTGGGCATATATTCTTCCACAAGTACACGCAGCCTCCATGAGAAGACTGAACACAAACTCAGAGTCCACTGAGTGAGGCATCCATGGAGGGATCCCATGTTCACAATCATTAAGTGGTTATTATATGCCAGGTACTTGGGTAAGCACAGAGAACATGGGAATACAAGTACAAGAAGAAAAATGACAGCTCCTGCCTTTAAAGGGATTTCATTCCAATGAAGGAAGAAAACACATGAAAGGAAGCAGGTTGGGGGTAGGAAATGGGGAGGGAGAACAGGAGGAGAAGGTACCCTGCAGGAACATGATCTAGAACATTTAGAGTCAGGAGTAGATGTTACAGAAAAGGAAGGAAGATGTGGTTTACTGGGCACTGTACTTAAGATAGATGTTCTGAGAGGAACCAACCAATCAAAGGAAGAGGCCATGGGAGAAGAGTGTATTTTTTTCTCCTAATGGAGTTCTTCCAAAGGTCCTAATGGGTGCATCATTTCAGTTGGGCCAGATGTGCAGATCCTCTCTGTAGTTCCATTCTTGATTGCCAGGGCTGAGTGTTCATCCTTCGTTGCTGAAGAAGACCATGCCATCAGAGAAATAATGGCATGACATGCACTTGACTTTGTTTTGAGTGAGGGAGGGCTGTGCAGGTTACCAGCCTCACTTCTCCTCCAGAGCCATATGAATCCAGTAACCAGATATTCATCAGGATGACTGGAGATGACCCAGGATGAGGCAGTTGGGGTTAAGTGACTTGCCCAAGGTCACACAGCTAGTGAGTGTCAAGTGTCTGAGGTGAGATTTGGACTCAGGTTCTCCTGAATCCTGCACTGGTGTTCTATCCACTGCACCACCTAACTGCCCCAATTGCCAGGGCTAGCTCTCTCTAGAATCCATAGCCAACTCTCTTCTCTACTGCCAGTGATCATGCTTTTGAAAGCTATTTCCTCCTTTGATTCACTGCCACTCTATATAACATATATTACACATACAATGTACACATATATATGATGCATGCATATATGCATATCCATATAATACAAACATAAACATGATATATATACATGTGTGTATACATATATGTGTGCCCATACATGCATATGCATGCTATATTATACAGATATACTTATATATAAATTATTATATAAATATCTACATTTATCTAGAAAATCTGTTTCTTTGCTCTTTCATTTATACTCCAAACTCTCCAATAGCTGAAAATAGTATCTCCTTTTGGGCCAGTAGCTCTGACACTAGGCTCCAAGGCCAGTGGGGAGGGGGAAGAGAGATAAATCCTATTGTTCCGCATCTCCACCCCTGGGGCCATATTCTACAATTGTTCTAATCCTGGGTTGCCTCTCTCTCCAGCTGCCTTAAACTCCCCAACTTCTAAACACTTTCACTACTTCCATTAGCTCCAGGCTGTAGCAAATGTTCTAGTCTAGATAATCAGAGAAAGGCGTGAGTACCCCAAAGAGATTTCTGAGTATTAGTCAGTTGGTCAACCAGTACTTTTAAACACCTTGTTAGCATTAACACTTTATCCCCTGTGGTTACATCTTATGACTGAGGTGGGGAGGAAGGACCCCTTCCTTTATACAGGTCACATTTTACAGCCATTCTTCAGAAAAATCTTCCTATTTACATATAGATCCATTTCTCTTATTATGCAATTGTTTTCAGTTGAGTCTGACTCTGTGACCCCATTTGGGGTTTTCTTGGCAAATATACTGGAGTGGTTTGGCATTTCCTTCTCCAGCTCACTTTACATATGAAGAAACTGAGACAAAGTGAGGGTTGAGTGACTTGCCGAGGGTCACACAGCTAGTAAGTGTCTGAGGTTATATCTGAACTCAGAAACATAAGTCTTCCTGACTCCAAGCCAGGCATTCTATCCATTGCACTACCTAGCTGCCCTCATATCTTGGAGGAGCCAAATTAGTTTTGCCCAGATAAAGAACAGTTTACTGATTACAGCTATACAGAATGTTTAAAAAAAAACACAAAAACCCGGAGTCTAGAGGTGACCACATATCCCACTGCTAATAGATGGCAGAGCTGGGTTTTGGAATCCAAGCGAGCACCCTGACACATTCTGGATAGTCTGCTGGCACAGGTTCTTAGATCTGCAAACTAAAATGAAAGCAACTTTTGAGGGGTCAATAATCTTTAATCACATATATCAACAAAGAAAATACAAGCAGAGAAATAAAGACCAACAGACAGGGCTTCTGTCTGATCATAAGCAATACATACATCACAGATGAACAGACAGATCCAACTGTCTGACCACTACATACATAGTTACCACAGAAAGAAGCACCAACATCTAGGTTTTCAAAGTGGGTACTTAATAGTGCTCAAAGTTGCCCCTTAACGGCTACCCAGAGTCTTATCTGGCACAGAAAGCTTCTTTGAAAAGGTAAGCCCCAAAGAAAAACCTCATCTCAGAGTATATGTACATTTTTCAGGCCCAGAGGTCACCACAACCCTAGTGACCCAGTGCCTTATTAACAATTAAAGATGTGAGCCTTCCTACAAAACAAGCCTCCCCTAATCAAGTTTCCCTAAATGGGCTCCACCTGAGGCCTGTTAATGGGAGGGGAAGATCTTTAACTTCCATTAACATTACAATGCTTTACAAATATTATCTCATTTGTTCCTCTCAACAAAGCTGGGAGGTAAATGCTGTTATTATCCCTATTTGAGGGAATTGTGAGGAAACTTAGGACAGATGTTAGGTGACTCGCCTAAAGTCACACAGCTAGTAAATGTCTGAGACTGTATTTGAATCCAAGCCCCACTGACTCTGGGGAAGCTAGGTGGCACAGTGGATAGAGTGCCGTATTCAGCATCAGAATGACTCATCTTCCTGAGTTCAAATCTGGTCTCAAACACTTACTAGTGGAAGCTGTGTGACCTTGGACAAGTCACTTCACCCTGTTTGCCTCAGTTTCCTTATCTGTAAAATACACTGGAGAAGGAAGTGGCAGATCACTGCAATATCTTTGCCCCAGGAAAACCCCAAATGAAGTTAGGAAGAGTTGGATATGACTGAACAACAAAGAAATTCCTGACTCTAGGTCCAGCACTCTGTCCATTACAACACCTAGCTTCTTCTAGAAAATAGAATTCTTCCTAGAGGAGGTGGACTGTAAGCTTGGGTAGGGTTTGGGAAGGAAGGGCAGAAATATGGGGGCAGTCTTAGAGAAAGGAATGAATACAGCATCTAATTCTTATGTTCAGAATTTAGAGTTGGGCAGGACCTGAGAATACGAAATGTCAGAGCTGGTGGGATAGTTTAATTCATTACCCTCACTTTACACAGTTTACACAGAAGGAAACTGAGGCATACAGGGGGCCACAAACAGGCAACACGCTTAGGGCTTCAATTCAATTCAGCAGATTTTTAATAAGCAAAATGTGTGTGCCCTCTGCTCAGAACTAGGGATAGAATGAAAGTCAACATAGTTCCTGTCGGCAAGGAGCTTACTCTCTACTTGTGAAATATTTGGTTTGGTGCTCTGACCTAGAAGCATAAAGGGAAAGTGAGCACCCAGCCTGGCCAGAAGAGAGGGAAAGGTGTTGGGGGAAAATTGAATAGAAAATTGGAAAGGTCTGATGGGGACAGATTGGGGAGGTCTTTAAATGCCAGATTCAGGAAACTGGACTTAACCCCCAAAATTCTAGATCAGAGCGGAGGAAAGTTGCCCAGGTTGTATTCCTAATATCGACTCTTTCTGAACAAGCTCTGCGCTAATTCCAAATTCAAGCAGGCATCACTTATATTAGGATGGCTTTGTTAGGCTTAGTTACTAAGAAGTAACTAAAACAAGATGTCTGAGAAACCAAGATGTTCTCCCCAAAACCATTTTCCTTCAACTCTTGTTGAAAACCTTTCTCAATTTTTCAGACAAGAAGCCTTTGAGTTTCAGCTCTCCCACAGCTTGATGTGTGACCTTGAACAAGTCACTTTTCTTCTCTCTTAGCCTCAGATGGTCTCTAAGGTCCCTTCCCATGCTAACATTCTGCATTCTGTGTTCTCTATTCTGAAAGCTCATCCAGTCAAAACCCTGTGACTCCAAGTCTGTATGACAGCAGGGGATGGAGCCCAGAATTGGGAATCAGGTGCCCTGGGCTTCTGAGATGCTTCTAATTGCCTTAAGCAAACTTCCACAATCCCTTTCTCCTCTCTGACCTCATTTTCCCCTTCTGTAAAATAAGAGGATTGAACTTCATGTTCTTTTGTCAACTCCAAACCATAAAAGAGTTCCGTGGTTTTAATAATGTAATGATAGCAATAATCCTAGCCAGAGGCTTACTAGAGTCAGTGATGAGAACTCATTATTAAATTTTCACTGTAAGCATTTACACATAGGAAGTCAGCCAACATTCTGAATCAGGACATGATTTATTGTTATTTTGATTATGTAGACTTAAAGTGGACAACTAGGTGACTCACTGGATAGCAGGCCTGAAGCCAGGAAGACTCATCTTCCTGAGTTCAAATCTGGTCTCTGACACTTACTGATTGTGTGACCCTAGGCAAGTCACTTAACCTTATTTGCATCAGTTTCCTCATTTGTCAAATGAGCTGGAGAAGGAAATGACAAATTACTCTAGTATCTTTGCCAAGAAAACCCCAAATGGGGTTGTAAAGAGTCAGACACAACGGAACAACAAAAACTTAAAGTAATAGAGGAAATTTTAAGAAGACAGATTGAATTTATAAATATGTCATGGTCATATACTTTTTTTCAGAGAGTCGGTTGTTAAATATTCACCAGCATCTCATTGATCCCAATCTTTATGTCTATAGTCCTTTAATACCTACAGAGGGGTATCCTCACAACCCTGAATGATATGGAATGAATTCTCATTTTCTAAGTAAGGAACCTCATGCTCAGAGAGACCATCTCTTGCCTGTAGTCACATAATTAGGAAACCTCAGAACTAAGACTAGAGCCCAGGTGCTCTAAACTCCTTCCTTTGATAATCATAGGCCATGTCAATTTGGACCAGACATTTGACCTTTGTGGCTTGGTTTCCTCATTTGTAAAATTAGAGGGTTGGGCTGAAGGGCATCTGAGGTCTCTCCCAGGTCTAGGTCCAACTACTAGAACTGATGTTCATCCCACTCCATTGTAAGATTTCTGGGAAGGTAAGGCTTATTCCCTTGTGTAGTATGGGTAAGGGGCAGGAGATCACAAAAGGAAGGGTCACACAGCCAGTGAGAGATTAGGACTCAGATCCTCACACTTCAAATCCAATGCTCTTTCCATGGTGAGAATATGCTCCATCCTACAACCAGCTAGGAAGGAGGTGGCTGCATGCATTCGGTCACGTGGAAATGATGACCCAGCTTAATTAATCAACAAAGGCCCCAAAGGCTGAGTGCTGGGCCAAGCCTTGACAGTGGTAGAGGCCAGAGCCCCCGGGGTGGGAGTGACAGCCCATCTGGCATGCCACCTCATCTGGTTCCAATGTTCCCTTGCCTTTGACAACCGAGGCCAGAAGCCCCTGACTCAGAAGCAGGCCAAGCAGCTGTAGCCAGAGATCTGAGGCTCTGGCCTCCTTTCTCCACCAAGTCCTTTCCCCTTGTTAGCTGCTTGTTCCCACACATGCCTGTTTCTTAAAGTCACAAGTTCCTCTCATCCTACTTTTCAGACATAAGATATCCCTCCTTCCACCCCCAAGATACATGGGATTATCAGATTTAGAATTGTAAAGATCTCAATCCATCATTCCTTGAATTCCCTTCATGCCCACCTATAATCTCTTGCCTGGAAAGTACTTTCTCAGGGCAGCTATTGAGGTGTCGCAATGGATAGAGCACAGGCCCTGGAGTCAGGAAGACCTGAGTTCAAATTTGACCTCAGACACTTACTAGCTGTGTGACTGTGGGCAAGTCATTTAACCCCTATTGCTCACAATCCAATAAGTCATTGACTTACCAAGCTGGTAAGTGAAAGGAAAGAGAAAGGAAGTGCTTTCTCCTTATTTCCTCCTCTTCCTTCAAGGCTCGACTCAAGTGCCATCTCTTTCAAGAAGCCTTCCCTGATCACCATCCTTGTTCAAAGTACTCTCTCCACTTCAAATTTTCAAAAATATCCTTTGTTTGAATGTTACCCTCTACTTCATACCATCTGCATGCATGTTGCTGTAAACTCCTTGAGGACAGGGACTATGTCATTTGTTATTTGTATATCCCAAGTATCTAGCCCAACTTCCTGTTTATGGAAGGCACTCAATAGATGTTTCATGAATGATTGCTCTGGTCCAATCTCTTCATTTTGCTATTATTATTCAGTTGTGTCTGACTCTGTGACCCCATTTGGGGTTTTCTTGGCAAATATACTGGAGTGGTTTGCCATGTCCTTCTGCAGCTCCTTTTATAGAGGAGGGAAACAGAGGAAAACAGGGTTAAGTGACTTGCCCAGGGTCACGCAGCTGGTGAATATATGAGGCCAGATTTGACCTGAGGTCTTCCTGACTCCAGGTCTAGCACTCAATGTTATCTACTGCACCACCTAGCTACCCACTGTTAATACTAACTCACATTTATTTAAAACTTTAAGGTTCACAATCTAATAAGCATTTGTTAAGTACCTATAATATAAGTGCTGAGAATACAGTTAAAAACAAAAACAAAACAAAGACAATCCCTTCCCTTTAATGTAAAAGGAGAGACTGCACTGAAAGAAGCAGGAAGGGGAAGGTGAAGGGACTGAACACCAGGGTACCTGGCTTAGGAGCATCTTATTCCAAGGAGCTGAAACCAGATAGGGCAACCAATGTAAGGCCAGAAGCGAGTTATTATTCTTTATAAAGGAAAGCATTGGGAGGAATTTGACACTCAGCACTACAGAGGGGAGAGGAGGTGGATTCAATTAGGGAGATGAAACTAGAGGTGAGGAACTTAACCTGGGAGGAGAAACTCAGATTCCTTGGAGTCGAAAGCAGATTGAAGGTGGAGTTTGCAGAGCATCTTTCAAAAAACACATGATCTCATTGGATTCTCACCACCTTGAGGTTGTGAAGTAGGTACTATCATTATTCTTATTTTATGGATGAGGAAGTCATTGACTTACCAAGCTGGTAAGTGTCCAAGGTGGATTTCGAATCCAGGTCTTCCTGATTCCAAGATCAATGTTATATTCACTCTAATATGCTGCCTCCCTAGCCTAGAGAGAGGACATATAGCTTGCTCATACAGCTTGCCTGTTTTATGGATTAGGAAACTGAGGTGTAAGTCTATTAATTATCTATTAATAATTTAGGACGTGCCTGCTACATGTCAGGCACCGTTCTAGTTGCTGGGGCTAGTATGAAAAAACAGTTCCTAAAGCTGAGGTTAAGTGACTTGCCTAGGATCACACAGTAACAGATGGAATCTGAACCCTCTAACACCAGATCCAGTGCACCTTCCACTATGATATAGTGCCTTGTCTTAGATCTTAGTAAGAATCCAAACCTCCATTGGCTTCCATTCTTGGCCCAGATGCAGGCGAAAGATAGGGGCCAAGTCAAAAATCCTCTTCCTTTTGAAAAAGAAAGTTACATTTTGAGCCTTCCCATAGTGACTGGGCCTGGAGCAGAGGAAAAGGGTCCCAGGGAAGGAAGACAATCATTCCTTTCCTGTTGATCCACCCGGCCTCCACCGTCACTTCCTGAAGTTTACCACACGCAGCAGTTGGTCCTATAAATAGATTTCCTGGAAGCCACCCCTGGGCTTTTCACTGGATCCCCAGCAGAGCAGGGACCACCTGCTGGAATGGCAATCAGCCCTCCCATTCACTGAAGCCTCCTCTACTCTGTTCTGGACCTCAAAGACAGAAACATAGAACCCAAAAGAGGAATAACAGGAGCATTGAACAGAGGGCCTGGGCTTGGATTCTGGTTCTGCCTAGCTGTGAGCAAAATACTGATCCTTTCTTGGACTCTGTGTCTTCATCCATAAAATGAAGGTGCTCAGGCTTGCATTCCAAGGCCCCTTCCAGCTCTAGACAGATCCTAAGTTCTATGAGCCCCTAGGCCCAAGCTAACTCTCAGAAAGTAAGCTTGCTTCTGGTGAAATGTGGTGAGCTCTCATACACTCAGCTTGGCATAAAGCTGAGGGAGCCTTTTTTTCAACTACATACAAGGAGCTCAGGCTCTTGATCCACACCTCTGAGAGTGTCAGGGTCAAAGCTAAACAGGCCACATTGGCATGAGAGAGGTAGCATTGGGCTGTGAAGGGGGAAGAGAGCTTTACTCTCACTCTGGTTACACCTGAGCACATCTTGTTTCTGGCACTTACTGGCTGAAAAGCTTTTTAAACTCTGACCCTCAGTTTTACTCACCTATGAAATGGATATAATAATACCTCTGGCCCTTATCTCCCAGGGTAATTGGGAAGCTGAAATGATATATTAATAGTATGTTAAAATGACACATTAAAAATGTTTTGCAAACCTTCAAGGGCATTTGAAATGTTAGTGGTTATTCCAAGGGGGTGATGCAGTGTAATGGAGAGATTGCTGGATCTTGAGTCAGAAGACTGTGGTCGAGTCCCACTAGTGTGACCTTGGGCAGATCATTTCACTGCTTGATGTCTCCAGGCAACTTCCTAAGGCTAGAAACTACAAATGATTGTCAATCTCCATCAGTGAAAGGGGTTTCCACATTGGGAGTTCTCCTACATTATAAAACACAGACCTAGACAAAACCAAAATATTTTACTGCTTGACTTCTCAAGGTTATTGGGAGGTAGTGTTTTGTTGACCTGCTGTGAACTATTAGTTATTGTGAGGATCATTGAGGTAATATATGTAAAGTACAACTGCTACCTTAAAGCCCTATATAAATGCTAACTATCTAGCTATAGTGGTGGTAGCAGCAGTAGTAGTAATGGTGGTAGTGGTGATAGTAGTAGTGGTAGTAATAATAGTGATGGTGGTAGTAGTAGTTGTAGTGGTGGTGGTAGTAGTAGTCTTGGTGGTAGAAGTAGTAGTCTCATTGGTAGTGGTGGTAGTGGTAGTAGCAGTAATAGTGGTAGAGTGATGGTGGTAGTGGTAGTGGTGGTGGTGGTAGAAGTAGCAGCTAGGTGGTGCCATAGATAAACTGCTAATCCTGAAGTCAGGAAGTCTCAAGTTCAAATCTGGCCTTAGACACTTACTAGTTGTGTGACTCTGGGCAAGTCACTTGACTTCTGTCTGCCTCAATTTTCTCCTCTATGAAATAGGAACAGTCATAGCTCCTACTTCTGCAGATTGTTGTGAAGATTATATAAGATAAGAATTGTAATGCACTAAGCACATGGTGAACACTCCATAACTGTTAGCTATTATAATCCTTGTAGGAGTAGGAGCATCAGGAACAATTCCCATTCCCCTGACCCTAAAACTTCCCTTGAAGCAGTCCTGTAAGGGAAAGAGCGTGTAGCCAGCCACCATTTCTTCAGCTCTCCTATGCTGACCAATGCCTGAGCCTGTAAAAACTGAGATCTCAGCAAGTAAGTGTCTCTACGGCCTCTGGTTCCTATGAACCAGAATAAAAGTGGGAAAATAAATACATTACAAAAAATACAGTACAACACAGATAATGTTCATTTGTGGTTATCTAAGTCAATGTGACTTGGTCCAGGCTTCTGGTTGACTTTGATACCCCAGCTGAAAAGAATAGCTTCAGGCCTTGACCTCTATGTACATTATTGACCATGACCTAGAATGTTTGAAAAAAAAAACCAGCTTTACCTTGCCTCAGAATTTCTATCAGAGCATACATGTAATCACAGAGCCAAAATGTCATTTTAGCTCACAGGTTAAAAGATGTCACATAAGAAATGTGTGACTGAAAAAGGTGGGAGAGAGCAGGGCATAGTTGATGGGTGGGCCATGTACATCCCTGGTAGATGCCTTCACCGAGGACAGAAGGAGGAAGGAAGGCCCACAGGGAGGGAAGGGGTCCCCTGGACAAGGTGGACAAGAGTCACATAGGATGGGCAGGCTTGGAGGGGGTGAGAGCTGTGCTGATGGAGGGTATGAAGTCATAGATCCAGTGTAGAATTGCAGTCCTTTTCACTCAAGAGGAAGCTTTTGGCACTGATCTTGGTCACGGGTGTGTGTGCGTGTGTGTGCATGTGTGTGCATGTGTGCGTGTGTGTGTGTGGTATGTTACACACTTATTTGTTTATTATGTGAAACATATGATAAATTAGAGGCCTGCATCTGGAGGCAGAGGTCCTATAGTCTTAATCCTGATACTATTAACTGCGACAGATGGTAGAAGGCCTGCCCACCATCACATATGAGCCAAGAACAGGAGATGTTTAGCCAAGAGGAAAGAAGTGGGCTGGGCAGACATACTGGCAAAGAAGGCTTGTGTGGACAGTTGGTTGGAATAGATCAGCTTTGCTCTTTATGGTCGCAGGGGCAGCAGGGAAGAAGTTTTGGAGAATGTCTCTAATGGTGGAATGGGTTACCCAGGAGACATCCCTCCCTGGAGGATCAACTGTTCAAGCAAAGGTTGAACGGTTTTTTAACAGGAAAATAACATTGGCAGCCTTCTGTATTAAAATGGAAAGAAGAAGGGAGTAAGCACTTATATAACACCTACTATGTGATGGGCCCTCATCTTCACAACAACCCTGAGAAGTAGGTGCTATTATTATCCCCATTTTACAGCTGAGGAAACTGAGGCAGACACAGCTTAAGTGACTTGCCCAGGGTCACACAGCTAGTAAATATTTGAAGACAGATTTGAACTCAGGTCTTCCTGATTCCAGGCCAAGAACCCTATCCATCATGCCACTTAACTGGTCCTGCCAAGTGTGTGAAGAATAGAAGGTAAGGAGATTGCCTGGAACCATGGAGTCCAGTCAGGAGGCTATATTGCAATAGTTTCAAGAAAAATAATGAGGACCTGACCTAGGGTGATGACAATGGGAATGTAGAGGAAGGGACTGATGGGAGAGATGGTACCAAGATAGGTTCAAGAGGACTTGCTAAGCTGTTGGTTGTTGGGGGTAAGAGAGAAGGCAGAGTTCAAAATGATTCTGAGATTTTGAGCCCTGAGTCACTAAGAGAGAGTGGTGATATCATGAATAGAAACAGGGAGTATAGGAAGAGGGACAGGTTTAGGGTGAGGGAAACTTAGAGGCAACTAGGTGGCTCAGTGGTTAGAGTTTTGGGCCTGGAGGCAAGAAGACCTAAATTCAAATCTGGCCTCAGACACTCACCATCTGTGTGACATTGAGTAAGTCACTTAACCCTGTTTACCTCAGTTTTGTCATCTGTAAAATGAGCTAGAGAAGGAAATGGCAAACCACTCCAGTATCTCTACCAAGAAAACCCCAAATGGGGTCATGAAGAGTCAGGCATGACTGAACAACAGCAGTACCTTAGTTGACTCATCGCTACTGAAGACCTTCTGTGCATTCAACCCCAAGCTAGGCTCTTCTGTGAAGAAGAGAAGAGAAAGCCAGGATACTTCTACCTACTTTGAGACAGATCTTATTTTTGGCCACAATCCCAGTAAGATCCAAATTAGATGACCTTGGGCAAGTCACTGGGGCCCCTCTCTGTGCCTTAGTTTTCTCATTTGTCAAATAAGATTGGATGACATAATCTCTGAGGCATTATGGTATGGTGGGGAAAGCTCTGACTCTATAATGAAAAGAAATGGGCTCAAATTCCAAGCTTTGACACTTCTTGCCTTATGTGATCACCTTGGACCAAATCACTGCCTCCCTGTTCCTCAGTTAGCTCATCTGTAAAATTAAGAGGCTGAACTACATGATTCCTTGTAGCTCCAAATCATTGATCCCATGACTCCTTCCAATTCAGGCATTTTATGTTCTCTGTTCTAACTTTGCATTTCTAAGGTCCCTGCCAGTTCTGCCATTTTATGTTCTAATATTCGGTGTTTGAAGGTTACTCCAGTTATAGTGTTTTCTGTTCTTCATGAGGGGAGTGCTAGAACAGTGTCTAGAAAGCACTTCATATGAAGAAGACTTGAAAGTCTTCATGGGTCACAAGCTTGATTTGAGTTAACAATGTGATTTGGCAATGAAAAAAAGTGAATGAAAGCTCAGGCTGTACTAATATCAATTAATCAACTAGCATTTATTAAGCACCTACTTGTGCCAGGCTTTGTGCTAAGCTCTGAGGATACAAAGAAAGGACAAACAAAAACATCCTTACAAAAAAATTAGTCTCTTCTCTCAAGGAGCTCACAGTCCAATGGGAGGGACAACATGCAAACAGTTACATACAAAGAAGTCATAGACAGGACACACTGGGGGAGTCACAGAGGGATGACACTAAGAAAGACTGAGACTAGGAGGAAGGCAGGGAAGCCAGGAGGCAGAGGTGAGGAGAGATAGGGAACAGCCAGTGAAAATACTTGGCACGGGGAGATGGGGGCAATGTTTGAGGACCAGTCAAGAAGTCATGTCCAGAGCAGGAGGACGGTAGTCCTGCTCCCACCCCACACTGCTCTGGTTGAGTCTCATCTGGAACAGTGTCTATTTGGGGACAGCATTGGCAAGAGAACATCAACTAACATAATGAAGAGATTGAAATGACTTCATTCATAGGAAAATCAGTTGGGAGAACCATGGATGTTTAAGCTGGTGGGGAAGTGGGATGCCTGATTTTTGCCTACTGATATCTGCAGGGAGATCAAGAGAGAAATTCTGTGATGCTCCAGAGGTTAGAATCAGGACCAGTGGAAGGAAGCTGAAGGATGCAGGTTCATGCTTCACATAAGGAAAAATGTCCAATTTGAACTGTCCAAAAGTGGAACGGACTGTCTCAGGGAATAGCGAGTGCCTTGTCATTGAGTGCTGTCCATTAGACTATAAGCTCCTTGAGAATAAGGACTGACTTTTGCTTCGCTTTGTATCACCAGCACTTAGAACAGATCTTGAGACATAGTTGGTGTTTAATAAATATCGACTGATTGATGAAACTTTGATAAGGGGAGGAGTTGACCCAGGTGACCCCTGAAGTCTGTTCCAAGTCTGTTTCCAGGACTATTTAGGCCTCCTCCAGTTCTGACCTTCTGAAATTCTACTATTTTCCAAGGAGAAGCCCTCACCAGCTCAGTCTGGGCTCTCGGTCCATAGTAAGGAGAGACATTTGGCTCATAGAGAAGGGTGAGGCGAGCAGAGCAGGGATGATATTACATCTGGGGAATGTCAGTTATGAGGGAAAAGGGGAAGGGGCCTCAATTCCTGCTCCTTGGAATGGGGATTTGGAAACAGTGTATGAGGATATATGAGAGGCTAAAATCAAAATTGGCTGACTGGAGAAAATGTCTTATCTTTCCTTCTTGTAAATATTTTGCCTCCACTGACATTAGCTGAAGTCAGCCTGTAAGTGTAATAGCATTAAACAAGGGGAAAGCAAGTATCTGGGGGAAGGTGATGGTTTTTGTGAAGTTACCAAGAAGTGGATGTCTGGGCAATTCATAGAAGCAGAGGGACCTAGGAAGTCACTTGGGTATAGAATTCTAGAATGTTAGAGCACGGAGGGCCCTGGAACACAGAATGTCAGAGTTGGAAGGGACCTTAGAACATAGAATGTCAGAGGTGGGAGGAATCTTAGAACACGATATTAGAAATGAAAGGGTCCTTAGAGCAATCTTAAATCTGGAAGGAACCTTAGAACACAAGAGTTTTGGAACTGGGAGGGGCCTTGGAACATAGGATGCCAGAGATGGAAGGGTCCTTAGAACATAGAAGGGAAGGGTCCTTAGAACACAGAATGTCAAGGATAGAAGGGTCCTTAGAACAGAGTCAAAGCTGGAAGGGACATAAGTCAGGGTCAAAGCTGGCACATGAACTTGAGTCTCTTGGTTCCCATTCTAAGGTTCTTTTGTGGCATCATAATTGGATATCTACGTTGCCTACATGCAGCACCAGGTGTTTGGCCTTGTTCTAGTCCCTGCTTTGCTTTATGGATATTCAAGAGGCCCCTGCCCTTGGAGAACACTTGTTCTGGTTGGCTAGACTGGAATAATACCCATGAAGTGCTCAAGGTTAGTATAGGATGTGATCCACTGGGAAACCAAGGCCCAAACCCTTAGGGACCATCTGAGGTTAGAGGAGGTTGTAGAATCCACATTTCTAGCAACAACAGTGCTAGAAATACAAATAATACATTGCAATTTACAAAGCACTTTCCTAACCATTCTCTGCCTATAAAACAGGAATGGTGATATGTGCAGTATAGAGCTCACAGGGTTGCTTTGGAGAAAACGTTTTGCAGGCCTTTTAGAAATGGGCACTGGCTCATCATTGTTATCAGAAAGGCAGCGTGATGTAGTGAATGAGGTCCGAGTTCAAATCCTGCTCTGGCATAGACTGTGTGAGCCCTGAGTGAGTCACTGAATAGCTTCGTGCTCCCAGCCAACTCTCTTAAGACTATATATCATAAATGATTTGTCCAACTCTCTGGAGGAAATTTTCTCAGTGGGAGATCCCTATACCAGTATAGTAGATAGAGTAGACATGAAATCAGGAAAGGGTTTGAATCCCACCTTAGAAAGTTACTTACTACCTGTGTGACCCTAGGCAAGTCATTTAACCTTTCTAGGCCTCAGTTTCCTCATCTGTAAAATTAATGGAGTTAAACTCAGTAACCTTTAAAATCTCTTTGAATTCTAAATCTATGGTCCTAGGAAATTGAGGCTTGCTTAACTATGATTACATATCCGTGTGTGTATATGTATGCACATATATCTTCAAAAGGTGGTATGCAGATGAGGGATCAGAAGTTCAGGATTTGTCCAAGAACATAAAGCTATTAAGCCCCAAAGCTGGGACCCAAGCCCATGATCTAGAGTCTCACTGACTTTAGTCATTTCTGATACCCTAAGAGGCTTCCTTGAGTACAACCAGCCCCACCGTCTTTGTCTCTGGTGTCCCAAGGAGACCTTCCAGCTCATAATGCTCCAGTGTTCTCTCCCCTTCACTAGGTGGGCATGGAGGTCCTGTGCCACAGCCGGGGGCTCCTGCAGATTCCTGCAGTCCTCCACGCGGACAGCAAGGCCCTTGATCTGTCTCAGAACCAGCTACAGAGCATCTTGGAAACTCCATTGATATTTTACACTTCCCTCCAACGTTTAGACCTAAGTTCCAACCAGATCAGCTTCATCCAGCCTGGAATTTTTGCCAGCCTGTCTCAGCTCGAGCACCTCAACCTGGCCCGAAACCGCTTGGGACGAGCATCCCCACATAATGTCAACAGGGGTATTGGACGCCTGCCTCGAGTGACCACGCTGGACCTCTCAGGCAATGGCTTGTACAATAGCCTGGCAGAGGCCTTCCTGGAGGATGCCCCTGACCTGCTCACTCTCTCCTTGGCAGAGAACAGCCTCACTCGAATCTCCCGCGGGACCTTGCAGGGAGTCCCAGCCCTCAAGGAGCTGGACCTGCATAGCAATGTGATCATGGAGATCGAGGAGGGAGCCTTTGACGCCTTGCCCAACCTTGCCCACCTCAACCTCTCCATGAACTCCATCACCTGCATTTCTGACTTCAGCCTTCCACAGCTGCAGTTCTTGGATCTGAGCCGCAACAGCATAGAGACCTTCCAGACTGCCACCACGGACCAGGAGTACCAGCTCTACTGGCTTGACCTGAGAGAAAACAAGCTGTCGCAGTTCCCTGACCTGCCCAGGCACAACCAGCTCATTTACCTGAATGTATCCAACAACCTGATCCAGATGCGCCCTGCTTCCTCCCTCAGTGATGAGGACCCCAGGATGAAGGACTGGCCCAGCGAACCCCATCTGGCCCCTGACCCAAGTGGGAATGATAGCTCCATGGCTCTCTCTCACCTCTTGTTCTTGGACCTAAGCTATAATGAGATTGAGGCCATCCCAAAAGGATTCTTGGACCCTATGACTTCCCTACAGTTCCTCAACCTCAGCAGAAATTGCCTCCGCACCTTTGAGGTGCAGTTAGAGCACTCCCTGCCCAGGCTGGATATCCTGGATTTGAGTCACAATGACCTTCAGGGTTTCACAGTGGGTATCCGTAGTCTAACCAGCCTGCAGCAGCTCTACTTACAGCACAATGCTCTGGCAGCCCTACCACCACTCACATTCACCAGCCTCCCTAAGATCCAGCAGGTAGACCTTCAAAGGAACTGGATCCAGCTCTGTGGGACCTCCCAGGACCCAGGTGAGCCAGCTGCCTCAGGCTGCATTGTCTTCTCCAGCATCCCCACCCTCCAGGTCCTGAACCTGGCAGACAACGCCATGGAGAGGCTCCCGGCAGGCGCATTCCTGCAAACCCCACTGGTCACTTTGGACCTCTCAGCAAACCCAGGGCTAGAGGTCATGCCTGGTGCTCTGGCTGGACTTGAATCGTCCCTAGAGGTGCTACGGCTCCAGGGAAATGACCTGGATGCTCTTCATGTTGACCTTCCCCGCTTCAGCCGCTTGAAGCAGCTCAATCTCTCAGAGAACCAGCTGAGCTGGCTCCCTGCCTGGACCCGGGAGGCCTCCCTGGAGGAGCTGGATCTTCGGAACAATAGTTTTAGCCACCTTGAGAGCGGGGACATGAGTGGCCTGGAAGGGAGCCTCCAGCGCCTCTACCTGGCAGGGAACCCGCTCGCTTGCTGCGGCAATGACTGGCTGGCAGTCATGATCCAGAGAGGGAGTGTGGACATCGCCAGCCTTGAGGACCTGACGTGTCGGCCTCCCAAGGACTTCGGCTCCCAGGAGGACGTCCCCTTCCTCCGTGTCCGCCCTGAGGACTGCGAGAAGGAGGGACTCAAGAAGATCAATGTGCTCATCATCCTCATCTTTACCCTAGTCTTGTCAATCCTTCTCATTGGCTTGGCTCTTTTCTGTCGCTTCTGCCGGCAGGAGTTTAACCAGCATTTCAAAGCCTAACCCCAGAAGTGTTCCCAATTCCCTGCCTCAGAGTCATTCTCAGTTCTCAGGAATGGAGATATGTGGCTTCATTGGGGTTTTATAAATTCAAAGCTGGCAGGAACCTTAGACACCACTTATGGGGAAACTGAGGCTCAGAGAGGTTAAGAGACTTGCCTGAGGCAAGTAAGAGGTTAAGAGACTTGCCTGAGGTAAATATGGTGTCTAGATCTCCTAGGAGGTTGGACACATTTCTTTTTCCAAACTAGCCATGACCTTTATCCATTCAGCTATCCATCTGCTGACTGTGTTCAGCAAATGTGGGGATCCCTGAGCCTGTTTTTTTCCCTTTCCTCCCTAAGCAAGTCCCTGGGGCCTTTCCCTCCACCATCATAAGATCATTAGAAGGGACTACAGACATAATGTAGTTCAACTCTTTCATCCTACAGATAAATAAACTGAGACCCAAGGAGGTTACTTGCCCAAGGCCGGAGAGGTAATCAAGCATAGAGATAGGATTTGAACCCAAGGTGAGCAAATTCTCTTCCCATTTTAGCATGCTACCTCTAACCTACTTGTGGTCTGGGAAGACCCAAGTCATCTTTAGGAGTGATTTTGAATAAAGTCATCCCAAGTGAAATGATTTATCCTCTTAGGACCAGAAAGTCACCTAGAAAAAATTCTTTAGAATTTGTCTCAAAGCAAAATGTTTGCCATAATTTACACTAATTCTTATAAACCTTACATATGAGAGGGATAAGAATTCCCCAAACTACATTCTTCTTTGATCTGAAAGCTAACATAGAAATCACCAGCCAAGGCCTTTGTTAGATAGTCCAGTAGCAGAAGATGATGGAAAGCGCCCCCCACCCCAGGATAGGGGCATCAGAAAATATGGACTGCCAGAGACTCTGAGACACAGGGCATTAGAGATGGGAGGCACCCTGGAAATAGATAAGGCCCAGAGAGAGGGAATAACTTGCCCAAGGTCAGAGAGCTGGGCCAGGACTCAGATCTCTTCCCTCTTTGGACAAGGGCTCTTTTCCTTGTAGCATAGATTAGGGGCTCCCTGTCCCCAGCTCTCTCCCAGCGGAGGGGTTTCCAATGAACAATAGTCACTTACTCCTTTCTCATACTCCCATGACCAACTTGGAGAGTTCCAGGGCCAGCTTCCCCACTTTCTTGGGTCCTGACTCCAACATTAGCCCATTGTGGAAAGCAAAGCCAAGTAAGGAGGTTGACTGAAGAAAGCTATATTATGTATTCCCAAGCAAAACTGATCCTGTGCCTTCCAGATTAACAATTTACATAGTCCTGTGAAGAATACACAGAGTTTATTGTTCCCATTTCACATAAGGGGAAACTGAGGCCCATAAAAGGAAGTGACTGACCCAAGGCCATGCATTGTGAGCCAGGACAGAAATTCAAATCCCAGTGCTGTTTAGGGGACAGACAGTTCTCCAGTGTGGCTGAAGCATACACCAAGTGCTTAGAAGTAGTATGAGCTAATGTTAGAAAAGTAGTATGGCTCCATATCGTGGAAGACCTTGAAGGACAGGGAGGGAAGGCAAAGTTCACAAAGTTTAGAATTGTCAGGGATACAAGAAATTATTAAGCCTAAGGAGTCTTAATTTGATCTCTACAGGCCCCCAGGGGAAAAGGGAATAACTCGGATAGGAAAAAAAATTTACATTTTTATTTTCACTCAGCTCTCGCTAAAATTGAGCATTTCCAACTCCCTCATTTTAAGGATGAGGAAAGTGAGGCCAAAAAGTGGACTCTTTCCTTGCTGGTCCCAAGGAATGGTGAATTTCAGGTCCTAATTCATCCAGATGAATAGGTTTAATATTCAATGAATGAGGCTTGAGTAGGGAGAAATTTTCAGTTTATCAGCTACGTGTGGGTATTGCACTGTCCTTTAATGCTAAAATTAAGGGGTTAACTGTAGACTTTCACCCAGCCCTGTCTGATGTTTCTTTCCACTCCAGGGTCCACTGCAATAGTTGAGTTATTGTACCTTTCATCCTTGTCCCTGACAATCAGTAAATCATGGCAGAGTTTTGAGCCAAGGTCTTGGGAGGGGACACCCACCTCGGCCATGTATGTAGGGTGACTCCTCTTCTCCATGCAGGACTAGGAGTTCCAGTGCTGCTTCTGGTGGGTGTTCAGGGCCAAGTCAAGTAGAAGCTATTCTGTCTTTACTAAGCTGCTGGTGGTGATGGAAACTGACAGGCATCTGGGTGTCAGGCAGTATTGGCTGGGTCCGAAAATAGTTAGGGGCACGGGGGCGGGATTAGAAACATTTGGTGTTCAAATGGAATGTAGACAGAAAGCTTTATTTGAAGGGGGAAATGTCTAAACAGTATTGTACCCAACTTGTCTCCCCTTGTGTTTCTATTATACATGCTACCCTTCCTCTCTTTAGGCCTTTCATTACTGTCTCTGTCTCTATTTTCCTGTCCCTCTGTCTCTTTCTGTCTCCCTTTCCATATCTCCCTCTGACTTCCTACCGTTTCTATACATCTGCCTTTCTTCTACGATTCCCTCTTTATTCTCTCCTCCCCTCTCCCTCTTCCATCTCCCCTCCATGTATATCCCTCTTCTCTTTCTGCTACTCTTTCATCTTTCTCATCTTTGTCTTTTCTTTCTTCTTTCTCTGTCTCTCTCCTGCTATCTGCCCTCTGTCTACAGAGTAACCAATTCAGTCTAACTTCGGGTAATATGGAGCAGGGGGAAGAGAAGTCAGTCAAACAAGTTATGTGTCATTTCTATTAGAATGGTCCATCCCACATGCAATCTGATCACTGAAATCAGGTGGTAAAGCTCTGAGCTGTTAGTTAAGTGGTTTTTATGTTAGATGGAACCCAGTATGTAAGAACTGGGAGGGAAACTTAGAGACAACTTAGTTGAATTCAAATTTGAGACTAAGACATTAGGCATTTGCCCAAGAATTCACATTGAGATAGGGGGGTAAGCTAATAGAATCTAGGTCTCCTGAATCCCAGCTCAAGGCTATTTCCTACTTAATTCAGAAGGTTAGAAAGCTGGAATATTCTAGAGCTCTCTAGCTCTAGGTAAGATGTCAAAAAGAGCAGGTCCTAACAGCAGAATGAGATGATCACACAGTGTAGAATCAAGACATTTCCCACCTGAAGAACTTTCTGTACCTGTAGCCTACAAGAAAGACCCACTGTAATATAGTGTAAAGGAAAAGGGGTCCCCCCCAACTCATTGTACTTCATCACAACCTAGGAGTTGTTAATGTCTTAAAAATGTGTTAACATCCTATGATCTTTTTATGAAATGGGAATACTTTTTTCTGATGGAGTCAGGAAAGGCAACCATTGCTTGAGCTGAAGATTGGCCATGATCCATAAAGCCTAGAGTTAGTGAGATTCATGTAAAATGGAGACAGGAAGCAGCAGTCTTTTCACCTCTTTGGTGGGGAAGAGGGAATCTTTCTGCACTTTTGATCGCTATAGCTAGCTCTTTTTTCTGCTGCCAGATGCCCCACTTCTTGAAGCTGCTTACTGACCTCATCAACTACCTCTCTGTATCCATGTCTGTCTGGAGAGTATGTCTCTGTTCTCTGCTGGATATGGTTTAGAGGCAGGGGTTACACTCTCCTCTCCTGTGACCCTGAACTGCCTAGAACTCTGGACCTGATCTGCTAACTGCTAAATAAGGTGTTTCCTTTTGGGCAAGCAGCTCCACTGCTAGACTGACTCTATGGTATGATGGCAGATGACAGTAGGAGTGGAGGAAAGAAAATCCCTTTCTTTTTTCAGGTATCAGAGAAAGATCTTCACTCTTTGCGAAGGCATCACTGGGTGTTAGTTTACATGTTATTAGTTCATTAACACTTCACTTCTAGGTTCTTATCATGGATGGAGAGGGAAGGGCGGAATCATATCCTTCCCCCCATCACTGGCCAGCACCCTGCACTAATAGCAGCCTATTTTTATAGCCTTATCACCCTCTACTCCCTTTTCTCTACTGTTTGTTCCAGCCAAACCAGACAACTCTCAGTCTTTCAAACAGTTTCTTGCCAGTCCACCTTTGGTTGACTTATACTCCCTCTAAAGTATCAATAGTTATGTTCTGTCATCTTCTCAGTGGTCTGTCCAGACCATGGGCCAACCCATATGGGCCATTCTCTCCCTCTCCTATACTGCATATTTTCTGAGAGCAGCTGGCACATGCACTGGGGATGATCCTCAGCCCTCATCAAGCCATCCAATCAGTAGGAGTGATGGACAGTGTATATAAAGGGCAGGTATATAATAGATGTAAGATTATGATTCCTTTCCTGGGAATTCCTCTTTCTTAAGAAATAATCAGAATCTCTATGTCCAATACAAGGGTTCTAGAGGCTACCCTGCTGGCTTAGGGTAGACACATGCTGAACCAGTCAGTAGCCTTGGACATATAATGCATGACAGGCCTGTTCATGCCCAGTACTGGGCTCCTAAACATCACTTGTCCATTGAAGAAGTTGGACCACTCTAAGCCATCTGTCTGTACTGTCAGAATAAAGATCCAAATTTAGAAAAAAACGAGAGAGGTATGGCATTCCATAGAAATGATTTAAAGAATAAAGACAAATTACATCAATTATATTTTTCCATTCAGAAGATTAACCAATGTAAGTTAATTGCCATAACAAGGAGACCAAAAGAACCCTCTAGAAAGCCTTCCACTTCTATCCTTAAACTACAGTGAAAAAGAAAGAAGCTGTTTGTTCAACCTTTGGGGCAACAAAGTTATACAGGATGGGGCAGGCATGGACGGGGTTAGGGAGATCCTAATTAATGAGGTGATGGATCCATCCGAGTATCTGAGAGTGTCCTTTGCCTGCAGTGTCCTTCCTCCCAATATTTGAAATCCTTTCATTGTTACCAGGTTCTTCCCAGTTACCTAGCCTGCCCTGAAGCCTTTCTTGATCCCACACCCCCTTACCCCTTTACCAGGTGGAAGTGATCTCAAGTGATCTCTTTTTCTTCATGACCCCTGCAGCCTTGTGTCTGCTCCTCTCCTACTGCTCCTGGAGTCCCTAAGAGCAAGAACAAGAAATTATTTTTTATCAGTGTCCCCCCACAATGCTCAGTACAAGGCCCTACACACAGCAGGTGCTCAGCAAACATTGAGTTGTACTGAAAAGAGACTCCCATCCCCACAGAGGGGAATCAAGACAGGAAGTCCAGAATTTCTCCCTTGGCTGCCAGGTCCATGTCATCTCTTCAGATGTCACATAAACACTACAAGATGCTGCTGTATACATATATGATAGACCTATAAGAATTTTGTATGAGCTGTATAGAGAAACTATGTGAATATATTAAAAGATAATTTTGGAGTAATCCATTGATCTGCTGACTTTCTGTTTGCTATAAGAAATAGTAAGTGCTATGCCTCAGTCTGGTGCAAATTGTAAAAGGGAATGGGAGGATGGGGGAGAGGCAGGCATATGGTTTGTGGAATCACTGGACCAGATGTGTCCTAATCTTCCCTCTGAGTCTCTGGTTCTAAAATCTAAGATCCAAGGATACTATAAGTGAGGGATGGTGATGTACAGGAGAGAGAAAGTTGGTCTCAAATTCAAGAAATCTGGGTTCAAATACTGTTTCCAACACATTTGTCACTCCTTAAGCAAATCACTACCTCTCAGTGTCCCAGCTACCTGGTCGAGACAATAAGTTGGAAATATGTTTTTCATGTGTTTTGGTGAAGGGAGTTTCCTCAGTGAGAGTTCACTATATCAATAAATGCAGCAGCTGGGTGAATAGAGCATGGGGGCTAGAATCAGGAAGACCTGAGTTCAAATACAGCCTCAGATGCTTACTAGCTGTGTGACCTTGGACAGGTCACTTAACTCTATTTGCCTCAGCTTCCTCATCTGTAAAATGAGGGGGTAGGATCAGATGACCTGAAGTGCCTTCGGGTTCTATGACTATGACGACTGACACTTTTACAATGACAAATAACATGTAATTTATATAATATATACATATAATAGACTTATATAACAACTGACATTTATATACTGTTTTTAAATTTGCAAGACATTTTACATATGTTGTCTTATATGAGCCTCATGATAATCCTGAGAAGTGAGCTATTACTCTCCCCCTTCTACAGATGGGCAAACTTGAGGCTCAAAGTGATTAATGATTTGCTTAGAGTCACATGGCATAGGGGACAGAATCTGAACTTAGGTTTTCCCAATTCCAAGCCCATCATGTGAGTTTACTATGCCATATTGCCTCCCAAGAGAACATCAAATCCAAATTTTATACTTAAGAAAACAGACCCAGAGAGGGAAAGTGATTTGTGCGAGGATACCCAGATAACTAGCATTAGGATTGAAACCCAGGTCTTTGGCTATACCTACACCACACCATCTCCTGCCCTAAGGACTCAGATTCCTCTTCCTCAGTTGGCTTGAGACAAGGAGCTGGACAGGTTGATGCAGCCCAGGGGTCCTTCCAACTTCATTCAAATCTAGCCCAGACTAATTCTTCTGGGGAAACTGAGGAGTTCCTTCCACTTGTTCCTCCAGTCCTCATAGAAAAGGGTGCCATCTTGTCTAAGCCCCTCACTTTACAGATGCAGAAACTGAGGCCAAGAAATAGAAAAGCTCCTGTCCAGGACAGCACAGTCAGCCAATAAAAGAACTTCACCTATATTTTTCTGTCCTTAGACTTTCCCTCCAAGACTCCTGGACAGGCATTGGGAGTTCTAGCTCTGGTTCTGCTGCTGGCTTTCCTGTTCTACACTCAAAGTTCTCCCAGTTCTGATATTCTGTACTCTAAGGGCTCTTTCAGTTCGGACATTCTGCGCTTTAAGGTTTCTTCCTGTTTTAAAATCTTCTATTCTAAGAGTTCTTCCTCCTCTAACATTCTGTGATCTAATGTCCCTTTCAGTTTTCACATTCTGTATTCCAGCATTCAATCTTGTTCTAACATCCTCAGTTCCAAGCTCCTTTCCTGCTCTAACATCCTCAGTTCTAAGTTCCCTTCCTTCTCTATAATGCTGTTCTAAGCTCCCCCTTTAACTCTGACAGATCTCTAATAATATCCTTTATCCACCTTCTTCTACACTATTCTTCATTGATAGATGTTTTATCTTGAACGAACTCACTATGCACATTCCCATTGCCTAACTTTAATTCTGTGGAGACTGTTGTATCCAGTGCCTTCAAACCAGACAGCGTCACTGGAAGAATACTGGAATTTCAAACATGGACTTCTGTGTCTGGCTAGAGCTTGGGGTCATTAAAAGCAGGACATAATTTTCCAAATGCAATCCAGCCCACTTTCCTCCTCCTGCTGAATTCTGGAAGCAGCCCATTGTCTGGCTGCCAGATGGAGAGTGGGTGGATCACGGGTTAATGAACCATGCTTGGATCAAGAAATAAATGAGTGGCTACATATAGGCTAATGTTTCTGCTTCCCTTTCTATGGCACTTTTCTTTCTAGATGCTTTCCTCTCAAGATTCCTGTGAAGCAGATAGCATAAGCACATTTAACAGATCAAAGGGGAAGTGAATAAGTATTTATTGAACACCCACTATGTGCCGTGGACTGTGCTAAGTACTGTGCAAATATGATTTCATTTGAAGATGATGAAAAGAATTATTATTATAGCTAACATATATAGTTCTTATAATGTGCCAGGCACTGTGTTATGCACTTTATAATTGTTATCTCACTTGTTTCTCATAGCAACCCTGTTGTTATCCCCATGTTACAGATGAGGAGAGGATCAATCAGGAAGCGTCGGAGGGAGGATTTATACCCAAGTCTTAGACATTAAGTTCTTTGTAAATGGTAAGAGAGGGCAGACTTGAAAAAGCCCTGGACTGAATGTTAAGAGCCCTGGGTTCAAATCCTAGCTCAGCCACTTACTAACTTTGTGACCATGACAAATAATCATGGAAACTAAGTCTCAGTTTCCTCATCTGAAAAATGAGGTTACATATCAGAGTGCTTACCATCTCAGGGAAGGGAAAGGGGAGGGAAAGAATGATGGAATTTGGAATGCAAAACTTAAAAAAAAAAGAACATTAAAAATTGTTTTTACATGTAATTGGGAAAAAAGAAAATGTTATTAAAAAAAGAAAAATGAGGTTAATACAAATAGCTAGCATTTTTATGGTGCTTTAAGGTTTGCAAAATGCTTTATATATCAATAGTATCAAATTTGATCCTCAAAGCATCCCTGAGAAGTAAGTGATATTATTATACTCATTTTTACAGATAAGGACACTGAGGCAAACAGGTTAAGTGACTTGCCCAACATCACAGAACTGGTAAGTGCCTGAGGCAGGATATGACCTCATGTATTCCTGACTCCAGGCCCAGTGATTTGTGCACTATAGCACCATTTAGCTACCTCAAATGAAGCAAGCAAAGCTTAGAAAGGTGAAATCACCTGCCCCAATGGAGTTTTGAATGTCAGAGTTAAAACTCACCCAGTGACCTCTGGGCCACATACAGTCCTCTAGGTCTTTGGGTGTGGCTTGTTGACTCAGTCCAAGTTTTACAGAACAAATCCTTTTATTAAGGGCATTTGTTCTGTGAAGTTTGGATTCAGTCAAAGGGCTGTACTTGAGGACCTAGAGGGCCACATATGGCCTTAGGGTTGCAGGTTCCTCATCCCGCAGTCTAATGCTATCTCAGTTATATCAACCCCCTTTATGGCAGAAACATATCTTTCTCACTCGTAGCTGATATAGTGGAGAGGTCAAAGTCAAGGCTTAACCTAAGGCTGTTAAACTGAGTGAAGGCAGAGAAACAGTAGAGTAAATACTATATGGCATTGGATTTGCAGAGGATCTGACTCCAAATTCTTGGTCTGCCACTTGCTACCTGTATAACCTTACATAATTTCCTTCCCTGTCTGGGCCTCAGTTTCCTTCTCTGCAAAATGAAGTTGGACTAGATGACAGCTAAGGTCTCCACCACTTCCTATGACTGCTGTTCTCCATTCCCTTTTGTGAAATAAAAAGGATTGCTCTCCTATCGTTCCATTCTCCAAAAATTTACTAGTTTGGGTGCTGGGCTTTTTTTCCAAAACAGTATTTTTTCCCATTTGTATTTTAGTGTATCCATCCTGATTTTAAGGATGGAAGTTGTTGAGAATGAGGAAAATAATAGTACCCACCTCCTGCAGTTGTTGTGAAGATCAAAGGAGATATTTTAAAGTGCTTGTAATCTTGAAAGTGACATATACATTTGTTATAATAGCATATTATTTATATGATTATCTCATCTCCTTGAGCCTCAGTTCCATAGGAAAGGATTAAGTTCACAGCCTAGCTCAATTCCTACATAGCACAGCCCCACTAAGCTTCAAGTCCAAAGCCCTGCCTCTTTGACTCTAGTCAGTCACCTGGCTTCTCAAAGCTTCCCTGCTAGGCTGACTGGCTTCATATCTGGTCTAGAATTCTACCTCCAAGACTGCCTTGGCTTGAACTCAAAGGTCCAATGGGGATTCCACGCCCCTGCCCCTAGATCTGAGTTGTTTTAATTTGCATTTCTCTAATTCTCTGATATAAGGCCCATTTTCATTTGTTTCCTGATTGCTTTAATTTCCTCTAAAACTGCCTTTTCTATCTTTTGACCATTTGTCAATTGGGAACTGGCTCTTATTTTTATAAATTTGGCCCAGCTGCCTATATATTTGAGAAATGAGGTCTTTATCAGGGAAACTTGCTGCAGTTCCTCCCCCCTCCTCAATTTCTTGCTTTTCTCCTAATTCTGGCTGCATTGATTTTGTTTGTGCACAACCTTTTGAACCATGGTCTTCTTCGGCAATGAAGGACAAACACACACACAATCAAAATTATCTATTTTACTTCCTGTGATCCTCTCAATCTCTTCTTTAGACATAAATTCTTCCTTTAACCATAGATCTAACGGAAACTATTCTATGCTCTCCTAATTTGCTTATGATGTGATATGTCTAAGTTAGGTACTCATTTTGATCTTAGCTTTGTATATGGTATGATATGTTCCTCTATGCCTAGTTTCTGCAAAACTGCTTTTGAGTTTTCCCAGAAATTTTTGTTAAATAGTTAACTCTTGTCCTAAAATCTTGAATCTTTGGTTTAATCAAACCCTATATTACTATGTATTGGTCTTTATGGTCTATACTATGTATAAGGTCTATATACTATACTACTGTGTATTGTATGCCTAATTTACTCCACTGATCCACCACTCTATATCTTAGCCAATACCAATTTTTATTTGTTTTATGATTATTGCTTTGTAATATAGTTTGAAATCTGATACTGCAAGGCCATCTACCTTCACATTTTTTCATCTATTTATTTGACATTATTGAACTTTTATTCTGTTATTTTTTTCTATCTCTATAAAATAATCCTTTGGTAGTTTGATTGATATGTCATTGCATAAGTAAATTAATTTAAGTAGAATTGCCATTTTTATTATATTGGCTCAGCCTACCCATGAGCAATGAATATGTCTCCAGTTGTTTAAATCTGTCTTTACTTGTGTGAAAAGTGTTTTAGGGTTTGTATTATAGTTATCTGTGTTTTAGGATTGCAGCTGTAGAGAGGTCATCTCTTCGAACTCTATCATTTACTGAGGAATACTTACATCATTTTAATGAGAAAACTGAGGCCCAGGGAGGTTAAGCTACTTGTCCAAGGTCACAGAAGTAGTTAAGTTACAGAGGTGGGGATTAAAACCCAGGTCTTCAACTTCAGAGTCAGTACTTCTGACACTATAGCACTGTTCCCCAACTACATTAAGAGCTTCATGAGGTCAAGGACCATGTCTGTTAAATTTTGTATGTTTTTACCTCTCTACTCAGGCAGGTAAGGGGCACAGTGGATAGAGCACTAGGCATTCATGCTCATCAGTTCAAATTCAGCCTCAGACATTTACTAGCTGGGTGACCCTGGGCAAGTCAGTTAATCCTGTTTTCCTCAGTTTCCTTATCTGTAAAATGAGCTGGAGAAACAAACAGCAAATCATTCTAGTATCTTTGCCAAAAAAACCCTAAACAGAGTCACAAAGGGTGGGACACAATGGAAACAACTGAACAAAAACAATGCCTCTCTACTCACTGGGCTCTTCACAAAAAAGATACTGAATAAATATTGGATGAATGTTGTTGACTGCCTCATTCCCCATAAAATGGTGGATAGGGGGAGTGGAATGGCCATGATCCTATCCCAGGACCAAGGTGAGAGTTTTGTAAAGTTAAAAGACCTAGAGAAATAGAAGCTATTATTAATCTAAACATTGACCCTTATATCCTTTAGGAGAGAGAACTGAGCCAAGGACCCTCAGGGAATGGAAACAGCTTTACTGCTGCCTGTTCAAATATCACCTCAGGGTCTTACTAGCTGTATGAGTTTAGCCAAGTCACAGCATATCTTTGGGCCATGATTTCCTCAACTGCAAAATGGTTGGAGAGAGTGGACTAACTGTCCTTTAAGCTCCCCTCCAGCTCTATACCTGTGATGAGTGAACTCTGACCCTACCCCCACAGAGTTACTGAGAAGAAGGTGGGAGTAGAGTTGGGGGAGGGAGGGAAGTTGTCTTATCAGACTGAAGTGGTTAGGACTGGAGATCCCCGGCTCCGGAGAAGTTGTATAGATGCAACATCTGCCCTGCAACCGGGCTCTTAATTGCCAACACCCATGGGGAAAACCCAGACCTGTTTCTCTGCATTGACACTCCTTTGTCACCTTAGGTAGTAGGAAGTCACTAGATTATGGAATAAGAGGCCCTGAGTAAGAACTCTGGGGCTGTTACCTACTACATATAGGGTCAAGCGTCCAAGCAGGATGCAAACCCAAATCTCTTGGCTCTATCCACCAGGCAAGATTGCCTCCAGAGAGAAAGACTGACTACAGGGAGCTCTTTTTTTTTTTCTTGAAGAGGAGGGGAACTGGACCTTCTGAGGAGGAAACAATTGCTTGTTTTCTAAGGAATGGGATAGAGGTCATTGGTGCTGCTCAGTAAGAGATTGGCCACTAAAGAGCAGAGGACGTGCTTAAGAGTAGTAGTGATTGGGTGATTTCCTCTCTAGAGGAACCAAAGTGGTGACTGGTCTCTCTGGTAATAGTAAGAGATCTTCTGTCATCTCTGGAAGGAAAATTTTCAAAGACTTGTCAAATCTGATCACTACTACCCAGGGCTGGTGGTTCAGATGGACACAAATGGTTCCAAATGGAATCTAGAAAATATTGATAAAGTTTACATAGCCATAAGAATAAAAACCATTCCTCACTTGGTAAATAAATAGTCCAAGGATATAAGCAGTCAAGTTTCAGAGGAAGAAACCCAAGATATCAATAGCTATATAATAAATGCTTAGAAAAATATCAAACAACTCTGAGGTACTCATGCCATCAGACTGACAAATTTAACAGAAAAATGATAAATGTTGGGGGGCCATGGGAAAAAAGATATGTTGATGCACTATGGGTAGAAATGTGAATTGTTCCAGTCATTCCAACTGGGATTTATGTCCAAATGGCTATTAAACTATGTATATCTCTTAACCCAGAAATACTACTATTAGATCGATATCCCAAAGAGTTAAAAAAAAAAGAGGAAAAGGACTTTTTTATACAAAAATATTTATACTAGCTCTTTTTTTTGTGGTGGCAAAGAACTGAAAACTGAGGGGGCTACCTATCAACTGGGGAAAGGCTGAACAAGATGTATGCCTGTGATACAATGCTATTGTGTTGTGAGAAAACATAAAAGAGAGTTTTAGAGAAGCCTGGGAAGACTTGTACACAGAGTGAGGTGAGTACAATCAGGAGATCAATTTATATAGTAATAACAATATTATAAAGACAACTCTGAAAGCCTTGAGAACTCAGATCAACACAATGACCAACCATAACTGCAGAGTACTTATGATGATACATGTTGCCCACCTAATAATGACAATAATAATGTCTAACATTTCTACAGTGACGACTATGTTCCAGGATCTGAAGTCGGAAATAATATTTCATTGGATTGTTAAAATAACCCTAGGAGGCTGGTGCTATTATAATCCCCACTTTACAGATGAGGAATCTGATGCAATGAGAGATGAAGTGACTCATCTAGGGTCTTATAGCTAGGAAGTTTTTGAAGTTGAATTCGAATTTAAATCTTCCTGACTCCAGGCCCTGATAAAGAAGTGATGAAATCAGAGTGCAAACTGGGACATTTTGTTTGGACATGGCCAATCTGGGAAGGTGTTTAGCATGACTCTAAATGTTTATAACAGGGATTTTAGTTTTTCTTGCTTTCCCAGTGGGTAGAGGGAGAGGAGATGAGAAAATAAAATAAAATAAAATTCTATTAAAAATAAAACAAAATTTAATTAAATTTAAAATTTTTAGTTTAAAAATTATTACAAAATCTTAGGTAAGAAACAAAAGAGCTTAGGAACATGGATGGTATTTTCACACTATTGCTCATAAAAATCAAGAGATTCAAAAGGGAGAAGTAGATTTGGAGACTAAACAACTGCTTTAAAAGATGATTCCTAAGGTCAGGATTTGACTTTCTGGACCATGACTTAAACCATAGAAGCAATGAATTCTTGTCCAGATATGGAATCAACTTAATCAGGGCTAATAAGAATGTGTTTGTTGGGGTCTTGAAAATCTAATCAAAAGGAATTAAAATTGAAGAGAATACTGCTTATGTATTTTTTGCCAGGCGAGACACCTTAGAAAGTAGTTACAATGTAAGAAGGCTAGCAGTAAAGACATTCACAGGAGACAATATTTAACAAGGAACAGTATCCTCAGCTGTCTGTATACAAATGCATAAAGTGTGTATAACAAGTAAGGTTAACTATAGATTCTAATGCACAAAGGCTAATTTGATCTCAGACTTGGCCATTGAGACTTGGTGGCATAAAATCCTTACCTATAATGTGGCTGTGAAAAGGTGTCATTTAAAAACAAAAATGACAACACACACATCTGCTTACCCAAGGGTTTGCAGAGCAAAATTGTATATTAAAATATATATATGCTTATGGGAGGAAATGGAGAAACTAAGAGGGAAAGTATGGTGAAGAATACTTGGGTGAAGATCGGTGAATGCAGAATGAAATTCATACTGTCATAAGAACATCTACTATATTCCAGACACCTAGAATCTATCTAGCACCTGTCTAGATAGCTAGAATCTAGCTAGCATCTGTCATCTAGCACTACCATATGCTGAGCACAAATATTATCTCATCTTATCCTCATAAAACCCCGGAAGGTTGATTCTACTGTCATCTCCATTTTGCAAATGAGGATACTGAGGCAAATTGAGGTTAAGTGACTTGCCCAGGGTCACACACGCAGCTAGTGTCTGAGGCAAGATTTGAGCCCAATTCTTCCTGTCTCCAGGCACTGTAGACCCCACTGCCTATCTCCTCTAGAAGGGCATAATTCCAAGGAGAAGGAATACAAGATGTTTTCTAAAGATACTAATATGAATACCCGGGAAACTCTTAAATTAATTTTTTAAAGATGCATACAGAGGTTGGCAGCATGTGTAGTAGAAGGTGAACATAAAACAAGATATGGTCCTGTGAGAATAGTATCAGGACTGCTAGTATTTGGAATGGAGTGTCAGTCATTCATTAAGCATTTAGTAAATGCTTAGGCATTATGCTAAGTACTGGGGTTACAAAGAAAGGCAAAAATCAATCCCTATTCTCAAGGAGCTCCCAGACTAAGCTGTTGAGTGAAATTAAGGATAATTTAAAAGAAAAAAAAGAGACTTTGCAAACCCCAGGCTAGTGGATTTAATTTCTTTTCCTGGCCAAATTCAAGATTGTCCTAGAAAGGCATGATTTCTGAACATTTTCAGCCACAGATTGACCTGGGGAAACTTTTGCCCTATTCTCCTGATTATTGACTTGTCTCTCCTAGATAAGGAAAAACAAGAAAGTCCCACCCATGCTTCACTCCTCTCCCTCCTAACTGGCCCGCTCTTCCACAATCTCCTCAACAAATATCCTCAAAGTTACAAAAGGTACACTGCTCTTGGGCTCTGGAACCATGAAACATGATCAGATTACGTCTGCTTTACTTGCTGCTAGAGAGAATGGATGGGACAATTAGTTAGCATAGTAAATAGAGCACTGTGCTTGGAATCAAGAAGATTCATCTTTGTGGTTCAAATCCTGCCTTACTAGCTATGTGACCTTGGGCAAGTCACTTAACCCTTTTTGCCTCAGTCTCCTCATCTGTAAAGTGAGCTGGACTGCTCCAGTGTCTTTGCCAAGAAAACCCCAAATGGGATCACAAAGAGTCAGACTTGACTGAAACAACTCAACAATAATGACAAGAAGAGAAAGGAAATTTTGAGGACATGGCAAGACCTGACAAGGTTCATTATAAAAGAGAAATAAACACTGATACATCACCCAAAGGAGAAAGAAGACCAAGGTTCCCAAGGTACCAAAGAGATATGCCACCCTGCCTCCTACCCTCACCCCATGAGGGCCATTAAGGACAAGCTCAGCCTGGAGGACTATATAGTTAATGGGACTCCTAGACTTTCAGTCTCCTAGAAACTGATTTTTAAATTTGACCCTTTCTTTACATCTTGGAAAACAGCAAACCCCACAAATCAGAGCTTGATTTGTGGTTGTTGTTTTGTATTTTCTAGACTTAGTAATAAAGTGATGGAAAAATATGAATAATTCAGATTAAATTGAAAAAGGTGTTGTAGATATATTTTTTCAGAGAGCCGGTTGTTAAACATTTACCAGCAGCCCCTGAATCGATGATCTTTGCCATAGGTTAGAATTCTGACATGACTGTTACCTAATTGTGTGACCTCCTCTGAGTCTCAGTTTCTTCAGCTGTAAAATGCTAATATTTTGTACTAGGTGATCTCCAAGGTTCCTTCCAGCTCAAAATACTATGATCTTTTGAGGACATTTAAAAGCTTGGGATAGAAAAATTTTCTTTTCTATGTGCTTCGGATGTTCTTCTCCTGGCGTGTTATTTCTGAATTTGTGTGCTCTTTTTTCCCTTGTGAATAAATCCTAGGAAATGCACTTTAATGGTCTGGAATGTGTGTTGGAGTGGGGAAGGGGGTGGAGAGCAGAGAGAGGAGGAGCAGATGTCAGATCAGAGCATACAGTGACTGTGGCAGGCACTGACAGAGGAAAATTGGGTTGAGGGGAGCAACTCTCTGATGTGGGGGCAGGGTTGAGCAGTTGCAAGTCCAGAAGGTTCTGTGGCCTCCAGTAGGGTTGGGGGTTGGCAGGGCTCAAGTGTCAGGAAAGGATTAGAAAAGGGAAGGAAGATCCTCCGGCTGGGGTGAAAGTACCCAAAGTCCCTGGGCCAGTTTCCAGAAGACTAGAGATTCCCCTGAGGGTTGCTGTAGCTTGAGACCCATGGTCAGGTCCTCTACACATCCAAAAAGTTTTTCTTCTTTGGAGCCCACACCCCAAGATCTCTCCAGTCTCTGCCTGGGCAGGGAGCCCAGACTAGCTTCTAGAAGTCAATGCTGAATTTCTTCCTGCTCTTGGTTCAGTTAAATCCTTCTGTTCTGAACATGGGCTTCACTCCCCACGTGTCTGTCTGTCTCATCCTCCCTTCAGCCAGACCATCTGGTCCTCCTGCTCCTTGTCACTTCAGTTTCCTCCCAGTAAGTGTACGACCCTCTGTACTGTCTCATCTCCACCTATCTGTTGCTAAACTTTCACCCATGTTCCTTGACAGCTATGAACCAAATGTGTCCAAATGGAAAGGTCTGTGTCTTCCAACTTTGGCAGCATTTCTTGAGCCTCAGTGCTGAGCAGCACCCTGTGTGTTGGGGTAGATACCAAGTTTCCACGAGATCCCTATCAGAACCAGGGAATGGGGATCAGGGCTGTAGCCCAGGCGGCCAGCGGCTTACAAGTACTTTCCTCCTTAACCCACTCCCCTCAGGCTTTCTTCACTTAGTCTCCTCCCAGTTCTCAAACTGGTACAATCCTCCCTGTTTCCTCAATCTACTTTGGGCTGCCATCTGGACAGCCCTGCATCTGCTTCAGCCCTCCCAAAGGGCCCAGAAGCTGGTCTTATGCACCACAGGAAACTTCTTATTACATCTTGGGGTAGAGAGATGACGGTTATTATGCTTTCCCCCATAGCTGTCCCTCTCTTTCCTTCACCTCTTCCCTGGGGTCATCCCACGGGATTGGGAGACAGTGGGGGGGTGGGGGTGGAGGAGGGGGGCGGAACCTAGACTCTCTAGGGGATGGGCTGCCCTTTTCCCAAGATGACAGCCTTTGACTGGCTCCCAGGAAAACCACCCATGAGTACATGAAAGCCTTTATCCAAATTCCTAATTGGTGTCTTCTGCAGTCTTCTGCCTTCTCTAATCTATTCTCTACATAATTGCTCAGTTGATATTCTCAAATAGATGCTGTTATCTACTTAAACATCTTCAATGACTTCCTATTGCCTCTGGGATAAAATGCGAACTCTTCAGGTTGGCATGTAAAGCCCTCCACAATCTGGTTCCCACCTACCCTTCCAGTCTCATTTTATTACTTCCATTTGCTCATACTCCATTCTGCTCAAACTGCCTTGCCAGTTGTGTTCTATCTCCCACATGTGAACTTTTGCACGAGTGATCCCTGGTTTCCTGTGTAGTACATCTCAAGTGCTTCCTCTTACACAAAGTCTTTCTAGATATTAGATTAGATATTAAGCTCTCAATTCCTCTGGAAATTTCTTTATATTAAGAGAATGCCCATTGATTGGGGAATGATCATACAAATTGTGACACACGAATGGAATGAGATATTACTGTGATATAAGAAATGATGAATATGAAAAACACAGAGATGCGTTGGAAGACTTAAAATGGATCAAAAGTGAAGTAGTCAGAACATAGAAAACAGTATACCCAATGATTACAACAGTGTAAGTAGAAAGGACAAAAAGTAAAAACCTTGTGTGATTATGATGACCAATCCTGCCCCACAAAAGAGATAAGAATGTGCATCTTCTGTCTTTTGTAGAAGTGGGAGACTATGGGTACAGAATGTTGCATACCCTGTCAGACTTGGTTGATTTGTTCTGCTGAACAAACCCTTCCCCCCATTCCCACCCCCACCCCACCCCCGTACCTGCCTCTATCCCACTCTTTACTATTTGTTACAAGAGATGGCTCTGAGTTCAGAAAGAGGGGTGTGAGGGAGGGAGAAAAGAATATATTTGAAAATGAAGTTACTATAAAGACAAAAGATATAAATAAACAATTTTAAAGGAATTACTTTGTGTTAATTTGAACATGCTTTTTTATCTGTTAATATGAATGTCATATCCCCTAGTAGAATGTAAGTCTCGGAGAAAATGAGCTGTTTGATTTTTGTCTGTACACCCAGTTCCTGGCACTGGATACGTCGTTAATATATGTTTGCTGTTGAATCAAAAAGGTAAATTAGAGCCACATTTAGAGTATCGTGAATGCCAGTTTAAAGTGATTGTATTTTATCCTGCAGGCAGAAAGTGTTTTGGATCAAAGCGACCTGGCTATATTTCTGAATAAGCGAGATGAGTCAGGCAGCCTGGGAAGGATGAATTGGAAGGGACAGAGTGGAGACAGGACCTGTCAAGAGGCTGTTACAGTATCAGGATGGTGGTAATCAGGGCATATACTTTAGCATCAGTGGGCATCAAGACTAAGGGACTTATTCCAGAGATGCTGAAGAGGTTGAATGAGTAGATTTCACAACTGCTTGAATGAGAGGTGAGGGAGAGAGAAAGGAAAAACTCAAAGATAATTCCCAAGTTTTGATCACAGGAAACTGTATAGTGTCCCAGAGTTGTTATTCAGTCGTTTTCAGTTTCATCTCATTCTTTGTAACCACATTTGGGGGTTTCTTGGCAAAGATACTGGAGTGGTTTGCCATTTCCTTCTCCAGCTCATTTTACAGACAAGGACACTTAGACAGAGGGTTAAGTGACTTGCCCAGGATCACATAGACAGTAAATGTCTAAGGTCAGATTTGAACTCAGGAAGATGAGTTTTCCTGACTCCAGACTATCCACTGTGCCATTTAGATGCCTCAGTGCCCCCGAGAGAAATAGTAAAATCAAAAGAGGGGGATAAAGGCACTGAGCACACCACTTAATAAGATCTTTAATTAATAACTCAGCTTCATGTCATAGACAGACAGTAAGCCCATTAGAATCACTTAGTCCCCAGGCTAAAGACCCAACTTGAGTCTTGACTCCAGTCATTTCAGAAATATTGACAACATGGATGTTGAGGACCTGGGCAAAGAAGGTTTACAATTCCCTTAGGTTGTGAGTTCCTTGAGGACAGCGAATGTCTTTTGCTTTTTTTGGGTGGGGGGAATATCCCTAATTCTTAGCACAGTGCCTGACAAATAGTAGGCACTTAATATTTGCTGATAGAAAACAACACCCAGTCCTGCCCACAGTGATTCCAGACAAGTCAAGTGAGCCATGCAACCAAGATATGGTTCCAGAGAAAAAGACTGAGAACATTCTTTTGGACCTTAAGTCCAGTGGTCTCTTGGGCACTGTGTGTTTCTCTGTGTGTATAACGTGCACATGCATGTCCAAGTATGTTTATGTACATGCTTATGTTCTTCTTTGTGTGAATGTGCCTACAATCTGTGTTCCTGCGTACATATGTGTGACCATATGTTTGTATAAGTGCTGTGACACATGAAGCATGGTATTATGCTTCTGTTTAATCCTGCTAGTGAACTCCTATGATGAACACAGAGAGTACCAAAGACATACAGATTTGTGAGTCATCGAGAATTTTGTTTGTCAGAGAGATGAGCTTTACCCTCCTTTGCACTGACCTTCTCCCCACCCCCCTCCCCACTCCTGCTCCTATTTTTGCCTTCCTCCACCATTATCATACTTTCCCCTCTTCTCCCTCACTGTTCTTTTTCCTACAGGCAGCTAGGTAGTGCAGTGAATAGAGCATCAGTCAGGAGGACCTGAGTTCAAATCTCACCTCAGACACTTGACACGCACTAGCTGTGTGACCTTGGGCAAGTCACTTAACCCCAACTGCCTCATCCTAGGTCATCTTCAGTCATCCTGATGAATATCTGGTCACTGGATTTAGATGGCTCTGGAGGAGAAGTGAGGCTGGTGACCTGCACAGCCCTCCCTCACTCAAAAGAAAGTCAAGTGCAAGTCTTGTCTTCATTTCTCTGATGGCGTCTTCTTCTTCTCTGATGGTCTTCTTCAGCAACGAAGGATGAGCACACACATCTTTTTCCTCCTCTCACCCCTTTCCTTTGTCAGAGTTGAAAAAAGTCTCTCCCTCTCCCTTCTTCACATTTTTCTTCCTCTTTCTTTATCTTTCCCTTTACATCACCCTAATGTTTCATATCATTTTCCTTCCTCCTGCCCCATCTATAGAGCATCTTTTCCATCTTCTTTCCCTCCTTCCCTTCTTCATTTCCTCTTCTCTTCACTTTCCTTTTCTTTTCTCCTTCCCCGTTTTCATTCTAATCTTTCTTTTTGCTCCCTCCTTTGCCCTGATCCTTCTCCCTACTCCTTTCCTTTATCTTCTTCTCCCCATCCCTACTCTCCTTTCTTTCCTCCATCATTATCACACTTTCCCCTGTTTTCTCTCACTGTTCTTTCCTCCTACCTAAAAATTCAAAGATCTCTCCATTAAATCCTGAGACCTTTCTGGAGGTGGCTTGACTAGCTGATGCTGCAGAAATAAAATATGGAGGGATGGGGGGAGAAGAAGAATCTATGCACATAAAAAAACATACTATCATGTAGGTGCATGTATGCAGATACCTGAATTAGTAACAATAGGAAATGACATTCCCCTAATATTTTACAGCCTACAAAGCCCTTTCCTTGTGACATCCCTGCATTCTAGGCAATTCAGTGAACATTGCCATGTCAGAAAGAATACTGGAACTGGAGTGCACAATCCTGGGTTCAAATTTCATCCTGGATGCTCACTAGCTGTGTGACTTCTAGCACATCACAGTCCCTCACTAGACCTCAGCTTAGCTATAAAATGAAGGAGTTAAATGAAATAATCCCTTTGGTCCCTCCGAGCTCCAAACCTAGGATCCCATCACTCCATTATTTACATGTGAAGAAAGCAAGGCTCAGGAAGTGAAATAAATTGCATAAAGTCACACTATTAAAAATTGTAGGAGCCAAGACTCCACCCCAGGTCTGCAGACTCCAAGTCTGTGCTCTTTCCACTACATTGCGTAGCCTCTGTAAAGTGTTTATGGAAATAAAAAGACTCATCCATCAGCTCTGTTTGGATCTAAAGATCAAGTATAATAAATACTTTGGCTCTGGACCAGGCCTGCTGAGCTGAACGTGATCACTTTAGGCAGCAAGCGCTTGCTATTTCTCATGACCAAACCCTGGGGCTCCCACGCCCAACAAGGAGGGACTAGGCTCTGACAACTTCCTTTTGCTGATGTGGACTCCTCCTGAAAATAGAGCAGAGATTGGCAGAGATGGAAAATCCCTCAGCGAACCTCTCTTCCAACCTCTTCATCTTAGAGGAGGACACTCAAGTCCAGGGAGGGGAAGGGAGAACATTCTTTCCCTGCTCAGCCTCTTCAAAGATATTCCTCTTTACTTCTACTTTAAGAGATACCCCAATACCATGCCATCCTTCAAGACCCAGATGGAGGCCAGCTTCTTCTAGAAAATGTTCTTTGATTGTTCCTGCCCCTCTCCATCTCTCCCAGCTCTGACTTTCTGAGGGGTTTCATCACATGCTACCTTGTACTATACCTGTTTATACTGAAGCTCTTTCCCCCAACCAGACTTAGGAGTTTCACCTTGCCTGACTCTGTTTCCAGCATATATGGGGCAAGTTAGGAGATAGCCATTGGTTGACAGACCTCTGGGTGCAGATTTCAGCACATTACACACTTTATGGGTGTTACCTCACTCAAACTGAGAACCTGAAAAGGTCATAGCCTAAAAGAGTCAGGGTCTCCCATTGCATCCTGGGCTGTCTCCAGTTGTCCTGATGAGTATCTAGCCACTGAACCCAGATGACTCCAGAGAAGAAAGTGATACTGGTGACCTTGCACAGTCCTCCCTCACTCAAATCAAAGTCAACTGCAAGTCACATCATCATGTCCCTGATGTCATGGTCCTCTTTGAAAATGAAGGACAAACACAGGACAAGACCCCATTAGAACAAAGGATTACAATTTTGTTTTGCGTCTTGGACCCCTCTCTCAGTAGCCTGGTGGACCCCCTTCTCAAAAGGATACTTTTAAGAATATGAAATAAAATATACAGGATTACAAAAGGGATCAATTATGATGAAACATGCTTATCACAATATTTTTTATAAGCCAATTCACAGACCTCAAGCTGAGAATCTCTGCTTAGAATGGAACCTCATTGTGTATAGGCATCATTTCATTCATCTTACTTGTACCAGTAATGTGTGCCAAAGTCAACTCCCACTATCTCTCAAGAGTAGATTGTTAGGGCAGCTAGGTGGCACAGTCAGCAGCACATTGATCCTGGAGTCAGAAGGACCTGAGTTCAAATCCAGCCTCTGATACTTACTAGCTATGTGACCCTGGGCCGGTCGCTTAAGCCCAACTGCCTCCAAAAGAATAGCTTGTTAAGTTGGCAGTATGAGCATTTATACCTCAAAAGATGACAAATTCTACAAACCAGAGTCTGTTTGAGTGTTTGTTGATTTTCTAGACCAGGAGTTTAGAATCTACAGCCTCATGGCCACATGTGGCCCTCTAGGTCCTCAAGTGTAGCCTTTAAGGACCTAGAAGGTAACTTGTGGCCTGAAGGCTGCAGATTTCACACCCCTGGTCTAGACTGAAGAGAGAATGGAGAAAATGTTAATAATGCATATTAAACTTAAAAGTGTGTCCTGGATTCATTGTTTTGTCCAGAGAGCTGGTAGTTAAACGTTTACCATTACACTCCTGCTGATAGCCCTAGTGCCTATCATAGCATCTGATACATTGTAGGTACTTAATAAGTGCTTGTTAATTGACTGGCACATCGAGATCATCTCTAAGGCCCTCTCTAGTTCTAATCATCTATGCATCTATTTATCTTTGCAGTATATCCTTTGGGGAGCTTTTGCAATATCTCATAATATCTCCCAGCCCCAGGACCCCTCCCAAATCCCTTCTCAGCAGCTCAGAGTCATTTCTTCTAGCCAGGCCTGGGTGGACATGGAGAACATCTGGCTCACATCCTTGGTTGGGTAACCCTTTACAGTCTGGGCTCTGCTTCAGATCACATCATGGCCTTGGCCTTGGTAGGAGGCATGGTCCCCATCCTTGGGCATGGTTCATGTGAACAGTCATATGGTTTTTCATCACCCTTGATGTCTTTACCTCAAACTTCTCCAAGTCTATCCCTTGATGGGACAGATAGAGGTTAACTAGACCTTAGATATGATCTATTTGAACACACTCAGCTTATAGAAGGAAAACTGAGCCCCAAAGAGCAGGCAAAGCTAATAAGCCCTAGCAATGACTCTCAGAGCCACATCTCTTGATTACTAGGTCAGGAATCTTTTCTCCTTTTTCATCAAGCTGCCTCCCTATTTTTAGGGCCAATAGCACAGAGTTCTCTGCTCTACCCAGCTGGAAGTCGCTGTGGGGGATTCATTCCCGCTGAAGAGGGAATCCACTCCAGTTGGGGATCAAAGCCATCAGAGTAAAAATTTCTATTGTGCTTTAAGGCTTAACAAAGTATTTAGCAGTCATTATCTCCTTGGATCTTCTCAAGAGCCCTGTGACATAATGTAGGGATTATTAGACTCATTTTCCAGGTGGTAGAACTAAGGTTTAAAAACGTAGGATCCTTTGTTCATTCAACAGATATTTATTGTGTCCAAGATCCCATGTTTGCCACTAGAGATGAAAAGAAAGATACAACCCAGAAGTTGCCATACCAAGGGGATTATTATTAAACAGAGGTTGGGGGAGGGCAGAGGGTAAAGAGGTGTATCTACAGAGTTATGATCCAAGGGAGCATGAAATAAATGCAAAATGCTGCAAATTATTTCAAAAGGAAGCATCCCAGGGGAGGCTCTACATACACAAGATACCCCAAAAGCCAGCTGGTTCAACTCCCTCATTTTATAGATGAAGTAATTGAGCACCAACGAAGCTAAGTGACTTCCCTAAGTTCACACAAATGGTGTCATAACTAGTATTGGAACTCAGGTCCTCTGACCCCAGAATTCATGGGCTATCTGCTATACTATGCAATAGACTTTACCAGTAATTTGTCCCTCGTTGGGTATTTATCCCCTACAACAACCCACACGCCTGGGGTAATGGGGAATATCTAGTGGATGGATCTTGGAAGAATCTCTGGAAAACAGGAAGGGTGGACGGCAACACAGCTAAGCCAAAAACAAAGCAAACTAAAGACAGAACTGAGAGCCAGGAGACCCTCCTATTCACAAGTAAAGGCACCAAAGAGCAAACAGGGTCTCTGCATGATGGAGGGGCCTCAGAGTTCTTTCTGAATATCTATTACAACTCTGATATTTACTAGCTATGAGAACTTGGAGCAAGTCACTTAGGATCGTAGACAGGATTTAGTGCTGGAAGAGAGCTTGGTAATCATTCTGGTCTAAACTCTTCAATTTATAACTGTGGAAACTTTCCAGTTCTATCTCCTAAGAGCCTAGGAAACTTGGAGACACAGAAAGCCCATCCTCTACTCTGCCTGCCAAAGTGACCTTCCTAATGCACAGGTCTGACCATGCCACCTAAAATGCCACTCAATCAGCTCCTAAATTTGCAATATTTAGGAGCAGAACCTGAACCCTACCAGGATCAGATAGAAAATTCTCTGACATTCAAAGCCCTATAACTTGCGCTGCTCCCTTTCCAATCCTTTACCCTTTCCAAACCCCCCAACCTATTCTTTGATCCCATGCCCCTGGCCTCCTTGCTGATCCACCACAAAAGACTCCATCTCTTGACTGGTCATTTTCAGTGACTATCCGCCACATCTGGAGTCCTCTTCTCTGCCTCCTAACTTCCTTTAAGTTCAAGCTAAAGTCTCACCTTCCACAAAAAGCCTTTTCTGATTTCTTAGTACTGGAGCCTTCCCTGTTGAAAATGATCAATTTGTTTTGTCTATGGCTTGTCTATACAGTTGTTTGCATGTTGTCTTTCCCGTTTGAGCTCCTTAATGGTAGGGATTCTCTTTTGCCTTTCTTTGTATCTTCAGGGCTTAGCACAGTGCCTGGCACACAGTAGGTGCTTAATAAAAGTTTACTGACTGATAGAGAGGAGAGGTCACTAGCTAAAAAGATCATTAAGGTTCCTCCCAGCTCTGACATTCTACATTCTAAGGCCCCTCCCAGTTCTGACTTTGTCTGTTCTATGGCCCCTCCCAGCTCTGACATTCTGTGTTCCAAGGCCCCTCCCAGCTCTGACATTCTACATTCTAAGATTCCTCCCAACTCTGATACTCTATGTTTTAGATTTTTTCAGCTCCAACATTCTATAGTTCAATAATATTTTTCCCTGACCAAATGTGTTTGAACTTTAAATAAAGGATATGTAAAGTGGGAATGCTTCACCCAAAGACCTGAATCACCATTGGTGGAGCTTCATATCCCAAGACTGACTTTAAGAGGAGATATAGAGGTTGGAGGCTGTGGTGGGTGGAAGCCTTTTTGGTGTCCCTTAAATAATGCCACTTGGGCAGCTGTTGTCTTGCTATGCCTGAATGCAGCCTTGGCAAAAACAAATGCCAGCTGGCACCAAGTCAGAGCCAAGAACATTGTTTGGTCAAAACAGGATGCAGACCCAAGGGGAAGGGAGGTCACGCCTTTGGGAACGCCCTGGGGGCAGACACAAGGCAAATGTGAGCCTGCACGGGGCAAAAAGAAATAACCTTTTCATCACCCCTGAGAGGTCTATGTGAGAAACACTAACAGTAGCTCCCATTTTAAGGTTTACAGAGCACTTTCTTCCAATCACCATGGAAGGTAGAGAAGGCAAGGATCATTGTACCCATTCTGCAAATGAGACTAAGGCTCCAAGAGGGGAAATGGTTTATCCAGGGTCAGAAAGCTACTGTCAGAAATAAGACTCATACCTAGGTCTGTTGACATTTTGTCCCTTTAGATTATAAGCTCTGCAAGGGCAGAGACAATCTTATTAGTTGTATCCCCAATGCTTAACTTAGTGTCTGGCACATAGTAGGCACTTAGTAATTTTTTGTTGGATTTTTTTATTGGATTGAATCTATCCAGGGTTTGCCGAAACACCACTTCAACTAGGGGTCATTCTGGACTCCTCACTCTCTCTCACACACATCCCAAGCCCTCCCCATGCCCAATCTATTTCCAAGACTTGTCAATTTCCTGAGGGCAGGAACGTCTTTGACTGTGTATCACCTACAATTTGCCTTTCTTCCTATTCCTAATGCTTAGCACAGTGCCTAGCATAGAGTATACACTTAATAAACGATCATCCTTTGATTTCAAAGAGGACCAATGACCTCATGAGTGTGTATGAATTGGATTTATGTGAGGCAGAGTTGCACAAAGCCTTGAGTCTCACTCTTTCTTCCACAGACATCAAAGTCCAGTGGCAGGACACATGTCAAGAGGACTGGTGATGGCCTGGGAAGCAGAGAACAACTTTGGCACTTCGATATCTGAAGCACCTGCTTCAGCCACCCTAAATGACCATTGGAACAAACTGTTCTTATCTGCCCATTCTGCCAGTGGAAGTCTTCACATGCTTGGTGTAGACACTCCCCTAACTCACTCATGGGTCTGAAGTCTCAACCTGGTTTAGCCTATCTGCCAAAATAGTTTTACCGGAGTGTGGCCACTGCACATGCCCGTTTTTTGGAGCTAGAGGTGAGAGTTAGGGGCCAGGTACACACAAAAAGTGGATGAGCAGCTCTGAAGAGGGTCCAGCAAGCCCTCACATCAGAGGTGCTAGTCTTCCCTGAGCACCCCATACACTCCCATTCACTTCAATAGATTCAAGGAAATGACTTCCCTCTATGTCTCATGGAACATGGAGAATCCATTATCTTACTCTATTTCCACTCCCCTCCAGCTTCCTTCTCCAATTAAATTGTAATGTTCTTGATGGCAGGGGTTGTTTTTTTTCTTATTTGTAACCTCAAAACTTAGCTAAATGCCTGGCATATAGTAAGCACTGAATGAATTCAGTAAGAACTTGATGCCTGTTATTATTTAAATATGAGCTATTTTTACTATTGTAGTAGGTTGACCTAGAAGTTCAGGATGTCCTTAGTCCTCTTAGTGAGACACCAAAAATCATGTTCACGTGTCTCATAATGAAATGCTCTCATAAGATCTGGAGCTAAAATGGACAAATGAGGAAACTGAGGCACAAGTGACTCATCCAAGTTCACACAGCTAGTAAATATGGGAGATGAGATTTGACCTCATGTCTTCTAGTCCAGTGCCCTGGTCAAAGCACTAAACTGCATATCTAAAGAATCAGAACACAGACTCACTACCTTATAGCACATCAAGTGGAACAGGGAAGTCCCCCGATCAACCCCTTGAACGATTAGTTCTATTTACTGAGCAGTTATGCAAATATATGGGAGGATTACTTCTTCTTACTCTGAAACCTCAAAAGACCTATGGGTTTTTTCCTCTCTCTGATGTGGCTGGCAGCCCCTTCACACCTTTGTTAATAGCTTCTATGGGTTGCTAGGCTAGGGCTAAAAGAGTCCCCTCCACCCCTAAGCAGCCAACCTTCTGGGGAGAGCCAATGGGCTCTTAGCCAAGAGCACTTAGTGAGGCTGTTTCTCAGAGGACAGACACAATGTATGCTTCAGTTGACCCCCAAACCCAAAACTTCATAGGACCTGATGGAGCTTATGCTCTACTGATGTAGCCTTTAAGATTCCAGGATCATCCACCCATGATGATGAAACCTAAGAAGAGGACAGTAATGTGATTGTTATTATTTGATACTTTGATGGTTCTGGTTATTTATCTCATTGGTATAGGGGCTCCCTTCAGTGGTTATAGATCACAAGATACCTATTCCTTCTCCTGAAGGGGGACTCTTGTCCACTGTCTCCCTGTCCTTTCACGGACCCCTTTGGAAATCTCGTGAAGCTTATGGACCCCTTCTTTGAATCATAAATGTGCAAAATAAAATACATAAGATTACAAAGGAAACCAAAAGTTAGTGAAAATAAAAATATATTTTTTCCCCTTTCCACGTTCACAGACTCCTTGAAATCTATTCACAGATACTTGAGCATCCAGGTAGAGCCTGGGTAAAGAACTCTTGCATAAGCCTTCCACACATGCCTGCCTTCTTCTGAACCTCTTGACATTACATGGGTAATAGTGGAGTCCACAGTTTCTCCATATAACATTGCTTTTTTGTTTATATAACCAGCCCACCTAATTTTCTAGGCATAAATCCATTTGATTGTATCTTTACGCTGCTTTTGATTTATAATGTTCCATAGCCTTTACATGCCCACCATGGATCTTTCAATTGGCCTGTGGGTGAACTGGGATGTACATTTTTCAGAAATTAGTTTTCCTTGATTCAAACCATGTTGCATCACTAGGAAAATATTGGTGTTAAAAATATGGGTCTTTGTATCAGAGAGAAGCTTCAGGTCATTAAAAGCACAGCTCAGCTTCTAAAATACAACTGAGCCCACCCTTTTCCTCCTATTCAATGCTGGTCCAATGTTCATGGTCCATCCACAGAGCCTGTCCAAGATATACATATTGATGGACTAGATCCACGGGCTGTTCAGCCAACTAGAAACCATGCCATGTAGGGACCAAGTAAAGGAACTGAGGATGTTTGACCTAGAGAAGAGATTTGAGGTGGGAGGGAGGAGGGGACATGGCTGATGTCTTCAAGTATCTGAAAGGCTGTCATGGAAGTCGGATTAGGCCATTTCTACTTAACCATAAAGGCAGAAACAGGTCAGAGTTACATAGAGACCTCTGAGGTTTAATGTGAGGGGAAAACTTCCTAACTTTAAAGATAAGCCAAAGTGGAATGCACTGTCTCAGGATGTACTAGGCTCCCCATCCTTGTTCTCCCATAAACAGCTGGATGACCATTCACAGGGATGCCCAGAAATGTCCTACTTGGGTAGAAGTTGATGAGAGGACATCTAAGGTCTTCTCCAACTTTGTCTCTACCCAGAGATTGGACCATGGAAGTCATTTCCTCAGGATTAAAGGATTTGGAGCTAGAAGACTCATTAGAGATCAAATTCAAACTTCTCATTTTATAGCAGAAGAAATAGGCTGAGTAAGGGGAAGGTGAATTGGTCCAGGATACACAGGTAGCAAGTAGCACTGGTGGGATTTGAATCCAGGTCCTCTGACACCTGCCCAATGTCCTTTTATCAAGTCACCCCTGGGAACCTGGGGAAACAAATTCCTAGAATAGAATCTGCAACAGAGAAGCCAAGACAGAAGCCAGGTTTTTGGACGTGGGATTCAAGGAGATCAGAGAAGCTAAGGATAGAGTTCTGGACTTGGAGTCAGGAAGACCTGAATTGGAATCCTCTCACACTCTTTTAAAAAAAAAGTATTTATTTATTGTTGGGAGGCAATCAGGGTTAAGTGACTTGCCCAGGCTCACATAGTGTTATGTCTAAGACTAAATTTGAACTCATGTCCTCCAACTCCAGGGCTGGTGCTTTGTCCATTCCACCACTCTGCCCTTCTTATTAAATGTGTAACTTTAGCAAGTCAGAGCCTCAGTTTCCTCATCTATAAAAGATAAAAATCTCTTTTGTGGGGTTGCTGAGAGGATCAAGTGAGATAATATATGCTAAGTGCTTTGCAAGTCTTAAATCTCTATATAAATGATAGTTATTATCATTGTTGCCTGGATCCTAAGGATCAACATGGGTTTCCTTGGATCCACAGATGAAGAAATGTCATGAATTCTTCCAAACCCACATCCCAGATTGGTCTGTGCTTGGAGTTTCAAGGGCAGAAGGGTGATTGTGAAATCTTCCTGGGAACCAGTCCAAAGCCCACAGTCTGAATACTCAGGGGAGGAAGGTGGTCGCTCCTCCATTTTCTCTGTGAGTCAGAGAAATTCTACCTTCTTTTCCCCTCCCAAATCCACCCTGTGACTAGGGCAGAGGGGGATACATATGAAATTGATTCACTTGTACTCCAGTGAAAGCAAGAAATTAAGAACTCAGTCAGAAAGACCAAGAGCTCCATTTTTCACTCTTCTCACTTTTGTTGAATTTCCATAACAAACCCTGGAATCTCCCCCCCAGGAGGGATTTTGGAGGTCATGGTTGTTGTCATTTGTCCTTCAGAAGACTGTAACATCGTGGAGATGATGCCATGACCTGCAAGTGAATTGGATTTAAGTGACAGAGGGCTGTGGAAGTCATGGAGTCAGTCAACCAACAAACATTTATTAATCACTTACCATGTGACAGGTGTTGTGCTAAATGCTACATTTACAAAGAAAGGCAAAAGACAATCCCCACCCTCAAGGAGCTCACAACATGGAAACGGCCATGTACAAAGAAGGTATATGCATGATAAACTGGAAATAACAAACAAGTCTCTGGCATTAAAGGGTACCTGGAAAGGCTTGTAGAAGATGGAATTTTATCTGGGATTTGAAGGAAGACAGGGGAAACCAAGAGGCAGAGATGAGGAGAGAGTAAATTGCAGACATAGGGTCTGCACAGTCAGTGGAAATTCCAAGTTCAGGAGATGGGAGCGTCTTACCCAAAGAACAGTCAGAGGCCTGTGTCATTGGATCACAGAGTACATGGGTGAGGGGTTGGGAGAGTTAGGTATAAGAAAACTAAAGAGGTAGGAAGGGCCCAGGTTACAAAACACCACCCCCCAAAACCAGTGCAGAAATACCCATGACAGCAACCCTTGGAGATGGGAGGAGGCCACAGAATCATAGAACCTGAGAGTTGGAAGACACTTCAGTGGTTAACTAGGACAACTCAAACACAAATGGAATTTCCAGTGTAACTGACCTGACATATGGTAGACCCCACTCTGCTCTAATGTATTATGTGAATCTCAAATGATTTGCTTTCCAGTTAGGTATGACTTCAGCAGTACTTGAATGATCTCCCTATAGTCTACAGTTATTTGACTTACTGTTCCTCAATTATAAGCTACAAAACTCTGAAAAAAGTCACTTGTAGATGAACTAATCAATAGACCATAATACCTTGCAGTCATTGTCTCATTAGATCAGGAGTGGGGAACCTGTGGCTTTCTAGGTCCTTAAGTGTGACCTTTTGACTGAACCCAAATTTTACAGAAAAAAATAAAATTTGGATTAAGTCAAAAGGCCACACTTAAGGACTTAAAGGCCACATGTAGCCTGAAGACCACAGATACCCCACTCTTGCTCAGACATTGTTCTGTCTTTCAACAGGTCCTCTCTGATAAATTTATCTGAAGAGTAATTCTCTTTAAGTTCCACAGAGCACTTGGCATATATCTCTTCAACATTTTTTCTAATATTTCTCAAGTTGATTTTATCTGCTTTCCTTACTCAAATGTCCTTTTTTTGTCCCTTTCAGAAATCAAAATGTCCACCTATGAAAGCAGCAGTACTTTATACATACAAATATATATAAAATAAATACAAAGTAATAGAGATAGGGGTGTACTAGAGACAGATGGTACCTCCCAAGAGCTAGTTGTTAAATTTTCAGTATGAGCATTTAGACTTAGGGAATAGGCAAATGTTATAAATCAGGGCTTGTTTTACTGCCTTGCAGGTTGTCTAAAGAAAATTATGGGAAAATGTTAATAATACAGGTTATACTTAAAAGTAGTTTGTGCATTCTTATTTTTGAGAGAGAGCCAGTTCTTTAACATTGACCAGCACATCCCTGATGTGAGGTGGGGGTGCAGTGGGGGGTTCAGGAGAGGCCTCCTATTAGATATAGTTCCTTAGTTGAAGTCTGAAGGAAACTAGGGTAGCTAGATGATGCAGGGGATACTGCACTAGGCACAAGTCAGAAAGACCTGAGTTCAAATCCAGCTTCTGACACTTACTAATTATATGATCCTAGGCTAGTCACTTAACTCCATTGGCCTCTGTTTCCTCAACAAGAGCTGGAGAAGAAAATGGCAAAGTGCTCCAGTATCTTTGGCAAGAAAACCCCAAATGAGATCACAAAGAATTGGACATGACTGGAAAACAACTGGATAGCAATAAAAGAGGATTTCTGAGAGAAAGAACTGAGGAAGGAGTGCATTCCAGAGTTGGGGGAGAGACTACACAAAAGCAGGGAGATAGGAAATGGAACATCAATGTTGTGGGGAAGGAATAAAAGGAGCCTAGGATTTGGAATGAAACTCAAGTTGGAATCCTGAGTGCTATTTTCCTTAGTGATATTGGTAAAACGAGTAGGAGGGAAAGGGGAACAAGCCAAGCACGGTGCTAAGTGCTTTATAAATATTATTTCATTTGTTCTCACAACAACCCTGGGAGATAAGTGCTATTTCCAGCTTATAGTAAGGAAACTGAGGAATACAGAGCTTAAGTGACTTGCCTAGGATCACCCAGCTAGTGTGTGTCTGAAGCTTGATTTGAACCCTGATGTTAACTTGGGTTCAGTGCTCTATCCCTTGTGCCACCTAATTGCCGCCAAAGTACTTCTCTGGCCTCATTCTCCCAGAGCAAGATTGGATAAATCTTCCCCTTGGGGTTTTAGGGATATGCTGAAGAGTTGGGGTATGCTATCAGTTCAAGCTCCCATTCTTGGTGTGTTCCCTGAACTGTTACCCTTGGTGGCTAGAAGCCCAGTTCCACGTAACTGCTTAAAATCAGTTAGCTTTTTCAAAGGGACATTTACTTTAAAGATAGAGGGAGAACAAAAGGATGAACATTGTCCCACAATGCCACAGAGCCACACTCTCCTCTCTACAACCTTGGTCTTTAGGATGAGCAGGCTAAGACTTGGTCCCACCAAGTACTCGTCCAAATGTGGAATCCCTACTGAATGAGTCCTGGTCTCATTTTCCACTGGGTTGAGTCCTAGAAGTACCTTCTCAATCCTCAGGGCATCAATGCAGGGCTCGCTGCAAACCCCAGCCTAGGCTTGCCTCTTGGACTCTCCGGCCGCCCCCCCGCCCCGGCCCCAAGCCCAAATACCCAGACTGTTTGCTCTTCCATACTTTTCAAGTTTTTAGTCTCCAGATTGTTAATACCCTTCCTAACATGTGTTGCCTAGAATGAATACAATACATATCCTCTCACAAGTGCTTTGTAGGGCAACTATCCAATGCCTAAGGGCCTTCCTCTAGGATTTTTAATATTTCTAGAGTACTAGAGCAGCATTTGATTTGTTCTTCAGTTACTGTTCAATTCTGCTATAGGGTTGACCTACATCCTTTCTAATGACACATTTCCTACAAAATAATAATCCACTTTCTCTGCACAAGTTTGCTTATGCCTACCAAGCCCCTTTCCATTGCCCTCTGGGTTACCCCCAATTTTGTTTCATCTTAGATCATAGTCTTCCATGATTCAGCCACAAAGGTATGCCATATATGTCAAAGATATATGTGCTGATGGGCAGACTCAGTAGGATACCCTTCCAACTCTATGTCATCATCTGGGCAGTGATCATTCTTCATCCACTTAGTTTTTCCTGGATATTGTTAGGCCAAACTCTTAAGTCACTGGATATTTCATTGAAGAAATCTTATAGTCTTTTGGAATTTGAGGCAGTCAAAAAACAACAAAAAAAGGAACATCTGGAGTACTTCACTGCTGACAAGGAATCCCTTCCCATTTAGACTCTGAAGACACTTTTGGTGAAAACAAACTTCTCTGCCATCCATCTTCAGAGCCTATCCAAGCCCCACTTGGTATGGATAATCATAAGGCTGTTAAACAATGACCTCTCTGTGGTTGTATCTATCAAAGAATCTTGTATGATATAAATATATACATTAATACATTGTGTGTGTATGTGTGTATGTGTGTGTGTGTGTGTGTGTGTATACAATCCCCTCTTTGAGGGAGAGGAGACTTCAAGGCCACGTTTTCTTCAACCACATCAAAAACTTCTTTAAAAGATCATCCAATGCAGAAGGAATTTCTCTTTTCTGAACTTTTGAGTCAATTCTGTGACTATGAAGATGTGGTCTCCTATAGATACTTATTTGTGGAAGTTTACCTGTTAGTTTATCATTTTCCTGGAGGATATTCTCAATAAATATAAAAGTCACTCAAAAAAATTTCATCAAAATGTGAAAGTAGGAATATGGGTTGCATGTTGCTAATGCATTTTTTTAGAAGGGATTAATACTTTCTGTGATTTTTCTTCTACTTTTTTCAGGAAGGGGAGAATATATATAGGTTACCCTCTTACAGATATATTAAAAACCAATCCTTCAGCACCTTTAGAATTATATTCCCTCCATCATGAGTTTCTTCTATGTGTATTTCATCAGATCTAACCATTCTTCCCAATTTTCATCTCTTTAAGAACCAATCCCTCATTGCCTCATGGAGTGTGTCATGGAGTTTAGCGGAGAAGGGGAAGATGAAGAAAGGGCAATGGATCAAGCGAACACTGGATGAGAGTTCAGATGTGGTGGTTTCTCTGTTCTAGGATAAAGTAAAAACTCCTCTGTTTGGCTTTCTTTACAGCATGGCTCCTGCCTACCGTGCCAGACTTTATTACAAATCGCTCACCTTCTAGCACTCTGTGTTCCAAACGAGTTGCCTGAATTGGTATATTTAATAACCCACCTCCCCACCTCCCACTTCTGTGATTTTGATCTGAATAAAAAAGGAAAATGTCCCCTCATGGTCTATCTTCCAGAGATTAGACTGTCTGTGCTTAGCTAGGCTAATGCAGATGTTAGACGCAATCTGTCTCTGAGCCCGTATTAAAGCTCTTCTGTCCTGTTAGAACTCTGCTGTCACTGGATTAGGGAGTCTGATAGAATTTTAGTGGATTAATAATTGAATTAATAGTGAATTAATAATAGTGGAAACAGGACTGGACTCCCAGTCAAGAGATCAGGTTCTAATCCCAGGTCCAACATTCACTGAATGGTCTTGGGGAGACAGAGTGAAGTAACTGAGGAAGATAATATCTAGAGATCAGTGGTCAAGGAGAAACAAAGTGGATGAGTACATCTAATTACTGATTAAGGAAAAGCCTTTTGTTGTTGTTGTTTCTATATGCCTTAGGGCATGACAGCTAGGGGATAATTGTCTTTTAAAGGTACCGGAGTAGATGACATCATTCTACATGAGCAGATAGTGTCTTTCAGACCAAAAAAATGATTGTTTTGTTTGTACTTGTTTTGGAATAGGACCAATGACATCAGGAGGGTGATGTCTTGACTTTCAAGTAACAGTGGTCAGAAAGACCAAAGAGAAACAGCAGAAATCTCCTCCATTATGTCTGGGACTTCACAAGAAGATGGCCAGAAGCCTACTGGCTTGGAAAGGTTGCTCCAGCCCGTGGGATTTCCAATAAACAAGACTTGACCAGAGAAGAAACAGTAGGAAATGACTTAGAGTGAAATGACCAGTACACTGCATATAATGACTACCATCTTGCACAGGAAAACAACTTGAGATACGTAAGAACCGTCATCAAGCCTAAGTCCAGAAGACAAATGATGGCGCGCAGACGGGGATGGACTCATGGCACAGAATGAGACGTAATCTTCAGACATGGTCGACGTGCATCGTTTTGTTCAACTCTCCTTATTTGTTCAAGGAAAGGTTTTTAATTTTGACAGTGTTGTGTGAGAGAATGACAGCGAGGCAAAAAGGAAAAGCCATCGATGAAGCATTTTAAAAATACGCAGAAGAGAGTAGAAGGAAATCAACAAGAGGTCACAAGATTAATACTACAATATTAAATTTACTACATACTTTTTTTAAAAAAGCTGCATAAAATAGGGATTCACTGCCTCCTACATAGTCCTCTTTTTCTGCTCTTGTATATGGGAATGTTCATGTTTGTTTGATTGGCAAGTCCACCATTTTAAAAATACATTTTTTAAAAAGTAAGTTGTGTGGTGCCAGTTTCTATATTTAGACTTCTGTGAACATATGTTTCCCTTTCTGTCTCTCTTGCACAAATAATGTACTTTTAAATGGTGTTCATATATATAACAGTGCCAATGGGATTATTTCATTTTTGTTTTTGTATGCTTAAAACCTGGCACAGGGTAGGGGGCTTAAAGACTTGGACTGCCTTGAAGGCTTCACAAGCATCATGCTTTGTTTAAAACAGAAAATCAAAGAGAGGGAATGGTGTATACAGACTTTTTCAGTCTCTGCTCATCTTTCAAAGATGATACAAGAGCATGCAATAATGAGCATGGGGAGTGTGTACAGAAAATGTACAGTGTTTCATTGTATAGTTGACAAAACCATTTGAATTTTGGTGGTTCCAAGTTTCTTGGTTTTGGATATGGGAGATTTTTTTTTTTTGGCACTAAGGACTTTTAAAAAACAAAGTTTAATTTTTATTGGCATCATTGGATATTATGTCATTTTATTTATGAATATATTCCTCTCCATCCCACACAGAGAGCCATCCTTTACAACAAATAAAGAAGATTAAAAAATCAATTCACTAGAACTAACCAACACATCAACTGAGTCTGGCAGCATATGCAACATTCTGCACTCATAGTTCCCCACCTCTGCAAAGAAGGGAGAGAGGTGCATTTTATTCTCTTCTTTAAGGCCAAACTTGAAGAGTTAGATGACAGCTGTTAATGCCAAGTGACGAAACACTCTTGTTTCTTAATGTCAGAGGTTTGACTTGTATATGAGTACAGTGCTAATCATTAGTCTCAGTCAACAGGGCTCATTTCCTTTTTTGGTGCTAAAAAAATCAGCCTCTCTATGATTTTGGACTGTGTTATTCCATTTTCTTACATTATTATTTTTATGCTATATATTTTCATTTGAATGTGCAGTCAAACTTAATATTCAAATTCTATACTGTATGTCTACAGTTTTCTGAGAAAGTTGACACATCTTTAAAATAATTCTTTTTATATATAATATATAAGCATGTATAATATATGTGTATATATATATATGTGTATGTAGATTAAAAAGATAGATAGGAGGGGCAAGGGAGAGAGTGAGGGTTAATAGATTGATAGATTCACATTAGAAAATCCAAGAACCTGAGTGGACAGAAGCATTTGGTTGAAGGTCAGTGAAGGAGTTTCAGAAGCAATATTTTCCAGAGGTTTGCTACAGACCACCTGGGCAATAGGAGGAGTTGGCTAAAGAGTTCCAGAAACATATCACATATCAGGCACAGATGCTTGACATCACAGTGATGTAGAGCACTTACTAAACCACTCTTCCAGATACAGGGCAGTTGAGAAATTCATGACTGACCATAACAATGAGTTCATACTTCAAAAAGTGAAGGAAATGACAAGAGGAACTTCTATTCTGGGTCTGACTCTGACCAACATGGAGAAACTGATTCCAGAAATAGAAATGACAGGAACTTTAGGGGCAAGTGACTACTCCATCACAGAGTTCATGAGAGAGAAGGAGAAAAACTGGGCATAGTCACTTTTTGGAGAGCAGATTTCCAAGAGTTCAAAGAAGGTTAAATAGGCAGGATCCAAAGTCTTAATTTTCCACAGAGGATTTAAGCCCAGAAAGGATGGGGAGCTCTGAGGAATTAAAGAATGAAGAAACAAACAGAAATAATTCCAGTAAGGTCAGAAAGAGAACACTATATAAAGAAATTGATGTGCCTGAATGGAAAATATGACCCAGCCTAGAATATATACAAACACACACACAAGAGAGAGAGTATAAATACATATTTATATACATATATATATGTGTGTGTGTGTGTATAAGTATACATATACATACACACGTATTATATATATAATGTGTGTGCATCTACATGTATATATGTATACATGTGTGTGTGATATAAACAAGAGAAAGTAACTGAAGATGAATATACACTGTGGCACCTTCCTATATAATAGATTTTCAGAACAATAAAGATCAGCCAGAATCAATCCCTAAGGATGGTGATAATTTTTTTTTAATTGTATTAATGAGATTCCAAGTGGTGGCATACCTCTGTAATTCCTTGCTACAGGAGAACCTCAGGCTGGCAGATCTCTAGAATTGGAGAGCTCTGACCTTCATCAGGTGCCTGAACCTGTACCAATAATGTAAGACTCAGGAGGAGGGGACACTAAGCCACCTAAAAAGAGGACAGCAGGTTGGAAGGCAGTCCAGGTTGGAAATGGAGCAGGTCAAACCTTCCCGGCATAGGATTCAGCCCATGAATGGCTGCTGCATTTCCAGCCTGGGTGTGAGAGATATCAGTGTCAAAAAATAAAATGAAATAAAAGTAATAAATTGGGACAGGGGCAAGAGGTGCATCAGAGAAGGGATACTGGATGAAGGTGGCAAGTGTCCTCCAAAGAACTGGTCAATAAGTCTTTGTTAAACACTGACTATGCACCAGGCACTTCACTAAGTATTGGGGATACAAAGAAAGGCAAAAAACCATGTCTTCCCTGAAAAGTTCACCTTCCAATGGGGGAAACAATATGTAAAAAATTACTATATATAAAATATATTTAAGTATATACATATGCTCTTAACAGGTAAGCAATAGAGAAATTTGTGACTGGCCATAATATTGAATTCATACATCAAAAAGTGAAACAAATGAAGTAGTACACAAAGTAGATGAAAGAAGGAATGATCTTTGGGCTTGGAAAAATAAAACAAAGACTAGCCAAAATAAGTGAGGAGAGGTGGCCACTTGGCATCTAGTTGCCTACAAGGAATACAAGTCATACAAATGCTGAAAGAACCAGATAGGTTATTTGTGCTCTTGCACAAATGTGGACACCATACTTTTGAGATGGATATTGATGCGCCGTAGTTTGTCCAGAGAAAGTCAATCTCATTGGTGAGAGACTGCTATACAAGGATCCACTGTAAGCCTAGATAACATTGAGCCTAAAGGAGAGAAGATTTAGGGGGCACCTGAGACCTATAGTCAAGTGCTTGAGGAGCTGCCCCAGGTGTAAATTTGCACATCCTTTTAATCATGTGGAAAGAGCTCTGCATTGGAGTCCCACTAAGCCATTGACTCCAAGTAAACCACTTAGCTGCACTAGGATAGAAGGTCCTATTTTTTTTTTAAGTGGTTGAAATAGTTGGTCTTAAGGTAAGGTAGTCTCCTAGCTCTGATGTTCTATATTCTAATATTCTTTGATCTATGGTCCATTGCTGTTCAGTCATGTCTGATTCCTTGTGACCCTATTTTGGATTTTTCTTAGCAAAGATACTAGAGTGGTTTGCCATTTCCTTCTCAATTCATTTCACAGATTAGGAGCAGAGGCAAACAAGATTAAGCGACTTGCCCAGGGTTCCACAGCTAATAAGTGTCTGGAGCAAGATTTGAACTCAGGAAGATGAGTCTTCCTGATTCCAAGCCCAAAGCTCTATCCACCATTCCATCTAGCTGCCCCATGGTACGTTCTAGTTCTAATATCTATGTTAGATTCCTTTTAATGCTAACATTCTTTTTATGTTCAGAAATTCCTTTCACTCCCAACATTCTATTTTCTATTGCCCAAGTGCCCTTCCATTCAATATTTCTGGCTACTTTATAACTCTAAAGTTCCATTTTTTATCTTCTAAGGTCTTTTATAGCTCTAATAGTCTTTTTTTATCCCTTGAGTTTCCTCTCAATTCTAACATTCTATGCTCTGAAATCTCTTCTAGCTCTGACATTCCATGTACTAAGGTCTCTTCCACCATTGACATTCTATGTTCTAAGCTTCTTTTCAGTTCTAACATTCTATGTTCTATGGTCCCTTATGGGTCTAATAGCTAGGTGGTACAGTAGATAGAGTACTGGTTCTAGACTAAGAATGACTCATATTCCTGAGTTCAAATTCAGCCCCAGAAACTTACTAGCTGCATGACCCTAGGCAAGTCACTTAACCTTGTTTGCCTCAGTTCCTTATCTGTAAAATGAGCTAGAGAAGGAATGGCAAACCACTCCAGTATCTTTGCCAAGAAAAACCCAAACAGGTTCACAAAGAGTTGGACATGACTGAAACAACTGAACAACAAAAACAAATAGTTCAACTCTTCTTTTAAGATCTTTTTTTATCTAATGTCCTTTTGTAATGCCTTTTATGTTTATCATTCCAGGTTCTAACATCCTTTTCGGTTCTATCTTTCTATGTTCTATGTTATTTATTCTAAGCTTCATTTAAAGATTCTATATTTAAATGTTCTCTCCAGCTGTGACTTCCCATGTTCTCAGGTCCCTTCCAGCTCTGACATTGTATATTCTAAACTCTCTTCAGTTCTGATATTCTGTGCTCTATAGTCGTTTATGGTTCTAACATTCTTTTTAGATTTTTTTAGTACTCTTTAGATTTTTTTTAAGTCTAATGTCCTTCTTTAGGTTCAATGGTCCCTTCTAGATTCAGCATTCTGTGTTCTAAAGCCCCTTCCAACTAAAGCTCCTTTTAAATTCTGATATTCTATGTTCTATGGCACTTTCTGGTTCTAACATTCTTTTTACATCTCTTTTAAATGTAATGTTCATTTTATGTTCTTCAATATCTAACATTCTACGTTCTAACATTCTTCCCAGCTCTAACACTCTAAGTTCTATGTCCTTTTTTCTAAGCTCCTTTTAAACTCTGATGGTGTATTTTCTATATTCCAAGGTCTTTTCCAGTCCTGGATTTGAATTCCAACTCTACTATAGTACCTATACACTGTTCCTTCTCTGGACTTTAGCTTCCTCATCTGTAAAAGGAAGGTGTTGGACTGGAATAAGGCTTCTCAGATTTTTCCACAAGGTAGAACCTTCAGTTTAAATAAAACTTTGACCAAATGCTTAGAGCAAAATCCCCTAAAATTATTATTTTAATTCCTATTATCAAACAACATAAGGCTCATTAAAAATCAATAGCAACAAATGTGCATGTTTCTGGGTTCCTTGCAGTACAGCTGAAGAAACACTGGACTAAGGGATCTCTAAGGTCCCAGGGTACAATGGAGAAAACTCTAGATTTGGAATTTGAGGATCTGGATTCAAATCAAGTTTTGGCTACTTACTAGTTTTTTTTCCCCCATTTCTTTAAAATAAGAGGTTTGGACTAGGTGACCTCTGAGATCCTTGCAACAATGCCCAAAGTCTGACTCCTTTCTCACCCTGTGAACTTTCTGCTGCATTTCTCTGTCCCTCTGTATAGACTTTAGAATTCCAGGTGTTCTGTAAAATTTGGATTCCATCTAAAGGCCACACTTAAGGATCTAGAAGGTCACATGTGGCCTTAAGGTCGCACGTTCCCCATCCAGATTTAGATCATAGGAGAGGAGGCAGTTCAAGTGGGGTGGCTGAGTGATCACCAAGTCCCCAGAGACAGGAGATTTCCTCAGGACACCACCTGTGCCCATATAAGCCTACTATTACCCAAAGAAAGGCCCTGTTTGGCTGCATATACCAGAATTATGGAGTTCCTCCATCTCCATTCTTCTAATCATAGACAAATAGCTCAGTCCTGGCCCCTAATGCTGTCCAATTTGTGTGTGGAGATATTACCTCCCCCAAGGGTGTCTGCTGTCTGTCCTTTACGCTTTATCTCCAAAGATAAAGGCCAATTAGGGGAGCTAGAAGTCTAGGAACCCTCCTGCATTCTCAGACCAGAGGCTCCTTGCTGGGTTTCCTGTCACCCAGCTATGTGGAAATGTAAACATTTGCTGACTAGTTCATAAACCTGCCCAGATGCCCTGATATGGGGATATCCAAGGCCCAGGGAGACATGAAACAGATGAAGCAAATTGCCTAAAGGGGAGGAGGGCAAAGGTTCCATGTCAAAGAAAGCTCTTCACCAGGAAAGATGCCTGCTTCAGAGTTGTGGGAACCTACTCTAGGCTGGGAGTCGGGAGACTCATATGCTTTGTGGTCCTTGTGCCAAAATGGCAGACTGTGGGACTCTAAGCATGTCACAAGAGAACTAATGATAATAACTGACATTTATATGGTGATGTTTGCAAGCGATTTGCATGCATGATCTCATTAGAATCTCAACCTTTTTCGTTCCTGTGAGAAAGGTACCATGGGTAACTGAGACTCATGGGTATTCAGTGGCTTGTCCAAGCTGGTAGAGACATCTCGCACAGCTAACAAGTATCAGAGGCAAAATTCCTGATTCATGAAACACTGCTTCTCAAAATCATACTCAACTAATGAAGTAGTTGTGAGAAAAAAGTTAAATCATAGGTGTGCAGGTGGACCAAGAATTTACTACTCTGAGATTATATGTGTGATTCCTGTTGGGCCATCCTCCAAATTCTTTGTGTGGTGACTGATTTTTTTTTAAGTGAGCAGCAGTGATCACACTGCAGGACTGGTCTTGAATTTCAAGTTTCATCTGGGTATTTTCCAGCCAGTGGAAGCTCCAGTACCATCCAAGTTATTGAATATTTCCAATTTGGGGTATGCTAAGATACCATGGTTGCCTGGGTGGGTAAGAAATGGTATACATGTTGTTCCTGCATATAACCTGTGCCCAATAAAGCTTCTGATTGGAACCATCAGGGAGCTCATGATCCCTGATGTCTGTTTCTAACTCAGTTTCTGCAACTTGACGCAACCCATCAGAGGATCAATAGAGGTAGGTATTTTCTTGATCCAGTATAAATGTAGCAAATAAAGCCAAAACCACTACAGCATGTCTTGTGAGGATCCATTAAAGGAACCATAAATGTTTATCCTAGGGAAAAGAAGACTGGGAGCAGGGGCAGGGAGAGACAGAATCATTGCTGTGAAATGTCTGAAGGGCTGACCTAGGAGAGAGAGAGCAGCAGCTGGCTGTGTGGTCCCTGCAGATGTAAGAACAGTAGTAATAACAAATCTACTACAGCTGGTACTAAGATTTCTTTCATGCCTATGAGGCAGTTGAAGCATGTCGTACTTATACTCCATCTTATAGAGAGGAAACTGAATCTCAGAGAAGTTAAATGGGTCAGGAACATGGAATTAGTAAATGTTAAAACTGGGGCTTGAACTCAGGTGTTTTGACGACAAGACTAGGCAGCTAGGTGGCACACATTTGTATAGAGTACTAGACTTTAGTCAGGAAGACCTGAGTTCAATTCCTCCCTCAGACATTTAACTAATTGTGTGACCCTCAGTAGATAATTTAACCACTGTCTTCCTGTAACAGCAAGGATCCTGGCAAACACAGGAGGCTCTGCTGTACAGGTTCTAAGATCTGCTTTTCTAAAAGGAAAGCAACTTTTGAGGGATCAACAATCACTTTAATCAATCACATATACCAACAGAGAAAATACAAGCAGAAAAATAAAGACTTGTAGACAGGGCTTCCAACTGTATAACCATAAGAAATACATACATCACAGATCAATAGACAGATCCAACTGCCTGACCATTAAATACATACATAGCACCAACATCTGAGTTTTCAAAGCCGGAGGGCTCCTTAGTGGCTACCCAGAGTCTCATCTGGTCAAAGGAACACTTCCAACAAGTAAGCCCCAAAGTAAAACCTCACCTTAGAGGGAAATTACCAAAAGGTATTGAGGCCTTTTAATGGGCAGGGAAGAGCTTTAACTCTTCCCTCCACCCACCATTAACCTTCCATTAACATTACACTTCCTCAGTTTCCTCATCTATAAAATGGGGATAATAATAGCACCTACCTCCAGGAAGTATTTGAGGAAAAAATGAGATAGTATATGTAAGGCACTTTGCAAACTTTAAATGGCTACACAAATGATAGCTATTATAGTCATTATTGTTTTCACTGTAAGAAGTTACAAGGAGGCATATTTTGGCTTGGCATCTGGAAAAACTTTCTAACAGAGATGTTCAATGACAGGGGTTGTGTTGTGAGATAATGAATCCACTGCTGCAGGTGATATCCAAGCAGAGGCTGATATTCCTTCTTATTGAGGATTCAGTAGAAATGGATTCCTTGGAAGGGGAAAAAAGGTACAAGGTAAAAAGTGCACAGCACAGAACAAAAGAAAACTTAACAAGAAAGCAAAAAAAGATGGATAGCTCTCAACACAAGCATTATTACATAGGCTTTCTTGAAATGGAAATCTATTGCTGTATATTTTGAATCCTCTCATGTTCTGCTGTGCACATGACACTTTTCTTATTTTGCATTTAAGTTTTAATATTTAAGTTTATAATGTTTCTTTTTCTTACTGTATATTTAAGTTTTAGAAAAATAAAATTAAGGGGTGGAAAGTCAGACTAGATATGACTTAAAATCATGCCCATGTATTGTAATAATAATGATAATATCTTTCATTTACATAGTTCTTCAGGGGCAGGGACTAGTCCTATGATTTCACTGGCATATGGTATATGGCATATGTGCCAGGAATAAAATTTTAGGCAACTTAAAGTCTTAGAGAATTCCCTGGAGCAATGACTGGTTGTCATTCAGTCCACAAGCATTATTAAGCACTTACTCTGTGCCAAGCACTGTGTCAGCACTGGAGATACTTAGACAAGTTGCTGTTCATTCTGTTTTTCAAAGATGACCAATGGTATCACTGAGGGATGTCTTGTCTTGCTCATGAATTGGATTTGTGAGCCAGGTTTGCTCACAGTTATCAGCCTCATTCTTTCCTTCAGAGTCATTGAAGTCCAGTAGCAAGAAAAAAATGACCATAGCCTGGGATGCAGTGGATGACCTCAGAGGGAATAGAAACAAAGACTCCCTGCATCCAAGGAACTTAAAATCTTATGAGGGAGGCCAGCACTGAAAGGGAAACTGAAAAGGGAGAAGGGGAGAGACAAAGGTATCCTACCTGGGGGCATGGAAGGGAAAATCTCGAGTGCAGACTGGAGAGGACCAAGGTGAGCCTGGCTTGGGCACATTCCTTTAATGGAGGTTCTGGGAAGAGCCACTGAATCAAGGGAGATGCTGCAGGGTTGGAGGGCACTTCCAATGTGTGACTTTCAGGCCTAAAGTAAGTTACAGCTGGAACTTGGTAGAGGAGGTACAGAAGGCATCATGAAGAGGAATGATTAAGTGATTTGCTCAAGGTCACATAGCTTCTATCAGAGGTAGATCTGGAACCTTGTTCTTCTTGGCTTTAAAGCCAGTGCTCTATACACTACATAATGCCCCGCTCATAGTTCTTTAAGGTTTATACAGCATTTTCCTCTCAATATTCCTGCGAAGTAAACCATGTGTGCATTATAATCGCGCCCATTTTATATATAAACTAAAATTTGCCCAAGGTCACACAGTTAGTTAGTCTTGGAGGCAGGATTTGAACTCAGGTCTCTTGATTTCAAGTAGAGCACTCTTTGGCTCCTATTCTTCATCCTCTATTAGTATTTTTAAAGTGTGCACAAACATAAACCAGGCCAGGCAGGTGGTGCAGTGGGTAGAGTGCTGGGTCAAGAGTCACAATGACTCACACTTACTAGCTGTGTGATCCTGGGCAAGTCACTTAACCCTGTTTGCCTCAGTTTCCTCATCTGTTAAAATGAGCTGGAGGAGGAAATGGCAAAATATTCCAGTATCCTTGTCAAGAAAACCTCAAATGGATTCATGAAGAGTGAGACATGGCTGAAATATGCCCATGCCACAAATGTGGACTGCAGGATCAGAATCCACTGAATGTATTCCTCTCTAAGAGCCGGATCTGTCCAGGCTCAGCCAGTCGATACCATGTTTGTCAGGGTAAGACTGCCCACTAGGTACCCTCTGTTCTATCCAAGGAGTCCCTTCTTGTATCTCCACCCTATAGTGGCCTGATTCTGCCTTCCTGCTTCTGCTCAAGCTTTCCCTCTGGTGTCAATTACCTCTTCTCAACCAATATACATTCATTAGTACCTTTAAGACCTGGCTAATATTTTCCATGTGAAAATATGTTTTGCATGATTTCATATGTATAATGGGTATTATATTTCTTGCCTTCTCAATGAGTGGAGGAAGGGCAGAGGAAGGGAAAGTATTCAGAACTAAAAATAATTTTTAAAAAAGTTCATCTTCCAAAAAACCTTCCCTTAATAAACCTGTCCCATGCTGATTAGACTATTTTCTAAATTTGTGTGCTTACAACATTTAAGATTTATATTTTGTATGCTTGCATATTTCTTTTTAATATTTTTATGCCTTTTTTTATAAGACCATAGCTTTCCTCTGTATTCTTCCCTTTTTCACTTCTAGGGAGGCATCTCATGTAATGAATAGTGTTTTGAAGACAAGAAAAGAGAAGGAAACAGAAGAGGAAAAACTCATAACTGATCAATGTATTTGTAAAATGAAAAATCTGTGCAATCTGTAACTCTTATGGACTTTCTTCCTTTTTAAAGGGTAAGATTGTCTTGCTCATTATATCTCTATATGCTTGTTCTTTATAATTTTTCAATATTTACTTTTGATTTGTGTGTGCTGATGAAATTCTTTCTATTTACATTGTTGTAGTTATTGTGTGTATTAAGTTCTTGGCTCTGTTTCACTCTTCCTCAGTTCATGTAGATCTTTCCATACTTCTCTGTATTCATCATGTTCATCATTTCTTACAGCACTGAAATATTATATTACATTCATATACTATAATTTGCTTAGCCATTTCTCAATGATGGGCATATTTCTCACATACTGTATGTAGCCCATTAGGTCCCATCAGCTGAATCCACACAAATCAGGTTTCAGTAAAAGTGATTTTTAATGGTAATTTACACTTCTTAGATCATTATTCATCATTCAATTAAAAAACTAGGGATTTCTGTTTGTTAACTCAGGTCTAGGTATTCACCATGCTAATATCATGTCATGTGTAGCAGCAGGGCACTTGTATAGGCTTCAGTGAGTAGTCAGGACCATGGACAGGGATGACTGTCAATCAACCCAACGTCTCAGCCTACAGTGCTGCATCACATCATTTAATTAAAGACTCAGCTCCTCTCTACTTAGCTTCACCCCCTCCTTTCCTAGATCTTTTAGCTACCTTCACTACAGGTCATTGTCCCAATTAAACAAAAGTTTAAGTAGATTTGATAGAAGTGTAGCAAGCTGCAAAGCAAAAGATATAGGCATTTCCAAGATCTTTATTTCATACACATCCCAGGTCCAGCTCCCAATTCAGGAACAATTACATGCATCCATCAGTCATAGCCATACCAGCTAGATGATGGGACTATAGGAAGTCAGTATCTGGTCATAAAGTCCCAACTTCAATCTGTAGCATGTAACATAAAGAGAAAGAGCCTAAATTTACAATATCTACAGAGGTATGAACTCTGGAAATCCCTTCTCACTTTGACTGTGATCTATCACTACTTCCTTCCCTTCTGACAACTAAGAGCTTCTGCTTTCAATCTGGTTGATTCAGGCCTTGAATACTGCCTTCACTGGAAAGATTCAATGCTTGAAGGTTTCAATACAACTCTGTAGCAGGAATACTGACATGACTAAATCTGTCTAGTTGCCATTTGCCCTAGTCTCTTCACTTTCAAACACCTGAACCAGTCCTGTCTGGCAATTGCCCCTCTTACTCTAATCTCTGAGTCACCATCTTAGAAAACAAGCTGTATTGAAGAAGCCATGTCAGAATCTTGGCTATAGGGTTAGAATACCACTGATGCATTAGCAAATTATGTACTGAAAATTACACATTTAATCAGAACAGAAATGAATATTAAATCAGTGAAAACAATACCAACCACATTTCTGCCTGTGGATCTAGTTGTTATTCAGTTATTTCCAACTCTTTGTGACCCTTGGGTTTTCTTGACAAAGATACTGCATTGGTTTGCTCTTTCCTTCTCCAGCTCATTTTACAGATGAGGAAATTGAAATAAACAGTGTTAAGTGACTTCAAGTACAGCACTCTACCTACTGTGCCATCTAACTTCTCTGCCTGAGGCTAGTGTCTTTCCATTTCCTCCACCCTCATGTCCAAGTGATTTGGGTCTTAGACTCATTCAAGTTCACATCTTCAGCAGTGAAGGCATATTTTTGGTCTCTCTCTTTAGTCAGAAGGTACTCCTGGATAGTCCAAGGGTTGAAGACTTCAGTGAAGGACCAGATTTGGGTCTAGGATTGCCTATTTTTCCCTGATACATGGTCTACAACTCATCCCTCTCATGGTTCTTCGTTATGCCATCTCCATGATTACTTGCCTTATACCCATAGTTAGTCATATCACCTTCATTTTCTTGACAACCCCCACAAAAGTCTTCAGTTATTTGACCCAAAGAAGGGTTAGAGCAGTATTTCTCAGTCTTGATTGGGAAAAAAGTCCCTAGCACCCAGGAATTTGAGCCATTTGAGTGCTTGTTGAGCTGAAAGGGGAGAAGAAAGTACACACAAGGCTGACTCATGTTCCCTGAAGCACAGCTCAGGTACCATCTCCTGCTAAAAAACCTTCCAGGATTTCCTCTGGATGAAAACTCTCTCTCCCTTCTTAAATTTTTATGGTGCCAGTTTTTCAGGGCTCTCTGGAATGGAAATCTCCTCCACTGCGTTGCTGCACGGCTTGCACTGCTCCAGAATTTGTGGGGAGTTCTTTTTACAGGAAATTTATAGGCTGTGGGTTCGGAGCTAGCATACGTGAGTCTTTCTACTCTGCCATCTTGGCTCCTCCTTAAATTTTTATGAAATGATGTCTAAATTCACCACAAGATCAGAGGTAATGGTGTTTATCACTTAACCCTTTACTAAAATGTAAACTTGATTAAAGTAGGAATCATGTCTTATCTAGACACTTAAATGTTTGTTGAACTCTTAAATGAATGAGCAGGACCATAGGAAGATAGAGGTGGAACGTACAATTCAGGAGCACAATCATTTGACTTTGGGTCAATCACTTTACCCCTCTGGGCCTCAGTTTCCTTACTTGGCTGGCTCCTAGAATCCCTTCCAGTTCTGACTCCTAGCCTTGTATTTCTTGTAGCACTTTCTAGAGACCGCTCTTTTGTTTGCTCTGATTCAAGTCTATATTACTTCATATTTATCTCTATATCTGTTACATCTCCTGTCAGACTCTAAGCTCCTTGCAAGTAAGGATTATGCCATTTGTGTCTTTTGATCCCAGTGCTGAACACAATACTTTTGTACATAGTAGACAATTGATACATGATTATTGAATTGAATTGAAACTGCATTTGATTCTATGGCTGGCCCGGGTACCTGTCATTGACTCTATGCTAAACAATACTTTTACCAGTGACTTAGATGAAGAGGCAGATGACATCTGTATCAAATTTGCAGATGGCATAAAGCTGGGATGGATAAAGTAAAGATCCAAAAAAATCTTAACAGGCTACACTAAGGAGTCAATGCTAATAGGATGAAACCTTAATAGCGTAGATGGAAAGTCATATACTTGAGTTCAATGTGTCAACTCCACAAGAAAGACATGGGAATTTTATTGTCAGTAGTGTGACAAGGCAGTAAAGGGGAGAGGGGAAAACTAATCTCTTCAGTCAAGAATGGCAAGGGGGTCTAGAACAAGAAAGCAGATAATCTTGCTATACTTTATTCTGCTCAGATAACATCTGGAGTACTGGGTCTGATTTTGGGTGCCATTTTTAAGGAAAACATTGAGAAGCAAAAAAATATCCAGGAGGGAATGACCAACATGATGAATGCATGACAGGCCAGTCAGTCAGCAAGTCCATAAGCATTTACTAAGTGCCTAGTACAGAGCAGCTAGGTAGCACAGATATAGTGCTGGCCCTGGAGTCAAGACAGCTTATCTTCTGAATGCAAACCTGGCCTCAGATACTTACTACTGTGTGATCCTGGTAGAGTTATGTAACCCTATTTGCCTCAGTATCCTCATCTACAAAATGGTCTGGAGAAGGAAATGGAAAACTACTCCAGTATGTTTGCCAAGAAAACCCCAAATGGGATCATGAGGAGTCAGACACAATTGAAATAACTGAAGAGCGGCAACAAAAAGTGCCTACTGTGTGACAAGCATGTGCTAAGCAATACAAAAAGAGTCCCTGCTTTCAAGGAAACCATAATCTAATGGGTCATTCTACGTAAGGATCAATTGAAAGACCTGGGCATGTTTATCCTGAAGAAATTCTTAGAGCTGGAAGGAACTTTAGAATTTAAGATGCTGGAACATAAAAGGTAATAACAACTCTAACCTCTATCTCTTTTATAACATAAAGCTTACAAACAGGTTGCACTGGAGTCAACTAGTGGGTGCCAATTGTTAGATTTTCAGTGTAGGCATTTACACTTTGGAAATAAGCTAGTGCTACAAATCAGGAGGTGATTTATCGTTTTGCTTATTTTTAGATTTAAGAAAATGATAAAGATTTAATAATATAGGTTGAACTTTAAAGTGTGTTATGCATACATTCTGATCTTTAAAAATCTTTTTATTGATATATTTTGTTTTTATATAACATTAATTTCTTTTCAAATAATATTTTATTTTCCCCCAGTTATATGGAAAGACAATTTTTAACATTCATTTAAAAAAAATTTGAATTTCAAATTTTACGTCTCCCTCCCTTCCCCATCCCCTCCCTGAGATGGTAAGCAATTTGATATAAGTTATACATGTTCAATCATGCAAAACATATTACTATGTTAGTCATGTGAAAAAAAACACAGACCCAAAGGGGAAAAACCCACAAAAATTATAGAAAGTGAAAAATAGTATGCTTCTATCTGCATTCAGACTCCATCAGCTCTTTCTCTGGAGGTGGACAGCATTTTCCATCATGAGTTCTTTGGAATTGTCTTGGATCAGTGTATTGCTGAGAAGAGCTAAGTCATTCATAGTTGATCATCATACAATATTTATTCAGGCATTTTTTGAGAGTCAGTTGTTAAATATTTATCGCTATACCACTGCTTACAAAACATTGTTCTCACAGAGATTTATGAAGCAAGTAGTGAAAAAATTCTCTCTCCATTTGATAAATGGGGAAATTGAGGCCTAGAAGATTGGTGACTTGGCAAAAACAACCATACTACTAGAACTGAAATTTGAAGTCTGCCTCCAACTGATATTCCTGGAACCTGAGAAGAAAGCCGGAGATCATTGAACCAGATTCTTTCATTTCACAAAGGAGGAATCTAAGCTTCCAAGAGAGGTAGTAGCTTCCCTAAAATCCCACTGTTATTTAGAGACAGAGTGGGGTCTCACCCCAAATGCCCTGACTCACAGACCAGGGTTTTTTTCCCACTTCTAATGCACTTGACAAAAAGTCCCAGTAAAACCAGGGACTCTGTTACTTCTTCCCCACATTGTTCAAGGAACAAATCAGTCTGACTTCTTAGGATTGCAGCATCCAACAATTGTAAGTGTGGCTCCAGCCCAACTTCCGAAGGTTCTCAGCTGTTGATTTGGAAGATTTCAGGAGAGGCGGGGGATGGGGGGGGAAGTTCTGCACAGCGAGATCCCACTTCTCATGGATGAATCACAGGAAACCTTGCGTCAACAGCAGAGACAGTCAGACGTGCTCCCTGGAGAGACTCTGAGAATAGATTTATAGAATTACGGCATGTCAGAGCTGTCCCAGCTTAGAACACAGAATGTCAGAGCTGAGAGGACCCTTAGAACATAGGATGTCAGAGCTGGGAGGACCCTTAGAACACAGAATGTCAGTGCTGGGAGCACCCTTAGAACACAGAATGTCAGAGCTGGAAGGTGCCTCAGAACACAGAATGTCAGAGCTGGAAGGTGCCTCAGAACACAGAATGTCAGCACTCAGAGCGTTCTTAGAAACCATATTTCACAATGAGGAAAATGACTTAGAGCCCAAGGCCACACAATGAATGAGTTGGTAGAAGAGGCAGGACTCAAAATCTGGTCACCTGTCACTATTTTCACTCCATCTCCCTTTCAGACAAGTGTCTTGTGAAGAGTCCCCAGACCAATAGTGACAGTGCAACGTGGTAAGACTCAGGAGACACTCCTTCAGGGCTCTCCCATTAACTCACTGTGTGACCTTAGGGAAGTCTCTTCTTTCTTGGCCTCAGTTTCTTAATCTGATTCATGTGAAAAAGATCTAGGTTTTTTCATGGACTGCAAGTTCCAAATGAGTCAACACTATGATGTGGAAGCCATCTTGGGCCCCATTAGAAGGGGCATAGTATCCAGAACAAGGGAAGCACTAGCCCTGGTATTCTGCCCTGGTCAACCATATGGAGTATTGCACCCAGATGTGGACACCACCCTGGAATGTATCCAGAGGAAAGCCAACAGGGTGGTGAGGGAGCAGAGATCTTGGCATATAAGGACCAGTTTAATCAAATTAAATTCAGCATGTATCATGTGAAAGTATATAGAAGGCACTATACTGGGTATTAGAGATGCTAAGATAGGCTGAAAGGGTCTTTCATCTAGAAACTTACATTGTACTGAGGAAACATAACACACACAGAAGTAAACCTATAGTAATCTGAGAAGAAAATGAGTACTAATAAGTAGGGGAAATAATGAAAAGACTTTTCAGGAGAAGATACCTGAATTAGACCTTGAAAAAAACTGAGGAGTCCAAGAAGCAGAGGATGAGCCTAGAGAGATGAAATACACCAGGAGTGGTAGCAATTAGCAGTGTGGCTTAGCAGGACAATAGAGTATATGAAGGAAGATGTGTTCCCTCACCATAGTGTCCAGGAGCATAACAATCATCTCCTGGGGACCCAGTATCCACCCTGTAGAAGTACAGTCAGGCCTCTCTCAGAGATAGGTCACCTCTGTTCTTTGTCCCTCAACATTATCCCCCATCCATCAATATATACACAACTAACTTCTGCTGACATGCTCCCCAACTCCTTTTAAAATTTACCACTTGGATTCTAATCACAGAGACTAAGAGGAGGTCACCAAGTGAATGGAATGCCCACCCTCCTGATACCTATGATGACGGAGCAGGACAGCCATGGTCTCACTCTGTCTAGGTGGACTGGTTTAAATGTCTGGTCAATAAATACCTGATAATTGGGTCCCCGGAGTCTTACTGAATTCATCCTTGGTGCCAATCCATTCCTGTGCTATATCCCCAAGAGGTCAAGGAATCCCTTAGGGATCCTCCACTTTCTCATTCTGTCACACTGTCACTCAGAACAAACTACCCTGGGGTCTGCTCTCTTCATTGTTGACACCCTCCCTGGAAGCACCATTTTGGGAAGAACTTCAGTGACTCTGGCCTCCTGGTTGTTCCATGAACAAGACTCTCCATCTCTCAGCTCTGGGCATTTCCTCTACTTGTCTCCCATGCCTGGAGTGGTCTCCCTTCTTCTCATCTCTGCCTCTTGAATTCTTTGCCTTCCTTCAAGTGCCCATTAAAATCCCTTCTTCTACAGCTACCCTTTCCCACTCCACCTCCAATTCTAGTGTCTCCCAACTTGTTTGGACATATTTATTTGCTCGTTAGATTAGATTAGGTTATAAGGTCATGGAGAAGAAGGATTGTCTTTTGCCTCTTTTTGTATCCCCAGAGTTTAGCAGACTACCTAGCACATAGTAGGAACTTAATAAACATTAACTGACTAACTCCAGACATGCTTCACCTCACTCCTACCTGGGCTCTCTCCAGAATCCTCTCCCTCCTCCTTGAATGCTGTGTTGTCCTCTTGAGAAAACTTTGATCTTCCTCTCCACTCCCCTCCTCAAGCTCCCCTCTGTGTGTTATCTTCTCTCAATCACAGTGAAAACGCTTTGAGGGATAGGATGGTCTTGCTTGCTTCTATTTAAATTCCCAGTGCTTAGTATAATGTCTGGCACTCATCCACTGACTCTATCTTTCTATCCCGCTATATATCTGTGTGTCTATCTTTCTTTTTATGTATCTATCTTTATGTATGTGTGTGTATCTATCCATATATCTTTCTATGTATCTATTTTTCTATGTGTTTATCTCGGTATCTCTGTCTCTGTCTTTCCGACTCTGTGTCTATGTCTGTCTCCCTCTGTTTCTCTCTCTCTCTCTCTCTCTCTCTCTCTCTCTCTCTCTCTCTCTCTCTCTCTCTCTCTCTCTCTCTCTCTCTCTCTCTCTCTCTCTCTCTCCCTTTCTCTCTCTCTTTCAGGGTCTCAGAGGGAGGCCTGGTGAGAGGAGGTCAGATCCCGGACACTCCCTGATTATAGAGGCCTCTGCCATTGTTTTCCCGCCTTGGGTAATTTGGTGAAGCACAGCAGAGCAAGTAATAGCCACATGTGCCAATATGTTCCAGAAAAAGAAGGGCTTTAATCCTAATCCCTGAAAAGGCCTGGACCAAAGCCCCATCCTCCCCAGTCCAGTGAAGAAAAAGGGAGACTTCAGCTAGGGCTCTAGTTGTCACTAGCAGCCCCTGACCTCCTTGGACAAAGCATGATAAAGGATGGGCAAGGCACCATCCACAAGCTAATAAGTATTTATCAATTGCTTGCTACAATCCAGGCATTGTTTTCGCATACAGTAGGTGACACAGGGAAGAGCAGACACAGTTTCCATGTGTGGGAGTCCATTCCTGGGTAAACAGGGCTCCAAAATCAGTAGCTGAGCATGATCTGGCTAGGCCACTCACTCTCAGCACCGCAATGCTGACGTCTCCACTCTGTAGTTACGTTTAGCCTGGAGAAGACTTGGATTGGGGAGGGAGAACAAAGGAGGAGGAACAGAGAAGGAGAGGAGCCAATAGGCCTCTTCAAAGTCCTAGAAGGACTGTCATCTGCCTGATGACCTATACTTTTCTGGACCCCAGAGAGAAGAAGTAGGACCAAGGTGAAAGTTTCAAGGAAGCAGATTCAGAATGGATGTGAGGAAAAGCAAGTGCTATGGGACAATAGAATGGGCTGCCTGGGCAAGTCGTTTTTCCATCACTGGTGGTCTTCAGGGGGAGGCTGGATGACCCTGAGATAATTAGAGCAAACTCCTGTTCAAGTATGGGCCACTCTTGCTGCCTTCTCATTTCTCTTTCAACTCTCACATTCTCTGGTTCTAAGTCAAGCTGGGATCCCAGCCAGGCAGCCAATGATGAACAAATGCCCAGTCCTCAAGAGCTCAATGTCCCAGCAGAGGCAGGGGGCAGAGAGGGCCTTGGGAGGGAAGCCAAGGCTCTGTTCCTGGACTTCTAACCAGTTTTTCCCTTCCTCTCCTCTTGTGCAATTGGCTGAGGCCTAAGCAACCTTCAGGCCCTTGGGAATTGCAGCCTCTCTTTATTCCCAGGGATGAGACTAAAATAATTACTCAGAACATGTCCCCTCTGAATCCAAGAGCCTGGCATGAAATCTCATCATTATTGCTTGCAGGTGGTTTCTGTAAGATATTTGACTATTAACTGCAGGAGTAGAAGGCAAAGTTCAGGAAAGAAGTGAAAATAATGTTCAGGAGGGTCTCTTAACAGATCACCTGAATTTACCCTCAAAAAATAAACCTAGGATAAAACAGAACTGAGGCAGTGTAGGATAGTAGAAAGCGCTTTGGACCTGAAGTCAGAATAGATCTGGATTCAAATCTTACCTCCAACATTTAAAGATCAGATTACCATAGAGAAGTCTTTTCTCCTCTCTGAGGCTCAGTTTTCTCACCTATAAGATGGGAACAATGACACCTTTTAGTACCTAACTCAGAGGGCTCTTGTGAGATTAACATATGTGAAGTACATTGCAAACCTTAACTGCTCTATTAATGTCAGCACATCAGTTGGATTTTATAACAGAAAGGGCCCATAACTATAAAACATTTGAGCTGGAAGAGACCTTAGAACAATTCTTCATACTACTTAGTTCCCATGACTTTCTCCTTCACTCCATATAGGCTATACCCAGAAACAATCATATTCTTTACCTTGCCAATATCACCTACTATTGCCCTACTTCCATGTTTGTAAACATAAAAATTCCTTTACAATCGTTGATCATTTCATCTTTCCCTCTATCTTACAACTTCTAACTCCATTCTTTGCCCTTTATATTAAATATTTGGTCTTTACCTTTATTTCCTCCATCCCTCAGTTCTTTTCCACTCTGTGAAAGAGCTCTCCTCCCTTACCTAATTCCACCCATTGATGAACCACCTCACCTGTTTTCTTCTATATTCAAGTCCCTTCCCACTTACTACCTTGCCATATTCCTGATCTCTCCTTTCTAAACTCCAATTATTCCCACCATAAATCGCCTTCACATTCATGAGCTGCTGAACGAAGCTGGAGAAAAATCACAAAATTGTGCTGACTGGGTCCACTATAAATTTATGTTGCATAATCTCATTGAAGCTCCTACTAGAGCAAGGCAGTCTTTTCTCACCTTCCTAATCAATTCGATATCCCTCTTATGACAGCAGCTGTTCAAAGCTATTTCATATCTCCTAAGCTTCCAAAGGCATCCCCTGCCCCAATCCTCTCACCTTAGGATTTCACTTCATTCTTCAATGAAACAATTAAGGCCATTATTCAAGAGTTCCCTCGTCTCCTCTCCTCCTCTCCCCCACATCATTCATATCTTCTCCCACTGTCTTCTTCTTCACCTCTGTCTCACATGAAGAAGTAGCCCTTATCCTTACCTTCTAAATGTATCCTTGATCCCATCCCATATTTTGCTGCAGAATGCTCCCATTCTCCTCCTCACTCTGTCTGTAAACTTTAAATCTCTCCCTTATCCCTGGAAAAAATCCTCACATACAACTACTAGGTCTGTATCCCAAAGAAATCAAAGAGAGAAGGGAGCAATATGTACAAAAAATCCTTATAGCAGATGTTTTTGTGTGGCAAAGAACAGGAGTCTAAGGGGGTGCCCTTAAGATCAAATGAGATATTTGCAAAGAGTGCTTAGCACAGCTCCCAGCACAGCAGACGCTATAGAAATGCTTACTCTCCTCTGCCTTCTACCACCAACCTCTTTGAAAGACATGTTTGTGTTTGCTAGGCTCTACCTCCTCACCAGATCACTTCTCGGCCCCTAGTTTTACGGCTTCTTATCCTACCACTTGTCTGAAACTGCTTGGCTAATCAATCCAAGGCCCACTTCACAGTTCTTGTCTTTCCCGGCATCTCTGCTTTCTATGACACTTTCTACCAGTTGCCCTTGGCTTCCAGAGCATGTTATTTCTGTACTTCTCTTCCTATCTAACTGTTCTCGGTTTTCTTTGCTATATCATCATTTATCTTCTGTCCTTTCTCTATGGGTGTCCTGAGCCCTCTTGAATTTCCACAGACTTAATTATCATTCTCCGCAGATGACTCCCAAACTGATACATCCAGTCCTTCTCTCCTTCCTAACTACAACACAACATCCTGAACTGCCTGCCAGCCTCCTCCCCACGGATGTTCCAAAGGCGTATCAAACTAAATATGTCAAAACTGGATATGGTCATCTTCCCTTCCCCTCCCCCTCATTCTCAAATCTTCTCCTCCTCCCAACTTTCCCATTTCTAGGAAAGATGCCACCTACTCCCAATCACCCAGGTCTAGAGATCCAGAATCATCCTTTACTCTGCCCTCTCCCTCTCCCACTCCCATGTTATTGGCTGCCACTTCTTATTAATTTTACCCAATGACAGCTCTCTCTTCTGTCCCCTTCTCAACACACCCAAGGCTACTATCCTAGTTCAGTCAACCAGCAAGCATTTATTAAACACTTAGCTGTGTGTTAAGGCATGGAGCTAAATAGCAGGGATACAAAGATAAGCCAAACATGGTCCCTGACTTCAAGGAGCTCATAATCTAACTGAGGAGTCAAGACACAGATAAATAATGGTACATTAATTCCACAAATGGGTAGTACTCACAGAGGGAAAATACTAGCAATAGGGGAGGGAGGCATATTGGGAAAAGCTTCTTGCAGAGGGTGGGATTTGAACTGAATCTTTTTTTGTCTTTTATTTTAATACCAAACCCATTATTTTATTAGGAGAGGGAATTCTTGGTAGGAAACCTGCTGTACTGATGCAGATAGATGCCTACTTTATAACTGATAATCTTATCAAATTGCATGGGGCACAGAGAAGTTCACTGATTTGTCCAGGGTCACATAGCCTATAGGTGTCAGAGTCATGACCTGAAACTAGGACTCCCTGACTTCAAAGTCAGATCTCTATCTATTGAACCTCAGCTGCCTCTTGATTTGGGCTGAATCTTAAAGGAATCCAGGGTGACTAAGAAGTAGAGGTAATCATTCCCAGCAGGGGGAGGCAGGACAGCTAGTAAAAAGGCACAGAGCATGGCTATGGAAGGCAATGTTCAAGGAGAAATAAAAGAAGCCTAATGTAGTGGATTGGTGAGTACATGGGTGGGAGTAGAGCATAAGAAGGCAGCTAGGTGAATCAATGGATAGAGCTCAGAGTCAGGAAGGGTTGAATTCAAATCCAGCGTCAGAACATTCTACCTGTGTGACTTTGGGCAAGTCATTTATCTTCCATGTGCCTTTGGATCAGTGACCCACTGAAGAAAGAAATGGCAAATGGCTCCAGTGTCTTTGCCAAGAAAACCCCATGGACAGAGGTCCATGAGGTCATGAAGAATTGGACATGATTGGACAACAAGGGTGTAAGAAGACCTGAAAGGTAGGAACATCCAATGGTCATGAAGGGCTTTAAAAATCAAACAGATAATTTTATATTTGGTTTAGAAGTAATAGGGAGTCACTGGCGTTTATTGAGTGAGGGTAACATGATCTCTCTGAGCCTTGGAAGACAGATTGGTGTGGGGCAATAAGAGAGGCAGGGAGATCAGTTAAAAGGTTTTTGCAATAGTCCAGGCATGAGGTGTTAAGAACCTGTACTTGGGTGGTAGCTGTGTGAGTGGAAAGAAGGGGACATACTTGAGAGATGTTGTAAAGGCAAGAACAATAAGTCTCCAGACCCTTATCACTTCCTGTATGCGCTATTGCAATAATCTCCTTCTAACTGGCCTCCTTGTTTCCATGCTCCCCACTCTCTAATCCATCCCCTACACAATGGCCAATGTGATCAGTCTGATCATGTCATGTCCTTATTCCAAAACCTCCCAGTAACTGACTCCCTCTTGTCTCTGGTGTGGAAGGCTCCTCATAGCCTGGCTCCAGCTTACTTCAACTGGATTTCATATTGTTTCCCCTCCCTTCCCTCCCCCTACCTGCCAACTAAGTCATGCCATCTCCTGCCTCCACGAATTCACACAAGCCATCGTGCATTCCCAGAATGTTCCCTCCTCATCCTTCTTTCCCAGAAGCCTTATCTTTCTTCAGTGCTCAGTTCAGGCACCCTTCCTCCTTGAAGTCCTTCCAGATTGTCCAGTTCCCCAGATGTGGATGTCCTCCCCAAACTCAAATGACCTTTTCTCTGCTCACAATTTATCTCCTCATTAGAAGGTAAGGTTCTTGAGGGCAAGACTTCCTTGCTCTTGTCTCTGTATTCCAAAAACCCAGAATGGGATCTTGTATGCAATCGGCACTATAACAAGTATTTGTTAATTTTTCTGGACTGGCTTAAATTGAATTCTTGTCCTGGCTCTTGTTGGGACATAAATACATTTGTTCTTATGGTCCCTTATGGTTTTCCAGATCATGGGGGTGTCACATTCCTAACCCCCACAATGTGGAAGGGATAACTGTAGTGGACAAAGGTCTTTGTAGACCATAAAGTGTCATAGTCATGGGAGGTAGGTAGCTGTGTTCTTTGAAATGAGGGGATTAGATGAGATGATCTCTAAGTTTCTCTGTTTTTTTTCAGCTTAGTATTAGGACAAGACTGGCTACTGCAGTTAAACTGTATTCGGGCCATTGAAGCTCCTTCAGGAGGATGGGGGTGGAAGCCAGCTCGGAAGGGCTTTGATCTGACTACTGATATGTAATTAATACTAGGCCTCCCTGACATCTTACAAGGAGCATCTGGTTTGGGTCATGTAGCTGAGTGAGTATGTTTCTCACACACACACACACACACACACACACATACACGCACAGACGGGTGATTTCAGGGCCCAGTCACCCCTGGCTGTCTCCCACCTTCACCTCCCAGGGTGTCTCATAGGTTCCCCACTCTCCTCTCCCAGGGAGTGGAAAAGGGGAATTTTCCCTTTCGAAATATCTTACTCCAAAACCATGAAAAGTCAATTTTGTATTGCATTAGCAATAGGCACTCCAGAGTATCAGAGAATTATCAGTCTGGTTAGACCTTACAGCATAAAATTCTAGATCTCAAAGAGTCCATGGAACACAGAACATAGAATATCAGAATACGTGGGGACCTTAGCACACACAACTAGAAGACAACTAGGTGGTGCATTGGATAGAGCACCAGGTCCAGAGTCAGTAAGATATGAGTTCAAATATGGCCTCAGACAAAGTAACTGGTGACTCTGGGCAAATCACTTAACCTTCGGTATACTTCAGTTTCCTCATCTGTAAAATGGGGATAATGATAGCACCTGCCTTCCAGGGTTATCATAAGGATGAACTAAGATAATGATTGTAGAGTAAATACATAGTAAATGTATACATTTTAGTAACATTTTTTTATTCAGATGTTGCAGTTGGAAGAAACTTAAGAACATAGGATGCTAGAGGTGGAACTCTTACAAGACAAAATGACATCAGGGAGAGACCTCAGAGCATAGGATTTTTAGAGCTGAAAGAGGTCTTGAGACATAGAATGTCAGAACTGGAAGGATACTTGGAACAAAGAACATAGAATGGCAGCATTGAGGACCTTACGATACAGATGTTAGAGCTGAGAATTTGTGAGGGATCTTAGGACATAAAACTTTAGCACCGGAGTGTGCCTGAGAGAATCAAATGTCAGGTAGGGAGGGACCTCAGAAAGGAGAATGTCAGAGCCAGAAAAGGCCTTGGAACACAGAATGTTGGAGCAGGGAGCTGGAAGGAACCTTAGAAAGTTCCATCTCCTCATTTTACACTCTGAGTCCCTGAAAGGGGAAGGGGCCTGACCAATGAGACACAATGGTGTGGTATCATGGTGTCAGGACACAGCACCAGACTTGGAGCCAGGTGACCTGGGCTTGAGTTACTGACACTGCCTAAAACTCTTTACTTCTTTGACTTCCTCATTTGGTTGGGGGAAAAATGATCCACACTGCCTTACTTCCCAGAATTTATGAATTCATACATTTAGAGCAGGAAGGGACTTATAGGCCATTGAGGCTTCTCATTTTACAGATGAGGAAACTGAGTCACAGAGGAAAATAGCTAGTGTCTGAGGTCTTGTGACGCCAGCTTCAACGACCTACCTGCCACACTGCTCCTCTGTTAATCAAGCATTGATTAGTAATTTAATATGCAAGGGAAAATACATTTATAAAAGTCACAGTGCTAGGGAAATGGAGGTTTTTTTTCCCCCAGTTCTCCTCACTCTCCTTCCAGTTCCCTCAACATATGGTTACATCTACCTAATAATAATAGCTATCATTTATATAGCTCTTACTATGTGCCAGGTGCTAAGCACTTTACAATTATTATCTCATTTGGTCCTGAAGGGTAGGTGCTCTCATTATCTCCATTTAACAGAGGAGGAAATTGAGCTTAAATGACTTGCCCAGAGTCACACATGTGTTAAGTATCTTTGGTCACATTTGAACTCAGGCCTTCCTGCCTCCAGGACTGGCCTTCCATCCATTGTACCACTTAGCTGCCTAAGAACTGTCCCGCAGCTAATAGTACTACAGAAGTGTACAGAAGAGAGAGAACTTTCCCTTCCACTCTCATTTGAGCCTCACAATCAATAGCCCTCTGGGAGGGAGGGATTTATCATTCCCATTTAACAGAGGAAGGAAACTGAGCCCCAGAAAAGCAAAACAACTTGGCCAAGGTTAGCCCCAACTTCCTTCTAGTCCAGGGCTGTGCTCTTTTTACATACACTATATGAGCTCTGAGGAGAGGAGACTGACTGACCACTGGGGGAGAAGGGGTTAAAAAAAATGCCATCAAGTCATTTCTCAAAGAGATGGGGCTCCTAAGCCTTCCAGCTTCCTCCAGGCCTGCCTCCCTTCCAGACGGTGAACTGGCCTTCCCCCAAAACAGAGTCGAGGCTCTAATCCCTGAGTTTGGCGGAGGGGCCTCCCAGTCATTCCAAACAGGCTTTCCAGAACCGATGGGCACTTAAGGAAGTCAGCCAGGATAGGAAAGGATGAAAGAAGGGGCCTTGTTCCAGCCTGGTTACCAGGGAGCAAGGCTGTCTCACTCATTCAGACTAATTGAGAGCAAGGGGAGGCCTGACTGAATTAGTGGGAAAGTTTGATTTCTAGAATATTTTGGAAAGAATTTCAGCTCTGGGACTCAATGTCCTTGAATATCAGAGCTGCAAAGTAAATAATCAAATTAAGCCCCTCTCTGCCCCACCCCCACCCCACTTCACATTGGAGGAAACTAATGCTCAAGGAGGGGGAACTCTCCAAGGTCACCCAGACAGTCAAGGGCAGGGCCTGGGCTCCAACCCAGGGCCTTTTCTATCCCTTCACATTGACAAGCTCTTTGCCAGATTCCACATGTGTGGTAGGTCCTCTCCCCAAGCAGCCAGTGAGCTTACAGATGGCAGGTGACACATTTTCTCCATCTGGGCACATGGTAAGTATCCAGTGTTTGGTATTCTGTTGATGACCCATCTAGAGGCAGAATTGAAATCCCACTGCTCTGGTGTTTATCCTTACACAGCTGCAGCTTTGTGCAGGATGCCCAGAGAGCTTGGGGAAGGGTGGTGGTCCTATTCTCCCTTTGCTCCCCTGCCCTGACTGCCTTGAGGTCTTCCAGAGCAAGGAAGGCTTGGAACGGCTGAAGGGAAGAGTCATCTCCACCTAGTGGGATTGAGTCATACCCAGAATAGTACAGTATTAAACATCCAGCTCCCTCCCCTACCCATACCCCAAAAAACTGCCCTGGCCCAGCAGCAGCTAGTTACAGATTGGGTGGTTTGCATGTTGTTGCTCTAGAATTTGGGGCAGGGACTGTTTTCACCTCTCTTTGTATATTCAGCTAATAACAGCAGACCTCTATAATGCACTTTAACGTTGGCAAAGTGTTTTGACATATCATTAGGCACTGTGCCATGAAGTTCATTAAAAAATCGTCTTTCTGGGAAGGACACCCTTCCTCTGTCTTTCACTACTCCTGGCCCCAGTCCCAGGCCCAGCCACAGCCACAGCCACAGCCAGCAGCACCCCATCTTTCTCTCATCTTAGGGCCCAGCTATTCATGAAGTTTTAGGTTCTCTGCCAGCACCCAGGAGTTACTCAGCTGTCAATCAGGCAGTTCCTGGGTGGCTGAGAATAGACACCCTCTGCTGGCTTAATTCTAGCTCTTCCTGGCCCAGAAGGAGGCTCCCTTCAGGCCAGATTCTAGGACCTCCTGAGCCAGCTCCTGGCAGATAGGGCTGAGCTCTGGCCAGAGAACAGGGGCTGAACCAGAGAGCTGAGCAGGACTACCTACCCATCCTACTCCAGACACTGAGGCTGAAACTGAGACCTTCCCTCCCACTCAGATTTTTTGCCCCTACTTCACAAGGCTTCTCCAAGGAGCCCCAAATTGGGAGAGGAGCTAGAAGGGGCTGAGTAGCCCCCCAGGCTCTGATCTGACTGGGGAATAGAGTGTGTGGAAGCACTAGAGATTAGTGTCACTGGGTCCTAGAGTCCCATGAGAGATGATCTTAGGGACCATTTAAGGCAGAGATTCTTAACCTTTTTTTGTGTAATGGATCCCTTGAGCAGCAGTCTGGTGAAGCCTGTAGATCCCTTCTTAGAATCATATTTTTAAATACATGAAATAAAATATATAGGATTACAAAGGAAACCAATCATACTAAAATATAGCTATCAAAATGCTTATTAATTATTAATCAAATTCTCTACAGACAATCCAGTCACTGGGTATTAAGTTTATTAGTTCAATTTTGTTTCCAAAGTACCTGGAGTCCAATAACAGATTGCAATTGTAGTAATTCAAATTCTGGATGTAATTCTAACTATACTAACCAAACCTCACCAGATACATAAGCTTCTCAGCGGGTTACTTTTCTTTTTCTTCCTTTTCTTCTTTTTTTAAATTTTGGTGTTTTTTATCACTAACACTTACTTCAATAGCTATATCTAAATTGTGCAAAATATTGGCATTGAAAAGGATGCTAAAGCTTTTTTATGTCACTTAAAGGTTATCAGAGAATCTGAAAGATATTACTTTTATAAAAAAACCTAATTTTAGTTATTTGTCATGGAACAAATAAGCTTTATTTTTGCTTGTTAAAAATTATTAATCAATCAATTATTATTATTATTTTAAAAATTAATGGATCCCAGGTTAGGAACCCCTGATTTCAGAAAACACCTTCATCTTATAGATGAGGGAATTTAGGTCCAGGGGGATTAAATATCTCCCCCAAGGTGACTCAGCCAAGGTAGAGGATGGTATGTGTGACATGAGGAGCATCCACTAAAAGGGTTACATTCTCCTAAACAGCTATCTGCCCCCACAACCATCTGCATCAGCTGCTTAAGGACGGAGTGACCATTCAAGGCAAAGTGTGATAAGAGTCATGTAAGAGAGGTAACCAAAAGGGGGGAGGGGTGTCCAGATGAATAACTTGTAAGTAAATAGTTATTCCCTTAAATTTCTGGACAACAACTCACATTTCTATGGTTTACTTAAGATTTACAAACCTCCTTTCTCACCATGATCTTGTGAGCTAGAGTATTTGAGGAGTGTTTTTTCCAGAAGGGGAAACAGAGGTCTGAGATACAAAGATTTGTCCGTGATCGTAAAGCTAGTCGTGTCAGAGCTAGGGTTAATAATAATAATATCTGGCATTTATATAAGGCTTTAAGGTTTTCAAAGTACTTCCCTCACATGTTATCTCATTTGATCCTTACAATAACCCCAGGAGGGAGGTACCATTATGATCTCCATTTAACAGATGAGGAGACAGAGGCTTAAAAAAAGTTAAATGACTTGTCCAAGGGTACACAGCTAGTAAACATCTGAGTAGAATTCAAACACAAGTCTTCTGAACTGCAGGTCTGCTAGTCTAGCTTTTGTACCACCAGGTTACCTACTAGAATTCAGGGTTCCTGGTCCAGGGCTCTTTCTACTATAACACACTGCCTGACTGGAATCAGGAAAGGCTGTCTAGAAGAGGGGTCCTAAAGTTGTGCCTAGAAGGCTGAGTAGAATTTCAAATAAAGATTAGATGAGAGACAAGGGAGAGTAGGGAGTGGAGGATTCCAAGGACAGAGAGGGACGCTCAAGTATATGAGGCCAACAAGTAAGATAGGTAAGCCCCAGACTGGCCACATTGCCGGAATGCTCTCCCTCCTCATCTCTTTCTCAGCTCAGATGTCACCTTCTCCATTTACCTTCTCTGGATCCTCCCTGCTACCTCTGGCAGCCTTGGATTTATTTTATATATATTTTCCATTTATTTAACTGTTCATATGTTGGTTCTCAGGTTGGAATATAAGTTCCTTGAGGGAACTGACTAATTCTTTGTACTTGTGTCTCCAGTGTCTAGCACATAGTAGATGTTCAATAAATTCTTGTTGGTTGGTTCATTGATTGAATTACAGGTTGAGTTGGATGGATGGGTGGGAAAAATAAAAACAAAGAAAGTGATAAATCATAGAGTGAGTAACAGAAGATTTAGAAATGATCTAATCCAAATTCCTCATTTTACAGATTGAGAGACTGAGGCACAGAGTGAAATAACTTGCAACAGGGGCAATAGTGTGTATGAGTTCAATGGATGTTTGTAAAATAACTGGTGACTGATTGATTGAACCAGAGCTGGAGGGGAAAGGGCCTGGACTCTCTTCTGACCTTCCTTTTCCCTGGTCCCCATGAATCAGAATATCCCAGAAGGGTGGGGGCAATGAGCAATTGTCGAAAACTGTCAGGGTTTGTCCAGATTTGGCTTGGGTGATTTTCCAGTGAAGGAAAGGATGTGGGAGCTTCCCTGGTCTGGCCTCCTGAATAACTAGACCCTCCAAGTAGCATCCCAACAAATCTGGTTACTAGGTTGGTTGCTAGAGCCCTATCATCAGACACTTCCCTCTCTATCCCCCCCGCTAAGCCAGCACTAGTCCAAATCAGGTCAATGAACACGCAGGGGCCTGTTACTCCCTTCCTTTTCTGCTCTTGAACTTTACAGAGGAATCCATCACGTTCATCCCCTCTAAACTCCTACTGAACATACTATAAGGTCAGCCCTCAGTCTGGAGTTTAGATTCAGTCTTAGATATGGCGTTCGTCTTGAGCCAAATTCAGGGTTCCATCAAAAGATGGGGTCAGGGTCTGTCTGAGAAAGGATCACGGCACAGTCTGGAATCAGGCTGAATACCAAGTGAGATCATAAAACATTTGGGATGACCCAGGACTCAGTCTGGATCTGGGATTCTAATCCAGATTGCACCTAGGATTATGGGGATAGAATTTTAGAGATTATCCCTATCAAAGGTTTCTTAACCTTTTTTGTATTAAGGACCCTTTGGCTGTCTGATGAGATAATGCATAAAATAAAATCTGTGGGTTTACAAAGGGAGTTACTGTATTTCCATCAATTATAAAAATATTGAAAAAATAAATATCTTGCCCTCCTGAAATCTGTCCATAGTCCCCAGGTAAGAACCCATGCTCTAGGCCTACTCTACTCTTTCTCTCTGAACCTTCTTCTTTCCTTCCTCTCATTGAGGGATTTTAACCATTTTTTTTTGTCCTGGAACCCCTTTAACAGCCTGGGGAAGCCTAGGGACCCCTTCTTAGATAATACCTTTCAATGTGTAACATAGAATTACAAAGGAAGCCAATTATATTGAAATACATTCACCAAAATATTTAAAAAATAAATTCATGGGTTCCTTGAAATCTGTCTGTGAATCCCACGTTATGGATTCTTCCTTCCCCTAGATCCATTCCTTTCCATTCCTCTAGTCATGGCAATATTAACCTTTTTTTTGTGAACTAGACCCCTTTGGAAGTCGGAGGAAGTCCATGGACTACTCAGGAAAATATTTTTAACTGCATTAAATAGAATGCAAAGGGTTACAGATAAAATATTTAGAGTAAAATACGGGTATATTTTCTCCCCATTGAAATCCATGAGCCCCTTAAATCTATTCCTGAACGCAGGGTAGTTAATGCAGGTGTTAGCTGAACCCCCTTATTTTATGGGAGAAACCTCAGCCTAGAGAGATGAGATAACTTGCCCAAGGTCATGTAGGTAGGTAGAGGGTTAGGAATCAGATGGAGGTCCTCTACTCCAAGGACCAGAACTGGAGAGGTATTGTCTGGGTTAGAATTCAGCATGGGCAAGGGTCCCTGAACCCCAAGTGAGGCCAGATCCCCCCTCACAGAGTAAACATCCCTCTTCCCATCAGGGCAATAATTTGGAAGCCTTTTCTTGGGGAAAGGAGGGAAGGGAAGGGAGAGATGTCATTTCCATCTACAAAGTCTTATTATTGTTACCCTGCAGCCCTTCTGCCTCTTGGCCCTAGAGGGAATTGCGAAGGGGAGGGAGAGGACCCGGGACCCGGTGTTCCCCTTTGATGGGCAATCTTCCCATGCTCCAGTTTCTATTTTGGCCCCTTGTTTCCCGGCTCTACAGGGTTCTCAGTGGGGGAACTTCCACAAAGACTTCACAGTCTACTGCTGCCACATCCCTTTCACGCCAAAATAATCTCTTATTAGAATAAGGAGAGACAGGATGGGGTTTAGGTCACCTTTTGTCAAGGTGGAGAATGACCCAAATTTATCCGTTCCATCATCATTCAAACTACGTGCTTTAAACATACACACAAAGACACGTGCTGGCACTGAGGGAGATGCAGAAATCTACAAGATGTGATCCCCACTCCCATTCGGTTTACAAACTAGCACAGAGTGTCTTTTCCTGAGGTCCAGGGAATCCTCAGGAGTCCATGGAAAGATTCCCGTTCCATCCCATCTCAATTTGGATGGAAAAAAAATTACATTTTCATTTTCATTGACTTCTAACAAATTTAGCATTTTTCCATTATGAATTTAAAAAAAAACAACATTATTCTGAGAATGTGCCCTTAGGTTGCATTATTACTGCCAAAAGGGTCCACGACATGCAAAATGATAAGAACCCTTGGTTATTTGTATACATATGTATACAAATGATAGAAAGGTAGTGTGATGAGAGGAAGAAGGCTTTGAACCATGAACTAATAATAATAACAGCTAACATTTATATAGCAATTAATACACATCAGACACTGTGCTAAGTGCTTTACAATTATTAAGTCAGCTGACCATCCTTGGAAGTGGGTGCTATTATTATCTTCATTTTATACTTGGAGAAACTGAGATAGACAGAGGTGATACACAGAGACCTCCTCTCTATGCATGTGCCCTACATGTTCGCTGCTAACATACGATCCAGAAGTTCTCCTACTTTTCCAATGAACATTGTGCATTTATGAGAGAATATGCCCTGGCTTAAAGGGAGTGATGGGAAAAGTCAATTCCAGTCAACAAAGATTCATTAAGTTTTACTATGTAAAAGGCTCTGTGCTAAGGACTGAGAATATAAAGAGGAAAAAGACAAAAATCAACCCAGGAGCATCCTCAAGGAGCCCTGCAGGAGAAAACATGTCAACAATCATGTACACACAAGATACAGACAGTCTAAAGTAGAGAAATCAACAGGGGGAAAGCGGAAAAACATAAGACTAAGGAGGACCAGGAAAAGCTTCTTGCAGAAGGTAGGATTTTAGCTGGGTCTTGAACGAAGTCAGGGAAGCAAGGAGGTAGAGATAGGTGGGGACGGTTTGAGGTGTAGTAAGAGCTGGTGAGAAGGCAGCTAGGTGGCACAGTGGAGAGAGTGCCTGGATTCAAGTCAGAAGATCTGAGTTCAAATCTAGCATTAGACTGATTGTTGTGGCTGTCATTTATCTTTTGTTCTCAAAGAGGACCATCATACTGGGGAGGTGACGTCATGACTTACAAGTAAACTGGATTTAAATGAGGCAGGGCTGCAAAAAGTCACTAGCCTCACTCTCTCCTCCAGACACTTACTAGCTGTGTGACCCTGGGCAAGTCATTTAATCCTATTTGCCTCGATTTCCTCAGCTATAAAATGAGCTGAGATACTCCAGTATCTTTGCCAAGGAAACCCACGTAGGGTCACAACGAGTTGGACACGACTAAACAACCACCAAAATCAAAAAAGCCAGTGAAAATGCCTGGGATCAGGAAATAGAGTGTCTTGTTTGAGGAACAGCAAGGAAGCTAGCTAGGGTCACTGGATTTAGAGTATACAGAAGGGAGTAAGGGGTGAGAAGACTGGTATGACAGGAAGGAGTTCAGTTAGGAAGGGCTATAAAAATCAAAAAGATTTTGATCTGAAGAAAATAAAGAGCCTTTGGAATTTGTTGAATTGGAAAGTGACATGGCCAGGCCTGTACTTTAGGAAGACTTTTTTGATTACTTTCATAGTAGAAGATGGAGAAAAATGGGAGGGGAGGGGAGGTGGGGAGAGACTTTAGGCAGGGAGACCAAACAAAACGTGAATGCAATAGTACAGTTATGAGAATCTGATCCAATGTCAGAGGGAAGAGGAGCGAGCATTAGAGAGATGGCATAAAGAAATAGTTGACAGAACTTGGCAGCTTATTGGATGTGGGGGAGAAAGAGAGAATGAGGAAGTGTGGAGGATGACACCTAGGTTGTGAGCCTATGTAACTAGGAGGATGGTTGTGGCCTCAACAATGACAGGAAAGTTTGGAAGAGGGGAGGGCTTGGGGAGAGGGAGGTAATGAGCTCAGTTCTGGTCATATTGGGTTGGAGATGTCTATATGTTCAATAAGCTGTCTGAGATGTGGGACTGGAGGTCAGCACAGAGATTGGGGCTGGATAAATAGAACTGAGAATCATCAGAATAGAAAAGATCATTGAATACATGGAAGCTGATGTGACCCCTAGTATAGGAGGAAGTATGCTGTTGTTCGGTCGTGTCTGGCTCCACATTTTCTTGGCAAAGATACTGGAGTGGTTTGCCATTTCCTTCTCCAGAGTATCCTCATTTTTCAAATGAGGAACTGAGGTAAATGAGCCTTAAATGACTTGCCCAGGAGTGACCTACCCAGCCCTCACTCACTCAAAACAAAGTCAAATGCAAGTCATGTCATTATTTCTCTGATGGCATGGTCTTCTTCAGCAACAAAGGACGAACACACACACACACACACACAGCTAGTAAGAGTCTAAGTCTGGATTTGAATTTACATCTTTCTTACTCCTAGCTCAGTCTCTATCTACTGTGCCACCCAGTTGCCCCAGTAAAAAAATATAGGGAGAGAAAAGAAGAGGTTCAAGACAGAGTCTTGGGGGACACCTACCAGGCAACATGACCTAGAGGAAGATCTAGCAAGCAAGACTAAAGCAGTGACCACACAGAAAGGAGGAAAACCCAGGAGGGACCAGAATCACAACAACCTAAATGTAAGAGAATTTCAAGAAGAGGGTGATTAACAGTGTAAAAGTTTGCATAGAACTCAAGTTAGAAGTGGACTGAGAAAAGACCATTAGATTTAACAATGAAATCATTAGCAACTTTGGAGAGAGCAATTTCAGGATGAATGATGGGTCAGATGCCAGATTGTAGAGTTAAGAGACTAAGTGGGAAAAAAGTGGATTGTAGACACACTTTTCAAGATGCTTAGTCAAAAAAGGCAGAAGAGACATGGGATGTTAGCTGGTAGGAATGAACGGCTCAAGTGAGGAGTTTTTGAGGATGGGGGAGACATTAGTATGTTTGTCGGCAGGAAGGAAGCAGCCAAGAGAAAGGGAGATTAAAGGTAAGTGAGAAACTTGAGATAATAGAAGAAGCGGTCTGCTGGTGGAGACAGGGATGGAATGGGATCACTTATGCCTGTAGAGGGGTTTTCCTTGACAAGAAGATGAGAAGCAAGGTTGAAAGGGAACAAAGGGGCAACTTCTAAGTGACATAAGGTGAGGAAGAAGAAGGTACTCTCAGCAAATGGCCTTCATTTTTTTCAGTGAAATAGGAGGCAAAGTTGTCAGCTGATAAGGTGGGAGAAAGAGGAGCTATGGGAGATTCTAGGGGGGAATGAAAAGTTTGGAAGAGTTGCTGTGGGGCATGGGGTAGTGAATTGATTAGGGAGGTGTAAAAGAATTGCCTTGCCATAGTGAAGGCTCCATTGAGATTATGCAACAAGTTTACAGTAGACTCAGTGATGGTGGTTTGATGATTTTTCTCTAACCTCAGCCAGCAGCTAATATATAGGAGTGAAGGCAATGGATGATGAGACTAATCTAAGATTGTGTTATAACTAGGTAGGATCACCAATAGGACAAGGAGGTAGGTGAGAGACTCTAGCATAGAGGACAGCATAGATCTGAGTTGGTTCACCAAGTGGCCAAGATGGGTAAAGGAAGAGAGTACAGGGGTAATAGCTTGGAAAAGATCTGAAAGGTGGAGGGAATGTCCTGGCAGTGAGGACAAAAATAGGGCTAGGATTTGCAAGGCATAGGGAGAAGTGGAATAACAATAATTAAGAGAAAGATAAGAGAAATTCAGAATTCATTAACACCAAAGTGGAACCGCAGAGGGTCATCAAGGGTGTAACCATGAAGGGCATGACTTCAGCAACATCAAGGGTTTGATCATCTCTGTATGTAGCTGAGGGGAAGTGGAAGAATAAATGATGACAAAGGAGTAAATTGAGGAATTGGGGTTACGGTAGCTTTCCTTTGCTATGTCATTACTATGCGATTTCATCAAATTCATTTGATTTAAACTAAGTGTGTCTTCTGGTAAACTAGTAAAAAGTGGAAACATTGGTAGGGGCTCATGAGCTGTGTTAGTTTTTTAACTTAAAGTCACCATAAAAGTTACCCTTACAGGTTCAAGGTGACTTTAAGTGTAAAGACTGTATAATAAGGGGTTCCCTAGATGTTATATAATAATAATTTAAAGCTTTATATTTGATGAAGCATTTTCATATCTGTGACCTTATTTGAGCCTCAAAGAGGAGAAAAGTATTAGTGTCTCTGTTTTACTATAAATCAAGATCAAAGAGAGAGAGAAAATGTGAGGTCATAAGATTCAATGTCCTCATTTCACAGATGAGGAAACTGAGGCCCAGAGAGGCTGGGTGACTTGCCAAGGATCCAACAGCCAGTATGTATGTGAGGCAAGATTCAAGCCCTAGTCTTACTGACTCCAAGGCCAGCACTCTATCCACCACTATGCCACAGGAAACTGAACTCCAAAAATAGTCTTTTAGCCTCTTTGGAGACTTCTTATCAGTGGGGGCTAAAGCTATAAAAGCCCAGGGGCAGAGGCACAACTCTATGGGTGACTTTACCTCTCATCTGCACCATGGGGATGCACCCTACATTAGCTCAGGAGAGCTGGGACATCAAAGCGAGGGGATTTCTAGGAAAAAAGGGGGGGGGGCAGGAAGTCCAGGGATACTTCCTGCTCTAATGAGTACAGGAAACACCAGGACAGCCTCCCAAAGACTTTGCATCAGCCAGGGCCTAACCCCAGATCCCAGAAAAATTCCATAGGATTTAAAGCTATAGCAGACCTTAAGAGATGATGTAGCATAAATCCCCCTCGGTTTATGCTAGACAGTGGTTTAAATGAGTCTCAGCAAGGAACTTGTCTAAAATCACAGAGCAAGTTAACGGTAGAGCCAAGACAAAAGTCTGGGACTCCTGACTCCCATTCCAAAGTTTTTTCTACCATACAAGATTTTTAGTACTGGACGAGGCCCTCTAAACCAAGCCACTTACATTACAAAAGAGGAAATTACATCCCAGAGTGGTAGAATAGTTTGCCCAGAGTTACCCAGATAATAAGTAGCAGATCTGGGATGAGAGCCCGGATCTTCTCACTCCAAAACTAGTTCCTTCTTCTGCACTGCAGCTGTCTCTGTATTCTTACCTTTCCCCACCTCTTTCCCCTGAAAGATGGTCCATGGATAGGCAGGCAGGCACCCACAACAGAACTTAACTTTCCTGGGGTGGGAGATAGGGAGATTTCTAGCAAAAGACCACCATCCTCTAACAGTCCTCTTGGTCAGAGACTAGCTGCCTTGGGAGTGTGATTCAGAACTTCTTCCTGCCTGTGCCATCCATCCCCACTCCAGATATGTCCTCTCCCCAGAGGGAGAAGATTCAGCTGGGGCAAGGGAGCTTCTGATCCTCTCCTAGGTTCTGCTTTCTGAGAGTTCCCTGAGAAAGGCAAGGAGTGGGGCATTCACACATGCCATCTGTTTGCTTTCCTTCTGCCTAGAGCTAAAAAATGTCAGAACCAGAAGAGACTTGTAAGAACACCGAGATCCAACCATGCATTTCTTCATGCTTTGCTTCCCTCCCTGTCCTTCCCCCTCATGTCCTGCTTCTTCATGTCCTGCTTTGTGCTCTTCTTGTCAAATTTGTTTCCCATATTTTCATTGTTCCCTCTCCTACCCCACTTTTCATTACCTCTTCTGGCTTGGCTTTGCCTCCTGGACAGGCAGCCACCTATTCTGTCTATGTTAAGGTTGGTTCTACTTGCAATATTTGGGCTGACATGCTATGGAGCTAATTACCTTCCTCTCTAGTTCAGGTCTGACCTCTTCTGCCCCAGATGTTCAAAAATTGGCCCCAGTGTATGGATTTTCACTGAATCCTAGAGATGAGGGTTGGGAGGAGATAGGGGAGTGGTGTGGGTCAGTGAATTAGGGGCTGGGAGAGACAAGGATAGAAGTCAGGGTTAGTGCAGGTCAGTTTCCTCATAGCCTTATCACTCATTGCTATAAGCAATCCTGGAGTAAGCCGACCTCAGTCCCCATCATTCCCCCTCCATTTCACTGACTGGGCAATTGGAAAAGGTCAGGCATCTTAGGGGAGTGGAGGAGGCGACTCCTCCTCCCTTTCAGAATCTAAAGGCGTGTCTAGTCTGCCCTGTATGTGAACTGGAATCCCCTCTTCCTCTCTTTCTGTCTCTCTTTTTTATTCTCTCTGCCTGTATTTTTCTCTAGTTCTTGGTCTGTTTTGACCTCTCTCCACCTCAGTCTGTATCCCTGTCTTTCTCCTTTTCTCCTCCCCTTCTATGCCTCTCACCATGTCTTTCACTGTCTTTTTCTGCTTCTCGCTGCCTTCTTTGTCTCTTTCTCAATGCTTCTCTCGGATTCTCTGTCTAATTCTTTCTCACGTTCCGTATTCATTTCTGACTTCTCAGTTTCTCATTCTCTTCCTCTTCAACTCTTCATTTCAGTCTATTTCTCTCTCCAACTCAGTTTCTCTTCCCCTCTCTGTGTGTCTGTCTCAGACTCTCTGTCTCTCTCTTTCTCGCCCTCCTTTCCTCTCTACCTCAGTTTTTGTTTCCACTTTACAAAACCAAGTCTACCCAGCTGGAAGTAACGCTTGCCTGTCGGCGTCCTGGTTGCAACCACCTCCTGGTAGTGATTACAGCGCCTGGTGTGGAAGTCATTCCTCTGCCCTAGACAGAGGATCAGAGAGCATGGAAACTACTAGAAGCAGACAGACTCCTGGGGGGAAATCTTGCTTGGGAGCTGTGGCTGGAATTTAATAAGAGACAGAAGGGAATAGCCTGGAAACATGGTGAAAACTTGGAGTCACTAAAGATTCTTTCTCTAAATCTTTTAAGGTTTATTCTTGGACAGGAGTTGTTGAATTCCTTAAACATACAGCATAGGGACATGAAGTGACTTATCCAGGGTCATATGACATTTTGTCAGGGAAACTGATATTCAAATGAGAATCCCTGACCACTTAGGCCAGGTTACAATCCACAAACTCCTTCCATCATTTTTTGAATATTTACTGTACTGTTTCATTCATTTTCACTCACTTAACAAACATTTGTTAAGTACCAATGATCATAACAGTGCCTACCCCCAAGAAGCTTACAGTCTATTGGGGAGAAACAACATGTCCACAAGGAATACAATGCAATTGTAAAAGTAATTTCAGGGAGAGGATGGTAATAACTGAGGGATCAGGAGCTGAGGTAGAAAGCAAGCAAACATTTATTAAGTGCCTACTATGCAAAAGACATTATTCTAAATGCTTTACAAATATTATCTTATTTGGACCTCACAACAACCACAGGGGATAATTATTATTATCCCTATTTTGCAGTTGAAGGAATGGAGGCAGACAGCAGGTAAATGACTTGCCCAGGGTCACACAGTTAGCAAGTATCTGAGGCTAGATTTGAACTCAGGGCTTTCTGACTCAAGGCCCAGTGCTCTATCAGCTGAGCCAACAACAGCCTCTTTAAGTCCTCTGCTGAGTTTTGAAGGAAACTAGAGACTCTAAAAGATGGAAGTGAGGAGGCATGAGGAACAGAATGTATAAAGCCATTGAAGTGGGAAGTGAAACTTCATGTTCAAGGAGCTGACAAAAGCCAGTTTCACTGGAACTCTTCAATGTGAAGGGAAGAAATGTGAAATTAGAGAGAGACTCTACTGGGTAGCATGTACTAGTGATGACCCAGGCCTCTTAAATTCCATATGGACACTCCAGACATTCACATGAATCACAGAATCTCAGAGTCAGAAAGAACCTCAAAGGTTTTCTAACCTAGCCTGTTCTCCTGGATAGCAATCTCCTGTACAATCTCTGTAATAAGTAGTCACCGTTCTTCACTGCTTGAAGAATTCCAGTAAGGAGGAATGCATTCTGTTTGCCTCAACTGCAAATGGTGATAAGACCACCTACCTCACAGCACTGTTGTAAGGCTCAGATGAGATAATATTTGTAAAGTGATTATCACAATGCCTGGCAGATAGTAGGCACTTAATGTTTGTTTTCTCCCTCCTCTCCTTTCCTTCCCTTCTTCCTTTTCTACTTTCCTTCCTTCCTTTCTTCTTTTTTCCTTCCTCCCTTCTCTCATTCCTTCTTTCCTTTTTTCCTTCCTTCCTTCCTCCTTCCCTCCCTCCCTCTCTTCCTTCCTTCCTTTCTCTAATTGTTACAAAGCATTTTCTTATAGCAAGCCTCCATTTCTGCAACTTCTGCCCATTCATTGTTCTAGTTCTGTTCTCTTGGGCCAAGCAGAAATTTTGTCTCTCTTCTATATAATGGCCCTTTTAACACATGACTTTCCCACACACATACACATACCAAGTCTTTTCTTCTTGTAACTAAACATTCTTAATTTTTTTTTCAGCCAATTCTTGTTCAGCATGGTCTCCCTAGTCATATATCTTTGGAATATGGTTCAACTAGTCAGAGCCCCTCCTAAAATGAAGGGCTCAGAACTGAACATGATATTGCAGACAGCGTACAATCACGGTTAAGGGCCTCAGGATTAATAATACCCTTCTCTGGACATTATGCCTCTCTTAATGATGCTTAATCTCATAATGGCTTTTTTATTGGATGCCATGTTTCACTGTTGACTCATATGTCAAATCTCACAGAGCAATGTGGATTACTATGAACAGTATCATCTCATTTATTAATTACTTAATTTTAGTTTTAATACTTTCTTTTATAGAATTTTGAGTTCTAAATTTCCCCCCTTCCTTTCACTCCCCCTCCCCAAGATTAACACAGTGGATCAAGGAATGTCAGACTCAGAAGGGACCCTGGATGCCAGCTAATCTTAACTTCTGTTTTAGAAAGAATCCCCTCTATGACATGTCAGAGAAGTCATCATCAAGCCTTTGCCTGAGAAAGTGAGACTGGTGACTTTGCACAGCCCTCCCTCACTCAAAACACAGTCCAGTGCAAGTCATATCATCATTTCTCTGATGTCATAGTTGTCTTTGAAAATGAAGGATGAACACAACAACCAACCTGAAGACCTTCATGGAGGGAGAATTTGTAACCTCTTAGGATATTCCATTCCACTTAAGGCCAGCTCTCATTAGGAGACATTTTTCGAACATGAAACCCCAAAACTGCCTCTTGTCAGTTCCCAGTCATGCTACCTAGTTTTTCCCTCTGAGGCCAATGAAAACAAATCTATTTAATTTTTATATGACAGCCCTCAAATACTTGAACACAACTAAAATGGGTTCCATCACCACCACAAAGCTGCTCCAGATAAAAAATTCCTGTGTTCTGAAATGGATTCTCAAAAGAAATGAACTCCCTCCTTTGGACCCTCTCCAACTTCTCTCTGTCCATTCTAAACTATGGCACCCAGAACTGAACACAAAATTTCAGATGTGAACTGACTAGAGGAGAGAACTGTCCAGTGTGACCACACCTTATTTATTCCTGTATGCCAAAATGGCTAGAGAGAGAGAGAGATTCGGGATTGGAAGTCATTCTCTCCAGCAATGGAGAAAATAAATATAAGCAAAGAAGAAACAAAAGTATTGATTTTTCAGATGATAACATTATTTACTTAGAGAGTTAACTACCTAAAAAACTAAATCATAATGAATAGTTTCACCAAAGTTGTAGGATGGAAAATAAATATATTTTACTTATTTATGTGGCTTTATGTTCATTTATATAACTATACAATAAATATTTCATTTTTATTTTACGTATGCATAAATATATTTTATTATATTATTTAAAAGATATTCCTAATGTATTTTATATTATATATAAAATAAACATACCTTATACATTTATAGGTATATTTATTTTACATATGTATAAAGTAAATGCTCCACATTTACTTTATATATATAATAGATGTTGTTCAGTCATGTCCAACTCTTTGTGACCCCATTTGGGGTTTTCCTGACAAAGATACTAGAGTGGTTAGCCATTTCCTTCTCCAGTTCATTTTACAGATGAGAAAACTGAGGCAAACAAGATTAAATGACCTACCTAGGGTCACACAGCTAGTAAATGTCTGAAGTTAGATTTGAACTCAGATCCTCCTAACTTCAGGCCCAGCACTCTATCTACTGCACCACCTAACTATCATATATAAAATACATCTATGTATGGATAAGATATATATAAAATAAATCTCATATAGAGAAGATTCTGGGAAGATGGTAGAGTAGGTCAGAAAATTACAAACTCTCAAAATTTTCCCCTATGAAAGAGATAAAATAGCACCTCAAGGCAAACAAAGTGTGGGTAAAAATAAATAAGAATAGGAGCACAATGGGATCTTCCTGGGACTATTTGAGAAAATCAGAAGAAAAACTCCAGGATGATGTTTGATCTAAGGTTATAAGTAGGAATTTTGAAGGAAAGTTATCAAATGTAAGCTGATCAATAACCATACGAAAAAAGTGCTTCAAGCCACTAATAAATAGAGAAATGCAAATTAAAGCAACTCTGAGGTTCTACTTCATACCCATCAGATTGACAAAGTTGAACAAAATTTGGAAAATTGCTATTATTAGAAAAGCTTCAGAAATTGGTACACAGATACACTGTTGGTAGAACTGTGAACCGGTCTAGCCATTCTGCAAAGCAATTTTTGACTATGCCCAAAAGATACTGAATTTTGCATGCCCTCTGACACATTTATTCCACTACTGGAGGTATATATACCTACAAAGACATTTAAAAAAAAGAAAACAACATATATTTGTAAGAATATTGATTTCAATAGTATTTTATTTTTCCCCAATTACATGCCACCAAAATTTTTAGCATTCATTTTTACAAGATTTTGAGTTTCAGATTTTTTTCCTCCCTCCCTCCCCTTCCCTCTTCCTAAAATGGCTAGCAATTTGATATAGGTTATATTTTCATGTAAAAAATTTCCATATTAGTCACATTATGAAGAAGAAACAAAGAAAAAAACAAAAAAGAATAAATCTGCATTCGGAATCCACCAGCTCTTTATCTGGAGGTGGATAGCATTTTCCTTTGTAAGTCCTTTGCACTTGTCTTGGATCATTGTGTTGCTGAGAAGAGCTGAGTCAGTCATAGTTGATCATCATACAATTTTGCTGATACTGTGTACAATGTTTTCCTGGTTCTGCTCATTTCATTTTGCATCAGTTTGTACAAATCTTTCCAGTTTTTTTGAAATCTGCCTGTTCCTTTATAGAAATATTTATAGCAGCTCTTTTTGTAGTAGTAAGACACTAAGGAGGGTGTCCATAGCTGAACAAATTATGATATTTTAATGTAATAGAAAATGTGATTAGCTACAAGAAATAAAGAGTATCAGAGAAATCTAAAGAGATTTGCATGCACTGATGTAAAATAAAGTAACCAGAATCAGGAGAACAATTTTATATTGTAACACCAACATTGTAAAATTCAAGCAATTTTGAAAGAACTAAGAATTCTGATCAATATAATGATTTCAGAGATGCAACAATGAAAAAATCTGACTTACCTATTGTCAGAGAGGTTGGACTAAAATGTACATATTTTTGCACATGGACAACATAGAGCTTTGTTTTGCTTGAATTTTCTTCTTTATTGTGAGGATTTTCTTTTTTCTTTTTTTCTTTTTAGTGGAAGGTAGTAGAAGTGAGAAAAAATAAATGCTTGATGCCTGAAAAAGCTAAATTTGATTTAAAAATGATTCCTTGAACTGTGCGTGGAGACATTGAGGAGTAGATTGGCATATCATTTCTAGTAGCAGTATCACTACTGATTTGATTATGGTTCCAGAACTGGAAAGCAGATGGTGGAGGGTATAGTAGGAACTCCAAGGAGTTATTGTATGTGTGAAGCATGGTTGGGACTGGTTGGGTATACTGAATCAAGTTGAAACACTCATCAGAGCATTCTAAGAGGAAATTCCAGAGGTGAAAAGATCAAGTGTTCCACAATAAAGGGATCTACCAAATGTGCTGGGGACTTCCTTCAGGCTTCTTCATGTTATAGCACCACAAGTGTCTATGTTATCGCACCACTCCACTCATGTAAGTTGAGTGGTTTTCCTGCCTAGGAAGACACCCGAGTGGCTGAGAGTTGTTGGGCCTGAAGCTACATAATTGTACAAGGGGCAGACTTGAAGAACTTTTGAATGGCAGACTTTTACATGCTTGTTAGGGGGCCTCAGAGTTGCAGACAGGTTGGGAAATGAGAGTTGGTGAGGAAGGCAGCTCATCTCCTTTTCTGATTGTGCATCTCTTTGATGACTCCTTTTACAATGCTGTGTGTGTGTGTGTGTGTGTGTGTGTGTGTGGCTCTTTGTTGGTTACATATTGTGGCCTATAAACAACTTTCATGAAGCTCCCCTTTGCCCTTTGGGTGAAACACTTGTGGCTTCTTGTGATTACCATTGACCACCAAGGTTGCTATCATTTCTTTAATAACTACTTCTTTCTTGTTGGTCAGAGTCAGATCCAAAATAGAAGTTTCTGTTGCCATTTCCTCCAGCTTCTGAAGAATGAAATTATCATTAAAACAAGTGGTGAATCTTTCAGCTGCTCCACTTTGGGCAGAGAGGAAGCATCAGCAGATGGCTGAATAACTGCAGCCCCTCCTTCCTCAAACATACCACCAGGACATGCTTCAGTGCCAGAGATGATGGTAACGTGTCATAATCTTCCCAGAGCAACATAGTCGGATTTGTGCCTTAGAAAGAACATTTTGGCAGCCCTGTGGAGAATAGATTGGAGAGGAGAGAGAGTAGATGCAAGGCAACTAGTTAGTTGACCACTACTAGTCCAGGCTAGAGGAGGAAGGTGGCAATGTGAGTGGAAAGGACTAGACAGATAATTAGCTATCCCTTCCACATGGCGACTTTCTCCATTGCAGTCTTGATATATCATGGGTTGGCATAAGAAACTAAAAGGGACTTTGGGGGGAGTTTTGTAGAACCCACAGACAATACGCGAAAGCTAGCACAGAATGACACAGAAAATGTTTAAAAACTCAGAAACGCTTAAAATACATGCATAGTATTGCCTAATATAAAAATACCCCTAGTATCAGCACTTTCTCTCTCTCGAAATTATATTACTTTGTATTAATTTATGTATGCATTGTTTCCTTGTCACTTCCCCCACTATATTTTAAATTCCCTTTGACATCAGGAAAATTGTATCTTTAACACCAACCCAGTGAATCACACATAGTAAATGCTTGACAAATATTTGTTGGCTTGTTGAATTGTATTCCCCCTGCAAGCTACCCTTTCGACTTCAAGGTATGAGCTTCTACCAGTGATCTTTTACCAGAGGTCACAACCAATAGAAAGCAAAAGACATTTACTTCATCAACACATGACCCAAAACAACAACCTTGTATCCCAGTAGTATTCTCTCACAGTCTCACAACAAATCACCTCCAGCACTTCCACTTGTACAGAGATCTGAGTCTCTTACTTCCTGTGTGGCTTTTTGACCCAATATTGTGAGCTAGGGAGCCAGGGGAAAGCAGGTTATGACTGGTCCACCAGTAGAACACAAAAAAAAGTATTGCATCTCAAATCTGGGTCTTCACAGACTCTCAACTCAGGAAAACCAAATCTTTGGGACTATGCCACCACTACTCCAGGCATGGAGGAGTCTTCCTTTCCCAGACTAAACAGTTATCCAATTATAATATCACATACTCAAGGTCTGTCAATGTCCTGATTGCCTTCTTCTGGACAATCTCTAGCTTATCATTCTTGTTGTGTTGTGTTTGTCCTAATTCTCAAAGACTATGACATCAGGATGATGACATGACTTACAACTGACTTTGATTTGAGTGAGGGAGAGCTGTGCAAGGTCACCAACCTCAATTTCTTCTCCTGAGCTATCTGGGTCTAGTGGCCTGATATTCATCAGGACTACTGGAGATGGCCCAAGATGCAATGTGGGACCCTGGCCCTTTTAGGCTAAGGTTGTATCACATTCTTACTTTGAATGAGATTCACCCATTCAATGAATAGGCTTCTTTAAGTTATTCAAAACCTTGAATGTGATCTGAGCAGGGCAGAGTGCAGAGGATCTCCCCTTCAGGTCTTCTTTTAGCTAGTCTGCTTCTCCTAGTGAGGGCTGAGCCCAGATCTCCAGTTGGAATGCCCTGTGCATGGTTGGGACCCAGAATAATTTTCCCCAGGACAGTTTCTAACCTGAAAGTGAGCATCATGTCAAACTCAGGTCTCTTATTCCTTTTAGGAGATTTGTTGGGGCCAGATTTACCCTCAAGGATGAAGGGGGGGGTGGATCCAAGATGGTGGAATAGAAAGACTCACGTATGCTAGCTCCGAACCCACAGCCCATATATTTCCTGCAAGAAGAACTCCCCACAAATTCTGGAGCACTGCAAGATGCACAGAAACACAGTGGAAAAGATCTCTGTTCCAGAGAGCCCTGGAGAGCGGTCCCCAGGGGTCTGTCACACTCCAGAAAGTGGAGCCCACCCCTGTGCGGCCCTGGCCATGGCCCCAGAGGAGCAGATCCGAGCAGGCTTCAGGGAACCTCTGGCGGCCGGGAAGGGCTCTCCGCCCACAGATGCTACAGGTCAGTGAGAGAGACTTCTGGGCTGGCTGAGAGGGGAGCGGGGTGTCTCCGTGACTCGGGCCCCCTCAGGAGGCAGCGGCAGAGGCAGTGGCAGAGGCAGCAGCGGCGGCCCCTGGGACTCCCGGACCAGCAGGCAGAAGTTCAGGGCCATTACCAAAGGTCTCTGCATAAACCCCCTGAGGGAACTGAGCCTGGGAGATGGCCCTGCCCCAACCCGCTCCATTACTGAAGGTCTCTGCATAAAGCCCCTGAGGGAACTGAGCCTGGGAGGTGACCCTGCCCCCACCCAAGCACCAGAACTTAAGCTCACATTGAATAGCAGCCACGCCTGCCGCAGAAAACCCATTTGAATCTCAGACCCCAAGCACTAGCTGGGCTGATCTAGGCGGGGGTGGACAGGAATCTCAGAAGTCAAGTAACTGGCTGGGAAAATGCCCAGAAAAGGGAAGAAAAATAAGACTATAGACAGCTACTTTGATGGGGTACAGATGTCCCCGCCTTTCAATTCTGATGACGAGGAACTATTCTTACCAACAGGGAAAGACGTGGAGGTCGGGGCCTCTGTATCCCAGACATCCCAGGGGGATGTTGGGTGGGCTCAGGACTTGGAAGAGCTCAAAAAGGATTTTGAAAATCAAGTTAAGCAGGTGGAGGAAAAACTGGGAAGAGAAATGAGAGAGATGCAAGAAAAGCATGAAAAACGGGTCAATACCTTGCTAAAGGAGACCCAAAAAAATGCTGAAGAAAATAACACCTTGAAAAATAGGCTAAATTTGGCAAAGGAGGTTCAAAAAGCCAATGAGGAGAAGAATGCTTTCAAAAGCAGAATTAGCCAAATGCAAAAAGAGGTTCAAAAGCTCACTGAAGATAATAGTTCTCTCAAAATTAGAATGGAGTTTAATGACTTTCTGAGAAACCAAAAAGTCACAAACAAAACCAAAAGAATGAAAAAATGGAAGAGAATGTGAAATATCTCATGGGAAAAACAACTGACCTGGAATAGATCCAGGAGAGACAATTTAAAAATTATGGGACTACCTGAAAGTCATGATCAAAAAAAGAGCCTAGACATCATCTTTCATGAAATTATCGAGGAAAACTGCCCTGACATTCTACAACCAGAGGGCAAAATAAGTCTTGAAGGAATCCATCGATCACCGCCTGAAAGAGATCCAAAAAGAGAAACTCCTAGGAACATTGTGGCCAAATTCTAGAATTCCCAGCTCAAGGAGAAAATAGTGCAAGCAGCTAGAGAGAAACAATTCCAGTATTGTGGAAATACAATCAGGATAACTCAAGATCTAGCAGCTTCTACGTTAAGGGATCAAAGGGCATGGAATAGGATATTCCAGAAGTCAAAGGAACTAGCACTCAAACCAAGAATCACCTACCCAGCAAAACTGAGTATAATACTTCAGGGGAAAATATGGTCTTTCAATGAAACAGAGGACTTTCAAGCATTCTTGATGAAAAGACCAGAGCTGAAAAGAAAATTTGACTTTCAAACACAAGAATGAGAAGAAGCATGAAAAAGTAAGCAGCAAAGAGAAATCAGAAGGGACTTACCAAAAGTGAACTGTTTACATTCCTACATGGAAAGACAATATTTGTAACTCTTAGAACTTTTCAGTATCTGGGTAGTTGGTGGGACCACACACGCACATACACACACACACGTACACACGTGCACGCACACACACACACATATATAGAAACAGAGAGCACAGAGGGAATTGAATAGGATGGGACCATATCTTAAAAGAAATTAAGGTAAATGGTGAGACAGAAATGTAGTGGGAGGAGAGAGGGTGAAATGGAATAGGGTAAATTATCTCTCATTCAAGAGGCAAGCAGGAGACTTTTTAGTGGAGGGAAAAAGAGGAGAGCTGAGAAAAAAAAAGCAAGAAGTTTACCCTCATCACATTCAATTAAAGGAAGGAATAAAATGCACTCATTTTGGTATGAAAACCTATCTTACAATACAGGAAAGTGGGGGAGAAGGAGATAAGCAAGGGGGGGGATGATGGAAGGGAGGGCAATGTGAGGAGGGAGCAATTTGAAGTCAACACTCAGGGAGGGACAGGATCAAAAGACAGAATAGAAACATGGGAGGGGCAGGATAGGATGGAGGGAAATACAGTTAGTCTTATACAACACAACTATTATGGAAGTCATTTGCAAAACTACACAGATAGGGCCTATATTGAATTGCCTGCCTTCCCAAAGGGAATGGGGGGGAGGGAGGGATAGGGAGAATTTGGAACTCAAAGTTTTAGGAACAACTGTTTAGTATTGTTCTTGCTACTAGGAAATAAGAAATACAGTTAATGGGGAATAGAAAGTCATGTGGCCCTACAGGACAAAAGAGAAGATGGAGACAAGAGAAGGGAGGGATGACAGAAGAGAGGGCAGATTGGAGATAGGGAAAATTAGATTGCTTGGGGTATTGGGGTGGGGGGAGGGGATAAAAGGGGAGAAAATTTGGAACCCAAAATTTTGTGAAAATGAATGTAAAAAGTTAAATCAACAAATTTTTATTACAAAAAAAAAAGATGAAGGGGAAGTGGAGAGCTCAATTTTCTTTTTTTTAATCACCTTTGGGTTGGGGCACATCTTTTGGGGCCCCAAGAGAGATTCTAACCTATAAGAATTTTGAAAAATATTTGTCAAATTGTAGTACTGTGTCTTTGAGTGTGAACGTAGTCTCCAGACCCATCAGCTATGGTGAGTTTGAAACCTCATAGAGAGTTACTAACTTTTTAATTGTCCAAGAATTGGGCTCCATGATCTGAAATAAGTCCACAAACTACACCCAACAACTTCAGCTGAAGTGAATGCCACTACTTCAACATGTGGAATGGTTATAAACAAAGTTACAGTTTTTGTCTTATATAATTATTCAAATAAAGCAATTCTTGGATTAAAAAAAAATTGAAGTGTTTAAGGCATTTCAGCCTCCCAAGATCTCTTTGGATCCTGAATCTGTTATTCTATTAGTTACATATTTCTCCCAGTTTTGAGTCATCTGCAAAGATGACAAGCAATTAATCTATGCTTTTATCCAAGAAACTAATAAAAATTATAAATAGCACAGGGCCTCACAGAAGACTTCTGGCCAAGCTGACAGTGAATCATTAATGGCAATTCTTTGCATCTGACCATTCAGTCAATTCCATATTCATCTATTTGTTTATAATAATTGTTCACAATAATAATAGTTCTCTTTATATAGCACTTTGATGTTTAGAAAGCACTTTACAGATATTATCTCATTTCATCTTCACAATGACCCTTGGAGGTGAGTACTATAGTTACCTCCATTTTACAGATGAGGAAACTAAGGCAAACAAAAGTTAAATGACTTGCTCAGGGTCCCACAGCTAGTAATAGTCTGAAGCGAGATTTGAACTTGAATTTTCCTGACTCTAAATCAAGCTCTCTATTCACTACAATCCAAGTATCATGCAATACTATATCAAAAGCTTTGCTAAAAATCTAGGCAAACTTCATGAACATCATTTCCCTGCTGTATAATTTTAGTAATCCTGTTTTTAAAAAAAGGAAATAAGGTTAGTTGGACATGACCTGGCCTTGATGGAGTCATCACGGTCTTTGCAATCAATCACCTCCTCCTTGGCAAGATATCCATTAGCCTTCTCACCATCTCATCTATCACATCTCATTTATTCCAGAATTTTACCATGAATTATGGTCAAATTCATCATCCCGTAATTTCCTTCAGAGTGTCTTCCTCTCTGTGAAACCTTCCTTCATTCCCTCCTCCTCTCTCAAGTGTTAGTATTCTTTCTCTTCTCAGCATTTCTTGTAGCATGCTCATCTGTGCACATATTCTAGTCCTTCAATAGAATGTAAGCTCTTTGAGGAGAGAGATGGTTTCATTTTTTGCCTTTGTAGCACCTTGTATCCCTAGCACTTAGCACAGTGCCTTGCATACAGTAGGTGCTTAGTGTTTGTTGAGCTGAATGGAATTATTCTACTCATCTTCTGCTTTGCCTCTTCCTTTCTTACGTCTTCGTCTCTCCTTTCTTCCTCTCTTCAATTTTGTTTCTTATTTTTGCCTCTCTCCTTTTTCTCCTCTCCAATTTTCATTTTTCCTTCTAGTCCTTCTCCCTCTCTCCCATTAAGGGCCATACATGCAGTGGGAAAGGAACATATCTCATCATAACCCTACAGAAATATTTCCCTCATAAATCTGTCATAGTGAATTTGGAAATTTGTCACAATGTCTGAAATTTCCACACTTAGAATTTTAGAGTTTGGATTTGGGGTATTCTACTGATTATAACCTCCTTCAGAGGGAGGACTGTTCGCCTTTCTTTGTATGCCCAGCACTTTGCACAGTGACCAGCACACCATAGGTGCATAATAAATGCTTGTTGACTTGACAATAACACTATATGACACTGACTATAACCTGGGAAGGGTTAACACAATTAATTATTATCAACACTCTCTCCCTCCCCCACTTCTTTGTCTCCTTTTCTCCCTCTTTCCCTCCCTCTCCTCCTCCTCCTCCTCTTCCTCTTCTTCTTCTTCTCCTCCTCCTCCTCTTTCTTCTTCTTCGTCTTCTTCGTCGTCTTCTTCATCTTCTTTGTCTTCTTCTCTCCCTCCCTCCCTCTCTCTCTCTCTCTCTTTCTCTCTCCCCATACACACACACAGTCTGATCTTCCTCTCTTCTCTGGTTTTCAAACATTGTAATGCAGGACAATAAATTGGAAGAGACAGTATAAAACCTGAAAGAGATATTTGAGTATAAAATGTTGGAGCTGAGAGGGACCTCAAAGCATAAAATGTCAGAGCAAAGCAGGATTTTAGGACATAGAGTGTCAGAGTTGGGAGTTACTTTAAATGTCACCTAATCCAAGTTCCTCTTTCTGCAGATGGGGAAAATGTGATCCAGAGAAGGGAAGAACCTCAAAGTCACATAGCATGTTAGTGGCAAATTCAAGTTGAGGAGCCAGGTTTCCTAACTCCCAGTCCAGGCTCAGATTGACTGGGGGGAAAGGGGAATGAAGTCAGGGAAATAGTCAAGTTCTACAGTCATTTTTCAAGAGTCTGCCTTAAATCTCCAGGCCCAGGCGAGGACCCAGCTCTGTGGCTCCATTTGGCAGGCCTGGGAGGTGTTGCTAATTGGTCTGGTCAGAGTGAACTCAGAGATAAATGACTATGTCAGTGCTTTGAAACACCCACATCCCTAGCACAGTCGAAAAAGACAATGAGCTGGCCACCTCCTAGAGAGGCAGAGGCAGATATGTCATTCTCTAGGCATCTCCAGGAGCCACAGAAGCCTTTGAATACTGAAAGCTGGGGGAAAGGGGAGAGAAAATGTTCTCACAGTACACAGGGGCAGCCTCCCCAGGCCATGCTCACCATGGGAATGGCATTGGGCTGGTCGCATGCTCTGTGGTTAGGTTATGGGTTTAATCACAGGGCGCAAGTTAGCTTTGGTCTGAATTCCAGATCCAGTCTGCTTATAGCTTTGACCTCAGTCTAAGCACTGACCCCCAAACCTAGACTAAATCCTGACCCTAGAATAATCCTCAGCTTGACCCCAAACCCAGACTGAACCCCCAAACCTGGCCTTAAACTAAATCTGACCCTAGATTGAGCTCTAACTTTGACTCCAGCCTGATTCCCAATTCTGGATTCAGATTAAGTCCTAACACAGACTTAGAATGAATGAGCCCTGACCCCAGCTCACTGACCTTAGCTCCAGGATGACCCTACCCCCAGACTGAATACCTAAGATACAGATAGATAATTAGATAAATAGATGATCAATGGATACATAGATAGATAGATAGATAGATAGATAGATAGATAGATAGATAATTAAACACTCAGTGAGTGCTAGGTGCTATGCTAAATACTAGCAATATAAATACCAACAAAACAGGAAACTGTCCCTGTCCTCAAGGAGCATACATGCTAATGGGGGAAAACCCCACATAGAAGGAGACTAAAGTGGGGGGCGGTGTGAGGTATCTGGTGAAAGAGATGGAAAAGTAGTTTGGAGAATCAGAAAGTCAAAAGGGTGGAGACAATCCATTATGAAAATGTAGGTAGAGGAGAGGTGGGAAAGTAGTCCAAGGAATCTAGGGTTGAACCTGGTTGGAAGTGAGCATGACTGCCATTGATACTTCCTCAAATGGAAGTCCCAGGGAGGGACTCACCAATCAAAGGAGGAGGCAGCAGGGGAAGAGGCACCAGATTGATCCTTAATCCTAACCTTAGACACAGATCCAGCCAAACCTTTCTCATGTGACATAATTCACAAGGAACAGTAGATGAGAATGTGGATGACTCAGTGCAAACCAATCCTCACTGCTGGAGACATAACTGTAAAAGAGAATCTTTTTGAGGGAGGTTAGGAGCAACATTTCCTTGTGTGACTTTTGCGATGGATACTCAGTTACTGGGTGCTAAGGAAAGGGAGTGTGTGGTCCTCACCCTGAGGAAGTTTATGATCCAAAAATAAAAGATAGCAAAATGTCACTTTCCAACACTGGGACCCATTGCCTCACTAGTCTGTCAATTGCTCCTCATGTACATTCACTACATGCCAACCTTTGTCCCTCTGGCCATAACTTTCCATCTGCTTGAAATGTCTTCTCCCTCCCTTCCACCTGATCCTGACCTTTGTAGTTCAGGTCAACCCCACTCCTTCAAGGAGAAGCAGGGTGGCATGGGGGAAAGAGGGCTGGACTTGGAGCAGAAACCCTAAGTCTGAATCTTGCCTCAGATGCCTTTTCATTTGGCTATCTCATGAGCTTCCATGGTTTCAATGATTAGCTCTATGCCAATGATTCCCAGCTCTATTTATCCAACCCCGATTTCTCTCCTAACCCCCAGACAAGTATTGCCAACTGCCTATTAGGTATCTCAAACTGGATGTCTTGCAGACACCTTAAACTCCCTGTGTCCCAAGCTGAACTGATTATCTTTCCTCTCAAGCCCTTCCTTCTTCATAATTTCCCATCGCTGTGAAGGTAATCATTGTCCGCCCAGTCACCTAGGCTCCCTCATCTTCAACTCTTCACTCTCATCTCCTATGTCCGGTCTTTTGCCAAACCCTGTCAATTCTACCTTTGTAACACCCCTCATGTAGGTCCCCCTTCTCTCCTCTGATGCTGCCACCACCCTGGTGCAAGCCCTCATTCTGTCAACCTTGGATTTTTTTGATAGTCTGCTGTTTGGTCTTCCTTCCTAAAGTTTCTCCACTCTAGTCCATCCTCCACTCAGCTGTCAAATGAGACCATGTCACCATCTCCCAATTCAGTCCATTCCAGTGACTCCTAATCACCTCCAAGATCAAATATAAAATCTTCTGTCTGACATTCAAAGCCCTTCCCAACCTGACCCTTTCCAGTCTTCTTATAAAACCTTTCTTGTTGTTCAGTTTTGTCTGACCCTTCATGACCCTATGGACCAAATTATCTATGGAGTTTTCTTGGCAAAGATAATGGAGTGGTTTGGCATTTCTTTCTCCAATGAATTAAGGCAAACAGAGGTTTAAGTGACTTCCCCAGGAGCATGCAGCTAGTGTCTGAGGCCCAATTTCAACTTAGATCTTCCTGGCTCCAGGCCCAGAACTCTATCCACTGAGCCACCTACTTGCCATTTACACTTTACTCCCCTCCACATATTCTGTGATCCAGTGACACTGATCTCCTTGCTGTTCCTTAATTAAACAGTTAACATACTAACTGCCTACCATGTTCCAGGGGCTGTGCCAAACACTGGGGATACAAAAAGAGGCCAAAGACAATCTCTGCCCTTAAGAAGTTCACCATCTAAAGGAGGAGACAATAAGCAAATAATTCTGTATAAAAACCTACATAAACAATAAAGAGAAAATAATTAGACACTGGAATGAAGGCATCAGAATTGGAGGTGGTACATTGGTGGTGATAACAAGAGCAAGGGTAAGACTATTTGTATGTGACTGAGGCGGAGTGGAGGAGCAGGTGGTGGGAAGTGAGGAACTGAGAGGTTAGGGTGTTTGAGGGACAGTCAGTATGGATCGAATGTTCGATATGTATTGAAGACCCTTAATATGAGAGCAGACATTAGGAAGGACTAAAAAATTATGGACCTGGGACTGAATTCATCGAGGAAGGAAGGAGAGTGACCTGGGGGTCTACAGAAAACAGGTTCCAGGATTTTGATGGGATGGTAGAGATAACTGGCATGATATGGTGGTAGGGATGAATAGAATGAACCTCAAAGGAGGAGAGATTAATGAGTGATGAAGATAAGGAAAGAAGCTGCAAGTGGCAATGGGAAGCAAGGAATATTCCAATGCCCCACACAGTGAGCTGAGGGGAATGAATGAAGGGACAGCCAATATTGCGAAGGGTGGTCAAGGAGGCTGTGTCTTCAGGAGGAACCAGGCTCTCACAGCTAGAAGATGGAAGAAGTAGGAGAGAAGATGATGAAAGATGAAGGAACAGACATTCCAGAGGGCACAGTAGAAGCAGAAGGCAGTGTTGTGTTGGAACTTGGGAATGGCAGGTAGAGGGAAATGGGAATAAGGAATCAGACGGTAGGGAAGGAGAATGGCCCAGAAGACTTCAGAATAACGAGGATGTGTAGAGTCAGATGAGGAATGACAATGCTCACCACTGAGCAGAAGACACCTCTTCCAAAGGAGGCTGGAAATCAGGTAGGAAACAAGCAGAACAAGAGATGGAAGGAGGCCTCATTTCACTCCTCCTCCTCCCTCTGAAGGCTGGAGATTAGGCAGGAAATGTAGCAGCAGGACAAGGAAGCCCCATTCCCCACCAACTTTGCTCCCTCACAGGCAGGCACAGACTGGGGTCAAAGGGAAGCTTGCTCCTGGAGGTGGGGGTTGCCTTGCTCTGATACAGACAGAAAGTGACTCAGATTGGCCCTTGAGGATAGGAGCAGTCCAAGATGGAAGGCACTCTGGTTTTTCTTTGCCTTGTGTAAGAGAGATCTATGCCCATGCATTTTCTACTTCACCAGACTGTGAGCTCCTCAGGGACAAGGACCAAACATTCTTTGAACCTGCCCCACTTCTGCTTAGAACTGAGCACATACAATAAGTTTTTGATACCTATTTATTGAATGAATTCATTCTAGAATAATCAATGAATCAATAAAGCATTTATTAAGCTTATTATAATTATTTTAATAGTTATTAATTTTATCATTAGTTACTCTTACATTATAATGATATAATATTGTTATATATTAATATTATAATAGATTTTATATAGTAATAATGTAATGTATTGTTATATTAATTAATCACAATAAAACAATACTAATAATTAGTCTATTATTGAGGTTAATTAATGCAGTTATTAAGTTGTGTTAATATTGATAAGAATTAATCGTTATAACAATTAAGAATATTACATGCTAGACAGTATGCTAAGTAGGGATTCAAGGACAAAATGAAGCAGTCTCTACCCTAAATGAGCTTATATTCTGCTGGAGGGAAACAGCACATCGTACAAGCAGATTCAAACTATATACAAGATAATACATGAATATTGGGAGGGACATTAGCAAGGATGGAAGTAAAGGAATCCAGGAAGGCTCCATGTAAGTGGTGGCCCTGGAACTGAGCTTTGAAGAAAGGAAATTTTCAGGGGCAGAGTTGGGGAGTAAGTATATTCCAGGGATAGGAGGCATCCTGTGAAAGGCCACTGAGATGGACAGTTTGGCTGGAACATAGAGTTCATGTAGAGGATTAATTTATGGAATAAGTCTGGAAAGGTAGGCTGGAGCTAGATAATAAAGAACCTAAGTGCCAAGCAGAGAGAAGATGCTGTAGATGTATAATTGATAATATTTATGTAATACTCTAAAATTTGCAAAGTGTTTTACACATTATCTCGTTTTCTCTGACAGTCCTGGGAGGTAGGTGCTATTATTACCTCATTTTATAGATGAGATAACTGAGGCAAACAGAGGTTAAGTGACTTGTCCAACGTTAAATAACCAGTAAGTGTCTGATGCTGGATTTGAACTCAAATGTCTTTGACTCCAGGTCTAGTGCTCTAGCCATCTTGGCAGCTAATTACATAGGAGGTAAATATGTTTAATAGAACGTTTAATAGAAAAGTGAAGACTCGGCTGTGGAAAGTGAGGCACTCTGAGGTTGCAATCCTGGGTTGCTGGACATATGGTGATGCTCTCAATTTGGGGAAGTCGGGAAAACTTTTGAGAACCAGGACTCCTAATAGTAGGAGGAACAAATAGGAGACTACCCTGCCTCTTGAAGGAGGAATTCAATTCAATTAGATTCTACAAGAATTTGAATTGTACTAAAAGAGATACTTGTCTAGTACTACTGTCTAGTACTATTACATACCCCAAAGAATGATGCAGTGGAGGTGCAGGTGCCCCCAGGTGAGAGATCATCTGCTATCCCTCAGAGAAAGACGGGAGGGCAGTGCTGCTTAGGGATTCCCTGTTCCTTGGCAAGAAGGAAGCAGCTTTCCATCCCCCTAAGTGATCTGCTCTGTTCCTGGGTCAGGCAGCAAGATGGTGTAGTGGAGTTTGGACTTAAGAGCTAGGAAAACCTGAATTTGGATCCTTTTGAGTTTGAATCGTGTCTCAGACACTGGCTGTATGACCCTGGGCAAGTCCTTAACCTCTCTTAGCCTTCTCTGCAAAATTACAGTAATAATAACATCTGGCTCACAGCGTTGTTTTGAGGATTAAATGAGATAACATATAAAGAGCAAAACTTACAAAACTATATAAATGATAGCTATTGTTATGATATAAGAAGTGACAGAAAGACTCATGTTATCTAGCATACCAATCTATTACTACTGGTGTCTGGTGACTCACAAATCACAGATGATACCGTTCAAAGGAATCTAGAAAACATTACTGAAGATTGCAAAGTATTGGGCAAGAAACAAAAGAGCTAAGGGTCACAGTTGGTCTTTCTGTTACCACAAGGACTTCAGAAAACAAAAACAAGTTTGGTGATTGAGAGAACAGTGTATGGGAATAGGACTTTGATTTCTTGACATAGAGGAATTGTAGGTCCATCATTTAACATCTTGCAAATCTAATCAAAAGGGCCTTAAGTTAAAAAGGAAGGGGAAGGAAAAAGATTCATGTATCTATCAAGCTGGGAACCAGAAAGAATAGTTAGAGTGAAAAATGGATATAGCGATAGAAAACCCACAAACTCACAGGAGACAAAATTCAAGAAAGGATCCAGTGATGGAATGGTCTCAGTTGTCTCTACTTAAATGCATAAAGGGTGGATAACAAGAAAATTGAACTAGATATCCTAATACAAGAAAGAAAATATGGCTACATGGGTATAAGTGAGCATTGGTAGGATGAGACTCACGACTGAAATATGGCTATGGAAGGAAAGACATTATTTAAACGAAACAGCAGGGGAAATAAAGAGGATAGAACAGCACTGTAAATTAAGATCACAACTCAATTCAATTCCAAAACATTTATTAACCACTGAATGTATGCAAGGCACTATGCTAGATGCTATATATACTAAAAAAATGGAAAAATGTAAGTATTCCTGTCCTCAAGAAGCTTAAATTTACTGAGGAGGGAAGAGGGGAATCACCAGGATATAGAGTAAAAACACAATATGTATTAAAGTAATTGGGGGTTGGTGTGTGAAGGAGAGCATTCTAGACATGAGGGACAGACATTGCAAAGGCATGGCGGTGAGAAATGGAATAACATGCCTGGGGAATAGAAACAGACCATTTTCATTAGAAAGTATAATGTATAAGGATACTCTGGAAAAAATAGATTAGAGACTGATAGGGAAGGTTTTTAAATTCTAACCAGAGGAGTTTGCATTTTATTCTAGAAACAATAAGAAGATATTGAAAATTTTTGAGTATGAGGATAATGTGGTCAAAATATTACTTTGGACATGTCAACTTGACAGCTGTATGCAGGTTGGGTTAGAGACAAGAGAGCCTGGAGGGCTAACATAGGAGGTTTTTGTGGTCATTTTATCAAGAAGTAATGGGACCTTGAATTAAGGTAGTGGCCATGTGAATGAAGAGAGAGGAATGGTTATGAAAAGACTGAAGAGTCTTTGCAATTGACCACATACGAGAGATGAAGGAAAGTGAAGATTCAAGGATGACTCCAAGGTTGCTAATCTGTATGGCTGGACAAATGACTGGGTGCTGAGCAATGTTTGGAGAGGGGATGGGTTTTGGGGGCATGTAATAAATTACATTTTGGCTGCATTGAGTTTGAGATGCTGAGGAAAAATCCAGGTCCAGCAGGCAGGGGATGGTTTGCCTGGCACATGGAAGTGTTATAAAATGAATGTTGTCCAGAGAAAGAATTATGGAGTCTGAATGCAGAGTGAAGCAGGCCATTTTCTTTTTTTGTTTTGTTTTGTTTTTCTTTCTCATGGTTCCTCCCATTTGTTCATTTCCTCTATACAACATGACGAATGTAAAAATATGTTCAATAGGAATGTATATGTAGAGCCTTTATCAGATTGCACACCATCTTAGGGAGGGGAGAAGGGAGAGAGGGGGAGAAAATATAAAATATATGGGAGTAAGTGATGAAAACTAAAAATAAATAAATTAACTAAAAAAATAAAATGAATGTTGATGGATAGTGGTAGCTACCTATATCTGAATATATGTGATTATTAAACTCATGAGATTTGATAAGCTCACCAAGGGAAAGAGTATAGAGAGGAGAGGAGGGCTAAGGGCAAATAGAGCCTTGGGACAGGGAGGTGATCACATGGTGGGAAGAAAGAGGAGAATGTGTAGGAAAGCATACTAAGAAGGAACCCTCAGACAGATAAGAGGAAAAGTAAGAAAAAAACAATCATGGAAACCAAAAGAGGAGAAAGTAGACAGGAAGATGAGTCAGAAAAATTGTCCAGGAGGAAGGATGGTGTCAAAAGATACAGAGAGAGAATGTAGAATGAGGACTGAGAAATGGCCATTTACCTGCTAAGGTAACCTTGAAGAAAACCATTTAAATGAAGTAATGGGATCAAAATCCATACTGCAAGGAAATGAGAGCAAGGAATTGGAAGTAATGGATGTTGGTGACTTATTGTAGTAATTTTGTTGAGAAAGAGAGAAGCATTATGGGAAAATAGTGTGAGGATATAGCAGGGTTAATTGTATATTTCTTTAAGAATGCAAGAGACCCAAACATTTGGGGGGGCGGTGGCAGGAATGAGCCAGTGAATGAGAAGACTGAAGATGAGAGAAAGAGAGGAAATGGTTTTTTTGGGGGGAAAACCAGAGGAGATGAAAAAGGATGCAATCAAGAACAAATGTAGAGGGATAGACTTTAAGGAGAAGGACCACCTTTTCATTGGAGCCAGGAGCAAAAGAAGGTTGAGTGGGGGGCAGATAGAGGGTTTTGGAGATGTAGATTAGGGGAGAGGGAGCTCATGGTAACAGCCTCAAATTTCATAGTAAAGTAGGAGGCAAGGAACTCTGTTGTGATGGAGATGGTTGGAAAAATGTAGAGAAGAGGGAAAGAACTGGAGGACTGGAGAAGGTGGAGAAGGGCAGCTATCCTAGTTTTATTTAAAGGGACACAATGGAATCTGCAAACTATGGGTGAATGAGTTTGACTTCAATTCCTGCACAATTCTAGAACATACGATGAAAGAAGTGACTAGTGAACATACAGAAAAGGAAGTAGAGATCGAAGAGATCCAGGCTAGATTCCTCAAGAACCTAATGGCTTCATTGCCCCATTGACAGACATAATTTAGCTAAATTTTAGCAAAACATTTTAACAGAATTTGTCATGCTCTTCTTGTGGACAATAGGAAGGAAGGAAGGAAGGAAGGAAGGAAGGAAGGAAGGAAGGAAGGAAGGAAGGAAGGAAGGAAGGAAGGAAGGAAGGAAGGAAGGAAGGAAGGAAGGAAGGAAGGAAGGAAGGAAAGAAGGAAAGGAAGAAGGAAGAAGAGAGGGAGGGAGGGAGGGGGGAAGGGAAGACTATCTTTACCATGACCTCTTGGCCTTTATAGAATTGGCCAGACCTACGACATTCCTAATGGGTCCTTGGCCCCGTTCAGATTTTCTCCCTCATCCCTCCTGGAATTAGAGATTCCAGGGGACTGATTCATGCACAGACCTCCCTGCTTCCCTGAGATCTGAGGCAATGGAATTATGGCCCAAGTTCCAATGACTGGGAGGGAGAAAATGGTTCAGTGAAATTCCCACATAACTTTTAGAAAACCGAGAATACAAGGAGGTGGGAGTTTGTGGGGCTAGGCTTGGCCTGGATGGGGTAGAAGGGAGGAAAAATGTTTTCTCAAGGTCTCTGGGTGCCAAACTAAACAGCCACCAACCACTATCAGAAGAAGGGTCCAGCAGAAGGGAGGGCAAGGGAGGTGATGAGGAACATTGAGTAAGGTCTAGAAGAAGCATCCCAGGAGAGGGAAGGGTATGAAAAACTTTAAAGGGACTGACATTCCTTGGAAGCTCAAAATTCCAGACGCATCTGTAAATGGGATGCTGGGAGTGGCAAGGGAGCAAAATAGCAAGACTGCCCTAGAGAGAGAGGTCCCAATGGGTCAGAGGAGCAAGACTTCTCTTCATCCATGCACTGTAAATGGTGGCCCCATCCTTGTTAGGATACAGGATAAGACCTAGAACTGAAAGAAACCATAGAGACCATCTAATAGTTATAACAACTGACATTTATGTAGTGCTCTGAATGTGTGATCTCATAGGCACCCATGGATTCAAATATCATCTCTATGCAGCTGATTTTCAGCTTCATATGTCCAGCCCTAACCTTCCTCCTGACTTCCACTCTTATATTTCTGTCTCCCTATTGGGTATTTCAAATTGTATTTCTTAGACATCTTAAACTCAGCATGTCCTCCTCCCTTCTGAACTTTCTTATTATTGTAGATGGAACCACCATTCTCGCAGTCATCCAGGCTTGCACCCTAGGTGTCATCCTTGACTCATACTCTCTCATACACACCCATCGCCAATGAGTTGCCAAGTCCTATCATTTCTACCTCATAACATCTCTCATCTATGCCCCTTTCTCTCCACTGCCACAAGCCTTATGACAGCTTTCATGTTCTCATGTCTGAACTATCACAACATCCAACTAGTCTCATCCACAAGTCTCTCTTCACTTCAGTCCCACCTTGACTCAGTTGGCAAATTAGTCTTCTTAAAGGTCATTTGGACATGACCCCAATTCAATCCACTCCAGTGGCTCTCTAGTGCCTCCTTTGTTAGGCTTTTTAAAGCCTGGCCCTTTTGTAATTTCCCAGCCATATTCCCTTCTATACCTTATTATTATAATAATATATACCTTATTGTACTTTATTCCCTTCTATAATCTAGTTATGCCAGCCCCCTTGTAGTCCTTTGAATGAGACACTCCATCTCCCAGCTCTGGGAATTTTCACTTACCGTGCCCAATGCCCAGAACTCTTTCACTCCTCATCTCTACCTCCTGACTTCCCTGACTTCCTTCACGTCACAACCAAAACCCCACCTTCTGTAGAAAACATTTCCTGGTCCCCCTTAATGCTAGTGCTCCCCTTTGTCTATTGTCTCTAGCTGATCCTGTCTAGATCTCATCTGTGTGTTGGTTTTTTCCCCCTTGTAGCCTTCTCTGTTACATTGTGAGGTTCTTGGGGGCAGGAACTGTCCACTGCCTTTCTTTGTATCCCTTTAATATAAGCTCAGTGCCTGGAATATAGTATTTGTCTAGTAAATACTATTCACTGACCTCACATCTGAATCTCTTATGGTCTACCTATTGTTGTGGTGGTACAAAAACAATTCTTTGAAAAACAGTGGAATACAACATGGGCCTCTTTCTGTCTCTCTATCTCTGTCTCTGTCTCTCTGTCTCTCTCTTTCCTTTCCACCTTCTTTTCTGTCTCTGTGCCTCTCTGTCTCTGTCTCTCTCTCTCTCTCTTTCTCTCTCCTTCCCACCTTCTTTTCTGTCTCTGTGCCTCTCTGTGTCTCTGTCTCTGCCTCTGTCTGTCTGTCTGTCTCTCTCTCTCTCTTTCTCTCTCCTTCCCACCTTCTTTTCTGTCTCTGTGCCTCTCTGTCCCTGTCTCCCTCTGTCTCTGTCTCCCTCAGTTTCTGTCTGTCTCTTTCTGTCTCTGTCTCTCTTTCTCCCTCTGTCTCCCTGTCTCTGTCTTTCTCTCTCCTACAGATATACATAGAAAAGAAAATGAATACAAGATAATTGGGGAAGGGGAGTCATTAGCAGCCAAGACAATGCAAAAAGACACTAAGGTAAGGAAATGGCATTTGAGGTGAGCTTTGAAGGAAGCTAGAGATTCTAAAAATCAGACAGCTTTTTTTTTTTTTTAAAGAAACATCCATTTGACCCTGCCATCTCCATTCAAGGCATGGATTATTCCTATGCATAAGCACAGAGACAGGAGACAGAATGTTAATTGTAAGAATCTATAAGAATCTCCTTTGGCTGTGAAAGGTTTTTTTGTTCAGTCATATCAACTCATCATGACCCCATTTGGGGTTTTCTTGGCAAAGATACTGAAGTGGTTTGCCACTTCCTTCTCTAGCTCATTTTACCAGTGAAGAAACTGAGTCAGAGTTAAGTGACTTGCCCACAGTCTCACAGTTACACATACACCTTCACAGTATCTGAGGTCAGATTTGAACTTAGGAAGATGAATCTTCACAACTCCAGGGCCAGTACTCTATCCACTGCATCACTTCACTTCCCTGTGTAAAGGGTAGTAATGTCGAATAAGGCTAGGAAAGTACATTGGAGCCAAGTCTCGATCTCTATATTCCTTTCCATCCTCACCAAGGACTGACCTACCGAAGAAATGAGGTGTTTAGAATAGGGAAAGAAAAGAAAGGTTTTTGGATCCTAAAGCGCTGAGGGGTAGGAAAGGCCTGGGAGGACATTATATGTAATCAATATTTGCTGACCTTGGTCAGCTGCCCGGAGATTCTGGTTCCTCAGAATTACTCTGAGGAAACGTTGCTTTCATCCCCGGAGCATTTATTATAAATGACTTTTTAAAATAAATGGCTTTGCTGATTACTGACCCACTGAGCCTCCTGCCCTTGCTGCCTACTTGGCTCTCTGGACTCAAAGGTCTGCTGTCTCCATCCTCTCACAAGTGTTTACCCTTTCTCATGTTGGTCACACCCGAACTGGACACCCCAAGCTAACATTTGCTTCCTTGATTCAGACTCTCCCCTATCTCCACTTCAGGTCATAACAAAGCATACAAATCAAAACAACCCTGAGGTTTCATCTCACCCCAGCAAAAATGACAAAACCTGGGAATAATCAGTGCTAGAGGGGATTGTGGGAAGACAGGAACACTGATGCATTGTTGGTGGAACTGTAAATTGGTCCGAACATTTTGGAAAGCAATTAGTAATTATGTAAAGAGAGTCACTAAACTGTCCATGCCCTTTAACACAGAGATTCTACTGGGAGGTTTATATCCCAACAAAGTTAATGACTAAAGGAAAGGCCTCATATACACCAAAATATTTATAGCAGCACTTTTCACAATTAGAAACAAAGTAGATCCCAATTGACTGGAGAATGGCTAAACAAATTGTTATACATGAGTGTAAGGGAATATGACTGTGCCTTAAATATTTTTAGTTCTTCCCTCTGGGGATAAGCAGAAAAAGTCTAGGCCTTCTTCTACTTGGCTGCCATTCAACTACTTTGAGATAACCAATCCACCAGCATATCCTCTCTAGGTTGGACATCCCCAGTTCAACAACTTGGGAACTAACCCTGAATTTAGAACGTCTGAAACAAATGAAAAAACAAGCTGTATATAATATGGATTGGTGGTTTTCTACACAATCCTCTCTTTTTCTATTCTTTCTATGTGGAAATGTTCACGTTTGTTGGTGTTTGTCAAGTTCAGAAAAAACAAAAAAAATTAAACACAAAAAAGCCATCCCCAGTGTCTTTAGCTGATGCTGGTGCTCAGGATCCTGAGGCACTGCTCCATAACGGTTTCCTCTCTCCGGTTACATTTCAACTTGTCAATGATCTTTGCAAAATGTGGGGCCCCAAACTGAATAGAATATTCGGTAAATTCTTATATTATCCTTCCAGCTGACCTCCTTCCTTCACTCCTTTTCTCTCTGATTCATTCTGTGTGCTGTCTAGTCTGGCCAGGGCAAAGTACAGCAGGACTGTCACCTCCCTAGTCCTGGCCAATCTGACTTGCTTATTAATTCAGTCAAAAAATCACATCAGCTCTTCTCTTCTACCCCATGTGGTTGACTCATATTGAGCGTATAATGAGTCCACTAAACCACACTACACACAACGCTCCCTCCCCCCACCCCAATCTCTTTCAGAGGAACTGTTGCCTCGACAAACACATTTTCTGCACAATGAGTTTTCAAAGAAAGTTTCTGCATAACAAGGCCATTTCTAAAAAGTCCCAGGAAGTGGCCTAAAAAAAAGGAGCACTTTATCTGAATGAAATCAATTCAACTATAAGAAATAATACTACGGAAAGGTTATCTTTTGACATTACAACAAAAATAAACAGAGGTGCTTTTTCCAGGATTGGATGGAGGAGACATATTCGCATGTTCCTTAGTCCAAACTCCTGGCTTTACAGATAAGGAAACTGGGGCCCAGAGAGGTTAAGTGACTTGCTCCTCAGGTAATAAATCAATCAATGAGTATTTATTAAGCACCTAGTGTATGCCAGGCACTATACTAGGCATTGGGCATACAAGTACAGAGAAGGAAACAATCCATGTTTTCAAGAAGTGTTCTGATGGGGGAAACAACACACACGTGTGTACGTATATATGTATACATACAGACACTTACTAGCATTACATATTATGTATATATAATAATATATTATATTTAACAATATATAATAAAAATCATATTATAAACACATATACAGCATAGAGTGAATAAATATAAATATATACAGTATAGTTCAATGCAAGGTAGTAGGATGGAAGGTACTAGCAGGTGAGGGAATGGGAGAAGGGCAGGATCAGAAAGGCTACATGCTGGTGATGGTGCTCAAGCTGAATCTTTAAAGAAACTCCACTAGCCAGAAATAAAGAGGGAGTGCATTCCAGACAGAGGAGGCAGCCAGTCTAGACACATAAAACTGGGAGGTAAATGTCATGTGGGGAGAAAAAAAAATAATAAATAAACAGGCCAGGATTCACACTCAGGTCTCTTGATACCACATGCATTCTCTTTCTCTTACCCCACCAGAGTAACACTTTAAGGTTAAAAAGGCAGCATTGGTACAATGAATAGAGAACTAGATGTGAAAGACCAACATTCAAATTACACCTCAGGCTGGCCGGGTGACTCAGGGCAGGTCCTTAATATCACTTTGTCTCAGTTTCCCTAATTTGTAAAATTCCAACTGAGGATGAGTTGAATGAACTAGGAATGTTCAGCATGAAGAGAAGAGAAAGGGAAGATGGGATGTGATAGCCACCTTCAAGTAACTGAAGGATTGTGTCAAGGAAAAGGGATTCAGTTTGGCTACAAAGTGACAAAGAGACCGGGGGAGCAAACTTGGAGAGAGGTTGATTTCAGATAAATGTAAGAAAAAGGTTGCTAACATTTAAAGTTTCCCCAAAAAGGGAATGGGTCATTTCAGTAGGTAGTGAGTTCCCTACCCCTACTTACTGACAATATTGTAAAGGGAGTTTCCTGTTCAGGGAGAGGTTGGAATGGATGTCATCTGAGGTCCCTTCTCACTCTTGGAAACTCTGAGATAAAACCCCTCACATCAGTCCCTTCCATGATGGTTAGAAAGTTTTTTCATTACATCAAGAAGACACTTGAATTTTTGCAGTTTATGATCCCTTTCCCCCCCAGTCGTTCTTGGCGCGGACATCTGGGACCAAGAAGAAATCCATTTTCTCTTCTGAATGAAAACTCATCAGTCAATAAAGATTTATTAAATACCTACTACGTGCCAGGCACTGTGCTTTTGAAGGCCACAGCCCAACCAGCCTCATAATAGCATATCCCCCAAATTTTCTCTTCTCCAGGTTAAACATTCCCAGTTTCTTCAACCAGTGTTTATTCACAGGGTACATCCTTAAAGCCCATCATTATCCTGGGCACTTCCCTGTGGACACTGTCCAGTATATCCATGTCCTTCCTAAAATGAGATGTCTAGAAATGAATACAATGCTCCAGATGTGTCCTGACCAGGTCAGAGTAGGAATATCATCTTCCTAGAGATGGAAACTAAACTTTTCTTAAGGCAACTTACATTACAACAGCTCTCTTGACTGACACAATGTATTTATGGTCCACTAAGACCCCAAGATAAACTGGGTGATACAGAAACTAGCCAATTGACTTGACTTTCGTTTTGCCACTGGACTTCTATGACTCTGGAAGAGAAAATGAGGCTAATGACTTTGTACAACTCTGCTTCACTTAAATCTAATTCATGCACAAGTCAAGACATCACCCCATGATGTCATTGGTCCTCTTGGAAAACAAAGGAAAATAATAAAAAAAAATAATAACAACAACCTGAGTTCAAGTCTGGCTTCACTCACTTACTAGCATGTGACTGTGGGCAAGTCACATAATCTTTCTCAGCCTCAGTTTCCTCATCTGTAAAATGAGAATAACAGTAACACCTACCTCCCAGGGTTGTTGTGAGATAAAATGAGATAATATTTGTAAGGTTCTTTGCAAACCTTTAAAGTGCCACGTAAATGGGAGTTATTACTATAAAACAAATGGTTAGTCACACCTCCCCCAGATTATACTTAGGAAATTATTTGGTTGTTTTTTAACTCAAATGTAAATTATTTGTGAATTCATTTGAGAGTCTTCAGGCTAGACTTTGGGTAAGTGCTTTCCTGTCTTGGAGCCTCAGTTTCCTCATCTGCCAAATGACTAGACTGGCCTAGATCAGGGGTTCTTTAGCTGGGGTCTGTGAACTTGGGATTCTTCTAAACATTTTGATAATTAGATTTCAATAAAATTAGTTTCCTTTGTAATTTTGTGTATTTTATTTTGGGCACTTAAAATCGTGATCTGAGAAGGCACCTAGAGGCTTCATGGGGTCCATGGAAAGAAAAAAAAGGTGATAAACTGGATCTAAAACTAGATAAAACTAAATCTAATCTAAAACTAAAACTAGATATTCTTTAAGATTCCTTCTACCTCTAATGTCTTGTGGCTTGGTAATTCTAGGGGGAATATCAAAATAGTAAAATGTGTAGTCTGAGTAGAAGCAGATGAGATTATTCTTTATGGGGACAAATCTGAGAGGGCTGCATGGAAAAGTCATGTCACTGCAGCACTCCAATGCTTAGGAGTTCAGCTGACGAGTTTCTGAAAACTGAATTGAATTAAATCCCTATTCAAAGCCCATTCACCCAGGATTTGCTTAAATACTCCTGATCTCGTTGTCTCCTAAATTCAGACCAATAGATTAACTCCTCTAGGGACTGTCCTAATCTGTTCCACTGTTAGTGATAGAAATGACTTAAACTGATACCTGCCATCGTATCCCAGACAGATATTATCTCCCGCACAGCGCATCCCCAGGTGGACTGACCCACGCTGCCCTCATTTGTTACTGTTGAGTAATTTTTCAGTTGTGCCCGACTCTTCATAAATCTTTTTTGAGGTTGTTTTGGCAAAGATACTGGAGTGGTCTGCCATGTCCTTCCCCAGACCATTTTGCAGATAAGGAACTAAGGCAAACAGGGTTAAGTGACTTGCCCAAGATCGCACAACTAGTAAGTATCTGAGGGCAGATTTGAACTTGGGTCTTCCTGGCTCCAGGTCTATCACTCTATCCACTGTACCACCTAGCTGCACCCTCATCCTCATTAGCTTCCCAAAACACTAAACTCATTCATCCTCACATTGAGATTCCAGGTGGTTGAGCCTACATTCTCTTCCCACTCCCCCACATCCCCCCACAACCCCCTGACACACACACCTGGCCCTAGAGAGAAGGAGTAAGGAGAAAGGGGCACCAAGTTCCCAGGCCGAGGTTATTTTGAGATAGTTCAGGGCTCTGACAGTCATCTTTCCCAGGATAGAATGTCCTATGGAAAGTCCCCAGCTGTGAGCAGGATCTATGTGTGGCCACAATTCTGGCAAAATGATTCTAAGTTAAAAGGAGGAGGAGTAGGGACAGGGGGAAAAAATAAATACACATTTACATAAAGATAAATAGACATGTATATATAAGGAAATACACATGTACTACAAAAATAAAAGCACACTTTTAAACTCTGCTTCAGTCATTTCCTAGTAGTGTGAGAAGGGATGTGATTTGTCCACTATGGAATAGCTAAGCTTGGCAGGACTGGGCTTGGGACTCTGGTCATCTGGTCCCCAGGCAAGAGCTACCATGCCATACTGCCTCTTTACAGAGTGGAAAGGGTGAAAAGCGTCTAGGATGTAATTCCTTAACCAACAACATTATTAATATTGAATGATAATAATAATGGTAACTAGTATTTATATCTCTCTTGTAAATCCAACACTTCTCCCAACGTTCACTATTGAATAAATCAAAGTGAGTTTCACTGAATGTAATGGAACAGGATGGAACCACATGAACTCAGAAGAACCTTTATAGTTTTTCTCCCCTGGGAATACCTAGCATACAAAAAAGAAGCATTCACTAAGAGCCAGGAGGCCTGGGTTCTAGGTCCAGATTTTCTGAGCCCCCTTTGGGCTTCTTTTTCTTCTGTAAAATAAAGTGTTGGAGTAGATGACCTCCCAGTCCTTACAGCCAGGGATCAGCTCACAGAGAATTTCACAGGCTGCTAATTCAGATGTTGGGAACAGGTAGGTTATGACAGACCAGAGACAGGTGCATGATGCATACTCACATGGGATGTTGGCCAAGTTCATATCTAGGGCTGGGCCTGAGGTATGTGTGGGTGCACTACTGGGGTTCCTCAGTTTATGGTGGTCAGTCCTACCCTGTGGACTGCTAACTAGCCTCAGGTTTTCCAGAAATCTGCAACTCTGCCCACTTATCTACCAGGAATAAATGTAAAGATGTTGGGGTATGAAAATGGGAGTCAGAGTGCTGCCTAGGGCATCCCAGGGTTAGAGGGAGGGAGAAAGGAGGAAGAAGGAAGGGGAAGAGGGAGGAGAAGGAGATGGAGAGGGAGGAGGGAGAGAGGAAGAGGGAAAGAGACACACAGAGAGAGACAGAGGGAGACAGAGAGAGAGAGATAGACAAAGAGATACAGAGAGAGGTAGAAAGGGAAGGGGAGGGGAGAGGAGAGAAAAGAGGAGGGGAGAGGGAAAAGAGAGAGAGAGAAGAAGAGAAGAAAGGAGAAGAGAGAGAGGAGAGGGGAGATGGATGTGGAGGCATGAAGAAAGTTGGATAGGGATAGGAATACACATAGGGGAAAGAAGGGAAAGGACAAGCAATGAGACATACACAACATAGATGAAAGAGAAATAGATAGAACTGGAAAGAGATGGAGATAGAGACAGGGTTATCAAAGTGTTTCCCAGGGTTTCTAAGAAAAAGGGAGAGAGACAGACAGAGAGAGATAAAGACAGACAGAGAGAAAGAGACAGAGGGAAGGGACAGAAGTACAGAGATGGGCACAAAAATAGAAAGCCAAGAAAGTACAGAGAAAGGGAAGACAGACACTAAGGAGAAAGTCAACTAATGAAAGACAGACTCAGAAAAAGACAGACATAAAGAGAAGGAGAAGAAACAGAGAGAGGAAAGGACAGAGATGGGAGTAAGAAGAAAAACAGGACAAAAGGAGCGGCAATGACAGATGTTAAGACTGATGAAAATAAAGGGGTAGAGAAGGGATAGAACCAGAGTAAGAAAGACCAACCAAACAAAAACACAGATGGCACAAGACAGGCAGAGGAAGCCGACAGGGACAGAGTTGGATGGGAGTGGGATGGGAAAGCAGAGTAGGAGGCAGCACTTCCCCCATTTGGGCCTTTAAAGGGATATGCCTTGTGACTGAAGCTTCTCTAGTGGAAATGATCCAGAGATCCCATCAATACATGGAAGAAGAGAAGAGCCTGTCCGAGTAGAAAATGTACAGCCACCAGAAGTAAAGCACCTAAAATAGGATTTACAGGACTTAGAGATACAATAGACCTTAAAGAACATCTCCTATCCTTTCACTTTACAGCTGAGGGAGCTGAGATTCAAAAAGGAAAAGAAATTAAGTTAATGTCACCCAGCTAGTAAGAGTTAAACTAAGTATGACATGAGATTGGTACAACCAGTATTGTTATCCCCATTTTATAGACAAGGAAACCAAAACCCAGAAATGAAGTGACTTGACCATGGCAACATGGCAACCATTAATTGTTGAAGACAGAATTTGAACCCAGGCCCCCATGTTTAGGTGCTACCCAAAACAACAACAACCAAACCAAAATCAGCCCTTCACTATGAAGAGCTCTAAGTTGCATGATTGTTTTTTAAGGATGTTTCATTAAACATCAGTACTTCTAGAGAAAGGAACATCCCTAATTTCCAGGTTCCCTCTTTCTACTATGCAATTTTTCCAACTGAAGGCATGCTGATCCAATCAGAGGATTACATAAAACCCAAAGGGATAACTAACTCTTTGATGGCCAAGTCAGGATCCAAAAATATTTTTTTTAGCCTAGGGAAATGGGTTGAACCTAATAACGTTAAGAGAGTAGGAATAAATATAAAGTCCTGCATATAGGTTGCAAAAAGTCAATTGCACAAGCAAAGACAGAGGATTTGTGGCTAGATAATAGTATATATGAAAGAACTTTAGGGGTTTTAGTGGAATGTAAGTTCAACGTGAGCTCAAAGTGTGAAAAATGATTTTTAAAAAAGATTGTTTGATCATAGGCTACATTCAAAAACTATGTAGAATGAAGCAGGTGATGGTACCATTGCCCACTGCCCTCAGCAGACTACTTCTAGAACTGTGCTCAGTTCTAGGACCTACATTTTAGGAGAGAAAATAATAAGCTAGAATAATTTCAGAAGATAGCAACTAAGATGATGAGAGGGCTGGAGAGAAGAGTAGCTCCATGAAAGCAGGAACCCAATCTAATCTAAACGTCGCATCCTTTCCAGCACAAAGCACAGCATGAGAAAGTGGAGGCCATACCCACAGGGTATTTGGCAGTCAAAGGGAAAAGTCTGAGGCCCTTTGAAGTGAAGGCTTAAGTGAAGCGTTTTTAAGAGATAGGTTGATCTGGGAATGTTTGTAAGGTAGCATAGGAGACAATAAAAGGTCCAAGATGAAAGATAAAAGAGATACAGGGAGAGAATAATCAGTGGGGCAAAGTTCTAGATGAGAGAGAGCATGAATAGAAGAGGTGACCTTTCCCAGGAGAAGGGCCACCTCTCCCTCAGAGGCTGGAGCAAAGGGGTAGAGGATGAAGGTAGAGAAAGGGTTTTTTAGGTATGGAGTAGGGGCAATGAGAGGGCTTAACATGAATTTTTCTCACTACCGTAGTAGGTGAGGACGTCTGCTGACAGTGGTAGGAAGTACTGAGAGTCTAAGGAGGGAAGAGACATTTTGGAACAGCTAATGAGAATTATAGGATAATGATAATGAAAATAACAGTCCATCAAGAAAGAACAAAGCGATCTCCATGTAGCAGTGAAAGACCAGTTAGGATTAGATAATGTGAATTTGTGCTGAGCTCAGTCAGCTGAGTGGTGGTATGACTTCCTTAGGCAATATTCAGAACCTAAGTATTTGAGTAGAAGAAGTGACTGGACCAGAGGTCACACAGCTAGTGAGTGTACGAGATTCATGGGGTGTTCAGGGAGGACTAGCACCTCTGCTATAAGGGCTTGCCAACCACTTTTCAGGGCTACTCATTGACTTTTTGTGACCTAACTCTCACCTATGGTTCCAAGAAGCTGTAGCATAAGCAGCAGTCATATCCCAGAAAACTCTGGGCTGATGGGCTAAAAACCAGGTTGAGGGTAACTGACAGGCTTTAGGCTCATCAGTGAGTTAAGGGACTATCTACCCTAAGCATATGAAGACACCCCCCCAGGGGATGAAGGTAGAATGGGCATATGAAAACAATTTGTTCCAATGACCATGAAGATGGTTGAAGCAAAACACTGTGGAGTGCTTAGAGCTTGGTCAGAACTTGAAGATGCCAAGGTCATCTACTGCATCCTGGGCCAACCCTCACCAGAGTTCCTGACTTTTATCTTGCTACTGGGACTTCCATGTCTCTCGACGAGGAAGTGAGGCTTACTTAAATCCAATTCATGCACAAGTCAAGCCCACTCCATGATGTCATTGGTCCTCTTTGAAAATAAAGACAAACAACAGAGAAAGTGGATGGTGGGCTAATCCAGGGTTGAGGATTGCTAAAATATAATGATAGAGGAATGAGAAGTCAAGAGACAAAAGTGGAGGATAACAGTTAACTATAGAGTTGGGGTTTTTGAATGGAGGAAAATTAAGCCAAAGTAGGGGAAATAGACTGGGAATACAAAGAATCATTAGAGATTAGAGGTTGTCTGTCGTGAGGACAGAGAATGGGTTTAAGAATTAATTTCAGGGAAAAATGGAAGGACAGGAGAATCAAATCAGAGAGGAGACTGCTAGTGTTCAAAAACATGGGACTGGCATAGTTATGGGTGATGGCCACATCTAAGGTATGACCATTTCTGCAGCTGAGACAGAGCGAAGATGCAGGTCATGGGAGTTGAAAGTACCCTAAAAGTAGTCTCTGCTTTAATGACCAAAGGATATGCCTCATTGCCTCTAGGGTAACATAAAGCCCTAGTGAAATTGGACAAAATTTCATGAAGAGGATGGGACTTCAGTTTGACCTTGAGTAATCATTAGACTTTAGAAAGGTGAAAATGAGTGCAGCAATGGAAAGATGAGACAGTGAGAAGTTTTGTTCACACACTCCAATTTGCCCCTCCCTTACCCTACTTAGATGGATTTCCTGGTACAAACTCTCCTCTGCTCTGGGAAATTTTATCAAAAGGTTTGTAATTCTGTGTGTGTGTGTGTGTGTGTGTGTGTGTGTCCTGTCTGTCTGTCTCTATCTCTTTCTGTCTCTCCCTGTGTATCTCTCTCTCTCTGTGTGTCTCTCTCCCCGTGTGTGTCTCTATCTCTACCTATTTGTCTCTCTTTGTCTCTATGTCTCTGCCTCTGTATCTGTCTCTGTCTCTCTCTGTCTCTGTCTCTCCCTCCCTCCCTCCTTTCTTCCCTCCCTCCCTCTCCCCTCTTTCTCTCAGCTGCCTCCTCCAAACACTCCTTCCCAGGAAGTATACCCAGAGAAGCAAATGCCTGTGGTTAACACTGTTTATAAATACAAAGTAAACATTTAAAACAAAGAAAGGTTAACAAACTTTTCCCACTTCAAGAAAGCCTGAGGAGAGAAAGGAGTTACAGAATTACCACCTTGGGGTCTGTAGTCTAGGGATTTGTAGCAAAGCAGCCTCTTTTCCACCACCCTTGAGTCCTGGTCACTCGAGGTGATGGATGTCTCTGTCCAGGCTTCCTTTCTCCCAACTCCTCTCAGCTGCTTGGTCTATCTTCTGTACTTCTATGTATCTTGTTTGGAGCTGGGTTCTTCTTCCAGTCTGACTCCTTCATGGACTTACTCAAAGTGACCTCAGTAGGCAGCTGTCTTATCCATCACTTCCACCTCTCCACTTCAGCTGCAAACTTTGCCCGGATTACCAAGGTGCTCTTTTAGAAAAAGCATGAATCCTTAACTAGGCAGAAGTTTTCCAACTCTTTTCCTCTAAAGGAGCTCCTTAGGTCTGAAGTCTATCACCTCCCAAGTACAAAGTGGGAAAGCAAGGTCATCTCATGATGCTAATGCCCTTTAGGTTTTAGTCTCTTTTATCACAACTCATCCTGGTACAATGCTGGGCACCTCATTATAATTTACAGTGCCTACCCATTACAATTACCAAACTTCATCTCTGCAAATTAGGTCATACTCAGACAATGGACATGTATCCAGTAATCACTGAACACCTCAGGGTTACAGGGTTCTCCACCATTTTTTAAACTCTGTCTGTTCTGTTGGTCTAGGCAAAGAAATGGGTACAGAAAAAGTAGAGGCAATGATCTATGCTTCAGAGGCCAGTTAATTATCTCTTCGGCTACATTTCTATTTCCTTGGCCTTTTCAAACCATTGAAGCAACACGATCTCTCATTTCCTTTTCAAGGTGTGAAAGGCTCCCTTCAGATCTAAAAAAGGGTTACCCTTTACAAGGTGCAAATGTAATATGAGTGGGGCAGTCCCTTAGGTGGATAAAAGTGACAGCTCAGGAAAGTATTTGATGAGTTTCTCAAGCTGTCTTTGTGGACTAGATAGACTGGAAGATAAGATAGTCTGGAAAGATCTGGAACTGGGTAAATGACAAAACTCAAAAAAAAAATCATTGATGGGTCAGTCAACATGGTATAAAATCTCCAAAACAGTGCCCCAGTACCTTTCCTTAAGCTGGTGCTGTTTGTTATTTCTTTCTATGCCCTGGATAAAGGCACAGATAATGGGATTTTCAAATTTAGAGAAGCTAATATGGTGTTACAGAGCTAGAATCCAAAAATCTTTTGACATTCTAGAGCATTTCACCACATCAACTAGGATCAAAATTCTAGGGATAAATGTAGTCTTCCATTTGGATTGAAAAAAAAACCAGATACACAAATACAAGATGAAGGATTGGCATCTGAAAAAGCCATGAAGATTTTAGTAGACTAGAAACTCAATACGAGTTAACAGTATGCCATGGAACTCAAAAAGCAAATGGGATCTTAGCCTACATTAGGAAAGGCTTTTGACAGACAGGATGAGCTGAACATCCAGAACCAGGGTGATGATAGTTATGCTTTAGGCTGTCTTAGACCACATCTGCAGTGACATGTTTGGTCCTGGGCATCACATTTTCAGGTTTTAGAGGACTTGCAAACAATCTGGAAATGTTGACTCCAGAAAAGAGAAGACTTAGAGTAATATTATAGTTGTCTTCAAGCATTTGAAGGGATGTCATGTGGAAGAGAGATTCAATTTATTCTGCTTGGATCTAGAAGGCAGAACTAGGAGTAATGAATGGTACAATTGCAGGAGGTCATTTTTGATGGTATGCAAGGAAAAGCAACAAGTAGAAATGTCTCCACTGGAGTAAGCTACTGTGAGGAGATGGTGGGTGAGGGACCAAGAAGAAACCCAAGCATTTAAGGATCACAAGTCAGGCAGGTTATTACATACTCAGACATGCAACTGTTGGGTTTCCCCAACCCTTTGGCCTTCTAGGCAAGCACAGGGGGTAGCATGGGTGCATGAAGTGATGCTTACCCTGGGAGTGAGCACAGAGAGCTAGGTCTCTGTTCTTCCATCTGATGCTCTTGCTTCTAAGATTTACAAGCACTGCGTCAGAGAGGGATCTTACGGGAAGTCAATCAGTGGGTGTCTTGGACTTTGACCCTCTTTATCAATCACAAGGGCACTGTGATTAAGAAAGTTTGCTTAAAAATCCTGTAAAATACTATTGATTAGAGAAATGCAAATTAAAACAACTCTGAGGTACTACATCACACCTATCATATTGGCTAACATGACAGAAAAGGAAAACAATAAATGTTGAAAAAGATGTGGGAAAATTGGAACACTAGTGCATTGTTGGTGATCCAACTATTCTGGAGAACAATTCGGGACTATGACCAAAGGGCTATAAAACTGTCCATACCCTTTGATCCAGCAATATCCCTACTAGGTCTGTATCCCACAAAGATCATAAAAGGGGGAAAAAACCTATGTACAAAAATATCTATAAAAGCTCTTTTTGTGATGGTAAAGAATTGGCAATTGAGGGGATGCCCATCCCCTCAAGTTGTGGTATATAAATGTAATGGAATACTATTGTGCTGTAAGAAATGATGAGCAGGCAGACTTCAGAAAAGCTGGAATGACTTGCATGAACTAATGCTGAGGGAAGTGAGCAGAACCAGAGAACACTGTACACAGTAAGTAACAGCAACAATGTGTGATGACGAGTTTTATTATTATACTTAGCCCTTCTCAGCAATGCAACGATCAAAGACAACTCCAAAAGACTCATGAAGGAAAATGCTACCCACATCCAGAGAAAGAATTATGGAGTCTGAATGCAGATAGAAGCATACTATTTTCTTTCTTTTGTGGATTTTTCTTTCTCATGGTCTTTCCCTTTTATTCTGCTTCTTCTTTCACAACATGACTAATGTGGAAATATGTTTGATATGATCATACATGTATAACCTCTATCACATTGCATGCCATCTTGGGGAGGAGGGAGTAGCGGAAGGGGAGAAATTTTAGAACACAAAAATCTTATAAAAGCAAATGCTGAAAACTACAAATAAATAAATAAAAACACAGTTTGCTAAACTAATTACAGCAAGGACAACTTTGAATTTGTTGCCTCAGTGAAGCTGATCAAACCAGTTATTGACTACATGGGAAATTCCTGGTATATAGGTAGGTCAATATATAATCAAATGTGTAGTCACTTCTATCAGTCAGGGATAGTCCAAATCCTTACAGCTCCCTCAGGAATGAGTGGATTCAGAGGGGGTCTTCAGTAACAGACTGAATGCCAATTTTGTCCAGACTGGCGTTGAGGGCATTCCTACTCAGGTAAATGTTGGATCAGATGACCTCTACGGTTCCTTCCAACTTCCCTCATCGTCAGACACCAGAGGAAAGGAGTCTGGTGTGGGGTGGGGGTGGGGGAGTAATATTAAGAGGTTTTCCAGAAGAAGAGAAAAAGACCTCTGGTAGATGGTCCTAATTTTCTCAAGAAAGTAAGAGATGAGGTCTTAGAGGGTAGGGAAAAGGATTAGTACTTAGAGACTGGAGGATGAGAAGAGAAAGTTTAGAATAGTCAAGTTTGAATCATGAGATAGGAAATCAATCAAAGAGAAATTAAAGAATTGCCTGATGCATTCAGAGTCCAGTTGAGGTAAGACAATATAAAATTGTAGTGAACCCAGTTCCACAGTTTTCTGATTCTGTCTAGCTTTGTTCAGAAGCATGTGATTAGAGCAGAGGAGTCTGGTGGTGATAATCATTCAGGGCTGGGATTTGGCAAGAAATGAATGGGAATAGGGAAAAGTGATGGTAATGATAGTGATGATAGAAATAATGATGGTCATGATGAAAAAGATGCCTGGTGATAGTGGTGATGATGGTGGTGATAATGGGGGTGATTGTAGGGTAACAATGGTGACAGCATATACTAATGACCTGCTCTCTATGACTTTGCCTCTGGAGTACAAGTTCTGGTGAATTCTACCAAGCTGGGAGGGCTCTAAATGATACACTTCATGGTCTGTCTTCTAAGGACCAGCTTGGTTAAGCAAAGAGAGGCTCATCCTAGAGCACTAAACACCAGGGAATTAATTTAGGCCCTAGCAATTCATGAAACTCCATGATATGGATATATTTGATTATATTCTGATATGGAAGTTTTATTCTGTGTTGGTGGAGAGGAAACCCCTTACAGATTAAATCATAGATTTTTAAGAGAAGTATTATAGGTACTTATATACATCCTAGGGAAGCTAAGTAACACAATGGATAGAGCACTAGGCCTAGAACCTGGGTTCAAATTCAGCCTTAGGCACATACTAGTTGTATAATTCTAGACAAGTCACTTAACCCTGTCTGCCTCAGTTTCCTCATCTGTAAAATGAGTTGGAGAAGGAAATAGCAAACCATTCTAGTATCTTTGTTAAGAAAAGACCAAATAGGGTCACAGAGAGTCAGATACAACTGAAACAACTGAACAGCAACAAATGTACATCTTATAACCCCCTACTGAAATATAAACTTCTTGAAGGAAGGAATTGTGTCTCATTTCATCTTTGTAGCCATAGTGATGATCACTGCCTATTGTAGGCAATTATTAAATGTTTTGTCACATTAAATCATTGAATGATAATGAAGGTGTGCAGTATTTATGAAGGTAACGAAAGTGTTGGGATGATGGTGGTAGTGATGTTGATGACAGTGGTGGTGAGAGAGGTGACAGAGATGGTGATATCAATAGTAATGATAATGACAGTGATGACGGCAATGGCGGCAACATTGATCATGCCAATGGTGATGATAATGATGGTGCTGACAAGGATTGATATAATATTGATGGTACAGTGATTATGAACTTAAGGGTTTGGAAGCACAACTCCATCATTAAAGCTTATACAAGGGAAGTGATGTGGCATAATATAACGATAACTGAATTAAGAGTTTAGCTCTTTGGGTTCTAGCTCTCACAATGCCATTCATTAGTTGTATGGCATTAGGCAAATCACTCCCCTTTTCTAGGTCTCAGTTTCCTAGTCTGTAAAATGAAGATCTACTTATGATAGTAGTTGTACCAACACCGATTTCAGAAAACACGTAACAACACAACTACTCTAAATTCAGTGATGTTTTTAAATAAACGTGTAATTAATTTATTTCAATAGCACCTACGCATATTTGAAAAGTAGCAAGTATCTCACAGGCTTGGGGATCACTGAATAAAAGGCTCTCTCAGATCCCGTACAACTCAAAATTTCTGCTGAAGGAATAAAGACAACAGAGCAGCACTGAGTCATCCTGAGAGTTCCTGAGGCAGGTGCTCCTGCACTGACTGCTATGGCTTGCTCCATGTCACCACGCTGGAGAAGGCCCCCAGTGGCTCATCATTCAAGATTTGTTGAGGACCCACAATGGGGCCCTCAAAACAAGCTAGCCAATGCATAGATGGCAAGTCCACTGTGCGCCCAGCCCTTTAAAGGAAGCCCCTATTTTAATGAAAGAGACAAGATGCCTCCCTGGAAAGCACCCTCAAGAGAATAAATGTGCTTTGCAAACAAAAGATAATGATACTTCACGTCTGTTGAGATTTACCATTTTAAAGACACTTTCACAAGTATTATCTCATTTGATCCTTGCTATAAGTCTGAGAAATACAGGATTCGGAAGTTGAATAGACATATATTCAAACCCCCTCACTTTACAGGTAAGAAAACTGAAACCCAGTGACAATGAATGACTTCCTCTGGGTCACACAGGTCATCCAGAACTAGCCTTGGTACCTAGGTTCTCAGAATTTGGTACTCTTTCCATTATACCACATAGTAAGGCAGACATACCAAGTATTAGTACATAGATGTTTGATAGATGAGAAAACTGTGGGCAAGAAAGATTAAGTAATTTGCCAAAGGTCACAAAACTAGTAAGTGCATTAACGGAGCTGAACGAGAAATTCTGGATCCTGGACTGAATTTCATTTTGGGTAAGAAGGCATCCCATTTCCTAGAGAATCTAACTTAAGCCTCCACAGCATAACTGATGACTTCTGACTCTCAGGAGAAGGCTAAGTGAGAGGACAGCATGAAAACAGAGAGAATTGAGCTCCAAAACAGCAGCCCCATAGCAATGGATCACTTAGGGTTGGTAGCCTGAGGCTGAGAGAACGGGAGTAGCATTATGTGCCTCAGAGATGGTGGCACTGGAGGATGATAATAGGAAACAAGCAATAGCCCCCTCCATGTCATCTCCCTTTGGTGTTCTGCACTTAATATTTGACCCACCCTAGTTACATCTTCTGACTCCAAGTCCAGTGCTTGTTCTTAGCACATTTTAGCATCCCAGAACACAACCCATGAGTGAAGGAAATAGTGAGGAGGTGCTGGCAGTGGAATTCCAGGGGATTTGGGTAGAGGTTACCTGCAAACCACTGAAAATGATGTCCAACTATGGGCCTGTCACCTTGGGGGCCAGTAGCCATCCTTCTAGAATGGACTTCCAGCTGGTTGATTCTGATGAGTCAAATTGGAAGACCTAGTTCTGAAAGCTGAGAACCTCAGTAAAGGCAGAGTAGAAGGGATGATCTTATGGCCACACTGTCCCCATTCCCACCCCCTAACCTCCAACAAGGTATGATGGAATGGTGGAAAGGGATGCAAAATGTGCTCCTCTGGCAATGTAACCACTCTCAAAAGGGATAGAGGGTAGAGTCAATTAGGAAAGGGCATGGGGGGCGCGGGGGAGGGTTAGGTGCAGATTTTCTCCTCCTGAGAAAATCTTGACTTTTCCAGAAAGTCTTGGCTGAGAAACCCCCGACTTGATAAGTCAGCAGCTCAGGGTCGGAGTAATTGCTTTCCTGGAAACGAGACGCTGGTGAAACTCATTTGGTGCCCGTGTCACAAAGGATACTTCCTGTTATTCACTTATGAGACAGTGAAGTTGTATCTCCTCTTCTCACTGTCTCTGCAGAGTTGTCCAAGGCATTGCTTACAGAACCACAGGATTGCGATCTGGATAGGGCCTTGAAAATCATCTAACCATACTCTCACTTTATACTCAGAAAGTAGGCAGAGATCTGGACTTGGAATCAGGAAGACCTGAGTCCAAATCCAGCCTCAGATATTTACTAGCTTTGTAACTCTGGGGAAGTCTTTAACCTCTCCCACCATCAGTTTCCTCATCTGTAAAATAGGGATAATAATAGCATTTGTAAAGCACTTTGTAAACCTTAGAGTGCCAGTAATTATTAATATTATTACTGTACAGAGGAAGAAGTGAGGGCTCAGAGAAGAAGAGCATCTTTCCTAAGGTCACACAGGCAATACATGGAAGAATGAGGATTCAAACCCAGATCCTCTGCCCCCAAAGTCAGAACTCTTTCCATTACACCATACTGATTTTCTATACACAGGAAAAGGGAACCAGCTGTTCATCATTTCCCAGGAGACAGCAGAGGAAATGGTCTTGGAATCTAGTAGGAAAGATTTATAGAATCATAGAGTCTCAGAATTTAAAGGGACTTCAGAAGTCACAAAGTCCATGCCTGAATAGGATTTGCCCTTACAATATCCTCAGGACGTGGTCACATAGTCTCCACTTGAAGACTTCCAGTGATCAAGACTTCACTTCCTCCTGAAGCTGCCTGTTCTACAGTAGAAAGAACACTAGACTTAGAATCAGAGAATCATCAGTTTAGAGCTGAAAGAGACCCTAAAACTCATGAAACAAAACCATCTTATTTTACCCAAGAAGTAATAGGCCCAGAGAAGTGGACAAGTGACTTGCCCAAGGTCACACAGTCAATAAGTATCTAAAACAGGATCTTCACTTTATCTGCTATTAAATTTCAGCAGTCTGTCAACTACACCATGCTGCATCTTGAGTCAGAACAAGGAGCATCTGTTAAGTGCTTATTATGTGCCAGGTCATGTCTGAAGACCTGGGTTTGAATCTAGGCTCTGATGCTACTAGCCGCAACTCTTGGCAAATTAATTCACTTCTCTGAGCCTTGGCTTCCTCACCTGTAAAATATGCTGACTACTAGATAATCATTAAGATCTCTTCTAACTCTGACTATAAGTTGCAGGGCAGGTGGGATCTTATCTCGTTGGTAAAGGTCCCTATCCCTCTGTACCCCAGCTATGATACTCATGCTTCTGTGATTCTGAAAGTTTTGTTAAGTTTTTCCTTACACTGAACTGAAATCAGTGTCCTTACAACTGCCCCACAATACATTGCTCCTAGTTTGGTTCTCTGTAGTCACACAGGACAAGCCTGGTACTTTCCCTCTGTGAAACCTACTTAGAGATAAGGATCATCTCTGGTCCCCTCAAACTGACTCTAGAGTGAACACCCTCACTTGTTTTGATCCATCCTCCTTTGCCATGGGCTCTGATCCCCTCCACACCCTCATCATTCTCCTGGGACACTCCCTTGTTTTGGACATCCTGTATCTCAATGCAGTCAAGTTCTTTGGACCACCCATCACCATCACACAGTTAATTCGTTTTGAGCTCAAAGTCCCTAAAGTCCCCAAGTCTTTTATTCAAGAGCTCTTGTCTAGTTGTCCAGCCCCCATTCTTATCTTACACATAAGTTGGTTTTTTGAGCCCCAGTACAAGACTACACATATATCCTTATTGGATGAGAGAGTGTATAGAAGAGTAGCCTTTTGGTGATTGGAGGACCAGCCTCAGAACCTGGATGACTGAAGTCCTAGTCCATTCCCATGCTCTCCCTCTTTATATCTCCCTAAGCTACTCTCTAAGACTAATAAGTTGTAGACCAGATGCCAGTCTGCAGAAAATGTTTCCTAATAGTATCCATCTACCCTGTCGAAATCACTGGTCTAGATACCCCCTTACCACCACCCCCCAAAGTCTATAAAATGTTTTGCAAATCTTAAAGCACCATATAAGTGTAAATTATTGTTATTAAATATCTAGGCTTCAGTTCTGCAGCATCATTCTTATTGCCCATATTTCTTTTTTTAAGATCACAAAGTGAGGACCAGTAATCACATTTTCCAGGTCTTTCAGTAGCCTGGGGCATAGTTTGTCTGGGACCTGTGACTTTAAATTATTGAGGACAACTAGAAACAGTTTATATTAGACCCAAGGAAGAACTTCTAGTAGTGGAAGAAGGGATTGACATTGACTGTGGGTAGATAGGTGGTATAGTGGATAGAGCAGTTGACTTGGCATAAGGGAGATCTAAGTTCAAATCCTGCCTCAGACATTTACTAGTTATATAACCCTAGACAAATCACTTAGCCTATCTCAGCCTTAGTTTCCTCATCTGAAAATGAAACAAGCAGACTCAATGACCTCTAAGTCCCTTCTAACTCTAAATCAACAATTCTATGCTCAATTCTTAAAAAGGAAATAGACTCTGGAAGGGTTTTTCCTAACTTTTCTCCTTCTCTCCATCTCTCCAGCACAAGTACATATGCTTCCTCTCACCCAGTCCTCCCACCCCATGAAGCCTTCCATAGCTACCCCATCCCCCAGTGATCTTTCCTTCCTTTCAACTCCTATGGTACTCATTTTTGTCTTGGAATTTAGGTTCTGGAGAACAGTCTACAGTGTTTTAGTGAGGCCAGCAATTCCCTCTGCATCTGAATCAGGATGCAAAGCAGTCCTTTGTCTCAAAAACTCAAGCACTAAAGTATAGGAGAACTATTCTTGTTCAGTCAACACTCACTGAACCACACAATTATAATAACCGAATCACAGCACTTTCCTCCATTAAAAATTCCGTTCCTGTGCCTCCTTGTGGTGTGGAAGCAATCTGGGTTCTCAATCAATTAATCAACATTTACTTAAGCACTAGCCAGGGATAGCCACTCTCCAGGGAACCGAGGATAAAAGACAAAATGTTCTTACCTTCAAGGAGCTTACATTCTAACAGGGGAAACATGTGGTATGTGGAAAAAATAAACACAAGATAGATGCAAGATAATGAGTGAGGCAGTAGAGGCATTAGCAGCAGTGGGTTGGGACTCAGTAAGGGACATAGGTACAAAGTAATCAATGAGTTATTTTAAAGGTAAGTAGGGAATTCTAAGAGGCCCCGGTAAGGACGGAGGGCATTTCTTGGAGGACAGCCTACCCAAAGGTCCACAGACCAGAGGAGCATCTGCGTGAAGAAGGGCAATAAGGTCACTTCGGCCAAACCACATGGAGTAAAAAGGGGAGCAATAATAACACTGGAAAGGTTGGAGCCAACACACAACAGTCTGTGTTTGTGAGCACAGACAATAATAATGGCTGACATTTACATAGCTCCTTACGAATTCTCAGATAAGCCTCTCTGGTAGGTACACCATTTTACAGTTGAGCTGTAGATTAACTACATAACTTGCCTATGATCACATAACCAGTAAATGTTAAAGTCAGGATTTGAACCCAGATCATTTATTCTCTTGAAGGCCACTTAATTTTTCTTTCTCTGAAGGAAACCATGTCACCCCTACTCAATAAACTCCAATAAACTTCCCTATCACCTCCAGGATCAAATACAAAATCTTCTGTTTGGCATTCAAAGACCTTCATACCCTCCTCCCCCTACCTTGACCTTTCCAGTCTTCTTCCACCTTTCTCCCCACCACATAATTACCCCTCCATACAGTGATATGGGTCTCCTGGATGTTCCATCTCTTGTTTGTGGACATTTTCTCAGGTTGTCCCCCATCCCTGGAATACTCTCCCTCTTTTTCTCTGTCTTCTGACTTCCCTGGCTTCCCTTAACTCCCAACTAAAATCCTATCTTCTACAGGATGTCCTCTCCAACACCTCTTACTTCTAGTAATTCTAGTAATCTAGAAGTAATTTTAATCATTTCCTATTTGTCTGGTATATAGCTTGTTTGTATATATTGGTTTACTTGTTACCTCCCCATGCTTATTCACTGATTTTTCTGTAAAATGAAGGCATTAGAAACAGATGATCTCAAAGTTCCTTCTGTCTCTAAATCATACGTTTGCAGGAATGAATGAATAAATTGGGTCAAGTTGTAATGAGCCTAGAATGTCAGGCTAAAGAACTTAGATTCCTTGTATTAGGCAGTGGTGATCCTATATAGGGTTAATTCAGCTTCTCTCACATCACATCAGTTGCAACACTGGGCTTAGAGCCTCATGGGCCCTGTCTCAATCTACCCCCTCCCTTTGTATATCAGCCCAGCTCAGCTGTGCTTATACCGGCAGCTGTGGCCCCTGGGGTGGGTGTTGGGTTTGGCAGGCCCACCTCCCAACTTGTTGAAAACAGAGTCTCCAGCAGATCAGATGTCAGAATGGGGTCAGTACATGAGGGTCAGAATGGGGCCAGTGCATGAGGGTCAGAATGGGGTCAATATATAAGGGTCATGGGTCATAGACTCTAAAAGTAGAAGAGTCCAACTCCCTAATTTCACAGATGAGGAAACTGAAGTAGAGAAAGTTGAGTTTACACCACTAATAAGGAACACCAATAGGATTCAAACTCACTCCACTGGCTTCAACTCCAGAGCTCTTTCTAATATACAACAACTCCCAGTTTGAGTCCTAAAGAGCTTTCCAGGCACTGAAGGTACCACCATGAAGGTCTTACTCACACTGTGATTATTGACCCTGTCCTCTAGTGTCCTATGCATTCCTTTTCTCCCCTTCTGTTGTCCAAGTCAAAGGGCCAGAAGGCCTGGGTTCCTGTAAGGGCACAATCACTTGTTGTATGACCTTGAGCAAGTCTTTTAACTGCAATGGGCCTCAGTTTTCCTATCTCTAAAAAAGAACAATATTTTCTACATAACCTACTCACAAGAATATTGTGAAGATCCACTGAGACAATAGACAAAGTACTTTTGTAAATTGTAAGGCCCTGTATAAATATTGCTATTATTAGTAACAGAAGTAGGGTTACGATGGCTTATGACATTATTACTCCTAAGAGTATTTACATTCTTAAAGTGGATTCCTGGAAGCCCTAGAAGACTCACAGAACTATTCTTTCATGGTGTGGGAGATAATTTTGAGCTAGGGAGGAGTGATGGGAAATGTGCAGCTGCCTAAGAGAACAGGAGACCACCAGGTGGGATCAACAGGATAAAATACAAATAGTATAATAATGTTAGAGCTTTAAGGGAACATAGAATGAGAGATCATGGGATATCAAGTTCAAAGGCATCTCAAAGTGTACCTAGTTCAATATATACAAGACCAGGAATAATCCCTATGGTACATGAGTAATTTTTCATCTAACTTCTCTTGAGAATCTCCATTGATGGAGAACTCACTACTTACCAAGACTCTGTATTTTGGGGAAGCTTGATTTTTAATACACTTACTGAAGACAATAAACCAGAAACTGCCCCCTCTGCAATGTCCATCAATGTCCTCAGTTCTACCCTCTGGGGCCAAGCAGAATAAATACTACTCTTCTTCCACAGGACAGTTCTTCAAATACTTGAGGACAGTCAACATGTCTCCTACCCTTAACTTCTCAACTCTAGACAAAATATCTCTAGTCTCTTCAACCAATGACATAATTTCCAGTTCTGGATATCCCTTTCTAGACCAGCTTAAGATTGTCAATGTCCTTCCTAAAGTGAGATACCTAAGACTGAACCCAACATGAGGATAGAAGGCAGTACAGTTGTCATTATCCTTATAGGCTGCCTAGTTCAATACAATTTAAAATCACATTAGCTTGTAGGGCAATATCACATGGTTGATGCATGTGAAATTTGCATTTCACTAGAAACCCCAATTCTTTTTCACAGGAACTGTTGTCTAACCACACCTCCCCTATCCTGCATGAGTACTGTGTACTTTTTTTTAAACCAAGCATCTGTTGTTGTTGTTTGGTCGTTTCAGTCATGACTTATTCTTTGTGACCTGACTTGTGGTATTCTTGGAAAAGGTACTGGAGTGGTTTGCTATTTCTTTCTCCAACTCATTTTATAGATAGGAACTGAGGCAAACAGGGTTAAATGACTTGCCCAGGGTCACACAGTTATAAGTGGTTAAATGACTTGCCCAAGGTCACACAGTTATAAGTGGCTGAGGCCAGATTTGAACTCAAGAAGATGAATCTTCCTGAACCCAGGCCTGGCACTCTCTGCACTGTGCCACTTAGCTACCTAATCTAAACACAGAACTTGACATTTGTTCCTGTTAAACTTCATCTCATTAGATTTGCCCCATTGTTGGACAGAGTCAAGATGGTAGAGAAAAAGCAGGGACTCACCTGCACTTTCCCAAATATCCCTTCAAACATCTTTAAATAACATTTCAAAATAAATTCTGGAGCAGCAGAACCCACAAAAGGATGGAGTGAAATAATTTCCCAGCCCAAGACAACTTAGAAGGTCAGCAGGAAAGGTCTGCCATACTGGGGTGAGAGTGGAATGGAGTCCAGCATAGGTAACACTCCAGCAAACCAGCAGCAAGACTTGGGAACAACTGAATTGGCAGCACTGACTTCTAAGATTTCTTAGCCCACAGATGATAAAGGGATCAGACAACTGGTCAGAAAGACATTACAGGGATCCCTTTGCCGGCATTGGGTGCAGGACTCTGTTGCATTGCCCATACATGGATCCAGGCCATAGTCCTCAGCTGCAGGACCAGAGCAAAAAGGAACACTAGCACACCAGAGCTTGTGGCTGCAGGGGAGTCGGGGCTGTGGTCACAGTCCCAGGGTGAAAAAGAGTGCTTGTGGTCACTCACAGACCAGAGCACAGGCTAGAAGAGTAGTAAACATATCTTTCCTTAGATCATCTCACCTAGGAATAACTGAAAACTTACATACCTCCAGAACTAGCTCTGAAGGCAGCTACGCAAATCACCTGAAACTTGGGCTGGTGCCCCCCCCACCCTGGGTGCAGAGCCTGATTTTAACATATAAAGTTAAAAGTCAAGAAACAGGGTGGAAAAATGATCAAACAACAATATAAAAAGAACCTAATCATAGAAAGTTACTATGGTAACAGAAAAGATCAAAGCACCAACTCAAAAGAAGAAAACGAAGTCAAAACTCCTACAGCCAAAGCTTCAGATAAAAATGTGAATTGGTCTCAGACTCGAAAAGAATTCTTGAGAGAGCTCAAAAAGCATTTTAAAATTTAAATAAGAGAAGTAGAGGAAAAATGGGAAAAGAAATGAGAGTAATGTAAGAAAATAAAAAAAAAAGAATCAACAGTTTGGTAAAGTAAGTACAAAAAAGACTGACGAAAGTAATACCCTAAAAAAAACAGACTAAACAAAGTAGTAAAAAAAAAAGTCACAAAAATTCACTAAAGAGAACTTTTTTATTTTTTTATTTTTTATTTACTTTCAGTGTTCTACAATCACTACCATATAACTTAGATTTTTTTCCCCTCTCATCCCCTTTTCCCCCTACCTCCTCGCTCCCTCCCCCGAGATGACATACAATTTTATATAGGTTCTACACATACATTCCTATTAAATACATTTTCACCATAGTCATGTTGCATAGAAAAATTAAGATGAATGGGATAAATCATGTAACAAACTAAAACGTAATACAAAAGAAAATGATCTTCTACATTCTGTGATTGAATTCCATAGTTCTTTCTCTGGAAGTGGAAGGCATCTTGCCTTAAATGACCATTGGGAAAGAGGAGAACTTTTTAAAAGCAGAATTGGCCACGTAGAAAAAGATGTGCAGCAATTCACTGAAGAAAAGAACTCATTAAAAAGTGGAATTGGTCAAATGGAAAAGGAGTTACAACAGCTCCCTGGAGAAAATAATTCTTTAAAAATTAGAATTAGGCAAGTGGAAGCTAGTGAGTCCATGAGGCATCAAGAAACAATAAAACAAAATCAAAAGAATGAAAAAATAAAAGAAAATGTAAAATATCTCATTGGAAAAACAAGCTGACCTAGAAAACAGATCCAGGAGAGAAAATTTAAGAATTACTGGACTACCTGAAAGCCATGATCAAAAAAAGAGCCTAGATAATCATCTTTCAAGAGATTTTGTAGAAAAACTGCCCTGATATTCTAGAACCAGAAGGTAAACAGAAATGGAAAGAATTCACTGATCACCTCTTGAAAGAGATGCCAAAATGAAAACTCCTAGGATTATTATAGCCAAATCCCAGATCTCCCAGATCAAGGAGAAAATATTATAAGCAGTCAGAAAGAAACAATTCAAATATTGTGGAGCCATAGTCAGGATAGCACAAGTGCTATATTAAAGGACTGGAAGCCTTGGAATATGAAATTCTGGAGGGCAAAGGAGCTAGGATTACAACCAAGACTAACCTACCTAGCAAAACTGAGTATAATCCTTCAGGGGCAAAATGGATATTCAATGAAATAGAGGACTTTTAAGTATTACTGATGAAAAGACCAGAGCTGAATAGAAAACTTGACTTTCAAATACAAGACTCGAGAGAAGCTTATAAAGGTAAAGAGGAAAAAGAAACCACAAGGGATTCAATAAGTTTTAACTGTTTACATTCCTACACAGGAAGATATTTGTAACTCCTAAGAACTTTATCATTATTAGAGTAGTTAAAAGGAGTATATATAGACAGAGGACATGGTTGGGAGTTGAATATGGTGGGATGATATCTAAAAAAATTAAATTAAAGAGCAAGAAAAAGAAATGCACTAAGAGATGTGGGAAGGGAGAGGTACTATGGAACAAATTATCTTACATAAAAGAGGCACAAACAAGTTCTCACAATGGAAGGGAAGATGGAGGAGATGGAGGGCAGCACTTGAACTTTACTCTCATCAAAATTGGTTCAAAGAGAGAATAACATTCAGTTGGGCACAGAAATTTATCTTACCTATAGGAAAGTTGGAGAGGAAGGAAAAAAAGAGAAAGGAGGGGGCAGTGAGAAAAGAGAGAGAGCAGGATAAATAGGGGGGAAATAGTATGGAGGGAAAAACACAGAATAATCATAACTACAAAAATTCTCATTTTCTCTGATAAAGGCCTCATTTTTCAAATATGTAGAGAACTAAGTCAAATTTATAAAAATAATAATCATTCCCTAAATAATAAATAGCCAAAGGATATGAACAGGCATGCTTTCAGATGAAGTAATCAAAGCCTTCTAGAGTTACATGAAAGAATGCTCTAAATCCCTATTGATTAGAGTAATGCAAATTAAAACAACTCTGAGGCACCACCTCACACCTATCAGATGGGCTAATGACAGAAAAAGAAAATGGCAAAGGTTGGAGAGGATATGAGAAAACAAGACACTAATATACTATTGGTAGAGATGTGAACTGATCCAACCATTCCAGATAGCAATTTGGAACTATGCCCAAAGGGCTATAAAACTGTGTATATCCTTTGACCTGCAATTCCAATAATAGGTCTATATCCCAAAGAGATAAAAAAAACAAAAAGGAGAAGGGCTTATGTATACAAAAATATTTACAGCAGCTCTTTTTCTGGTGGTAAAGAATTGGAAATTGAGGGGACACCTATCAATTAAGGAATGGCTGAGCAAGACGTGGAATATGATTTACGATAGGATATTATTGTATTATAAGAAATGATTAACAGGATGCTCTCAGAAAAAAAACCCAGAAAGACTTACATGAATGGATACAAAGTGAAATGAGCAGAACCAGGAGAAATTGTATACAGCAACAGCAATATTATATGATGATCAACTATGAATGATTTAGTCATTCCCAGCCATACAATGTTCCAAGACAATTCTGAAGAACTTATGATTAAAAATGCTATCCATCTCTAAAGAAAGAACTTATGGAGTCTGAATGCAGATCAAAGCATATTATTTAACTTTATTTTTCTTGGGTTATTTTTTTGGTCTGTGTTTTCTTTCACAACATGACTAATATGGAAATATGTCTTGCATGACTGCACATGTATATCCTATATTAGATTGTTTGCCTTCTCAATGAGGGGGGATGGGAGGGAAGGAGAGATAAAGAGGGAGGGAGGGAGAGAGAACTTGGAACTCAACATTTTAAAAAATGGAAGTTCAAAATTGTTTTTACATGTAATTGAGAAAAAATAAAATTTTAAAAAATTGTCCCATTGTTTTCACCTGTTGGGCTCTTAATTCATCTGTCCCTTTTCTTAGCAAATTTGCTAAGTGCACCCTTAACTGGGTCATTGACAAAGATATAGAACCAGGAGCACTCTACAGATTTTCTCCTGTGTGACACTGATTTACTATTGGCATAGAAGCACTACTCTTTGAGGCCAGTTCAACCATAAGATGTGTTCTAATTTTGCTGTCTGCTAGAATTGGCCATTTACAAGGGCACTTCCACATGCCTGTTGAAATTACTCTCTTTCTTCAAAGCCTAGCTCAAGTGTTTTTCCTCCTCCATGAAGCCTTCCTTGTTCTCTCCATCCCTTCCCCTCCCAAGTAGTCTTTTCTTCAAATTTTCCTAAAGTATTTTATCTGGATCTCTCCTTTGTCCATCATATTTTTCTATTTATTTTCAAACCTGTCATATGCTGACCCATTCCTATTGTAGACAACATTCTTTGAAAGCAGAAACTAAGTTATATTTTATCTTTGGATCCTCTCAAATTAATCAAGCATTTAATTGCATTTAATAAATGCAATAGCAAGTATTTATTAAGTACCTACTATGGGGTGTATAGGGTGTTCAAGGAGGACTAGCCCCTCTGGTATGAGGCCTTGTCCAACGCTTTTCACTGCTTTTGGTATTCACCTGTCACCCAACTCTCACCTGTGGCTCCAAAAACTGTATGTAGCACATGCAGTGGTCACACCATGGTAAAAACATCTAGGTAAATGGTCTAAACCAGGTTGAGGGTAACCCAGTAGGCCTCAATACCACTGGTGAGTTAGGGGGATGCCTACCCCAAGCATGTGAAGACTTCTCCACTCCCCTGCCCTGAGGTGAGGGGTGGGGATAATGGGAGGATGAGAACAACTTATTCCAACAGGCAGGAAGGCAGCTAAAGCAGGTGCTATGGAGAACTTAGGGCTGGTCAGACATTGAAGACACCAAGATCATCCACTGCATTCCAGGCCATCATCAGTCATCCTGACTTTGTCTTGCCATTGGACTTGAAGTGTTCTGAAAGAGAGAGTGAGGCTGATGACTTTGTGCAACTCTGTTTCATTGAATTTATGTTCAAGTCAAGATATCACCCCATGATATCACTAGTCCTCTTTGAAAACTGAGTGTCAACTACATACCAGCTACAATGCTAGGCATTGGGGATACAAAGACAAAAATGAAAGGAGGTGATGGTCCAGTCAGGGATGCCAAGCACATAGAAGGCACTTAATAAAGGTCTGCTAAATTTGAATGTGTAGTGCTACTCTAGCACCCTTTAAAAAAATCAAATCTGCTCTTTTTGAAGAAGGTAATATAATCTTCCAGAGTGACAGGTGGACAGCTTCACGAACAGAAAGACATGAGTTCAGGTCCCATTTCTAACACATGGTTGTGTGACCTTGGCAAGCCACTTAACCTCTCAATGTCCCCAGGCTCCTCTCTAAAGTTCTATGCTACAGAACACTTGGCTATCCGCACTGGAAGAGGGCATTTCTTTGCCAGAAGCTCCCTATACCCAGAAAACTACAGGTCCAAACCAATACCCTCCCAAAGGTATCATCTAGTCATGATGAATCCCAAGCCCTGTCCACCAAGTATCCACAATTACTGATACCCATCTGACCCTATTACATTTCAGTGTAGAATTCACTTCATTTTTTAGTCACTCTTTGTTTGCATATAGACATCTGGGGCCATGCAGATTATTACTCCCCCTCTTCCTGGGGTAGAGGTGAGGGCAGAATAACCTAGTAACAGAGACCTGCCCTCAAACCCTAAAGACCAGGGTGCAAGTCTCCTTTCTGATGTAGATTGGATGTGTGACACTGGACAAGGGTCTTCCCCTCTCAGTGGCCCAGGCACTCTCTAGGACTCTCTAAGACTGTAAGTGGCAGAGAAGAGACCATCCTACAACTTTCTCACTGTAGAGTTCCCTATACTAGGAGTGGGGAACCTGTGGCTTCAAAGCCACATGTGGTCCTTTAGGTTCCCTTTGACTGAACCCAAACTTCACAGAACAAATCAGGTTCCTTCCTCCTGCCCTATTCCAATAAAATTACAAGTCTAGTCCCTTCCCCTATCCTTCCTGGGTGAGCAATATTGAATGGCAGAATATAGAACACAGAAGATTAGAGCTAGAAGGACCTTAGAACACAGAATGTCAAAACAAAAAATGTAAACTATAAGAACTGTAAGGAACCTTAGTAGAATGTAAACTCCTTGGGGCAGAGCTATTTAGTGGATATCCCCATCACTTTGCAACATGCCAGGCTCATTAAATACTTGTTTCGAAGTTGAATTAATTTAACTAGTTAAGAATATTAAAGATAGAGGGCCAGAGCTAGAAATACTTTAGATGTTATCTAGTCCAAGCCCCGCCCCCCTCCTTTTTTATAGATGGGGAAATTAAGATCCAGTGAGCAGAAGGAACTTGCCCAGGGTCAGTCTCCTTCTACTAGGACCTTGCTATGAGTGTTGTGACCTTGTGAATTATTTGCCTTGCAAGGAGGCCCAGAAGGATCATAGAATTTTGAGGTGATCAAGTCCAAGTGAAAGGGAAGAGAGGTGGGATGTTCTAATGTATCCTGTAAATAGTCAAACAATTAGCCAAGAGCCGTCATTAAAGTTGCCTTGCTGAAAATAGCCTCTCAGACTCAAGGAAATATTTTGCCCCTGTCTTAATTCCCACCAAAAGGAAAAAAATAATAAACAATCCCAAATCCCAAAGAGGCAAGAATCCAAAAAATTTAAAAAAGAAAAAATCTGGCCTCCCACTGAGAAACCCAGTTTTTCCTTTCTTTTGGGGCCAGGAAGATCAGTACAAATGACTCCCACCCTTTTCCCAGTGTCTGCATATTTAGGGTTTGATGCTGTTTAGTCCATGGGGCACAGGCGTAAATGACCCACAGGAGTGGGTAAACAACTTCTCTCCCTGAAGGGCTTCTAAGGACAGTGTGACCAGTAGAAAGAGCTCTGGAACTGGAGTCAGAAGAACCGGGCTCTAGGCAAAGAGAGAGCAGTGTAGTGGAAAATGGACTGGATTTGAAATCAGAAGAGTCAGATTAGCATCATACCCTTGAAACTTGCTTTACTGTGTGACCTTTTGCAAGGCCTTAGCCTCTCTGAACCTCACTCAGTCCCTCATAAATAAAAGAGGTAATTTCTAAGGTCCCCTCATGATTCAAAATCCTAGGAGCATAGCTCTGTCATCACTAACTCACTGTGCTGACCATCGGCCATCACAGTCACATTCAATTCAACTCATCAAGAATTTGGTTCAACAAGGAATTAATAAATCCGCTGATAAGTATCTATCAAGCATATATTTTGTATTAGGTACCGTAAATAGGTAAAGACACAAAGAAGAAACCAAAATGGCTCCTGATCTTGAGGATCTTACATTCTATTGGAGGAAACAATATGTATGTAGATAAGTGAGGAGACTGAATGTGCTTTCTGGTCCCTTCTAGCTGCCCAGTGATCTATCTCTGATGAGGCATGTTCCCTGTTGGAGGACAGGTGAGACCAGAGGATCTTGTTTGGTCCCTTGATCTCTATGATGGCAGCAAGGGGAGGGGAGGGAATTCCAAATAGAACTGACTACTGAAGAGGAGGAAAAGTCCCCTCTCCCTCTCTCTCTCTCTCCCCATCTGTCAAATATGTGACAGGATTCAGATAGGAGTAGTAGGATTTCCCAGGAGTCAGGGATGGGGAAGAAGAAGCTATTTCTCTTCCCTTCTCTCTTCCCCTTGGTAGCAATAGTGACTGCTCATAGAAAATAACAAGGGCATGTGCTTATCTAAGTGACCATGAGCCTGGCCCTAGCTGCCTCTTCCGCTTTGTGTTCCTATCCTCAAGAACAGGAAATTGAGCAGTAATTCTGAGAGTGATGTTTTCTGCCTCAGGGGAAAACTTAAGAGTTAGAGATCATGAAAGTTCTTGGGTCTAGGTGCTGGTCACCCAAAAGATGACCTTTGAAACAACGTCCCAGAGGAGATGAGTAATGCTTAGAGAACGATCCAAAGCCCTGGACTGGCTTGGCAGAAGACATGGACCTTGAGTAAGTTACTAGGAATTAAAGTTGGGGGAGGAAAGGGGAAAGGGAATAAGCATTTATCTAACACCTACTGCGTGCCAGGCGCTATGCTGTGTACTTTACAAACATTATCTCAGTTGAACCTCACAACAAACCTGCAAGGTAGGTGCTGTTATTATCCTCATTTTACAATTGAGTAAACTGAGACAAATAATGGCTACATGTTTTGCCCAGGGTAACACAGCTAGAACTTGTCTGGGACCAGATTTGAACTCATGTCTTCTGGATTCCAGACCCATTAAACCACCTGGTTGCCTCAAGGAGAAGGTGAGATCCCTGTTGACAGACCTACAAAGTGTTTTATGTTTAAATATTTTAAGTATCAACCTCAAAGAGAGTATAATAGGAATTATGGGTTATTGTTTCATATTTTAAGCATCTATAAATGTACGCTTACGAATATTTTGTATTTTATCATCTCTTTTGTGGTAGAGAAAATAAATAACTGTCCTATATCTCATTTACTTTGTACATTAACTTTCTAGAAAGGACCCTCTTAATCCTTTTTGGGAAGCCTCTAGATATGAGCCAACTCCAAGTTTTATTTAAGAGATTTTCCCCAGAATTACCAGGACAGGGAACATAATGAGTGGGAGAGTACAAGTGCCCTTTGTTGAGAGATCAGACTCCCTTAGAACTAAACCAGGTCTACCTGAGCTCAGAGAGTCCTAGAACTCAGAAAGGCACCTTGGTAATAGAAGGGCCTGGGCCAAACACCAGGATATAAGTCCTGATCATGCGACCACTGGAAGAGTTATATTCTCAGTTCCCTTGGCCCTATTCTAGAAGTAAACACATAATATGAAAAAAAGTAGATATGAGATAATGAGAGAAGAAGGCATAAGCAGGTAGTGGCGGGAGTGGAATTGGTAAAAGACTTCATGTGGTGCTTGAGATGAGTTTTGAAGGAGGCTATTGGCTCAAGGGAAAAAAAATATTGTCTCTGGAATAAGAGGATTTGGATTCAAGTCCTGCCCCTGATACTATCTATGTGATTTTGGGTACATCATTTAACCTTAATTTCCTTATCTATAAAATTAAAGCATTATAATGAATGGCTTCTGAAGTCCACAGGATTCTAAGTCAAGGTTAGGAGAAAGTACGTTCCAGGGCATAACGATAGGAGATGGGATGCCTTGGACAAAGGAACAAGTAGGACAATTTGACACTGAGACTCAGTGTTCCCACCCATGAAATGAGGGGAAGAGATTGGACTAAATGATCTCTAAACCCAATTCTACTCCTCAATTCTACGTCTAGCTGCGATACGCTCATCCTCATTAGGGATTACCCAACCTCTCTCTGGTCTGACTTCTATGGAGCCTGGATGCTCTTGGCCAGGCCTGACTCAGGACAGCTCAGTGGTTCAGGGTCAAGATAAGAACAAAATGATACACTCATTGATCATCTAACATTAAACAAAAGGATATTTACTTACCAACAGCATGGAAAGGATATCCAGCAAAAGCACTGGTTTATTCCAGTGCAGCTTCCCTCATTGTTCAACTGTGGACATTGTGCATAAAGACTAAGAATCTCCTGACTCCTCATCTGCTAAATGCTTTTTAACTTTGTTGCTGGAGATTGTTATTTGTTTTTAATTCTCTGGACTACCTTGAAACTGCCTTAAGAATTGTTTCTGGAGTGGTGATGGAGAGCGGGTGCAGACCGGGGAGCCGGCCTCGGCGGGAGAGTGTCCGGGGGTCCAGTCTGGCCGCACCTCCAGGGCCAGCACCGCCAGGCCTGCGCTGACCAGCTTGGCGCCCTCGTTGGTGTTGGGTGGAGGGCAGCCCGTGGAGACATATTCTCTGGCTGCTTCTAAGAGTCAGATACCCCAGAGGTGCAAAGAAGTGGAAATCCACAAGGCTCTCAACTCAGCAGGTCTAGAAAATGAATTGTACAAAACCACCAAACAGAGGCAGATGAAAACCATGGATCGTGCTATTAAGAAGAACATTTAAAAAAAGAAGCTACAAAGAATTGTTTCTATTTGAGAATATTGGAATGTGATTCTACTTCATTCATCAAGAAGTTATATTATTGGATAAGTCTTAGTCTCTTGGACCAAGCAAATATCAAGAAAAGTTTCAAAGCCTTTTATAAAGGACAGAAATAAGCATTTATTAAGCATCTAGTATGTTCCAGGCACCATGCTAAATGTTATGCAAATATCATCTCATTTGACCCTCACAATAACGCTGAGAGGTACGTGCTATTATTATCACCATTTTATAGTTGAAGAAACTGAACTTAAACCTAGGGTTATACTGCTGGTGTTTGAGGCCAAATTTGAACTCAGATCTCTGACTCCAGGCCCAGCACTCTATCCACTGCATCACTGAGCTGTCTTATTATTCCTTTCAGGGAAAAACTAGACTAGCTAATGTGGCAGCGGCCTCAGTAGATGCTCTTTCAGCTATACTAGGAGGAGGAGGAAAGAATGATTAATCTTTCGTATCCCATCATATCTTCTCTGACTCATTTCTGTATGGTACAGACAGCGTGGGAAGAAGTTCTTAACCTTCCATTTGATTTTAAGTTCCTGGAGGGCATGGATTGCCCTTTGCCTCTTTTGTGCCTGGTGCATAGCGCCTGGTACATAGTAGCCATGTAATAGATATTAACTGATGAATTGATTAACCTGGCTGAGATTCTAGAAAGGCAGCTGTGCTACTATGGGAAAGGGAAAGCCTTGGAGCTGAAAGAACTGGGCTCAAAATCCAGCTTTCTGGGTGGCCTGGCACAAAGTATTTATTTGTCTGGAACTCTGGTTTCCTCATATGTAAAATGAGAGAATTGGATTAGATGATCTCCAAAGTCACTTCCAGCACTAAATCCTACAGTTCTAACTTTGACACTTGCTAGACACTTTGATACTTGGACAAGTCCCTTCTCTGTGCCTCATTTTTCTCAACTGCATAGATGGCTTAGTCAGGGACTTTTAATGGTACCAGGATAAGTTGCTGTCAATAAATACCTTCCAGGATTTTCTTCTTGAAAATTCTCTATAGATAATGTATTCATTTCTATAGTGCTTTTGAATTAAGATATAATTGATAATTGGTAGATAAATAGATGATGATGATGATAAATAGATAGATGATAGATAATGCATTTATTAAGCATTTACTATGTGCTAGGTTCTGTGGTATAACACATAGCACTTCCCTCACAACAACCTTGTGAGATAGATAATATGACTATGGTTATTTCCATTTTACAAAGGAGAAACTGAACCTCTGGGAAATCAATCGATCAATAAACATTTATTAAGTGCCTACTATGTGCCAGGCACTGCACTAAAGTGACTTGTTCAGGGTCACACAACTAGCCAGTGTCCACAGTCAGAAGTCATAGGGCTAAGCCTTTCTTTATAGAAAGCTCAGAACTTTCAGAGCTTTTCAGATAACTCCATTTTTCTTCAGTAGTTGTGCTTGATTTTGATTCCACAGAACATCACAGCTCACCCAGTAGTGGCAATCCCCTGGCTGCCCTACCTCCTTTGTATCTTCTTCCATTAGAATATAAACTCCTTGAGGGTAGGGACTGTTTTTCTTTTTCTTATACAGCATAATACCTGGCATATAGTTGGTGATTAATAAATGTTTATTGAATTGAGTACGGGATTTATGACTGGAAGGGACCTTAGAGAGCATCTAATCCAACCTCTCCTGAGAGCAAAGTACTCCTACTGGGAGCTGGACTAAATGATCTTGGTTCATTTTCTACTCCTTTTCCTCAGCTCGGAATGGAGCTTCCACATTCTTTGGCCATGACTTGAGCAATCAGCTGTGTTCTTGAGCTTTCTTCACCGAGGCCTAAGTAGACAAATAAGCCTTTGATGGGAGGTGTGAAGGGAAGGAAGGACAGGTCTGTGGGATGTTCCAGTCTGAGTGAGCTGAGGAGCTGTCAATCAGTGAAGAGTTTCAAAGCCTTGCTTCTTTGTTGCACAGGGTGGGGTGTCTGACATCTAGCAGCCCACCCTTTGTAGACAAAGAAAAAGAGATCCCTTCTAGGGAGAAGGGGGCCCCAGCCAGGGAGTCTTCTCTGAGATAACATCAGAGTCTTAGGGATGGAAAGAATGCCAGAGCTGGAAGGAATCTCAAGACAACAGCAGCATGGCGCCATGGAAGGAGGGACAGATCTGGAGTCGGGGACCTGGGCTCTAATCCTGGCCCCTCCCTTCCTCTGGCTCTCAGTTTCTTCTTTTATAAAATCAGGGGACTGGAAGACCTCTGAGGTTTCTTCTAAGTTCTTCAGTTTTTAGGTAAGGAAATTGAAATCCAGAGAGAGGAAAAAACTTTTTTTTCCAAGTCTCATGACCACTGAGTAGGACATAGTCTAGTGTAGAGTGATTAGGAATCAGAGAATCCAGAAGAATTCAGGCTCAGGGAAAGGAGAAGGAAAGGAAGGAAAGAGGAAGGGAAGGAAGAGGAAAGAATGAAGAAAAGGAGGGAAAAGGAAGGAAAGAAGAGAGTGAAGGAAGGAGGAGAGAAAGGGAGGAAGGACAAATAGAAGAGAGGGAGGGTGGAAGGAAAGACGGAGGGAGGAAAGAAGGAAAAAAGAGAGGAATGAAAGAGGGAAAGAAAGAAGAAGGGAGTGAGAAAAAAAGAAGGAAGGAGAAAAGATCATTTACATTTGGAAAGTAAATGGAGAAAGGAAGACAGAGATGGCATGGTAATTAGAGACCTGCCAATGGAGCCAAGAAGAGCAGGGTTCAATGCCTCTGACACGTACTGATGGTCCCTCTAGGTGAGTCACTTACCTTCTCAGTGAGATGCTGCCAACCTGCATGATTCTATCAATGAAATCTAGTCTCTATCCCTACATAAAAAAAGAAGAAATTCAGAATGGGATACAAACAAATGATAATTTAGATTTAATATGTACTTTACAAAAACCTGTCTAATAGACATTGGTTTCATACCACCCCCCACACACACATACACACACACACACACACACACACACACACACACAAACATACATACTGAAATATTTATGGTTGTGGCTGATCATTACATTCATGATTAATTTTTTTTTAACTTTTAAAAAAGGTGAAAGGGTTGCGCTAAATGATATCTAAGGTCCATTCCAGCTCAAAATCCTATGTTCTGTGGTGGCTAAGCCTGAGTCAGAAGGTCTCATGGCTTCCACGCCAAAGATCTTTCAACACCTTCAAAAATCTTAGGAGCAGCACTCTCTAGAGCTGGGAGGGACCTCAAAGGCCAGCAAAATCCACCCTACCCTCCATTTTAAAGATGATGAAATCCAAGGCTCAGGAAGGGAGGTTTGCTCAGTTGTATCTGTTCGAAAGTTATTATTGATATCCTATCAAAACCTTCTTCTTTGTAACCACAGAACACATTCACACACACACACACACACACACACACACACACACACGCACACTTTGTATTTTTTATTGACCTGAGATGCCATTTAATCCAAGCCCATCTGGGATGGTAATATATGAATCCCTTCCCTACAATATTCCCTACAAATTGTACTGGTGTTCTCAAGGCAATCTGTTCAATTGGAAAACCAGTTCTACAGCCACATTGTAGGGAACATTGACAAACCAGAGGCTTTTCAGAGGGAGCCAACTGGAGACCAATTCATACAGATTAAGAAACTCAAAATATCTACCTGGAAAAGAGAAGATTTATAGAAGGTGACTGTCTTTGAGTAGTTAAAGGATTATTACATTAAGCAATATATTTCCCTTACACTCATTTGTCCTCCATAATTACCCATTTCTATTGACATTATCACCACCTTTACAGTACCATTCAGTACCTAATGAGATGGAAAATAGATTGCGTTAGGGGAAAGGCACTTCTTGAAACAGCCAGAGAGATTCTCTTCCTTGTGATTATCTTTGGTTTCTTCCTTCACTCTCAAATTCCACATCTGATCAGTCGCTAAGTCTTGTCATCCCTACTTGCATAATATCCTTCATCCCCATGCACTGTTTCTTCCTTTGTAAAATGGGGGTTACAATGCTTGCATTACACAGAGTTGTTATGAGGAAAATGCTTTGCAAATGCAGAGTCATAAATGTTTCTTAAAGTCCAAGTTCCCTTTGAACTCTGATATTCAGTGTTTTTGTGTCCCTCTCAACTCCAGAATTATATATGCTAAGGGCCCTTCTAACTCCTTGACCTTCTATGATCCCTCAAGATGTCAAGGTCTGGCCTTTGCCAACCTAGAGTTCTGACTATTTTTAATTATACCTAAGTCTTGAAATTATTGAGCCAAGGAGAATGAGGAAGGGGAGGAAGGGGGAAAAGGGAGGAGGGGGTAAGGAAAAAGAGAGAGAGAAAGAAAAGAGGGGAAAACAGAGACAGAAAGAAAGCAAGAGTCAGAGAGAGAAATATGGAGAGAAGGAAGATGAGAGAGAGGAAAGGAGAGAAAGGGAGAGAGTGAGAAAGAGAAAGATAAAGGAAGAAAGGGGAGAAAGAGAGGGAGAGAAGGGAGAAAAAGAGAGAGAAACAGAGAGAGAAAGAAAAAAGAGTCAGAGAGAGTAAAATGGAGAAGGAAGGAAGAAAAGAGAGAGGAAGGAAGAAGGAGGAAGAGAGTGAGAGAGCAAGATAAAGAGGGAGAAAAGGAAAGAGAGAGGGAAGGAAGGAGACAGAAAGAGGGAGAGTGAGAAAGAGAGAGAAAGTTGTATACAAATATAGAAGGAGAATGGAGAGGGAGTAATGATGATGAAATTCCTAGGAATAGGAGAGAATCCTTGTATTTAAGGAGTTTGTAATAAGGGTTAGAACAAAGAACCTACATAAAGAAGCATCTCACATTCAACATGTCCAAAACAGAACCCATTCTGTTTCACCTCCACCCCCAACCCATCATCCTCCCAGTCACCCACACCCATCATCCTCATTCTCACTCACCTCACATACCCAATCCATTGCCAAGTCTTGTCCTTCCCACCCTCACAACAACTCTTGTGTAAATCCACTGGTCTCCACTCATAGTCAACACCTCTACTTCAGGCCCTCATCACCTCTCTCCTGCACTATTGCAATGGCCTTCAAACCTGTCTCCCTATTTCAAGCTTCTTCCCAGTACGATCCATCCTCCATTCATTCTGTTGCCAAGGTGAAGGTTAACCCATGTCACTCTCCTCATCCCAATGAGCTGCTAATCCCTCCAGGATCAAGCATAAATCCTTCATTTCCTAGCCTGGCCGCTTCCTACCTTTCCAATCTTTCTACACTTTATCCTTCTCCGCTTCCCCTGCCATCCATCTACATGGGCTTACTTGCTATTTCAAATCTGTCACTATATCTCCCATCTCCTTGCCTTTGCTCTGTCTATCCCTCATGCCTATAATTCTCTGCTTTCACCTTCCCCTTTTAATTTTCCTGATTCCTTTCAAGATTCAGCTCAATTCTCACCTTCTGCAAAAGGCCTTTCCCAGCCTCTGACCTTCCCCCCAATCTCTACCTCTCCCCTCTCAGATTGCCTTCTGTATACCCTGTTTATATTTTGTATGTAACTAGTTAGTTGCATGTTGTCTTTCCCATTAGAATCTAGGCTTCTTGAGGTCAGAAACTTCTTTTGCCTTCCTTTATATCCTTAGAGTTAAATACAGTGCCTGGAATATACAGTGTGCTAAATAAATGCTTGTTAAAAGAATGGCTAACTGCAGAGCCATAACTAGAGCAGGGCAATCAAGGTTTTGTCCCAGTGTGCAAAATTTAAGGGGCATTGGCATGCCTTGTACTCCTTCAGCAGGCTGAAACAAGAGAGCTTACCACAAAGTTAGCAAGAATAATTAGTTAAAACTAATTAGAAGCCAGCAGATGATTAAGCACCTCCTCTGCCGCTGCACCGCGGAGAGCTCCAGCCTCCTACCTCCTCCATTGCTAATGAGTTTCTCAGCAGCGGGGCTCTGGAAACCAGAATGGCAACTTACCAGTCTGGCTCTGCCCCCATGCCTGAAATACTCTTCCAGCTGGGCCAGGCAAGTCATGCTAACTGATTACCAGATGGCTGAAAGTGCTGCAGATCAGGGCAGGGCGCTGCTCCCACTGAAAACGCCTCCTTTGCACCTGCTGAAATCCGCATCCTTCAAAGCTCTGGTGGCCACCACCTCTTCCCTAGTGCCCCCTGTCCTAAGTATCTCTGCCTTACGAGCAAAGGAGGGATTGGAGAGGATGGTTTTTAATGCTGCTTAGGATGGAGACTAGTGATTGGACGTTGCCAGCTAACACCTGTACCCAGTCCATGAACATCAGAACCCTGGCCCTTATCACCTCCTATCCAGACTCTTGCAATAGTCTCCTGACAGGCATTCCGGCTTCCACTCTGCCTCCTCCAATTCCTCCCTTATTTGGCTTCCAGCATCATTTTTTTTACATATAATTCTGATCACATCACTCTTCTACTCCAAAGCCTTCAGTGGATTCCTACTGTCTACTAGATAAAGTTGGGATGTCTTAGCCCGGTATTCAAGGACCTTCCCAATTGGCCTTTTCAGCTTCAGCTCCTTATCCCCCTCTTCATTTGCTGCCCCCCACTCCCTGCTGTGTCCTAACCCAGGGGTAGAGAACCTGCAGCCTTAAGGCCACATGTGGTCTTCCAGACCACTGGGTATACAACCTTTTGACTGAGTACAAGTTTTACAGAACAAATCCTTTCATTAAGGGGATTTGTTCTGTGAAGTTTAGATTCCATCAAAGGACCACACTAGAGGGCCTAGAGGGCCACATGTGGCCTTGAGGCTGCAGGCACTCTATCCCTGCTCTAAACAAACAGTCCTCCAGCATGTCTGAGCACTCCAGATTCCAGGCCTTTGCTCGTGTTGTTTCCAGGACTTGGAGCATGCCCCTTCCCTATCATCTTCTGTTGAATTCCTCCCCAGTCTTTAAAGTCCAGGGGGTCCTCATCATTGTTTTAGAACAGGAAGAGTCCTCTAAGGCTCATGTCCCAAACACACATTACTGACCCTATGATCATGTGGGTGGAAAGTCAGCATATCCTCATGGGCTGGGGGTTTCATATGGCTCGCACTAGTGAAATAAAGCCCAAGGTTGGATTCTGGACAGAGCCAAAACCATGATTCAAGGTCCCAGGTATGAGAAATTGTCTATAAGGCAAGAACTACACAGAATAAACATCGATGGGGTTCTGGGGGTTTTGTTAGATAACAGAAGATCGCCATAAAGAGTTAGGCCAGATTCACCAAGGAACAATCAAAAAAACCTGCATGCTTATAAATGTTATATGAAATAATATTACTGGGCCATAATAACAAATGAGGAATTAAGAGAAAAATGGAGAGGTCTCTGTGAATTGTGGAAGAGTGAAGAAAGCAGAGCTAGGACAATAATATGCAAAATTAACATTACTATATAAATGGAAAAAATTAAGACATCAGCACTGAGATTAAGGGGTAGAATGCTGCACATGAAGTCAGGAAGACCTGAGCTCATACCCGGCTTCAGAAACTTCACTGCCTACATGATCCTGTGCAAGCCACTTTATCTCCATAGGCCTCAGTTTTTGCATCTATAAAATGGGATAATAATAGTATTGTATTTTGTTTTAGGCATTTAAAAGTAGGATTCTGAGGAGGGGTCCCCAGGCTTCACCAGATTATCAAAGAAGGCTGACGCTGACACACACACACACACACACACACACACACACACACACACACACACACACACACACACAAAGATGACAAACCCTTGAACCTCAATTTCTTCCAGCAGTAACATTCTGTGATTCCATTAGAATTCTGTTACATGGGCTCTGAGGAGATGCATTCCCTTTAGAACTTCAGAGACTGGGTATTTGAGCAGTGTGGTCAGATCAGACCCCACTTCTTTGTCCCCCTCTCCCCCCACCTCCCACTCCACTGTGCAGTAAGCTTCGTAACTTGCTGTGGTTGGAAAAGAAATCATCCCCACTGGCATCCAACTCTCTGGTACTTGGCTAGGCTAGACCTTAAATACAGACACAAAGTCTGGTGGGGGTCCTGTTTTAGAAGCCTTTCCAGCTGGGTAGGGTCTTCTCCATGCCATGATGAGACATCCAAGAATGATGTCAGAGGAGGAGCAGAAAACATTATTATCTCTTTTTTACAAATTAGGGATAGAGACAATCAGGGAGGCATCACTGGAGGCCTTTCAGGGAGCCCATGAGAATAATAACTCCCAGCTCTATAGCTGTGTGTGGTTTAAGGCATTTTCCCTTCAGAGCAGCTTTGGCCCTATTTTGCAGATGAGGACACTGAGGCGTAGAAAGGTTAGGTGACTCATCCAGTCATACTGGGCTGAGACTTGAACCCAGGTCTCTAAATACCAAGGTGGGTGTGTTTTCTATTAGATTAGGCTGCCTTTCACTGTGATGTAAAGTTGCTTCTTCCTGTAAGTAAACAATGTTTAAGCACTATTGGCTTAAGAGACAAAGCGAAATTAGGAGGCACCATAACCTTCTGACAGTCAGTGGAAGGTTAGGAGATATCCAGGACTGGGGACCAGAAAACAAGAGAGAACTCTTATCTTTGAAACTGTTAGAGGTTGAGCCCAAGAAGAATAAAAGCTCTGGGCAGATTGTTCCCATCTGGGGGGAGAAGGGCATCTTCAAGGCTATAGATGAAGAGTGGGTCAGGAATTTAGAGATGACATCCTACGCCAACCCTACTTGTTATACAGATGAGGAAACTGAGGTCCAGAAAGGTGACCACCATAGTCCAGCTCCATAGCCAGAATTCCTTTCCCTTCAACATGATGTCTCCTTGACATCACCGTTACTTCCCACACTTTAAACCTTTCCCATGCATTGCTTGTCTTGGTATGTTTGTGACCATGTTCTATCTTATTCTCTCCAGCTAGTTTGTAAACTCCCTGAGGACAGAGGCTCAGTACTTCATTCATTGTTACACCCTGGGCCCTGTACATACTACATGAGGGCTTAGACATGTGTTGTTATTTTTAATGAATGTAGCCAGGAAATGCTTCCTGGAGGAAGGGGGCAGTTGAGCTGGACCTCCAAGGGTAGGTGAGATTTGTATCCACTGAGGGCAGGACTTGCTGAGAGATATCATGGTCCAGTGGAATGAATAAGTAGGGAGAAAATCAAAGAATCACTGAGTTTTAGACCTGGTCTAACCTCCTCCACTTTGTAACTGAAACCCCAAAAGGGAAAATGACTTGGTCAGTGTCACACAAGCAATAGGGGGAAGACTGGGACCCAAATACTATGACTTCAGACTAATGCTCTTTCCATTAGACCTGGGTTCAAATCCTAGCTCTGCTGCTTCTCTTCAGTCTTTTAAAATCTCTGGGCCTCAGTTTCCTGCTGTGCAAATTAAAGAAAGTTGGATTCACTCCAAATCAGGGGTGGGGAACCTGCAGCTTCAAGGCCACATGTGGTTCTCTAGGTCCTCAATTCTAGCCCTTTGACTGAATCTAAACCTCACACAACAAATCTGATTTGGCCATCAATCACCAGAAATAGGAGGGAGGGTATTTTAGGCCTGGGAAATAGTATAAGCCAATGTTCATGAGACAGCATTGGATACACATGGATAGGATCATTACAGTAATACCTCCTGTTTCTATAGTGCTCTTGAGGTAGGGAGGGTAAGAATCACTGTCCTCGTTCTGTAGAGGAGGCAGATGAGGCTGACACAGCCAGTAAGCAGTGGATAGGAGTTGAATGGATCCATGTCTTCTGATGCCAATTTCCTGGCTTTTGTCCTCCTACTACCCAGGTTTTTCCTGTGCCTGAAAAGACTAGAAGAAAGGAGAGAATGAGTGATGGGCAGAGTTGGCTGAGTCAGGAATTGCTAACATGTCCAAGCAACTCTCATGTCTCAAATGAAGATGTTGCTTTTGCAGGCAGCTTGGGGAGGTGGTCTGGAGGGGGGCTTAGTTACGAAGAGGGAGTGCAGAGCTGCAAGCTCAATGTTATGGGACACACCAAGGCAGAAAGACAAGCTTGTTCCCTTTCTATGGATGGGGGCTGGGAATGGGGGTGAGGGTTAGCAGGAGGACAAATCTTAAACAAATATATTTCTCCAGCTACAGCTGGAGGCACCGAGGTAGAGACAGGGGATGTGACTTGCCCCACATCACACCATGAGTTAGTGTGAGAGGGAAGAATAGATGTTAAGACATATGCCTCCCAGTTCAAGGCCCTTTCTACAATTGTGAAGAGAGCCCTGGGTTGGGAGTCATGAAAGTCCTGGGTTCAAATCCTGTTCAGCCACTTACTATGACCTCCACATTCAATGTATTATAGTCATAGTGTGTGTCCAATCCCCTTATTAGACTGAGTGCTCCATGAAGCTAGGGACCTTGTCTTATGTAACCTTTGTGCTGCTCCCAGAACTTAGCTTTGTGATCTGTATTTGGGAAATATTTGTAGCATTGAATCGCCCTACAGTTGGATGTTTCACTCTTATCTTCAATTTTCTTTTATGAAAAAGGGAGGTGACAACTCCTAGAGATGTCTTAGGTTCAGTGAGATAATGACCATCAAAGTGTTTGACAAAGCAAAAAGCAGTCTCCCTACTTGGGGGACTGTTCTCCCCCAAAGTGTCTGATAGGTAGTCATTGGAGAGTGGAGACAGGCTCATTTTATGTTGATTCTTCCCTTCTCCACAGCTCCGCCCCCACCCCAACCCTTTGGCAGTATCCAATCAGCTGCCAAGTCTTATCTATTCTACCATCTTGGTCCCTTGTTATCTGTCCCATTCTCTTGACATACATACCCAATCAACAGCAGATTTTTGGTTCTCATACCCCCTCACTTAATGCCCCTAAATGTTCTCTTGACCTCCAATGTCTTCTCACTTCCATCCATCCTTAAGATTCTTCCCACCAAAATGGAAGCCTATCTATCCTTCATACAGCTGCCAAAATAATTTTTCTTTTACTAAGGCTTGATTATGCCACAACCCTGCTAAAAATCTTTTGGTTATTCCCTATAGGATAAAATGCAAACTCTTTTTAGCTTATGAAGCCTTCTACAATCTTATTCTGATATGCCATTACAAGTTAATTTCCTATGACCCTCCATGATGCAACTGGAGGAATAACAGTAGCAGGCTGATCTTGCCAGATTCATGACAGCTGGTAAGAAAGGAAGGGTAAAGAGGATTCATTTCATTTTATAGAAAAGAAGACTAAGAAAAACAGCCTGCCCAAAGTGACACAGCAATTGTCAGAGGCCTGGCTAAGAGTTCCCCAGGCTTCCTGACCCTTGACTTTGTAGTCTTCCTACTTGTGAATTCAACCTGCCATCTCCACCTCTGAGAACTGAGACTTACTTATTCCCCACATCTAGTTCACTCCCCTCATTCATGCCTTTCAGAATCCTTTGATTCTTTTAAGGCTCAACTCAAGGGCAACTTCCTCCAAGAAGCCTTCTTTTTTCTCCCCATAACTGAAAATATTCTCTCCTTCAAATTTCCCTACAGCACTTTGTTCAAATCTTTTTGTCTTCCTCACACTCAACCTTGTGTTGGACTTATCTAGGAAGGCAGGGGCTGTTAATTTCATCTTTGTATTTCCAGTACAAAGTAGCTAGTAAGGCAAATTCCTTAAATTTCTCAAACCTTAGCTTATCCTATTTTCCAAAGAGAGGTAGTAACACTTGCACCAGTCACCTCAGAGGGAGGGGACCTATTGTTATTATATAAACATGAGGTGCTGTGATGACTGTTCCAAAACAGGACTTATTTTGGTGGAAGGTGAGTTATTAAGACTAGAGTTTAAATCTTGCCTAAAAAGCAGGCTTTTAATAAATACTTGTCTAATTAAACTGATTATAGGAAGAAGAGCAAATTGCCTGGGGGTGGGAGTTAGGGATGGAGAGGAAAAGAATGGAAAGATGATAAGGGAGAAGAATCTCAGGTTCAGTGTAAGGACAGCCTTTCCAAAGCTACCTTCTCCACTTAAACAGCTGCCACCTTGATGCAGGCCTCGTCACCTTCTTCCCGGACAGTTACAACAGCTGTTCGGTACATCAGCCTGCCTAAAGTATTTCTTGACTCTGGTCCATTCTCTACTTGAATACCAAGGTAATCTTCTGAAAGACCAACAGGAACACACATCTTCTCAACTCGTCTTCAAGATCAAACTTGGACATCATCATTGTTGTTGCGTTTGTCCTTCATTCTTCAACTATGACCATTCTTGACCATGACATCAAGCTGATGACATGACTTGCAGTTGACTTTGATTTGAGTGAGGGAGGGCTGTGCGGGTCACCAGCCTCACCTTCTTCTCCTGAGTCATCTGGGTCCAATGGCCTCATATATATCAGAATGACTGGAGATGGTCCAGGATGCCATGGGAGACCCTGCCCCTTTCAGGTCAAGGTCTTATCACATTCTCACTTTGAGTGAGATGCATACATTCAATGGCTTCTTTAAGTTACTCAAGGGATGGCCCCTTTAATTAAAAAAAAATTAAACTGGGATAGCCATAAAGTTCACTTTGTTGTTTTTTTATACTATTGTGGTAATTTTTTATGTATATATATTTTTTTATTCTTCTGTGCTTACTCAATTCTGCATCATTTCACATGACATCTTTCCATGCCTCTGAATCTTTCATATTTATTGTTACAGAAGACAGAGTAATGGTTCAATAATATACCACCACAATCTGTTCAATCATTTCAAAATTAATGGATAGCTATTTTTTTTCTAGTTCTTTGCTACCACAAAATTGCTGCTATGAATATTTTGGTATACATGTGACCTTTCTTTCTATCTTTGACCTAGCAATGGGATGGAACAATGGATATGGACATTTTACTTACTTTTTTTCAGTGTCATGGCAATTCAACAAACATTTATTTATCAAACACTTACTATGTGCCAGGCACTGTACTAAGCACTTGGGATACAAAGAAAGGCAAAAAAAAAAAAAAAAAAATTCCCTGCTTTCAAGGAGCATCATTCTAAATTGCTTTCCAGAAGTAGTCAGACTAATTCCTGGCTCCACTAATGGTGTATTAATGTGCCTATATACAATATTCTACTCCCTGCCAATATCAACCATTTATATGTTTGTCACCTTTGCCATTTTTCTAGGAGAGAGGTAAAACCTCAGCTACAACTGATTTGTACGTCTTTTAGGGATTCGAAGTAATCTTTCATATGATTCATATGATAAATAATGTATAATTCTTAGGAAAGAATCTCCTATTTGATAAAGAACTACTGGGAAAACTAGAAAACAGATGAGTAGAAATTAGGCTGAGAACATACATTCAAAGTGGACATATGACTTGAAAATTCAAAATCACACCATTAAAAAAATGAGAAGAGGTATAGATCCTTTCAGACTCTGGATAGGGGATGAATCCTAAACCTAATCCTAAACAAGTAACAGAGGCAATTAGAAAAGGTAAAATAGATTATTTTGATCACATGAAATTGAAAAGCATTTGCACAACTAAAATTAACACATTTAGAATAAGAAGCAGTAGTCACTTGGGAAAAAGATTTGTGTAAAATGTAAGAGCTTGATATTTAAGACATAAAAACAACAGAAATATATGACCAAAAGTCATTCCTCTGCAAAGTGGTCAAAGAATATGAACAGTTTCTCAAAAGAAGAATTCCAAACAATTAACCACCATATGAAGGAATGCTCCAAGTCACTAATAATAAAAAAAAATGCAAATCCAAAATAATCCTGAGGTTTCACTTCACACCTTCAAAACTGGCAAAGGCAACAAAAAACTGAAGCAATCAACATTGGAGAAGTTGTAGAGAGATCAGCCCACTAATGAATTACTGATAGAGCTGTGAACTGCTATTAATACTTTGGAAAACATTTTGGAATTATACAAATAAAATTACTAAAATTCATAAATCTTTAGCCCAGAGATTCCACTACTAGGCATGTAACCCAAGGAGGTCACTGACAAAAAAAAAGAGGCTTCATAGACACCAAAATATTTATAGCAATGCTTTTTGTGGTAGCAAAAAAATGAAAACCACAATGGTAGATAACCATCAACTGGGGAGTGGATAAACAAATTGCAGTAGCACATGAATATAATGGAATATTACTGTGATATATGAATCAATGAATAAGGATACAGAAAAGTATGGAACAACTTACATGAACTGATGTAAATAAAATAAGCAGGACTAGACAACAATATACACAATAACTACAACAGTGAAAATAAAAAGACCAACTGCTTACAAGCAACGAAGACTGGATGTCACAAAATTAGAGTAACTATGCTTGACCCTCAAAGGAATGCTATGTAAAGTTAACTTCCTAGCCTAGCTCCACCAGATCTCCAACTGTATTACAGAGTGGTAATCTTCAAAACAACGTGGCTAAGAAATAGAATACGAGATCAATGGAATAGAGTAGGTACACAATACAAAGCAGTAAATGACCATAGTAAACTAGTGTTAGATAAACCCAAAGATTCAAATTTTTAGGGCAACTCACTACTGATTAGGAAAACGCAAATTAAAACAATTCTGAGGTACTACCTCACATCTACCAGATGGACAACATGACAGAAAAAGAAAAGGACAAATGTTGGAGGGGATGTTGGAAAAATGGAACATTAATCCACAACTAGTAGAGGTGTGAACTGATCCAATCATTCTGAAGAGCAATTTGGAACTAATCCCAAAGGGTTATAAATCCAAAGGCTATAAATCCTATAAAACCTTTGACCTAGCAATACCACTATTAGGTCTGTATCCCAAAAAGATTTTTAAAAAGAAAAGGACCTATCTGTACAAAAATATGTATTGTAACTTTTTTTGTGTGATGGTAAAAAATTGGAAATTGAAGGGATGTCCATCATTAGGAGAATGGCTGAACAAGTTGTGATATATGAGTGCAACAAAATACTATTGCTATCAGCACAGGATGCTTCCAATAAAACCTGGACTTAGATGAAATGAAGCAGAACGAAGTGAGTAGAACCAGAACACTGTACATTGTTACTGCATTATTGTATGATGATAAACTGCGAATGCCTTAGCTTAGGGGTGGTGAACCTTCGGTCTCGAGGACATATGTGACCCTTTAGGTGCTCAAGTGTGGCGCTTTGACCGAATCCAAACTTCACAGAACAAAGCCCCTTAACAAAAGTATTTGCTCTGTAAAACTTGGACTCAAAGGGCCGCACTTGAGGACCTAGAGGGCCTAGAAGCCACAGGTTCCCCACCCATCCTTTAGCTGTTTTCAGCAATACAATGATCCAAGATAATTCCAAAAAACTATGCTATCCATTTCCAGAGAAAGAACTGATAGAGTCTGAATGCAGATTAAAGCATACTATTTTTCACTTTCTTTACTTTTTTCATGGTTTTTTTTCGTTTTCTTTTAAAATTTGACTAATATGAAAATGTTTTGCATGATTGCACATGTACAACCTGTATTAAATTGCTTGCCCTCTCAATGAGGGTGGAGGGGAGAGAAGGGGGGAGGGAATTTGAAACTCAAAATTTTAATAAATGAATATTAAAAATTGTTTTTACATGTAATTAGAAAAAATAAAAATTTAAAAGAAAAAAAAGAAAGAAAAAACACCTTCCCCTGTTCCTTTGCAGAATTCAGTGAGTGGAACACTGCATATAACATATAACATCAGGTGTGGAACACAGCATATACCATCAGGTTGTTTTTATTTTTTTAATGTGTTAATCTGTTTTAATGCTTTTTTTCTCTTAAAAAGTTACATTTATTTTTTATTTTTTAGAACTTCTTGTTCATCTTATTTTAACCACTTTTCCACTCAAGTATGTCTCTTGATCTTCTATATTTTTATTTCCATATACATGTATGTGTGTGTGCATACACACCCAGATAATACATGAGACCTTTATCAGAGCTATTTAATGTAAAGATTTTTTCCCCATCGACAGTTTCTCTTCTTGCTCTAGTTGCACTGGTTTTGTTTATGCAAATACTTTTAATTTCATTTAACCAAATTTATCTATTTTATCTTTTGTCAAGTTCTTAACTCTTATTTAAGAATTCTCTCAACTAGATGCAGTTATGAAGGATATTTCTAACCATTTTCCCCCAGTTTTTTATGTTGACCTTTTTTTATTAAATCAAGTATTCATTTGAGATTTATCGCAGAACAAGTTAGTCTAAGTTTGTTTCTTGCCATTCTGCTCTCTAACATCCCTAGTTTTTGGCAGATCTGGATTTTTTTCCTCAAGAAGTTTATGTTCTTGGGTTTAGTTAACACTGCTACTGAGTTCAATTGTTTTTGATTCTTGCTCATTTAGTTTGTTCCATTAATCTACTTTTCTATTTTTAACCAGTACTAAATAGTTTTGATGATTACTACTTTATAACATAATTTGAAGTCTGGAAATACTAATCTCCTTTCTTTTTATTACTTGAGATTCCATATCTTTTGTTCCTCCATATGAATTTTGCTGTATTTTGTATAGCTCTATAAAGTATATGATATAAAATTTAATTGGTAAAGTTTTAAACTTGTAGATCAATTTAAATAGTATTAAAATTACTATTATATACCAGGACATATATAAAGTCTCAGTCACCTCAAGGTGAAGTCTGGTTAGGCATTTCTGACATTAATGAAATTTTAATGTTGGTTGGATCACTATTCTGTGGTACACACCTGTACATTTTAGAAAGATTCTCCACAAGTTTTTCACATCATTTAGAATAAAGCCTTTTGCATAGTAGGCATTCAATAAATGTTTTGGTATGTATTAGCTGAGAAGTAGACTGGGAAAGGTTGAAGGGCTGGTCTTTTGAGACAGATTGGATTCCAAGTCCTACCTCTGACACTATGGACAAGTCTAGTGCCTCATGGAACTATTTTTTAATTATTGGTAGATTAGAGTGTTCCATAATGCAGCCATGGTTGTTGTCCTTTGTTCTCAAAGAGGACCAAAATAACGGTCAAGGTACAGTGCATCTGACTGTAGCTGATCAGGTCAAAATGAGCTCGGAAGGCTTGACCACAGATCAGGTACAAATAGTTCCTGTAAACATCTGGAAAGATGTCTCTAATTTTGCACATCTCACATTTATTCTGAGTTACTGAAATTCTGCTTAGCTCATAGAGTACAGCACCTTCTTTGGTGGTCCTGTGACAGTCCTCATGTTTCACAATGGATTCCAAAATTCTTCAGAGAGACCTAGAGAGTGTCCTTGTATCACTTCTTCTGATAATCATTTAAGTGTTTGCCTTCTTGAGTTCTCCATAAAATATTTTCTTAGCCTAACATAACGTTTGGCATTCAAACAACATGTCTAGCCCACTGGAGTTGAGCTCTCTGCCGTAGTCTGCCTGGTAGTGCAGCTTGAAAAGGACCTCCATGTCCGGCACCTTATCCTGCTGGGTAATCTTCAGAATTTTTCCTAAGATAATTCAAATGGAAGCAATTCAGTTTCCTGGCACAGAACTGGTATATGGTCCAGATTTCACAGGCACAGAACAATGAGGTTCGTACAACAGCTCAGTAGACCTTCAGTTTGGTAGGCAGCCTAATAGCTCTTCTCTCCCACACTTTCCTTTGGAGTCTCCCAAACACTGACTTAGGTCTCCCAATGTGTGTGTCAACCTAATCATCTATGTGTACCTCTTTGGAAAGTATACTGCTAAGGTAAATAAACCTATCCACAAATCTCTCCATTTGTTGTACCAATGGTTCCACATATGGATAGTGTGGTACTGGTGGAGAACATGTCAATATTTGGGGGGGGGGGGCAGGATGTTAATTGTTAGGCTAAAATTAGCACAAGTAACAGAGAATCAATCCATAACTTTGTTGAATCTCAGTCTCAGAGGCTACAAAACCTCTTCTTCAGTTGGAAGTTTGGCCAGAGCAGGATTGACTTCAACCAGTGGCTTAAGCATGGGTTGGGGATAGTCTGTTGAGAACACTATCAAAGTATTAAGCCTATCTCTTCAGGATTATATCCTTATCACTAATCAATATGGCTCCATTAGCATTGAGTAGCTGAGATACACCATAAGTCTTTGACTCATAAATAGCCTTCAGAGCATCATAAAAGTGCTTTGCAATTGTTACTATCAGTGTAAAACTGAGTTTCATCTGCCTTATTACTGAGCATCTTGCTAAGTTTCACTTATATTTTACTTGTAATGGAGTTAAACACTGCCTTCTTAGAGACAGATGAACTATCCTGCTGGTAAATCCTGCAGAGTTCTCATTTTTTCATTTAGCAGCTTCTGAATTTTCTCATCATTTTCATCAAACCAATCTTGATATTTGTGAGTGTTCTGGCCCACATGAGTAAACGTGATGCTGTATACCAACTCTTTTGAAATCTGTCTGCTCCTTTTCTGCTCCACTGTTGCCAACCATGTGTTGGTTAAGCTTTCCCTCCAAGTTAAGCAACAAACTATTCACTCTTGGAAAAGCACTATAATCTGTGAACAGTAAGTCATTTTACCTTATCTTACCATCTTAGTTGTCTTACCTTGGAGAAACCATTTTTGTCAAATATGAATGTTTAGCTTGGAGAGAATATGATTGATCCAACATTCTGCACCACACATTGCCTTTATCACTCTCATATCCTATCTCTTCTTACAATGACACAGTCTATTAACTGTCAATGTTTGCACAAGGGTGCATTCATAAAGTTTTGCAGCATTTATATAAACAGAAGACAGTGCTGGTGATGAGGTCATAAGATGCACAATTCTTCAGTAGTAAGTGATTGTTGCTGTTTCTGACTCCAACCATCACAAGGACTCCTTGACAGGTCTGATAGTTTGTGCCTACTCGGGCATTTAAGTCACCCAAAACGATAAGCTCTTTTGGCACACTGATGATGAGGGTCTCCAGGTCTTCATAAATTTTTTTCTTTCTTTGACCTCCTCAGGGTGCTTCATGGTGGGAACATAAGCACTGATGTTTGTGCAGCACTTTCCTGCAAGTGGCAATCCCATTGTCATGACTGTCACTCACTACTTTTGGGAGGCACAGAAGCTTGTTGACTAGATTAGTTTTCATTGCGAAACCTACACCAGCTTCACGGTGCTCTCTATCACTGTGGTCACTCCAGAAATACATGACTCCAGCTCTGACTTCAGTAAGCTGACCTTTGTTTGCTTGCCTTTTTTCACTAAGAACTGCTACATAGATCCAATACCTGCTGAGCTCTCTCACAGAGCTGTTCACCTTTCAGGTCTACAAGATTTCCTGTTGTCCATAAGCATAAGCACATTCCATCTACTGACAGTGAGTGGAATCATCTTCACAAAAGATTTTGTACATTTTTTTTGTGTGTTTCAACCATAAGGTGACTCCTTGTGTGCCATGGTAAGCAATCCAGGGTAGGGTGAATGAGACAATTTGTAGAGTGCCTTTTCTAGCCCCTTCCTCCTATCAGGAGGTGAATAGTGCAGTCCTTGAAAAAGGCTGCTCAGACATTCAAGGGACTACCAAATCCTACTGCTGCTTCAGTCCCATGAGAAGACAAACCTATGTCATGTATATACCTGTGTACAGGGTTGTGACTACAGCTCCCATGGTATCTGCACCTGCTGCTTCATTACCTGCCTGTTGCCACAGGACTTTGAGGCAGGTAAAAATGGCAAAATGGCATGGATGATGTCTTTTGACTCACAGCACATAAACTGGATTTAAATGATACAGAGTTGCATGAAGTCATCTCTTCTAGTCATCCAAGTTCAGTGGGAAGACAAAAATCAAGATAAGCTGTGATGACTCAGGATGCAGTGGATGATGCTGGCATTTTTAATGTCTAACCAAGATCTAAGCACTCCACAGTGCCTACTTCAGCCGCCTTCATGACCACTGGAACAAATTGTCTTCATCTGCCAATTCTGCTGGGAGAAGTCTTCACGTGCTTGGGATAGACACTCCCATAACTCAACAATGGGTTTGAGACCCTTTGCTTACCCTCAACCTGGTTTAGCTCATCTGCCAAAATGGTTTACTTGGGTGTGGCCACTGCACACACTACAGCTTCTTAGAGCCACAGGTGAGAATTGGGTGAATCACACGGTCACCAAAAGTGGAGAGCAGCCCTGAAAAGGTCTTACACTAGAGGGCTTTAATCTTTCACCTTTTCCACACCTTAATTTTTTGCCTTTAATGCAGCCATACAACATCACTGGAAGAATACTGGTTTAGAAGGATAGGCCCTTGTTTCAGAGAAACACATTTAAAAATTTGGATATTTTCCAAATGCAAACTGAGTGAATGGCATACAGTCATTCTCTTATTTAATTTGGGTCCCAATTCTTTACCTGTTCTAAGTCTACAAGAGATATTTTCTGAAGGAGAAGTTCTAAAGGTTATCTATTCAAACTGCCTATCATTCAGGACAACAGGCATTCTTCATCCACTTGGTTTTTCCTACATGGATAAGTCAAACTTTCAGAATGATTATTGCTCTCATTTAAAATAGGATGACCACAGTTGTGCCTTGCAGTGAAGAAGCATCAATCACATTTGAAGGCTAAAGCAACGAAGACAAAATAAGCACCTTAACATTTAGTTAAAATAATGAGCTGCCAACCTGGATGAGAACTTACCCCCAACTCTCAGCGGAGTGACCTTCCAGCAGCATCTCCAATCAAATATCTTTAGGGTTTGTCTCCACTGTAGCTCAATTAAGGGTATACTTTATGTCACTTACTCCTAGCTTTCTGGTTATAGCTCTGACAAGGTCTTCTCTGCCCCTGCTTCTACAGTTCCAAATGTTTATAATGACCTTTACTCCATCTCCCTGTCAGGTGCCAACCACCAATAATAACTCATGTAGCTATTTGAAGAGTTATAAAGCACTTCCTTATCCATAAACCTATAAAGTGGGAAGCACAAGTATCATCCCCATTTTACAGATGAAGAAACCAAGACTCGGAGAAGATGGGTTATTTGGCTGTAATCACACAACAGGAAGATTTGAATTCAGGTCTCCTGACTCTAGGCTGAACACAATGTTATTTGATCCCTCCCTTCTGGTACTTTTTTCCTTTGGGCACTTACCATATTTCAATTTGAATTTGAGCCTGGTAAGTAGGTCAATGATGGGACATGGAATTAGGAGAAATGAGTTTAAATTTCCCATCAGACACCAACCAGTTGTGTGATAATCCACAAGTCATTTAGCCCTCCGGGGTCTATTTTTTCATGTCTTAAATGGGATGGATATGAATTGTTCTATGTCTTATCTTCCTTTCTTTAAGATAAACTCCTTTAGAACAAGGGTAAGCTAAGTCCAGCCCATTCTTTTAGCCTGCACACTTATTCATCTATATGCTATGTAGCCTTTGCATTTATTCATCTATATGCTATGCAGCCTCTGTACTTATTCATCTATATGCTATCACTTTAAGAGTCCTAAAAGAATCAGGAGATTGGGGTCCAAGACTCACTTAGTGCAGACATTGGAAAGATCCAGGACAAATCTGTGATCCTGGACAAATTTTTCCACCCCTCTGAGCGCCAGTTTCTCAACTGTAAAATACAAGCTACTGCAATGAAAGTATTTTGTAAACCTTTAAAGTACTAGAGAAATGGGAGTGTGTCTTATTATCTCTATCTTCTGTAGTGTCTAGAATGGAGCTCTGTATATGACAGATGCTTAATAAATGTTGAATGAATGGTGAGTTTATTATTTAGATGTCAAATTTTCTTTTTTGAATAACTACTTTGGAAATCAAGGAAGGATAACTTCTTTAAAAAACATCTCATCAGAATATTTGTGGTTGGTTAAATACCTTCTTTTCCTAATTCACTGTAATTTGCTTTTGCAAGTTAAGAAAACCCATAGACTTAGCTTTATTTACTAAAAGAAAAACAAAGACACTTCCTGATGTAATAAGAATCAGATTCTGAGTTCAGCTGGATGGAGCAACGGACAGAGCACACTGGACCAGGATTGAAGAAGACCTGAGTTCAAATCCAGCCTTATTTACTTGCTGTGTAACTTTGAGCAAGTCACTTGATCTCTGCCTCAGTTTCCTTCATGTAAAATGAGGATAGTAACAGCCCGTATCTCACAGAGTTGTGAAGGTCCAATGAGATAATACTGGTAAAGTACTTAGCAGAGTGCCTGGTTCAGTCAGTACTAAACAAATGCTTATTCTCTTCCCTTCCAATTCTGAGATCCTCTAAGCCCTTAGTCTTTCTCTACCTGGGCACATGGTATACAAAACTAGGAGCAGTCATCACCAGGACCACATAATATATTCAAATTCCACATGTCACATAGCACACTTAGCATCTGGCCATCCCCCAGCCAGCAATGCTCTTCTTCCTCCACTGACTCCTGATCTTACCAGTTTCCTGGAATTCCCAACTAAAGTCCCACCTTCTATTGGAAGCGTTTCCCAACCCCTCTAAATTCTAGTGTCTTCCCTCCGTTAATGATTCCTGTTTCTCCTGTACATGGCTTGCTTTGTATAGATTTGTTTGCACGCTGTATCCCACATCAGATTGTAAAGTCCTTGAGGGCTTTTGCCTCTTTCTGCATGCTCAGCATTTAGCACAGTACCTGTCTATGTAGTACACAGATACATGCAGTAAGTACTTAATAAATATTGACTGAGCATCTCTGCCCCCATACCTGCTCTTTTTCTTGACTTGTTTCTGCTGATAGCACTGCCGTATTACAAGTTACACAGGCAGAAGACTTCCATCCCTCATCTTTGACTCTCCTCTCTCTTGCCTTTTCCCTCCTCCCTCTCCAATCAGGTTCCAAATCCTGTCAACTCTACCTCCCACAGTATCTCTCACATTCACCTCCTTCTCTCCACCCAGCCCTGTACTCCTTCATGCCCTGATCACTCTTTTCCTAGACTACTCTAGCTAGCCTATCAGTATCCAGTCTCCCCTCTTCAATCCATCCTGGGCATATTGCCAATAATACTGCTTAATACATAGACAGTATTATTCACATCCCAACCCTCCTCAAAAGCCTCCAGTAGTTCTCCCTGGCCCACATATCAAGTCCAAACTCATCATCCTAGCATTTAAAATCTTTTCTAAGGTGGAAGTGTGATAGAGGGGAGAAATCACTGGACTTAGATAAAGGACTTGAGTTTGAAGCCTAGCTGTTTTTTTCTGGAGTGACCATGTAATTCACTTTGCATCTCTGAGCCTGTTTCCTCAGCCATCACACTGAGGTGGAAGGGGGTAGACTAATGCCCTTCTAAATCCGAAGATCTTGACCTCTGTTGTCTTATCTCACATTGCTCCATTTCATCAGCTTCATTCAAATGGGACTTCTCTACTTTCCAAATACATACAGGGCTTTCTAGTCTTACAAGATCATGACGTTTCACAGGATTGGAAAACCCCCTACTTCTTCCAAGCCTCTTACTTCTATCTCTACCTGCTGAAATCTGGTCATCCTTCAAAGGCTGATATATCTGTAAAATGCGGACTTCAGAGGATCTTTAAGATATATCCTAGATTTAAATGGATCACAGAATCAGTAAGGGTGGGAAGGAATCTTAACTAACATGCTGTTTCTACAACTGAGGAAAAGGAAATCCAGGTTAGGCAAAGTGACTTACCCAAGGTCACACAAGCAGATCTGGGATTAGAACCCTGAACTCTGATTCCAAAACCAGCACTCTACTCTTTTCACTACAACACCCAATGCTATGATCTTAGGGGAAAAAAGAAGGAAATAGAGAGTAGTGAAAGCACCACTATTGTGCTAAGTACAAATACCTTTCATAAAAGTTTTCCAGTCAAATGATGGGGGTTTTGTTCTTCCTAAGGACAAATACAAAACAGATCTCTAATTCATAGTGGGGTGGAGGGAGTGGGAGGAAAGTTAGATGGAATAAAGAAAAAACAACAATCTTCTCATTTGAAGCAACTTCTTACATAAAGCAAGACTCTGTAACTTTGACACCCTTCTCAGAAAATCCTTGGGTATGTATGGCCAGCCCCTATCTGGAATACCGTATGCAGGTCTGAGACTGAATTTTAGGAAGAGTCAGTTAAAATATGGGGAATGTCCAGAGGGTGACCACGTTAGGAAGTGGATGGGGTTGTAAAACCATAAGGTTCAGCTGAAGGAAAAAAGAACGCTAAGTCTAATGATGGGAGAATGATGGGAACATGATTGCTGTCTTCAAATAGCTAGAGGGCTTGTTCTGTGCAACCCAGAGGGCAGAATCAGGAACAACATGGGGGCAGGGAGGTGAGGTGAGAGGGAAACATAGTTCTGCTCCAAATAAGGAAAAGCTGCCTAATAATAAGGGATGTCCAAATATGGAAGGGATAGCTTCAGGAAGTAGGAAGCTCCCTTCTAGCAGAGATGATCAAGTAAAGCTGAATGACCACTTGCTGGGATGTTACTGAGGGGACGGATCCATTGGATAGGAAAAATACCCTCCGAGATCCTTTCTGATCAAGATTCTATGAGAAACATGAGACCCACAGTGAAAAATGATAAATCAACACAAATATGTACTCAATTAAAAAAGGGGTGAATGGGAATCTGAGTTTCGAATTGTAGGGAAAAAACAGAAAAGCCAAATTCAAGGAAAAAGTTTAACAAGAAACACTTTTATGACTTAAGCAACTATCTGTCCATTTATGGATTAGTACTAAAAATAACATAATTACTTCCTTTTCCATAGCCTTGAAAAGGGAAACTACTTGGTTAAGTCATCTAGAGGATGACCTTAGAAAAGTGGGTAGAGGAAATAACATAAGACAATCACCATTCCTAAATCTCAATTCTGACACAACCCACCTCAAATGCTTGTGAAGACTGAGTAAGAGAATGTATGTAAATAACTTCATGCAGAAAAAGCACCATATAAATGACATATATGTGGACCTGTGGACAAATGCATACATACATATATACACATACGTGTATGTATGGGGATGGGTAGGGACCCTTGATCTCATTAGAAAAGGAATTCCCAATGTGTAAACTCCTTCTCCCCAATGGAGATATTCATGTGATGTGTCATTGGTCATACAGTTAAATAACTGAGGCAGAAACTGAATACACTCCTGACTCCAAGTCCATCATTCTAACCTCTACTCCACAATGCCCCTTTAACAGCATGCAGAAGTAAAAAAAAAAAAAAAACTCTGAGCTGAGTCAGAAAACTTGAATGTTGGTTCTAACTTTGTCACTGACTAATGGGCGTAACTTTAGGCAAGCATCTCCTTATCTATGAGGTAAAAGGGATGACACACTGAAGTTTCCAAAGTCACAGAATTCCAGAATTGTAATGCACCTTAGTGGCCATCTAGTGCAACCTATACATGAAAGCAAATCTCTTCTATAATATCCAGACAAGTGACCATTCAACCTTTTGACTTTCAGCAAGGGAGGAATTAGCTACCTCTAGAGGAGCCCATTCCACTCTGGAACAACTCTCATTGTTGACAAGTTTTCTCTGACATCAAATCTAAAAACAGTAATGCAATTTCTATTGACTATTCTTTGTTTTAGGGGTAGTAGGTGGTGCAATGGATAGAGTGCCTGGCTTGGAGTCAGGAAAACTCAACTTCATGGGTTCAAATCTGGCCTCAGGTACTAGCTATGTGACCCTGGGCAGGTGTTAACCCTGTTTGCCTCAGTTTTTATATCTATAAAATGATCTGGAAAAGAAAATGGCAAACCACTGCAGTATTTCTGCCAAGAAAACCCCAAATGGAGTCATGGAAAGTCAAAAATGACTTAAGAGAAATAAAATAACTCTTTGTTATGCCTACTGAGGCCAAAGAGAGCAAATCTAATCCCTCTTCCATACAGCTGCCTTTGAAGAAAGTCTCACATTTCCCCTGTCCCTAGCCTTCTCTGCTCCAGGGTTCAGCCAATACTTGCATGGCATACATTTGAAGCCCTTCACCTTCCTGGTTACCAGCTGGCTTATCTCTGCCTTTCCTTGCCCTAAATTTGAACACAGTGCTCCATATACTGTTGTACTAGGGTAAAGCACAGCAGGGCTGTCCCCCAGAGTCCAAAGTTACATAAGCTCTCTTGGATATCACACCACACTAGGAACTCATGAACTCATCATCTGATATTTAAGAAAATGACTTCACAGTTATAAAACTTCACATTGATCCTTACTAAATTTCATCTTCAACTCAGTCAAATGTTTGAGCTGTCAATTCTTTCTTAGATAAAGTTGTCTAAGGTTAGCATTCCTGCTGGTATTCAGCTGAAAATTTAAGAAGTGTGCTATCCACACCTTTATTCTATTCCAGGATCTTGATGAAAATACTATATTCCTTTCAACATTAATATTCGGTGTTCTATGGTTCCTTCTGGCTCTGATAATCTGTATCTTAAGGGCTCTTCAAGTTTTAAGGTTCTATGATTCTAATTCAACAATATCAGTATTAAAAAAAAAATAGAAAATATGGCCCACACCAGCTCCATTTGGCACAATTTGAACTCTATTAAGGCTAAACTCTAAGTAGAAGATAATGTTACTATCATGTTGCCTATAATTAAGACCTAAATATGGTACAGTAGAAACAACCCTGGACCGGTACTCAAAAGATCTAAATTCTTGTTCCACTTATTGGAATCAGTTTCAAAGACTTGTGACTAGTGTCAACACATTTAAATGATATACAACAGCTCCATCTATAGGTCACTAAGTCAAATTATTACTTAATTAGAAATAGCTACTATCATCACCAAAAAACCAACAAAACAGTACATCTTCTGAATTCTTGTATTTGAATCCTCAGTGTTCCTTTAGTTGGAATTTATTAACTACAATATCACAGTTTAAAAAATGCAGACGCAAAAATTAGGAGACTGCTGATGAATTCTACTTACAGTACTTCAGCACCAAAAAATTGGGCAGTTATGCTGATACATGTATATACAGGTCAACAATTTGTCAAAGTCTTAAAATGCTTATTTATAGTGAAATCTATATAAAACCGTTAAAAACTTATTTTATTTACATTATTTTAAAAAACGAAAAGTACTGTTTTCTTTTCCACAACTTGTCAAAATTGACTCTCTAACCCTCCAGTCCATTTCCCTCCCCCACCCCACCTTTCTATCTGTGACATACAGTGATCACAAGACCCAAACATATTGCTTGAATAGACTGTGCCCTAAGAAGGTAGAACACCTTTAAAACATAGTAAGCTTACAATAGCAACTGAACGTTTGTACATTCACAAGGGGGTAGACAACACATGAAAGAGGCAAGTGTGTGAGTATATATATATATATATACATATATATATATATGTATATGTATATGTATATGTATATATATGTATATGTATATATGTGTGTGTGTGTTTTCCCAAAGCCTTAGTTCAATATAAATGTGCAATTTCACAGTAAGAACTCATCCTGTAAATAATTATAATTTTTCCTAATTTGAACGAACATTTTCTTTAGGCTGAAAAAGTTTCTTTCCCTCTATATCACAGTGAAACATTCTCTCAGGTGTGTTCAAAAAATGTGTTCCTAGTTAAAAGGAGTGTGTCAAAGGGGACAAGGCCTATTTTGAAATCTTTACATTTAAACAGAAAAGTGAAGAGTGCTGCCTGTGGCTTTAAGAATATTATTTTGTAAATAAATTAACATACACCTTGTTAAAGTACACAAGCCTCAAAGACAGCCACCAAATCCACATGTGACCAACGGTGAACAATTGAACCTCTTTTAAGGATCCCAAAAGAACTTTAGTGCTAATGTTTTTCTAAGTTTTTTAGTAATTCAACATGAATTGGGCCAAGTGCAAAAGTGTCACTAGCTCAACATTTCTTGGAGCTTTGCCAAAAAAAAAAGGGGGGGAGAAGAGAGGGGGAGGGGGGAGAGAGAGAAAGAGAGACAAGGAGAGAGAGGGGAGAGAGAGGGAGAGAGAGGGAGAGGGAGAGGGAGAGGGAGAGGGGAGAGAGAGAGAGAGAGAGAGAGAGAGAGAGAGAGAGAGAGAGAGAGAGAGAGAGAGAGATTTAAAACTGTCCCTGGTGTGCTTTTCCAAAAACACAATGTCCATTCACAGTCCTTTCAAATGGTGTTTTGTTTAGCAGATGTCAAATGAGAAACAAAAACAGGAAAAGTCTCTCTTCGCTGCTGGACAAGTTTTGTATCTGGTTATAGTCCAAGAGAAGTTCAAACATCAGGTCTCAATTGTTGCAGATTTGAATTTTTTTCCTTTTCCTTGTCTTTTTTTATTTTCTTTTATACTTTTTTAAAAAAATGACATTCCACCCTTGTGAGCTTCAACTCAAGTTTTAAAATGGTGCTTTGGCAGCAACATCTTGGTGAAATGCACCTGTCATTTCAGGATCCACAGCGTAACTAATTGCAAAGTGCTCTCTATACATCAAAATACAAGGGACTCCCTGGACACCTGGGAAGGGAACCCAGCAGGTTTTAAAGTGCACTCTGGTGTCCAAAACACTAGGACCGTTCGGCTGAATTCTGGGAAGGGCTGGGTTCTGTCCCCTCCTCTGTGCTGCTGTCCAAGTCCTGCTCCAGTACCGTCTCATCTTCATCCAGCTGTTGACTAGTGAAGTTATTGAGTTCAAGAAACCCACTGGGCTCTACCACCACATTGGAGCTGGAGTGACAAGGAATGGAATACTGAGGGATAGTCTGTAACAGAAGATACACATGACAAAGTTTTAACTGCTGCAACAGCCCAGGGGGTGGGGTGGGGTAAGGGTCTTGAGGAGTAAAGACTGAAGAAATGGTGGCCTCAATACGAAGTTAGATGATGAATGTTTTTTCAAAGGCATTTCCTACAGGCTATCAATCAAGGCAGCATGGTATGGCAAAGAAGACATCTACTCTGATGGTCTCATTCTATACACGAAGAAATTGAGACCTATAGAGGGGAAATGCCTCACCTGCCATACAATGAGGTGATGGTAGAGATACACTAGACGAGATGTTCTCCAAGATCCTTTCCAGGGCTCAAATTATACTTTATATTTTATATATGTGTGTGTGCATGATGTTAAGAGCATCAAATCTTAAAACTGAGGACAGAGTTTACTACGTTTAACTAAAGAACTATATGTAAATAACCTTTAAAAAAATACTACTGTGATAGCATACTGAGACATACTGCCTCAGCTGACTCTTTTAGCTCATATTTATGGATAAGGGTAAAAACCAACAACAGTTCTTAAAAGTCAAAATGCCAAACCTTAAATAATGCAGACGGCTACTGTGAGGAACCAGTAACTCAACTCAACATACTCGTGTTGGTTCTGCTTTATTTTATTATTCTCCGTGGCCAGACACTGGAAAAAGTCTAGTCCTTGAGAATTATCATTTGCCTAGGAGTCTGGCTATCCTACTAACTCAATGCAGGAACTTACAAAAGCTAACTCCCGTCTCAGGGTCTCAGTTATCCCATATATTAAATCAGGTGATTGTGCTAGATTAATTAGAAGGCCCTTTAAAGTGCTATACTATTATTTACATTCAGAATGCCTATATTTTCATAAGATGGCAACATGCCCTTTTAAACTATTAAAATGCTATTTTTTCTAAATATGTAGTAATATCACATATTGTCTAAGTAGCACTTTCAAATGAGAAAATATATGTAAAGCATTTTGCAAATCTTAGAATACTATAAAAAATACCAGCTATTTTTATTATTCCCTTAGAGAAAGCAAAGTGCTTTTATAAATACTTTTCATTAATCCTCAAGGACCTTTTACCGAATTCTAAATTGGCAATTCTACTGCTTACAGAGAATATAAGTAGGTGCCACCAATATCCCTGTGAAAACTGAAGTCAATTCATGCTTTGGTTAAGGAGTTGAAAAGGACCTCAGAGATCATCTGGTTAAAGTCATTCCTTTTAAAGGTGAGCAGACAGAGGAGCCAAGTGGGGAAAGGACTTGCCCAGTATGAGCAGCAGGCCAGGAGAAGTGCCAAAATTAAAGTCTGACTCTCAACTCCAAGCACAGTCCTCTTTCCATATCTGCTATTACAGAATGGTGCAAATAGTGTAGATAATTCAAATCACTTCTACCTAGTTTTTGAAAAAATTATGAGTCTTGTTTCCCTCATGATCCATTTGTCCACTTGGTCACATTTTTCTTGAGCTAACATTAGTTAGTATTCTCACAAATGGTGGACAGGAGGGCACAGATCAGAAGAACAGTAAGCAGCAGGGCAAGGATTGAAATTACAATGTCATCACAGAGGATAACCCAGAGTGAGTGATTATGACTGCCTTTACTCTAAAACCTTAATTAACCTAAATCCATTTAACCCAATCTTTAACTGAGACACTCCTAGACTCTTACCTACTCCATGCCTTCTAAGAGCAATGGCTTTGGAGTTAGAGGACCTGGATTCAAATATCAGCTCTGCCACTTACTGACTTGGCTTCCCCTTTCTGAGATTTCATGAGTTTCCTCATTTGTAAAATGATCACTAAGGTCTCTTTCAACCTTAAATCCAATGAACCAATCTAGTTTAAGAACCAGAAAGTTGCAAATCAAAAGAAAACAAAAAGTAATATCAAGAATTCAGATTGCTTCCTCCCATCTCCACCTATACATATACTCCCCCCACACACACTTTCTCTCACAGACACAAACACCCCTGTACATCTTCAGTCATCTCTATTTCTCTTAAAACTGGAATCACTGTACAAAAACAAATGTCTAAAGCAAAGAAACTGCAAGATTGCCATCCAAGAATAATATTCATTAGCCTATGCTTACCAGATTAGGAAACAGAATTAAGATACAGTGGAAGCTAATCCAACAATGAGAAATAAAACAAAAATATTGTGTGGCTGGCCCTAAGGTATAATATGAGTTAAAACTGGGGTCCAATCAAAGGAGATAGGCCAGAATGGGGAAGGGACTCAAAACCATCTCATGTGAGAAACAGCCAAAGAACTAAAGGATCTGTCAGAAGACAACCTGGAGGTGGGCAAAGAAGATAACATAACAGCTGTCTTCACATGTCTGACAGGCCATTCTAGGGCAGAGCAGATGCATTCTGATAAGAGCCAGAGGGCTATGAGCAAGAGAAGCCGTTCCAGGGAGAGGGGTTTTAGCTCCAGAGAAAAAGGAACATTCTAATGACAGCAGCTAGCCAAAAAAGGACTGGCTACCTTGAGAGGCAGCATCTCATCCCAGATCACATCACAGGTGGCATCTAGTCCTTCATCAGGAAGGTGTTCACACTAAAGTTAAAGGATCAACGGACAAGAAAACTGCACAACAACCATGCATGGGTAAAGAATTAGGCTAGAGCAGTCTATCTACTGCTAAGGTAGTTTCTGATTCTGGGATTCTAGAGTCCTACTCATCCACTCGCCACATCAGGTAAATGAAGTTTTTGCTGCATAACATGTAACATGGACAAGGATAAGAGTAGTGGTTCAAGTAGGGAGCAACTTGAAAAATGCACATCATCTAGCTCTCATGAAAAACAATTGGGACACCACCTAAGAGGGCCCTAGAGACCAGGACTCTGTTGGCTGATGTTAACGCCAGCTTGCTGAAGTGACAGCAGTCAGGTGTGGTGGCTGAGTGTCTGATCACATAAAAGAGTCCTGAACTTCCAAGAGTACTGAGGCAATTAGGCAACAGCTACAAATATCTGTGATCCTCTTCAAAGAAAATGGTACCATCTTTACTGTCATCCTAAAACCAAAGTCATCACACAATTTTTTAAAAAAACACCTTCCTCCCTGTTGCCATGGATTTAAAAGGTAGCCCTGCAACTTCCTAATACACACGTACAGCCACTCTTCCCAACATTCCCAGACTTTCTCAGTTCCCTGCCAACTCTTACCTGGATAATAATTTCTGCAGGGCTCTCTTCAGCTTTCTTTTGGCCTATATTCTGAATACGTATGAACTGGCCTGTTGTAGGTACTCCTGGTGCTTCGGTTTTCCGTGTTAAAGATGGGCCAACGGCAGAAGGACTTGAACAGGACTCTCTACATTTCTGTTGCTGGGGAGTGGTAGTCGCCAGCCCTACTGCCACCACCTGGGTAGAGGGTGACGAGTCTGCTTCACCAGGGAGTTTATTAGTGGCAATAGCCTTGTTGGGGGAATCCACTACCATCTGTTCTACATTTGTGTCAATCTGAGCTTCCATCATAGACATTTTCAAAATGTCTGAGACTGCTGTCTTCTCAGATGCCTGCATGGGAGATATGCCTGCCACTGGCACTGCCAGCTTAGGCACAGAATTGCCACCAGTTATCTTTGTAACAGTGGGAGGCTGCCGCCCCTCAAAGGTTATCTTTGTAACAGAGGATCCTTGAGTTATAACTGGCTGCTCCACCTGAAAATCAAATTTGGGTTTTGTGTGTTACAGCTAGGTCTCTTTGATTTAAACCTAATCAATATCACCTGGACAAAATAAACAGTTGTGACACTAGGAAGACAGTTTGAAGCTCAGTGTTTTAAATAAGAATTACATTCTTTTAAAGGAGGCTGGAGAAGGAGGAAGGGGTTGAAATACCCCTTGGACAGTCAGTCAAGATTCCTAGCAAGAAAAATTCATAGCAGCCTCGTTTTCCTTTGGGATTTACACCCCCACATGGAACACTATTGTCCCCTTTTCAAAATAATCTCATCTATGTTTATATATGTATACACTTTTGCCTTTTCAAAAAGGGCAGGAGAGTTCATTTTTTATTTTGCCTTTTTTAAAAAAGATAAATAAATAAATCATTCCAAAGTCACTGATTTTCCTCAGTCTATTTTTTGATTGCCCATACATAAGATTGTGTTTCTGCAAAATAAGGAGACAAATTTAAGTAGATGGTGATGTAAACTACAAAGGAAGACGTACAATGCAGATCCTTGGGAGACTGCAGTATACTCAGCTTTATTGCCACAGAAATAAAAATTTATGGGCATGAAAATGAATAATATTTTACACCTAAAAAAACAAAAATAAAAATAATTAGGGACATGGATGCCATGCACTGTTGGACAATGTTGAAGTAATTTCATAAAAAAAAAACCAACCAAAAACCAAAAACAAAAACTGAAAAAATCAAGTTCTGTTAGCTACCAATTTTTTTTTCTTCCTATATTAATGAGTACATTTCTTTCCTACTTCCAACCTCCGGGCAGGACAAGTATTACCAGTGCAATGAGGTTGTGCGTTTTTTTTTTCCTCTTGCCAGGAGAAAGCCCCGCTACCATGCCTGGGCCGTGCGTGGTGTTTTCATTTTTTCCTTGAAAGAGCAGGCTAACTTTGCATGCTATCAATATTCTGTTACCTGGCTCGCCGGCTGTTTCTCGGAAGCTGCGGGGAGCTGCAGGGGGCCCTGAGGGGGCGGGGGCTGGGGCTGCACGTAGATTTTTGGCTGATTCGGTGCCTGCTGGAGTTTGGGGAGCTGCTGCTGCTGCTGCTGTGTGGTTTTCACGGCCAGAACTTGTACTACAGTCTGTTGGGGCTGTGCCATTAGTGTGGGCAGCTGCCTTTCTTTGGCCCCTGCGTGATGCTGGGTGTGCTGTACCTCGGCCTTTATCTGTGCTTGCTCTGGCTGAAGCGGGGTGAGTTTTTGGTGTCTGATGGAAAGCTGGGGCATCTGTGGGAGTTTATGCTGGAGCTGATCGGCCTGCAGGTGGATAGTCTGCTTCTGTTTGGTCTGGAAGCACTGAAGGGTTTTCACTTGCAGCTGAGTTGGCTCCAGTTGGGGTTTCTGTGGTTTGGGGGCTTGTGACTGAGTCAGAGCCGATCTGTAAAACAGACCTGTCTGAGGGTCTAAAGTGTCCATCTCTTCCACCTCCCCTTCCTCAGTTCCAAGCTCCTCACTGTGTTTGGTAAAAGCTGTATGACTGCTTAATGCCTAGGGGGGAGGGAAAAGAACACATTAGAAGCAACAAAAACACCTGCATTGCCCCATCTTCAACTTCAAATGAGCATGATGTCATTGTTAGGGAGGCTTCCACTGCTGGTGCAGACAGCGACACATTCATTAGCAGCCTTACTGGGCTGTTCTATGAGTTGTTATGGCCAAAAAGATTCACCTTCGGCTGGTCAACCCTCTGGTGAAGAGCCTTTAGGCTTATTCCTCCAGCAACAGACACAGGATGTCAATGGGCTCATACACATAGCTTTTCCAACTTGGTGAGAACCTGCCAGAGCCTGAAGGCCAGTGGCCTCATCTCTGAGAACCCAAGAGCCCATGTACCCTTTTTAAAGACACAGAAAAATCCTTTTGTGCAAGTTGCATTACTACAAAACCTAAAAGCCCTCAAATTAGTGAGTTAAGAGAGTCACTCACAATTTATCCAAGATTTGAGATCTTCAGAAGTCAGAAAATGTTCCCTCAAAAAAGGTATGATTTTAGAAGGAAATTGTCCCAGTTACATCAGAAGAATCATTAATTTCTGCTGGGATCAGCCTATTCTCTTTACTTCAAGGTACATCCCTTACTATATTTAACTGAAATGTATATCTTTGCCAGTGTGAAATTGGGCAAGTCTTTGGGATGCCATATTTTAGAAGGACAGTGAGAAGCTGGAGACTGTAGATGATCAGGGTGGTGAGGAAACTGGCAATTATGCCCTAGGATCAGCTGGAGAACCTGGGACTGTTTAGTATGGAAAAAAAAAAACTAGCAAGGAGGGCATGAAGGCTGTCTTCAAGCATTTTAAGGGCTGTCATGGAGAAAAGGGATTCGATTTGCTCCGTTTAGCCCCAGCGGGCAGAAATAGGAAAAATAAGTAGAAGTTGCAGAGAGACAGACTTAGGATTGATATAAGGAAAACCTTACAATAATCAGAGCTATTTTAAAGTATGATAGGTTGCCTCAAGATGTAGTCAGTTTCACCAAGCAGAGGTCAGAGGTTCGATACCAACTGGTCAGGGATGTTGTAGAAGGTATGACTACTCAAGCAAGACCTATGCTAGACAATCTCTGAGGTTCATTACAACTCTGGGATTTTGTGACTTTCCCTTTCTGAAGCTTCTCCCTCCTCTGCAGAAAGGGAGGGTTGGACTAGAGGGTTTCTAAGATCCATCTCAGCACTGATGCTAATCTAGGAATTGTATGTTGTTATCACTTTGACAATGCAGTTTCAAGTCCAAGGCTGCTTCTTTATTTCTTCTGCAGTCGTTTATTTACTCTTTCCTTCTCTGGGGCAGCTTATTTGCAATTATGATAAGCTACAGCAGGCGATGCTCTCACTCTGTGATTCTAACAAGAAGATATCTACCAAGATCCTGCATTCAGGCCAGAACAATGGATGCTGCAGTAGAGGTTGCCAATGCCAGGCAGCACAATGTAGTAAAACAAAGCAATGGATCTGAAATAAGGAAACTTTGTTCTGAATGCTCTCTAAGAACTCTTAGACAACTCAATTCCCCTCTCTGAGCCTCAGTATTCTTATCTGAAAGTGGGGATAATAAGTCTTGGAGTCTCAACCTCAAGGATCAGAGAAAATAAAGAACTCTGTAAACAATAAAGTATGTCAATTATTTTTTCGAGAGTTAATTTATCATTCATATAAAAGGAATATTTTATCTGAAAAACGTTGACATTCCTAATTAGTCCCTTCTTTGCTCGATTTTGAGTCGCTTCTTCCCTGATGGTCACATGACTGGGCTTGACAATGCTTTTTGTATTGAAAAGAGTGAGTCTCCTTGTCTTGTCCAAGTGAGATGGTAAGCTACTTATCACGTACCTCATTCCAGTATCAATCTGCACAAGAGCCCTAACTTGCTCCAGTTCTGATCTGGGCTGGATCACCTCTATTTATACAACCTTGCAGTCCCTCACTCTTGGGAGCTCACTACATTGTTGCTAGATTTAGTGCAGCGACAAGACTGATCAGCCCAGTACAGCGCAGCGGAATCTACCAGTCTGAGCCTCTCTGCTGGGCAGCTAGGATGACAGGCACATGCCCCCCTTTGTATCATAAGGATTAACTGCTGATTAAAAAAACTGCTAGACTATCAGACAAATGAAATGCAATGATGTTTGAAACTTTACTCACCTCTAAGTTCCCTAACAGTAAAATAAATAAAAGTTATTAGTGTAATCATCAGAGTGGGCTTCATGAAAACAAGCAAGATTTAATGAGACAGCAACAGTGCTTTAAAATATGAGAGCTTATTGCTAGTCAGAGAATATTCTTAATCTACCAATTATTTTCAGGTATTTATATTCAGGAAAGTCAACTCCTCCATCACTCCTCCCTTATGAAAGGAATACATTCAATGAGTTATAGACATCACTGAATCATTTATACTTTCAAAACAGAATGGCAGATGTAAAGATATAGAAAGGTTGTAGGCTTTAGAGCTGAAAAGGAACTTAGAGGTCATCTTGTCCTGTTTCCCCACCTCCCCAATCATAAGCCCCAACAACATCCCTAACAGGATGCCTCTGTTTGTTAGCTTCCAATAAGACATTTACTACCCCATGAGTTAGCCTATTCCAATTTTGCACAGTTCTAATTATTAGGAAGTTTTCCCTTACATTGACCTGCCCTCCAACCTTCAAACACTGCTCCTAGTGCTACTTTCCTGGGCTAAGTAGAGTAAGTTGATCCCTCTCTTTCAGAAAACAACTTCTCAGATATTGGAAGACAGTGATCATAAAAGCAGGATGAAATCTTAAAACAGGCAAGGATTAGTTGTAGATGGGATGGAAGAGAAGGAATAAGGGGGTAGTTACAACCTGCTGCATGATGTGGGTAATGGCGCCTGTAGATGATGCAGGGATGGACTTGACCACCACCGAAGTCTGTGTAGCTGTTTGAGACTGGGCCACATGCTGAAGCAGAGTCCGCTGGGGCTGGGAGGACTGCTGATGGGGCTGGGAACGATGGCTAACTGCAAATACAGTAGGCAATGGTATTTCTTCAGAAATAACCACAGTATCTGAAACCACTAGTAGTTTTAAGCAAATGTACATGAGATTACATGGCAAAGGAAAGAAGGCCCTTAGTGTTCTTAGCCTGGGAAAATAGATGTTTGAATGATCATTTCTCCTTTTCTCCAATGAGGTTTATTCCATTCATCTTATTGAGAACATCAGTCCCATACTGCTAAGCATTTGCTAAACAGAAAGTTTCCAAGACTAGTGTGGAGCTACATGGGCTTTAACTTCCTCAACACTCATTCCAAATTTTACTCCAAAATAGCTGGAAGTTTTTCAAAGGTGACTGTAGTGTAGCATTGCTTGGCATTCTCAGAGCTCTTAAAGAAGTGAGACATCATCATAGAGCAGTGGAGAGAACAGTGAACTTAAAGAGTCAGATCTGGTTTTTAGATACAGGATCAGAGAGGGTTTAGATCTGAAATGGACCTCAGAGATCACCTTATCCAAGCCCCTCATTTTACAGAGGGGGAAACAGAACTCCAGAGAAGGGAAGTAATTTGCCCAAGGCCACAAAGGGAGTAAGTGAAAGAGCTAGGATTCCAACCCAGACCCTCGGGTTCCCAATCTTGGGCTCTTTTCAGAGTCCTGGCTCACCCACTTAACCAATGAAGTGGCCTAGACCTGTCACTTAGTGTCTTGGAGCCTCGGTTTCCTCCTCTAGAGAGGACAGGAGTAACTAATGATGCCTGCCCTGATTCTTTTAAAGAGTTGTTGTGAGGTGAAAATGAGAAAATGGGTGTTAAAGAACTCTGGAAACTGGAAGGCAGTAATACACAGAGAGAAATAAATGAGATGTGAAATAGCAGAAAATGAACTGTTCTTTCTTCTGACCCAGATAAATCTCATTTGAAAATATAAGTTAAAGAAAAGAAGTTTGTTAAAGCAGCAGTAGGAATAAGTTAACAATTCACATCAAAAGATGTTAATTTATTTTCTTTTATCAGTTTTGATTTAAAATTTTGAAAATGACTGGCAATATCTGAGACCTGCTTTTCTAAAGGATTTTAGAAATGTTTCACAAAGTATGGGAAAAGTAACTCTGAATTAGCCAGGAGATAGAATGGACCAAGTATGAGCTATGGAATTTCTGTACAGCAAAAGCCCATAATTTTTTCTACCTCATCTATATCTGATTGTTGGAGTGCCCAGGTGACTATTTTGTCTGTGAGTGTGTGTGTGTATGTGTGTGTGTGTGTGCATATGTGCGTGCATGCACGCACACACACAAATTTAGTAGTTCTGGTTTTATTCTTAGAATGGTCATGCTGGTATATCTAGGAGGGAGATAAACATAAAGGAAATTAATGTAGAAAATCCCAATCTTATGACATTAAGATTGAAATCTGAAACCCCTTCAGGATTCCAGTACAATGAAAACAGAGTTAATCTATCCTTATTATTCATTCCATATGTATTCAGGTGCATGTTTTACATCACTGGCATTCAAAACTTATACCATATAAGATAAAATTGTTAGCCTACAGGATTACCGCTTTTATATTCCTAATTTTAATAAACATAACAGAATTTTACTCTATTTCATTGTGTTGTACACATATTTTTAAACTTATATAATATAACCCAAACTGTCACAGCCATATATACTCAACCCAAACTAAACATCTGGGTCAGAGTTCACATAAAAAAAATTCTTCTAGAATACTACTAGGTAGAGAGGAAATATCACACATGATGTTAAAATAAGCAGCCTACCCTAAAGAAATTCGCTAATGAAACATCAGGAGACATTAAAAGAAATGGGAAAAAACAGAGTATGCTTCTGATAAAACTAATAATATGGAATGCATGTCTGTGTTTTCATAGCTATTAGTTTATCTAAAACAATTTGAGCAATAAAAAAAATTTTGATTTAACAAAAGTCTCTAAAATTGGGGTTGTAACCACAATGACCATCGTCCCAATCAGTTAAGCCCCTCTAAAATAACTTCTTGCGTATGTGTGGCAGGGGAGACAAAGAGTGTCAGTACCAATGGCCATGAAGTACAGAGAAGCAGAAAAGAGGCAGCTTCGTGTAGTGGCAATGGCACTAGATTCAGAGTTCTTTAGAAGACTTGGTTTCTGATCCTGGCATTGATACTTGTTAGCTAGGTGACATGGGCAAATCATTTCCCCTCTCAGTGCTTCAGGGTCTCCTCTGTATCCAACAGAGTATTTGAAAAGAAAGACTCATGTAAACCTTAAATGCTACAGAAACGTGAGCTAATACAAGAAGTCCGGTGGAAAATCAGACACCTGAGGACTTGGTGGATTCCAGTCCTGACATTCCTAGCTATGTGAAAATGAGAACTAATATTTATAGAATACTTTAAAATTTGCAAAGTGCTTTCACAGATGTTAAAACTCACTGAATCCTCACAACAACTTTGAGAGGAAAGTGCTATTATTATCCCCATTTTAGAGTTGAGGCACATGAGACAGACAGAGGTTAAGTGACTTGCCTACAACCACTCAGTTAAAAAATGTTTGAGTCAGGATTTAAATTCAAGTCTTTCTGACTCCAGGTTCAGAATTTTATCTTCTACATCACCCAGCTACCTCAAAAATCTATGAACTTCCTCTAAGCCTCAGATGCCTCATTTGTAAAAATGTGCTAATAACCTCACAATGTTGTTGTATGGCAAGCGTTTTGTAAATGTTAAGCATAACATAAACATGAGCTAACATTATATAAATTTAAACTACTACTATTACTACTAAATGCTTGTAGTTTATAACAAATCTTATTTTGGCCATGATTGAGGAAGAAAGGGAAATTAAAAAAGACTACAGCATGGAAATAAGATGAAATGATAATGATCTTAACTGAGCCACATAGATGGCTTAATCTGTTCATTAATATTCATTTATTAAACTACTATATCTAGCCACTGTGATGATTGCTTCTTTACATCCCTTATCTTCTCATGAGCAATGCTCATTTTTGAAAATGTCTTCTATTTTTTTACTCACAGTATGTCCTTTCTCACTCTATCATTTATTATTTTATTCTAACTCTATCCAAAGTAGATAGATACATTATATTCATTTAAAGTATCTATTCTAACACCACAACTTTTCATCTATAAAGGCACTACAGAGAGAAGTATACCACTCACCTAGAAGGGGAAAAGCAACCTCTGTTCCCTCATCAGTGCGTTCTGAAAAGGATAAAGAAAAACAAAGTCATAGGTCTCTTCTATCTTTACCATTATGTCCTCTAGTCTATCCCCAAGTAGCTAATATTGATCCCCAAGCACGCCTGCTACTGCTTTCAAGTCTCCTGCTAAATGTCTGCAAAGAGTAGGCTAGTAGGCTTTAAAAAAAACAAAACATCTTTTCCTTTATAATTAGCCTATACTCTTTTCATTATTTATTTACTTATTTTTTTAAAGCAAAGTTTTTGCTACATTTTCTCCTTTGGGTAATTTTAGCCCATTATTATTAATTATGGCTTCTGGAACAATGCCAAGTAATTCTTCCTTCTTTGGTATTAACATCCTTCAAATATTTGGAAGCTTATGTTCTCCCTTAATCATCACTTGAGAAAACCATACAGACTCGATTCTTTAAAGATTGCTTCATAAGTCATTCCTCCTTGCCCCTTAATTATTCACACTGCTATTCTCTGAACTCCCTCCAGTTTGTACAAACTTTTTGGGTAATGAAGTGTTCAGAACAGAAAGCAGTATTTCAGGTGTAGTCTCAACAGAGAAGGGGAGAGAAGCTATATTATCTTTCCTGTTTGACATTTCTGTATATGCCATCCAAAAATCTCATTAGCCTTTTTGCTGCCAAAATGCATTTTAAACAAATATTTCATTTGCTTTCCACTATAACCCCTAGTTAGGGAGATTTATAGCTATTCAGATTTCTCTTTTATATTAAGTAACTGTGCTAGAATTTATTTTTTCATTTTTAAATAGTTATATCAAAATATTTCATTCAAAGACAAACCTCATTTTACCATAGTTTCTGCATCTGTGACCCTATCTACAGGGCTGTGTTTATGATCATCTCACAACCTTATATTATTCACAAACTATGTCAGCATAATATCTGTACTTTCCATATGTTAATGACAAGGCATACTCCAAAAATGATATGAATTAGCACTGGAATTCTACTGGAAGGAATAGATAAATACTTATTCTTTCTTTCCTCTTGACTAATCATTAATACCATGAAATCCAAAAACACAATCAAACACTTTAGTGTTGAATAGGTGTGTAGCACTGGGATATAAATGTTGATTTAAGACAGACCCTGCTCCTGAGGAACTTCCAGTCCAATGAGAGCTAAAAACCTATTTCCATGTAGCTATAGCAAAAGGGAACATAAGGCAGGTTCAAAGAGAACAGGTGCTTTTCCAGCCCTGGGGCATGATTTTTTTTGTCACTCACCAGTAGTGATATACTCAGTGACAAGCTCTGACTCCACCACCGCGATTGACGGACTCTCAGGAGAGCGCCGCTTTTCTTGGGCCATTTGAATAGGAACTGCCATTTGACTCAAGTCAATAGTGGCCTGTCTTGGTTTGGATTCCAATTTCTCCTTCACTGTTTAAGAGAGTTAGAAGGAATTTATTTTGCAGTTCAGACAAATACCCAAATTACAGTAGCACCTGAGGATGTGGAATAAAAATTTTTCTGGAGGAAGTCCTGGAAGCTACTCAGGCAGTGGATAAAATACGGAAATATGACTTCCTAGTAAAAAGAATAAACAAGGCCTACTCTGCCTTCTCACCTGTATTAAGCAAATTAAGCAAACCTATTAAGCAAAGCACACTGAAGGAACTGGGCCATTTAGTCTAGGGGAGAAAAAATTTAGGGAGAATAGGAACCTGATTGAAGTATTCAAGCACAGTCCTGGGAAAAAGAGATAAGATTTATTCCAACTGGATCCAAAGGGTATAAAGAGGAGCAACAAATACAAGTTATAAAGAGACAGACATAGTCTCAACATAATGAAAAACTTCCTAATAACTATCCTAACTATCCAAAAATGGAATGGGCTGCTGGGGAGGTAAGGAGGCTCCCGTATGATCACAGATTTGGAGATCATTTTGTCTAACACCCTCATTTTACAGATGAGGAAACTGAGGCTCAGAGAGGTTAAGTTACTTGCCCAATGTCATACAGGTTGTAAGAACACAGGCAGGGTTTCAACCTAGATCCTCTGATTACAAATGTAAAGTACTCCTTATTACATTCACATTTAACTCTTCAGGTAGGGGCTGGAAGGCTATTTGTTAAGGATATTATACCATAGATTTCTATTTAAGGTATAGTTTGAACAAGATAACCTTGGAAATCTACTCCAGCTTTTAAAACTGTGTGGGACTGCATCTGGCTTTTCACAAGTATGCCTCATGACACAAGCTGGTGTGATTTTCTTCCCCTTTAGGTCTTCCTTGGATATTTGTTCTTGATTGTATTTGGCTAAAATGCTGGGGAACAAATAGATAAAATTTATTTCAGGCCACAGCTTTCTGGGATGGTTCTCGTAAAACATGAAGAAAACCAGCCTCAAAAACAAAGAACAACTCCGTTTTTCATGTAATAGATGTGTCAATGAATAAAAACATACGACAATCAGAATAACAGGTGTCTCTGTCCTGCAAAGAGTTTTGTAGATGCGGACAGCATCAGGAAAGAAATGAAGCAGAGGAAGGCCTCGGCGGGTAGAGGTATGTTCCCATCTACTCAGGCCCATCCATTGGACTTTGTGGAATAGAAAAGCAGAGCAAGGGCTGGAGTTAGGAGAGCAAGGTCTGAGTCTCAGCTCTGCCTCTAAGTAGCTGTTCACTCTGTTTCTCTGGGGATAATAACGTCCACCCAACATTGTGAGTTTGTGGTGAAAATCAGCTAACATAGAAGACACAAGGTGCTCTGGGAGTGTACAGCACTATACAAATGTAAGCTACTTTTATTATTTTAAATCTGTGTTTAGGAACTTGGACTAGGAATGGGGTAAGGTTATGTAAGGTGTGGAGAAATCGATAAACCGGTGAAAGGGATTGCATTAGGCAGGGTCGATGCAGAACAGATAAGGGATTATTAAGTCTTGCTCTAGACAAGGAATTTGGAGCCAGTCTGTACACAGTTGGTACTCAACAAACAGTAAAGAATTAAATGACACAGCCATTCTTGGGGTTTCCTCAGTTACTACTCCCTATGGTGTCCCAGAACACAACACTCTAAAGCTCAGAAGACTATCTCTGAAGTGCTGTGGCCAAATACAAACCCTCCAACATACTCAGTTTATTATCAGGCTCACATTCCCCATCTTTCTAACTCAGCAGGCCCTGTACGAATTTGTGGGTCCTCAAGAAGAAAAGATGACCCTGCCATGCCACAAGGAGGCATCAGGAGACTGTGAAGGCCCAGGAATACAATCTACATTAAATTAAACTAACCCCACGGAATTCTCATCCAACGGACTTGTTGCATGCTTAGTAAAGACAAAGAATCCTCTCAACAGACTTAGGATTCAATATGACCTAATGCCACTCTAAAACCTTTAGTAACTGAACAATGTTTCACCACTCAAACTGTTAGAAGGCCCTCCTTTGTCACAGTTCTATTGCATGGATCCAGAAGAATGTTTATATCAACAATATAATTTCTCTGCCATAACCTTAAAACATGGACAAACTGGAGTCTGACAACTGACAAGTGAGTGTGTGCAGAAGAGGGAGTAGAGTTACTCTGATTAAAGTCAGAGGGCAGTTCTAGAATAAACGGAAATCAAATCAACCAATCAACAAGCCCTCACTATGTACTGGATGCTGTCCACAAAGATCAAGATGAAACAGTCCCTTTACTTGCAAGGAGTTCATACTCTACAAGGAAGAGAGAGGAAGGCAGATTTCAGTTCAATATAACGAACAAAGCTTTGACAATCAAAACATTCCAACAAGGGGGATGAGTGACCTTGGCAAGAAGAGAAGTGCCTTATTCTTGAGGTCTTCATGTCTTCAAATAGGCTGTGTACATCTCAGGAAGGGGTAGGGCTAACCAGACCTCTGCAGTCAGTACCTTTCCACTATGAGGCTGGGAGACAGAGGTTGCTATTTTTAAGACTTCAAAATGGCTCAGCTAACATCAGAAAAGAGGGGAGGAGACCCTCCATTCTAACTTCTCTGTTCCTCTTGACTGAAAATAACAACTACCCTAAATCCAATGCCCACAGTAGACACAAGTTTTGGAATATAATAGGGTTGTCATGTTGAGCAAGAATGGGAAGAGAAGAGTTTTACTTGTTTCTTTCCTCAGTCAACAATTTTGTTCTTTGAGAGAACTTTAGAGAACTTGCACATGTCAGAGACAAACAGGTTGGATCAATGACAGGTGAGTATAGGGGAATGAAATATGCCCAAGATGTAACAATGAAAATATGGAATCAGTGATATGTGAAGATAAAGAATGAAGAGATGATGTTCATTCAAGGTAGCATATGGATTCATACCTGTTGTCTGCTGGAGTTCTAAGAGAGCTTTGATTGTTGAAGTAGCTGACTGCGATTCACTGGATACATCCTGATAAATTATAGTAGGACTAGTCTCCATTGCAATCTCATGTTCTGACCAATCCTGACGCCGAGAAGCAATTACATGAACTACAGGCTGGGAATCTGTTTTATATTAAGTTATAAAAACAAAACAAAAAAAAAAACTTCATAAACAAAGATTTTTGTACAAAATTATTGGCTTTTTAAACTTTTTTTCACCTTGATGTTAGATGCAAATAACACAGAAGAGATATTCAATATTATCAATTACAAAGCTAACTTAGGGTTCACTAACTTTTCCTCATACTATATATTTGTGTGTACACAAGTATGTGTCCGTTTATATATAGACATATATATGTATAATAAATTATTTTTATATTAACAAAATCTCTTTCTGTTTCTGAAATGACTCGTTCTTGAGAAGCAATGAAAGATATCATTAAGGATATGTCTGGCCAAAAGAGGAGGGCTGATCATGTAATGACAAAACAACAAGGGGTCTAAGTGAGAAAATGGCACTGTGAAGATACTAAAAGAACCAGAAGAAGGAATCCAGCAGATTGTGGGGATGCTCTATGGAAGACTTAACAATGAGAATTGTCTGGCAGTATACAGACAAGAGTTGAAGAGAATGAGGAAAAGGAAAAATTATTAAAAGTGAAATTATAAATCAACATAAATATTTAAAATTTTTACTGAATAGATATCAAAATTAATCAATAGTTCTTAATTAAATGGTTCTTCTGGAGGTTGTAGAAAGAACACTGGAATGGGGCTCTACCACTAATTAGTTACAAGACCATCAGCAGGTCACTTATTTCTATGGGTCTCAAGATATCTCTAAAATGAAGGATAGGACTAAATGATCATCAAAGATTCTTTTAAGATTTAAAATTATATGATCAATGAGATGAAGGTACTGGGTTAAATAAGCTATAAGGCCCCTTTTGGCTATAACATACTATAGTTCTATAATTCTGTACTATGTGAAAGGCACCATGCTCCATCAAATGAAGAAAAGTGCAGTATCTACCTCCTGCCCCTTGGGAATGCAATTCCTCCCCAAACATGTCCCAAGGGCTACCACATAAGGGCACCACAAAGTTTCCAACATCTGTCAGGCAGTGTGTGAACAACTAATTAGAAGAAGATAGATCACACTACATTCCCTTCAATGATGTCTTTGTTTACTTTTACTTTACTTTTGGCTGTGTCAATAAATGCTCAAACTTTCCTGCTTGCTACATCATGCCTTTGTGAAGCTGGGTTTTAGCAGCTGTTGTGAAAAAAAATTAGCATTGCATGAAAATCAATGAGGAATAGGAAATGAGGGTAATCATGCTCAATCTGATTCCAATGTTGGAGAAGTTGTGCTATGTCCTACAGATGCCCACATTCAGTAGTAATTGTGTTTAAGAATGAAAGAAAAATATTATTTTTTCTTTTAATTTGTGTGCATTATTTTTTCAAAGAGCTATTGAATTATTAGGACATAAATATTTATTCAGTTGTTTGGCCCCAAGCACTTAAAACGAAACAGGCATTTCTTTTGGCCTAGGGGCACTGCAAAAAATGACAAAGACACTAAAGGAGCCAGAAACCAAGAAAGTTTGGAATTTCTGCTGTAGGGACTTAAACAGCATAGTGAAGAAGATAAAACATGCATACATAAGGACACCTAGAAATACAAGATGCCAAGTGGTAATGAGTCAGTTATTTACTGACTGCCTATATGCTAGGCACTGTTTCAAGTGCTAGGGATACAAGGAAAGGAAAAAGATAATACTTGCTCTCCAGGGCTTTCAGTCTGATGGGAGAGACAATATGCGAACAACAATGTTATGTTCTACACAGGCTAAACTGGAGGTAATTAACAGAAAGAAGGCACTGGCATTAAGGAGGACTGGGCAAAGTTTCCTGTGGAAGATGGGCTTTTAGCTAGGACTGGAAGCACACCAGAGAAGACAGGAGGCAGAAATGAGGAGGGAGAATATTTCAGGCACTCATTCATTCACCAACTGAGTCAGCAATATAGTTGCTAAAGTGTTGAACCTGGAATCTAGAAGACCTGACTCAAACACTTACTAGCTGTGCTGCTCTGGGCAAGTCACTTAATATCTCTCAGTCTCAGTTTCCTAATCTGTAAAATGAAGATATTAATCACACTTACTCCCAGGATTGCTGGGAGGAATAATTGATAGTATACGTAAAGTGCTCTCTCTATAAATGCCTGTGTGTTGTATTTGTTCTTATACACCAAACACTATGTTAGCCCCTGGGGGAATTATAAAGTTCTGATAAGACTTAGTTCTTGCCTTTCATAGAGTTCATAGCCAAACAAGATATAAGACACAAACACAGACAACTAGAATGCTAAATATCACATACTATAGATACATGGAGCTGCAAACAGATTGCCACATAAAGTCCTAGGAAAGGAGGGTCCAAAAGGGTTAAGAAAGGCATCACGTTAAAAAAATAAAAAAAGTGGCATTTTAGTTGAGCTTGAAAGGATGAGTAGGAATCCAATAAAAAAGAAGGAGGGAAAATATTCCCATTATAAGGACAGAATAGTTTGAGCACAGAGGCAGGGCACTAAATGTCTGGAGGGCAGGGGTAAAGGGTAGAAGGAAGAAGCAAAGAGCAGAATGGATCAGTAATATTCCATTCAGGACACTTAGGTGGTGAATCTCAAATTGCCATAGAAGGGTTATTCTGAAGTGGAAAGTTCCATTCTCATAGGTAACCATGATGAAGTTAGCAGTTCTAAATCTCAAAAGAAAAATGAACTGGGTTCAACCCAGATAACAGTTGCTACAGAACAGTTGATGAGAGTGTAGAAGCTAAATACCACTGGGATTGCGGGGAGAGGGAGAGAGAAAGTGAGAGGGAGAGGAGAGGGGGAGGGAGGGAGGGAGAGAGAAAAGAGAGAGGGAGAGAAAGAGAGAGAGATTTCCTCTGGCATATTATTTCTGAGTTTACATATTTTCTTTTTCCTTGAAATGAACCCTAGAAATGTACTCACAGTCTAAATTATGTAGAAATGAGAGAAAAAAGAAAAGAGGGAACAGATTTCAGAGTTGGGCATCTGGTTATGATGAAAAGATGAAAGGACTGGGAATTAGAAATCTGGTGCAGCAATTGTCTGAACCCATAGAACTAAACCTCAGGGGTCAGAAGGTTTGGGGGCCTCACTTAGGGGCTGAGAAATCTGGGAAAATTCAGAAATTACTAAAGGAGAAAGCACTGGAACCTGGAGTAAAGATCTATGAACTGGTTCCAAGAAGGAAGCAGAATCTCTGGGAAATTCAATTATACCATCAAGACCTAAGGGGGAAGGGGTGACTGCTTCAGAGAGGTGGACTTTAGATGGGCCTTGAAGGAATCACAGGATTCAGATAAGCAGAAAGGAGACAGATAAATTAGCTCTATCCCACAGAAGCTGCATCACAGGGTAGAATATTTAAAAAAAAGAAAAGGATGGCAAACTTACAATCCTCTAAGTACCATTTATTTCTGAAAGCCACAAATGCCCAAGAGAGGGAAAGGGGAGGTAGAAAGACACTGAAAAATTAAACAAAACCAATACATAATGGGTTCTGGAAAATATAATTATGGTTTTGAGAGAGTTCTTTCTTATTTAAAGAAGGTATTTTTTGGGGGAGGAGCCAAGATGGCGGAGTAGAAAGACTCACGTATGCTAGCTCCGGAACCCACAGCCCATAAATTTCCTGTAAAAAGAACTCCCCACAAATTCTGGAGCAGTGGAACCCGTACAGCAACGGAGGGGAGGAGATTTCCATTCCAGAGAGCCCTGAAAAACTGACCGCACAGGTCCATCGCACACTGGACAGCGGAGCCCACCCCTGTGCTGCCCTGCCCGCATGGCCCCAGAGGAGCAGATCTGAGCAGATTTCAGGGACGGAACCTCTGGCGACCATGAAGGTCCCTCCACCCACAGGTGCTACAGGTCAGTGAGAGAGACTTCTGGGCTGGCCGAGAAGGGAGTGGGGTGTCTCCATAACTCAGGCCCCTCGGGAGGCAGCGGCAGAGGTGGCAGCGTCCCGGGACACCCAGAGCAGACAGGAGCTCCGTTCCATTGTTGAAGGTCTCCGAATAAATCCCCTGAGGGAACTGAGCCTGGGAGGCGGCCCTGCCCCCACCTGAGCACCAGAACTTAAGCTTACATTGAATAGCAGCCGCACCCACCACTGAAAGCCCCGAGGCTGGGGAGCAGCATTTGAGTCTCAGACTCCAAGTACTAGCTGGGCAGATCTAGGCAGGGGTGGAGAGGAATCTCAGAAGTCAAGTAACTGGCTGGGAAAATGCCCAAAAAAGGGAAAAAAAATAAGACCAAGAAGGGTACTTTCTTGGGGAACAGATGTTCCTGCCTTTCATTTCTGATGACGAGGAACAATGCTTACCATCAGGGACAGACATAGAAGTCAAGGCCTCTGTATCCCAAACATCCGAAATAGATATCCAATGGGCTCAGGCCATGGAAGAGCTCAAAAAGGATTTTGAAAATCAAGTTAGACAGGTGGAGGAAAAACTGGGAAGAGAAATGAGAGAGATGCAAGAAAAGCATGAAAAATGGGTCAATACCCTGGCTAAAGGAGACCCAAAAAAATGCTGAAGAAAAGAACACCTTGAAAAATAGGCTCATTCAATTGGCAAAAGAGGTTCAAAAAGCCAATGAGGAGAAGAATGCTATCAAAAGCAGAATTAGCCAAATGGAAAAAGAGGTTCAAAAGCTCACTGAAGAAAAGAGTTCTCTCAAAATCAGAATGGAACAGATGGAGGCTAATGACTTCCTCAGAAACCAAGAAATCACAAAACAAAACCAAAAGAATGAATAAATGGAAGAGAATGTGAAATATCTCATTGGAAAAACAACTGACCTGGAAAATAGATCCAGGAGAGACAATTTAAAAATTATGGGACTACCTGAAAGCCATGATCAAAAAAAGAGCCTAGACAATAATGTATTTTTTTCCTTAACACTCAAATATCACACACTCTCTTCTGAGGATACACAATTTCCTTTTATTTGCAATTTTGAAACTATGTGCCAATATAGGAGAAAGAAGTTTACAATTAATGCTAACGGTCACTTCTGAGTTCCATGTGCAAAATATAATTCACATCAATTCTAAGTAAACTGAATGTACAAAATTCCAAAGAGAGAACCAGTAGTATAGGGATCATAGGATTTATATCTAGAACTTTACTCAGAGATCTACTAATTCAATTCTTGGATTTTACAAATGGACTGTGTGTCTTGCCCAACAATATCTATTAAGTAGCAGTCAATATTGATTATGGCTAATTCTTTTCATATGGTCTGAAATCTCCAATCTCTGGAATGTTCTGATTGATGTACCACATGTTTAATGGCAGCACGTGGTGACAGAGATTTGGCAAAGTGTGAGTTTATAGTTCAACTGTAGAAGATGCTATAAATACCCAAATAGAGGGAAATGAAAGAACTGGATCAGTACTGAAATTGTGGGAGAGAGAAAAAGGATAGGAAATTTCCATATCAAAAAAATTTTTTTTTAAATTACAATGCCAAAATGAAATCTGGCATCCTTTTCCTCAGCAAATGCTGAATTATACAGATTACACAGAGAATACTATAACCAACTCAAGAGTTATTACTTTTACTAGACATATGTCAATCTTGTCAAAGAGAATGATGAAGCGATTTGGAACCATGTCAAAAGGGATGTTACTGAAGGGAGTATGGATGGTATCTAAAGACGAGCACACCAAGGAGAGACAGGGTAGCTGGTTTCAAACATCTTAAGATCTGTCGTAACAAAGAGGGACCAGATTTGTTCTGCTTAGCAATGGAAGAAAATGGAGAAAAGGAAAAGTTACACAAAAACAGATTTCAGTTCAATACCAGCACATACTTCCTAAGAACTAAAAACTATCCAAAAATAGAATGGGCTGCCTCATTCTTTCAAATATTTTTTTCAAATAGCCACTGGAATGCTTATCAGAGGTATCATAGACAAGACTCATGTTTCAAGTCAGAGTATAATGAGATGGGCCAAAGGTTCCATCCAACACTAGGATTCTATGATCCTCTCTGCCAGTGTTCAATAAAGCAGTGATTTTACAAGATAGGAAAGCAAGAACAAAACATATCTGGCACTATTCAATTATAAGCTCCATTAGAGCAGAAAGGCACCTTATTTAATTTTATCTAGGTTCTTCCCAGAGTCTAATATGGGACTTCACAGTAGGCAATTAATAAACATCTACTGAATTGAATTGCTAGGAAACAATAAAAAGTCACAAACTCATCTGCCTGGCCAGGATTCACATTTTCATTTTCTCAGATGGTCACTTATGATAAGCCCCAATCAGCATCTCCTGCCTGGTCAGACTTTATGTATCTCCTCAGCGTATAGGTAAGTTTCGCGCTGGTTAAAGCTGGTGGCTACTTGAAAGAGATTCCAAGTGGAAAAACACACTGGGATCTGATTCCTAGCTGCCTCTGCAAACATAGTCCCCCATTTGGGAGCCTCAAGGGAGACCCCTTTGGAGATGGTCCTAGCTCATTGAGCTTAACACCGTTCTTTAGGTTGTTCATACAATTATTGGAGTCTTCGTCTGACCTACCTTTCCACCAGGGTCACTGACTCTTGCTTTGGTTCTTGATGCTAATCAGTCTCCCCTGCCAGGACCCACTGCTTGCTATCTTAATGCCAACAACTTCAACACACCATACCTTTATATCTAAGCATTCCCTAAATTCTATGCTGACCATACTTTTGCTGAATGATTCACAGACAAACTCCAGTTCCTGAACTTTCCTTGCTCTGCTGCCAGGTGATTGGTCCTAGATCCAGACAGATCCCCAAAAGTCATAAAATGCTTATGTCCACATCCTTGAAGATTCTTGGGCACCCACAAGTGGAGTACTACACTACAGCAGGTCAAGCTGAACACCACCCAAATCCCTCCTTCTAGTCTTCCTTACTTTTCATTCTTTATTTTCTTGACTAAAGGCAGATTCAGGATTTTCTGCATGGAAGAATGCCCCAAACAGACATTTTTCTTGCTTGTGTATCAAAAGAGAAACATGAGAATTCAGAGGCAGAAGGGACCTCAGAGATCATCTATTTTAACCCTTCCTTTATAGATGAGGAAACTGAGGACCCAAGAAGTAAAAGACTTGGTCAAGTGGTAAAGCTCAGGTCTCTAACATCTCATGTATGTGTATCTAGCTCAAGGCTAATCTCCCATTAGTAATTCTCTTGGAGAATATTAAGATCGCCTCAGTACAGAAAACTGGAGTACTGACAGCAGGTCAGCCTAATCTGAGTGCTCACAAGACATCTCAGACCCATGTTTTGCAAGTATAAATCCCTGTCATGAAAACAAGATATGAGCTCTCTCTCTAATCAGTCTAGTCTTGTTCAATAATGATAAATAATATTAGCAACACACACTTCTATAGTGTTTTCCCTTTAAAACCACGTGTTAGATGAAATATTACCCCTGTTTTACAAAATGAGCATATTGAAATTCAGAGAGATGAAATAATTTTGGCAGCCTCATAAAGTTAGCATCAGAATCAAGATTCAAACTCCAGGTTTCCCTGACTTCATGGTTCAGTATTCTTTCCTTATACCCATGCCAAACAAAGGCACTGAGGTCAACCAAAAGGCCAGGGATATATGGTCAACCAAGCCTAAATATAACACAATAGCCAAAGAAAGAAAGTCAAATGTAGCTTCAGACAGAAGAAATGGGTCTTCAGCCTCATCTTGAATCACAGCAATTTGGTTATTCTTTTAACAGTCAGGTGCCATTACTGAATTCCAAGAAATAATCCAAGACTAAGCCCTAAATTCTTCTTCTCTTTCAGCCCACAAGGGAAGTCACTATTGATCGGAATATCTAGGGGAAATCAAGGGATAGCCAGGCATGGGAAAAATTCTTATGGTCTGGGAGTGATGATGGACTCTTTTAGAGAAGGGAAAATCCTAAGATCCAGAAAACTTGCAAAATAAGACAATTATTTTGAATGAAAACTCACCTACTTGGTGAATATAACTGCTGCCAGATGTGATTCTGTTGGTACACTACTTAGTCTTCCATAAGACCACCAGCCATCATAGGATCATATAATATAAAATTGAACTTTAGAGATACACTTCATCCCATCCCTTTAAAGGAAAGGGATTTGCTCAGGATCACACAGGTATTAAGTAACAGAGTCAAAGTTGAAGCCCTTGTTCCTTGAATCCAGATCTAGTGTTCTTTCCACTGTATCAGACTGTATCCCTTTCTCAAACCAAAAATATAATCTTTTTACTCTACTCTCTCTGCCCCAAAGAAAAAAACCGTAGAATGAACATAAAATTACCAGTCAAAAGACTATCACTTGTTAGTTAAATGATCTTAAGCAAGGGCATATACATCAATATACCTCTATTTCTTCATCCATAAAACAATTCCTGCTCTTCCTAATTCAAAGAATTATAATCTTAAAGATAAGAAAACTGAGAACCAGAGGTAAAAGAACTTGCCCAAGATTACATAAGATGAGTTCAGTAGATCCTCAAAAAATTGCTGTGAAAATAAAATTGAATAATACCTATAAAAGTTCTTTATGTGAGCACTACTCTAGTCTAAGGTATTATCATCAAAGTCAATTGGTTTGACATCCCACTTTGCTGGAATACATCTACTGCCTATCATTCTGCACAGTGAGGAATTACCTGAGGCAGATTTCAAAAGTGGGAGATATAGGTTATGTTCTAGAGGGGAAAAACAAACCATTTTAAAGAAGTAATCTAGGGGGAGGGGTCAAGATGGTGGAGTAGAAAGATTCCCATATGCCAGCTCTGAACCCACAGCCCATAAATTACCTATAAAAAGAACTCCTAACGGGTTCTGGAGCAGTGGAAGCCGCGCAGCAACGGAGTGGAGGAGATTTCTGTTCCAGAGAGCCCTGAAAAACTGCCACAAAAGGTCCGTTGCACTCCAGACCTGGAGCAGAGCCCGGCCCTGCCTTGACCACACGGCCCCAAGAAGAGCAGATCCAAGCAGGCTTCAGGGACGGAACCTCTGGTGGCCGTGAAGGTCCCTCAACCCACAGGCGCACAGGTCAGTGAGATAAGACTTCTGGGCTGGCCGAGAGGGGAGCGGGGTGTCTCCATAACTCAGGCCCCCTCATGAGGAAGCAGCGGGGGAAGCAGTGGCCAGGGACTCCTGGAGCAGGCAGGAGCTCGGGTCTATTACAGAAGGTCTCTGCATAAACCCCCTGAGGGAACTGAGCCTAGGAAGCGGCCCTGCCCCCACCAGAGAACCTGAATTTAATCTCTCACACCAGATAGCAGCCAGGCCTGCCACTGAAAGCCCTGAGGCTGGGGAGCAGCATTTGAATCTCAGACCCCAAGCACTAGTGAGGTGGGGGTGGAGAAGAATCTCAGAAGTCAAGTAACTGGCTGGGAAAATGCCCAGAAAAGGGAAAAAAAATAAGACCATAGAAGGGTACTTTCTTGGGGAACAGATGTTTCCTCCTTTCCTTTTTGATGAGGAAGAACAATGCTTACCATCAGGGAAAGACATAGAAGTCAAGGCCTCTGTATCCCAAACATCCGAAACAGATATCCAATGGGCTCAGGTCATGGAAGAGCTCAAAAAGGATTTTGAAAATCAAGTTAGACAGGTGGAGGAAAAACTGGGAAGAGAAATGAGAGACATGCAAGAAAAGCATGAAAAATGGGTCAATACCCTGCTAAAGGAGACCCAAAAAAATGCTGAAGAAAAGAACACCTTGAAAAATAGGCTCATTCAATTGGCAAAAGAGGTTCAAAAAGCCAATGAGGAGAAGAATGCTATCAAAAGCAGAATTAATCAAATGGAAAAAGAGGTTCAAAAGCTCACTGAAGAAAAGAGTTCTCTCAAAATCAGAATGGAACAGATGGAGGCTAATGACTTCCTCAGAAACCAAGAAATCACAAAACAAAACCAAAAGAATGAAAAAATGGAAAAGAATGTGAAATATCTCATTGGAAAAACAACTGACCTAGAAAACAGATCCAGGAGAGACAATTTAAAAATTATGAGACTACCCGAAAGCCATGATCAAAAAAAGAGCCTAGACATCATCTTTCATGAAATTATCAAGGAAAACTGCCCTGATATTCTAGAACCAGAGGGCAAAATAAGTATTCAAGGAATCCATCGATCACTGCCTGAAAGAGATCCAAAAAGAGAAACTCCTAGGAACATTGTGGCCAAATTCCAGAATTCCCAGGTCAAGGTGAAAATATTGCAAGCAGCTAGAAAGAAACAATTCCAGTATTGTGGAAATACAATCAGGATAACACAAGATCTAGCAGCTTCAACATTAAGGGATTGAAGGGTGTGGAATTGGATATTCCAGAAGTCAAAGGAACTAGGACTAAAGCCAAGAATCACCTACCCAGCAAAACTGAGTATAATACTTCATGGGAAAAAAATGGTCTTTCAATGAAATTGAGGACTTTCAAACATTCTTTTTTTTTTTTTTTTTTGATCTTCAGGAATTTATTGAACCAGATTCTCAACCCCAATGCCTCCAGCCCCTACTTGACAGGGTTGTATCAGTAGCACCTTCATCATCCCAAAATTCTGGAATATGAGAACCCCAATCAGCTAATGTATCTCTACGCTTATGCCTAGCAAATCAGTGCCTCCTCCTTCAATGGTTATGATTCCATATTGCCACCTTCTAGTTCTTCCCCTATTTTCACAGTCATCTTCATGAATAATTACTGTGTCCCAGTCTCTGAAACTCTGCTCTTCCTGCCCATTCTAGCACTTGGAACTCAAGACTCCAACTTTTCTACTTCGGACACTGTCCCTAGTATGTCCAATAGAATAGTCAGGTAACCATTGTGGAAGAAAGCTAGCAAAAATCCAAGGTAATTTATCTCAATTTGTCCCTCAATGCTGAATTGAGCTGAATCCCTTTCACAATTTCTCTGTTGATTATCTTATTTTCCTCAGCAGTTCTAAATCTTTCTGCTTCACGTCCATGTGATACCAAGGTGACCAAGGCTCCAAATTTCCTCTCTGTGGTTTATGACACTGTTGGGTAATATTTCCTCTCAGAAACTCTCTCCTCCATTCTGATCTCCTGTTCTCTGTCTGCTCCTCCTGGATCTCCTTGATGGTAGCTACATTCTGCTCATTTACTTAGGCTATCTTCAGTGTTCAAGATGAGGTAATTGGGTGATCAGGACCCCAAAATACCAACAGTCCGGGTCGTGCTTGAAGGAATTTGACTCAAGCCTTCTTCCAGTGTGAGCAGAAGAACTTGAGATTAGCAGCTTTCCGGATCAGGGAACCAAAAAGATGAGGTTATTGTTGAAGGGTGATGGGTAAACGCCAAAATACGAACAGTCTGGGTCGTGCTCGAATGAATTCGACTCAAGTCTTCTTAAAGCCAAAGAAAACAGAGTTTATTAAAGATTTGCCTAATTGGGTTGCCTCTTAAGGAACCTAAGCATTTGTGACGTTTGTATTCACAAGCGGGCCAGATAGAATGCCAGCTAGACAGAGTCTGAGCTGGATTGCATCTGAGCCAAGCATTCTTAATGAAAAGACCAGAGCTGAAAAGAAAATTTGACTTGCAAACACAAGAATGAGAAGAAGCATTAAAAAGTAAACAGCAAAGAGAAGTCATAAGGGACTTATCAAAGTTGAACTGTTTACATTCCTACATGGAAAGACAATATTTGTAACTCTTGAAACTTTTCAGTATCTGGGTAGTTAGTGGGATTACACACACACATACACACACACATGCGCATGTACACACACACACACATACACACATGTATGCACACACAGAGACAGAGAGCACAGAGTGAATTGAATAGGATGGGACCATATCTTAAAAAAAATTAAGGTAAACAGTGAGAGAGAAATGTATTGGGAGGAGAGAGGGTGAAATGGAATGGGGTAAATTATCTCGCATAGACGAGGCAAACAAAAGACTTTTTAGTGGAGGGAAAAAGAGGGGAGGTGAGAGAAAAACATGAAGCTTACTCTCATCACATTCGACTAAAGGAAGGAATAAAATGCACACTCATTTTGGTATGAAAACCTATCTTACAATACAGGAAAGTGGGGGAGAAGGAGATGATAAGCAGGGTGGAGGGGATGATGGAAGGGAGGGCAAGGGGAGGAAGGAGCAATTTGAAGTCAACACTCTTGGGGAGGGACAGGATCAAAAGACAGAATAGAAACAATGGGGGGCAGGATAGGATGGAGGGAAATATAGTTAGTCTTACACAACACGACTATCATGGAAGTCATTTGCAAAACTACACAGATATGGCCTATATTGAATTTCCTGCCTTCCCAAAGGGAATGGGTGGGGAGGGAGGGATGGGGGAATTTGGAAGTCAAAGTTTTAGGAACAACTGCTGAGTATTGTTCTTGCTACTAGGAAATAAGAAATACAGTTAATGGGGAATAGAAAGTCATCTGGCCCTACAGGACAAAAGAGAAGGGAGGGATGATAGAAGAGAGGGCAGATTGGTGATAGGGGAAATTAGAATACTCGGTGTATTGGGGTGAGGGGAGGTGACAAATGGGGAGAAAATTTGGAACCCAAAATTTTGTGAAAATGAATATAAAAAGTTAAATAAATAAATTTATATTAAAAAAAAAGAAGTACTCTAGTACAGAATCACAATGTCAGGGCTAGAAGACACTTCAGAGATCACAGTCCAACACCTTAGGTTTGTAGATGGAGAAAATGAGACCAAAGCAAAAATAACACAGGTGCCCAAGGTTGCACAGCAAACTGATGGCAAATATAACAAAAACATCAGAAAAATCAGTAACTCAGCATTTTGAAATACCATGACTAAAAAAACATGAGAGATATTTTTCCAATGTATAGAAGAGTTACCTGCAAATGAGATATTTGTATTTGAAAGTCATTTGAGTATGCATGAGCCAACAATTCAAAAATCTGAGATTATATAGTATCCGGATACAGGCACAAGTCTCCTTTTTATTCCCATGTGAGAAACCTAAAATTTAATTTTATCTGCAGAAGAAAAGCTTCTACTATAAAGGCAAACTGGTTTCTTACCAAAGATGTTTTAGTGAGTTCTGTCTAACTAGTGATCTTTAAGATAGGAACCTGCTGGTGAAGCCAAAGAGATAGTCACACTTCAGGTAGAATTTAGATTGACTCACCTCTGAGGACCCTTCCAAGTCTAAGATTCCCTAACTATGATTCTCAAAATTAAAAAATAAAATATAGGGAATATAAAAATAAATGAAATAAGAAAAAAAGTTTGTCTGCTAGTCCAGTAAACAAGAACTTATTAAATGCCTACCATATTCCAGGCACTGTACTAAATGCTGGAGATATAAAGAAAGGCAAAAGATAGTGATCTCAAAGATCTCAGAGTCTAATGGAGGAGACAACATGCATACAACATGCATATGTAAGACAACATATATAGAGGACAAGTTGTTGGAGATAATCCACAGAAGGAAGGTACTTGATTAAGGGGTATTGAAAAGGTTTCTTGCAAAAGGTGGGATTTTAGCTGAGACTTGAAGGAAGCCAGGAAAGGCAGAAAGCAGGGATGAGGAGGGAGAGAATTCCAGGCATGGGGCACAAAAAAGCAAAGGGTCAGGAGATGGAGAGTCATGTTCAACAACAGCAAGGAGGTCAGCATCCCCACAATGTAAGAAGGCTGGAAAGAGGGAAAGGAGTGAACTTACAAAAGGCTTTAAAAACAAAACAGGTGAGAATAAGAAGGTAATTTCTAAACATCAGCATATAACAAAGCCCAGAAGATACTTGTTAGATTATCAACGTTCTATTATATCATGTAAAATAAATATACAACCAAATGCAGCTGTGAATAGGTGATAAATAGTGAAGCCAAATAAAGCAAATCATGAAAGACTTCCTATTACAGAAAGCACTCAGCAAGGGGTATGTATGATCTTGAAAAGAGAAGAGAGAGGAAGCCATGATGGGGTTGAAAGTGATGCCTCAAAGAGAAATAAAAATGAGTAGAGTGAAGCAGATCCCAAAAGTCCCATTTTCTAGAGTGATTTAAGGTTTACAAAGTATATTTCTTACAACAACTCTATGAAGCAGGCAATGGAAGGATTATTCTTTTTATTTTACAGATGAGGAATGATGCAACTTGCCCACAGAAGCAGAAAGTGTTAGGGCTAAGATTCAATTCCAGCTCTCCTGACTCCACTGACAGTGTACTTTCCACTAAACCATTAGGATTTATATAATGCAAAGCAAGAAGGAACCATAGAGATCATCTAATCCAGTGGTGTCAAACTCAAAGAGAAATGGTGGTTATTAATCTGTAAGGATCCTTACAGGTCAAATACTGACTTAGTTTTAACATGGAATATTATCTTATTATATTTTATTTGTTTTGTTAAATATTGTCCCAATTACATTTTAATCTAGTTTGGGGCACACTCGAGAGTGTTGTGGATCATATGTTTTACATTCCTGATCTAGTCCAAGAGAGTAGAAACGATTGCCCAAGGCAAGTGGCAGAGCTGGGATTCAAACTCAATTTCCAGACTCTAAGCTTAATGTCCTTTTTCTATTACATCACTGCATGCTTGGAGTACAGCATCTAAACATGGGCACAGTGGAGCTGGGAGGACTTTGGTAATTGGCACACAAATAAGGAGAGGCTGGTGAATGGTTTTAAGGTTCTGATTAGGAGTTTAATCTGATTCAAGAGGCAATCTTCATTCAAAAAGGCAAGTTGGAGTCAATATATACTTCTGACATTTTAAGAAGTACATTTCTATATAGCTTAGTCAAACATTTTTCTCCTTCACTCCTCCCCTATGGTCAGGCTTATCCCTCCTCAGAACCAGGAATAAGGACTTCAAATAGCATTAGATTCTCATGTCCTTCTCTTTAACTATCTAAAACAGACAGGAAAACAGATTTAAAGCTAATAGTTTGGGAATCATAGCTCTAAACAGATATGAAATACCTGTCAAAAATATGGCCTAAAATTTCATAATTCATTGACAAGTATTATCAGGACCGGAAAAAAAGTTTTATTAAATTCATGATACATCCCCTGGATTACTTCTGGCTCTGTCACTTTGAGTTAGTCCATTGCCTTCTCTGGGATGTAGTTTCTTCATCTGTAATGAGGAGTAGGCTAGATGATCGTTTAAGGCTTCTTTTCAACTCTTAGCATTCTATGATCTTGCCTCTTATCAAACATTCAGACATGCTGAATAGACTGAGCTCTCCCCAAAACCTCTAAGAGATAGTTTTAAATATTTAGGTAAAAACTTTGATAACAGTAAAATAAAGGCTAAGACCAATTTATGTGGGACAAGAGGCCAGGACTAGGAGACAGGAAACCTGGATTCTAATTCTGTCTCTGCCACTAAATTGTAATATTGCCTTGAGTAAATCTCTTAGTCTCAGTTTCCCATCTGTAAAATGAAGAGGTTGGACTCACTAAATTACCTCCTAACTCTATCAATCTATGAATTCAGCTCAATTCAGTTAGTCGACAAGAACATATTAAGGGCTTATTAAGCATTATGGAGAGGAAAATAACAAAATCAAACCTGTTCCTGCCCTCAAGGAATTCCCATCTTTCTGGGAATCAGGTTGCTCTCAGGCTTTTGGTTTAACGGAAGACCTAGGTTCTAGTCCTAGATCAAGCAGGGAGTCTAAAGGTCAACAAAATAACAGCAGCCAATTTTGGTGGCCATTAAAGATTCACAAAAGGCTTTCCTCCAAACAGCTCTAAGGGACAGATCAGGTCAATTTTTCTATCTCCATTGAACCAGGGAGGAAAATGAGGTTCAGTGAAAGGGCATGACTAGCCCATGATCAGACAGCTCCCAAGGCTAAGAGTCAGGCTCCTAGCAAAACTCTCAGTTATCTCCTTTCTCTGAAAGGAGGGGTGGGTCTCATCTTTAAAAGGAGGAGAAGCAACTAAATGTTCTCTATGGTAGTTTTTGTTTTGTTTTGTTTTGTTTTACCAACTCTAATATTGTATGCATTTATTTTGAGTAGGAGAAGCCAATGTAGTTTATCATCTAACAGTTTTTATTAGCATGGATAGTGCTACTTCATTTTGGTTTCCACAAGCTTTTGAGGTGAAGAGGGAAAGCAGTAATCCCACTTTACATTTGAGGAAGCTAAAGTTCACTAAGACTAAGAAAATAAAAAAGGAGAAATTGGAAGTGAAATAGCTGTCCTACCTTGGGAGCTTTGGGAGGATTCAGTAGAAGAGGAGCTACTGTCTGTATAGCTTTGTGGTTCTTCTTTCACCTCCTGAACGGACGCAGTTCCAGCCTCAGCAACTCTAGACGCCTGCTGTAAGGTTTCCGTTACAAGCTGTCTTGTTTGCTCACTAACAACCGTGGCTTGAAATGTCACTGGTTTTGGTTTGATGAGAACCTGGAAGAAAGTTAAAAATCTGTTGAGTTGCAATTTTAGAGCCATTTAAAGAACTAAGCTCATATTTAAGAGATCTGAGCTTGCCTTGAATTTTTTTGACATAAAACTAAAACAATATGAACTACACACCTAATATGTTTTGTGCATAGTTCATATAAAACTATAGGAATGTAACTTACTCTATATTTCAAATATGGAAACTCATGTCCAGCTTACCAAGTATCACATCTCTTATAAAAAAATAAAGCCAAGATTCCCAAGAGCATGCTCAAGGAATAAGACTTAGTCGTGAGCCTGTAAAGGGTTAGTTTTAAAGCCAAGCAGGGTAGGGAACCAACACATCCTGAGAAACCCAACAAACTTTAGAAGGATTATTGCAATTTGTACCTACCATCCATCTGGTATGAAAACATTCATAGTAAACAGAAAGGGAGCAGAGACATTTGGGCTGTAGCCAACCTAGTGCAGAAGAGCAATGAGCAGGCAGTCAGCAGAACTGGAAGCCTAGAGACTACTCCTTTCAGCTGAGCTATTATTATTTTCTTGGCAAGTCTCACAGCAGTGATGTGAAATGGTTTTGCTTCTCCTGAGCTGACGCTTGTATGTGATTCTCCCCCTAACTGCCACGTGACCAAGGGCCAATCAGATTCCCTCTCTAAATCCCATTTTCTTATATGCTAAATGACAAGGTTGGATGATCCTTGACAGCTCTCATGTGTTAGAATGTCCTGTGTTTCAAGATTCTGCTTGTACCAAAACCCTATTTCACAAGATTCCTTCTGTCTGTAACATCCTTTGTTCCAAAGTCCCTCCAAGCTCTAGGCTTCTAATGTCCTACAATCACTTTCTAGTTCTAATATTCTATGTTCTTTTTCCTAAGATCTCTTCCTGTTCCAATAGTATATGAATTTATGAATATAAAGATTAAATAGCAGAAGGAATAAGTAACCATAAGACTGAAGATTAGGAAGAAAATTTTATATAATTTTGCGAAAATAATGGGATGCTTGTAAATTTCATGAAAGGAATGGGCATGTCACTTTTCAATTAAATGAGAAGACATGTCTTGGGAAGAGGAGAAAATTTAGAACTCAAAATTTTATTTAAAAATGAATGTTAAAAATTGTCATCAAATGTTATTGGAAAAAATAAAATACTCTTTAAAAGAAAAAATAAATAAAAAGACAAGAAAATATACATTAAAGGGGCGGAGCCAAGATAGTGGAGTAGAAGGACGCAAGTTTACGAGCTCCAACCCACAGCACATAGAATTAATGTAAAAAGAGATCCGCATAACTTCTGGACCACTGAAAGGGGTACAGAAACGGAGTGGAAGAGATTTCCGTGCCAGAGAGCCCTGGAGACCCGTCCCCAGGGTCTGTCATGCCCCGGAAAGCGGACCCCACTCCCAGCGCTGCCCTGGCCGTGGCCCCAGAGAAGCTGACCCGAGCAGGCTTCAGGGACAGAAGCTCCGGCAGCCGGGAAAGTCCCTCTGCTCACAGAAGCTACAGGTCAGTGAGAGAGGCTGGGCTGGAGGAGGAGAGCGGAGTGTCTCCGTGACTCAGGCCCCCTCGGGAGGAAGCAGCGGCGGCAGAGACGGGGGCAGGAAGCGGCGGAGGCAGAGGCGTGGGTGGCAACGGAGGCAGCAGCGGCGGCGGCCGCCCGGACTCCCTCAGCAGCAGGCAGGATCCTCATTATGGAAGGTCTCTGCATAAACAACCTGAGGGAGCTGAGCCTGGGAGGCGAGGCCCCCCCACACCCCCACCTGCTCCGTTCCTGAAGGTCTCTGCATAAAGCCCCTGAGGAGGGGCCTGCTCCCTGCGCCCTGCTCCCACCCCAGCACCAGAACTAAAGCTTGCTGCGGAAAGCCCATTTGAACCTCAGACCCCAAGCACTAGCTGGGCAGATCTAGGCGGGGGTGGACAGGAATCTCAGAAGTCAAGTAACTGGCTGGGAAAATGCCTAGAAAAGGGAAGAAAAATAAGACTATAGAGAGTTTTTTCCAACAAATGCAAATGATCCCAACATTCGGATCTAATGACGAGGACGAGGACGTATTCTCGCCATCAGGGAAAGATGTGGAGGGCGGGGCCTCAGTACCCCAGACACCCCAGGGGGATATCAGGTGGGCTCAGGCCTTGGAAGAGCTAAAAAAGGATTTTGAAAAGCAAGTTAGACAGGTGGAGGAAAAGCTGGGAAGAGAAATGAGAGACATGCAAGAAAAGTATGAAAAACGGGTCAATACCTTGGTTAAGGAGACCCAAAAAAATGCTGAAGAAAATAACACCTTGAAGACTAGGCTCACTCAATTGGCAAAAGAGGTTCAAAAAGCCAGTGAGGAGAAGAATGCTTTCAAAAGCAGAATTAGCCAAATGGAAAAAGAGGTTCAAAAGCTCACTGAATTTAATAGTTCTCTCAAAATTAGAATGGAACAGATGGAGTCTAATGACTTTACGAGAAACCAAGAAATCACAAAACAAAACCAAAAGAATGAAAAAATGGAAGAGAATGTGAAATATCTCATGGGAAAAACAACTGACCTGGAAAATAGATCCAGGAGAGACAATTTAAAAATTATGGGACTACCTGAAAGTCATGATCAAAAAAAGAGCCTAGACATCATCTTCCATGAAATTATCAAGGAAAACTGCCCTGATATTCTAGAACCAGAGGGCAAAATAAGTATTGAAAGAATCCATCGATCACCACCTGAAAGAGATCCAAAAAGAGAAACTCCTAGGAACATTGTGGCCAAATTCCAGAACTCCCAGCTCAAGGAGAAAATCTTGCAAGCAGCTAGAAAGAAACAATTTCAGTTCTGTGGAAATACAATCAGGATAACTCAAGATCTAGCAGCTTCTACATTAAGAGATCGAAGGGCGTGGAATAGGATATTCCAGAAGTCAAAGGAACTAGGACTCAAACCAAGAATCACCTACCCAGCAAAACTGAGTATAATACTTCAGGGGAAAATATGGTCTTTCAATGAAACAGAGGACTTTCAATCATTCTTGATGAAAAGACCAGAGCTGAAAAGAAAATTTGACTTCCAAACACAAGAATGAGAAGAAGCATGAAAAAGTAAACAGCAAAGAGAAGTCTTAAGGGACTTACCAGAAGTGAACTGTTTACATTTCTCCATGGAAAGACAATATTTGTAACTCTTAAAACTTTTCAGTATCTGGGTAGTTGGTGGGACCACACACACACATGTACACGCACGCACGCACACACACATACACACATGCACATACACACAGAGACAGAGAGCACAGAGTGAATTGAATAGGATGGGACCATATCTTAAAAGAAATTAAGGTAAATGGTGAGAGAGAAATGTAGTGGGAGGAAAGAGGGTGAAATGGAATGGGGTAATTATATGTCATTTAAGAGGCAAGTAGGAGACTTTTTAGTGGAGGGATAAAGAGGAGAGCTGAGAAAAAAACAAAAAACAAAAAACAAGAAGTTTACCCTCATCACATTTTACTAAAGGAAGGAATAAAATGCACATTCATTTTGGTATGAAAACCTATCTTACAGTATAGGAAAGTGGGGGGGAAGGAGATAAGCAAGAGGGGGGGGATGATGGAAGGGAGGGCAAAGGGAGGAGGGAGCAATTTGAAGTCAACACTTGGGGAGGGACAGGATCAAAAGATAGAAGAGAAACAATGAGGGACAGAATAGGATGGAGGGTAATTCAGTTAGTCTTACACAACACGACTATCAGGGAGGTCATTTGCAAAATTACACAGATATGGCCTATATTGAATTGCCTGCCTTCCCAAAGGGAATGGGTGGGGAGGGAGGGATGGGGAGAATTTGGAACTCAAAGTTTTAGGAACAACTGTCTAGTATTGCTGTTGCTACTAGGAAAGAAGACATACAGTTAAGGAGGAATAGAAAGTCATCTGGCCCTACAGGAGAAAAGAGAAGATGGAGACAAGAGAAGGGAGGGATGACAGAAGAGAGGGCAGACTGGAGATAGGGAAAATTAGATTGCTTGGGGTATTGGGGTGGGGGGAGGGGATAAAAGGGGAGAAAATTTGGAACCCAAAATTTTGTGAAAATGAATGTAAAAAGTCAAATAAATAAATAAATAAATGAACGAATGAATGAATGAATAAATAAATAAATAAATAAATAAAGGAAAATATACATTGAAAATTAAGTTTGGACCCAGCAATACTGCTTCTAGCTAGGGCTGTATCCCAAAGAGATAATAAAAATGGGAAAAGGACCCACATGAACAAAAATATTCATAGCAGCTCTTTTTGTGGTGGCCAAGAACTGGAAATTGAGGAGATACTCATCAACTGGGAAATGGCTGAACAAGTTGTGGTATATGAATGTAATGGAATACTATTGTACTATAAGAAATGATGCACAGAAGGGCTTCAGAAAAACCTGGAAAGATTTATATGAACTGATGCTGGGTGAAATGAGTACAACCAGGCAAACATTATACACAGTAACAGCCACAGTGTACAAGGACTGTTTCTAACAGACTTAGCCTGTCACAGCAACGCAAGGACCCAAAACATTTCCAAAGGACTCTTGATGTAAAATGCTATCCACATCCAGAGAAAACTATAGAATGAAGCAGACTATTTTCTCTTTTTGTTATATTGTGTTTTGTTTTTTTCTCATGGTTTCTCCCATTCGTTTTAATACTTCTTTGCAACATGAGTAATGTGAAAATGTGTTTAATAAAAATGTATGTGCAGAACTCATATAAGATTGCATGCTGTCTTGGAGAGAGGGGGGAAGGAGGGGGAGAAATTTAAGATTTATGGAAGTGATTGCTGAAAACAAATTAATTTACAAAAAAATAAATTAAATAAAGATTAAGTTTGGGGACAAAAGTACACAATCTGGTAACATATAAAAAGACTTACAAAACTGAAAATACTCTAACCAGCAATCCTACTTCTTGAACCATAGCCTAAAGATTTTACTGGGGGAGGAAAATGGACCTATCACTACCAAAATATCTGTAGTTGTTTTATTTTTAGAAGTTGAAAAACTGAATCAACTTACATGACAAACAATTGGTGAGTAGGTAAATAAACTGTAGTGCTTAAAAGTTAATGGAATACTAAATGCCTTTAAAAAAACAACCAAATATAAATAAAAAGAAATATGCAGATATATAGACTGCTGCAATGCAAAAACAGCAGAATTCAAAGTACATATCCACACATACACCCACCCAGACATCCATCCACCACACTCCAATGTATCAGAATGGCAACAAGTCTTTACAAATACACAAACGGAAGAGAAACACTCAAACTGTGATTGTTACTATTAAATTCTAGAGGAAGGGGAAGGGGACCAAACAAACCTATGCTTTCACTGCCATAGAGAACTTCCATGAAGAAATTTCTTCTACTAATGCAGGCTTCTCTGCCACTTAGGGTCTTACAGAGTGACCTAGGGCCCTAAGAAGGTTAAGTAATTTGCCCTGGTTCACACAGTCAGTACATAGGTAAGACAGAACTTGATCCCAAATCTTCCTTACTTCAAGGCTGGCTCTTTTTTCTCTAAGTCAATGTGAATGTACACATATGCACAGGCCCAGAAGCAAATGTATGTATGTGTGCATATTTATACACACATCCATATATATAAGTATATCTACCTTCCCACAAAGTTACACACATGGGTAGGTATTGAATTACTATGTATCAAATGTGTACATATATGCCCACACAGGTACACATTTTATATGTATATAAAATATATATAATTATTTTCCTCATCTTTTTAAAGTAAAAATATAAAGAGCTGAGGTTTTATTTGGGTTCAGGTGCATACTCTATTTGCAAGTGTTGAGAACAGTGTGGTGTTACCTGCCTCACTCACTGAGCAGTGGTGAGTTCAAATGAAATAATGCAAAAACAAAGATTTGTAAGCTATAAAGTGCTGTGTAAATGTCACTTGCTATGCTTTTCTTGACTCTGATACTGTTCTTTTCAAATTTGCCTTTGAAACTTTCCAGGTATCTTGAAATCAATTTTAGATATTTGGCAAAATTTGTATACATTAATATGCTTTTCTTTAGAAAGAAAAAAGTACCATCCTCTAAGGTAGTGAACGGACTTGCTTCAATTACAGTTAACAGTGTGTCTGTCTGTCGGGAGGATCAGCCTAGCTCTGCGAACAAAGGATAATGACTGGTAGGTGAGCTGACAGTACACCGAGGAAGACTACCTAGAAAGACTGTGGAGATGACATTAGCATCTGTTGAAATAATACTCATACTGATAAAACTATGGTTCTTTTGATGAAGAACCAGAGGCTAAAATTAATATGCAAAGAATTTACTTTGGGGGTACTGAAGATCTGTACCCTCATCACCACCAGTCCAAACACTAGCAAAGTTGGTTCCCAATGGGATGAGACTCCTTCCCCTTTTCCAGTCAATGGCACATCCCTGAAAACACAAATCTCTAACGATATGTGAGCCAATCTAAAGGGCTGAGACATACCAACCTTGAGAAAACAATTATATATAGATTTTAGTGGGCCCAACCACAATTTAAAGTAACTTGCTTTTATTTTGGATAGAAGATTTAGAACTGGATAGGATCTCAAACATCACTTAGTTCAACCTGTTTACTTTACAGATGAAGAAACCAGGGCACAGAAAGTAAATGGCTCAATGATACAACGTAGCGGATCCAGAATTAGAATTGCAGTGCTCTGATGACAAATATGGTGCTCTTTTCACTATGATACAGATGTTGGAATACTGTTTATGATGGAAATTTTGGGTATCTCTGACCTCAAAAAAGAAAACACAGAAATGAAATCATAGTATGTGACCCATATACCTGTGTTTTGCCTTGCTGCCCATACACAATTTTTGTTGGAATGATTTTAGCTGCTGGCTGAACCGTAGAGCCTATTCCTTTGGGCTGAGTTACGATCATTTTCGTGATGGGTCTTGTAGCAGTGATGATAGCTGGTTTTGCTCCTGCTGGCACTGCCTGAATGGTCTTTTCTCCCTAAAGCAAAGCCGAAGTTTGCATATTAGATTTGAACCTTTATAAGGGAAGCAAGGGAAAAGACAAAATGTTACGAGGCACAGTGCAATGTTTTACAATGACATTAAAGGCTTTCCATAATCTGGTCCCAACCTACCTGTTCAGCCTTTATTTCACACAGTTCCTTGCCATGCGCTATACAATATCCAGTTTGGCCGGTAATTAATCCTCAGGAGCAGGATCTGGGCCACATGTATCTTTGTATACCCTAGCATAGGATCTTGCATGTAGTAGGTACTCAAAAATGTTTAATAGTTGAATTGAATTTGAATTGAGTCAGAGCTTTTGAGGTGTTCACAGAATCAGAGGATTGCTGGAACAGACCTCAGAAGGAAGCTAGGATCCCTCACCACCCCCTCCACTTGTACAGGTATTCCCTTTTACAGCATCTCCAACATGCGATCATCCAGCCTCTGCCTGAAGACCTCTGGTGAGATGAACCTGTTCCACATATGGATAACTCTGTTAGGATGTATTTCCTCACATCCAGTCGATCTTCCTCTCTGTAACTCCCACCTATTACTCTCAGTCCTGTCCTGTGGAGCCAATCAGGACAATGCTAATCCTTCCACAGGACAGTCCTTCAAATGCTTGAAGATAACTACCATGTCTCCCTTAAGTTGTCTCTTCTCCAGATCAAACACTCCCAGTTCCTTCCACTGATTTTTCTGTCATAGTCTTGCATCACCTTTCTCTGGATGTATTCTAGTTTATCAACGTCTTTTCTCAAGCACTTAGGACTGAAAATGTTCTCCATACACTTCTACAAATTTTGCCTCATTTCTTAACCCAAAACTTGGCTCACATCACTCCCTATTCCTAATGTCTTAGCTCCATTCCAACCTACTCAAATCTTGTTCCTCCCTGCTTCAATACTAGCTCTTCCATGGAGATTGTCCTACTTCCTTTGCTAGGAGTGTTCCTTCTCTCCTCAAGATATCCTGCATCTTGTTCCCATGTCTTTTATATACCATTAGATTGTTCTGAATGACAGCAATTTGCACGTAAAATCTCATCTACTAAAAAGGAAGCTCCTTAAGGGCAGAGGCTCTCTTAGATCGACCTCTGCATCCCAGCACCAGGGTACAGGCCTTGCACATGGTATGCACTAGGCCATTTGTTGGAAGCTGAATGAATAAATATTCAAGATAAGAGGATCTTATTAGAAAGGACCTTATTATTGATAACTGCTCCTCATATCTATAGAGCTCCATTTATAGAGCACTTTCTTCCTAAACCTTATAGCAATACAGTAGAAAGAGCACTGATTAGAGTCAGGAGATCTGGGTATAATGCCTAGCTCTTTCCTTCCTAACTGTGGAGTCTTCTCTGAGAATATGTTCTTTTCCCCAAAGTGAAAACTGGATCACATGACTTATGTCCATGGTCATGTCTAGCTCTAAATCTTAGGATATCAGGACACCTAATCCAACCACCCCATGCTAATCTTTCAACCCCTAATATTCTTCCTTTCTTTGGATGATAGAACATAAGCTTCCTGAAGACAGGGACAGTTTCATTAGTGTACGTATATCTCCAGTGGTTAGCACAATACACAATAATATATATACACACACACACACTAATATATGTAAATCTCCTTGTAGACTTCAAAGCATTATACAGAGTATCTCACAAGTCTCAATATAATATTAAGCTATTAAAGTTACTAAAGCTTAAAACTACAATAAAATTTCTGGGGTGTTTTGAGGTCTGCAGAGATATAGGTATATAGATATAGATATATAAAATCTCATTTGATCATCTCAACAACCTTGTGAATTAGATGCCATTATCATTCCCATTTTAAAGATGTATAACCTCAGTCTAAAAGAAGTTAGATGACCTGTCCAGGATTACACAACTAGTAAGTATAGGATTATACAAGTCCAGGATTACACAATGCAGGTTTTGAACTGGACCTGATTCCATCATGACCCACAGTTTAAGAAGTGAAGGGGTCATGAGTAGAAAAAGTTTAAGAAGTCCTACAACATACCACCTAGCTGTTCATTTTTCAGATACTTAATAAATGCTTGTTACAAGAGTATTAATCCCTTATATTCATATAAACACTTGACAGTTTTCAAAAGAGGTGTCTATGCATTGACTCATATGATCCTCACCACAACACTTTTATACAAGTAAGAGATGAAGAAGCTGTAGTCAAAAGATGTTAAACTATCTGCCCACATTCCCAGAGCTAATAAATAGCAAAGCTAGCATGACAATTCAGGTTGTCTGTGCTCTTCTATTTCCCCACACTGAAAGGAGTCACATTATATAATATACCTAAGTGACATGGCCAAAATTATCCATAGCCCAACTAACAGGCTCAATTTAATATAAAAAGAAATAAAACGAATTCCTCACTTTCTCATTAATAATTAAAATATACTGCATAATATAATATACAGCATGCTAGTAGTAAAGTGAATTAGACACCAACCAAATCCCTGCCTAAATGTTCCCCACACAAGAGGAAAATACACTGAATTGACAGTTCTCACCGGAGCACCACAAAGAAGGAAGGAAACAAGCATTTATTAAGCACTATTATGTGTCACTGCTCTGTACCAAGTGCTTTACAAATAATGATAGCTAATAATAATAACACTAACATCCAACATTTATGCTTATCATGTGCCAGGCGGCACGCTGAGCACTTTGCAATTACTATCTCATATGGTCCTCACAACAACCCTGTGAGGTAGGTGCTATCATTGTCCCCATTTTACTGGTGAGGAAACTGAGGTAGACAGAGGGGAAGTGACTTGCCCAGGGTCACAAAGCTAGGAAGTGTCTGAAATTGGATTTGGACTCAGACCTTTCTGACTCCAGGTCTGGCGTTTTATCTACTGCTCTACCTAGTGACTTCTAACGAACAGCAAATCATATCACTATAATACTCAAAAGTCTATAGTATTTTTCTCATAATATTCCTGAAGAAGGTAGTGAATTTTTTATTTTTGTTAACAGAGGAGGAAACAGAGGCCAGAGCTGGAGTCTGAACCTCAGCCTCATGGCTCTATGTCCAGTGCCTTTCTACTACATCCCCTTCCTCTCTAAGTCACTACAAGTGATAAAAGTATGAATTCGTGGATACAGCAGGGTATCTTTCCAGGTCTTCTGAGGCCACATAAAATCGTAATGAGCTGTAAGCAAGCTATCTGGACAGAGCAGAGTAGCACAAAACAAAAACAGGAGCAGATGGACAACTGTCCTTCCAGGTTTGAACTCTGGAAGGAGGAGTCCAAGGGAAAACTCACGATGCTTCCTTTGTGTGACTGCTGGGGCATCACCAGCACCGTGTCAGTCTGATAGCTAAAGAGTTTACCACTATTCTCTTGTCACATCATTTCCCTTTCCAAGGACAGAAGCCAAATGTGTTCCAATGTTATTCACAGCTTCAGTGACATTCCACTTAATTTCAGTGCAAGAAAATCACACCAAACTAGCTTCTTACTTGAAATTTTAAAAACCTGAAAAATGTGAAATCATAGATCATGTTTGTCTTTACTGTGTCTTACTTTTGCCTTCACTTTTTTACTTTTTTCTTTGTTCTTAACTTGCAAACATGAGACCTAAAACTGCTGTTCTGATAAAATCTGTAAGACCCCTGAATGAACTGGCATAAAGCACTCAGAAGATATTTATTAAATAAAGGATTTAAAAGTCAGAAATGACTAGTCCAATCATCTAAATTTAAAGAAGGGAAAACTGATGGAGATTTGCCCAAAGTCACAGGAATAATTAGTGGCAGATATGGAACTAGAACTCTGGTTCCCAAGCTCCCAACAGAATGCTCTTTCCACCAGGCTGGAGGATTAAAGGATAAAAAAAACAATATGCTTGAGCATGAGGCTCAAAAGCACTGACTTGACTGCTAGTTATTTAAAAAAAATACAAAAAGATTTTGCCATACATTTCCACCCCCTGCCTTCAACTTCTCTCCCTCTCCCTCACACACACACACACACACACACACACGCATACACACACACACACACACACATATATATATATATATATATATATATATATACACACATAGAACAATCTTTATAGAAACCTCTTTGGACAAAAAAGATATAGTCTGTATGTAGGTATCTACTCATGCACAGACGTACATTTACACTTACCTATTTATGGTCGGGGGCAAGGGAGGGAGGAGTGTCTCGCCCAAATGTGGAGCCAACTTGCAGGATGTTTAGTGGAAAGCCTGTTGTACATGGATGCTACTCTTGTCTCTCCCAAGTTATTGGTTAAATGAATATTTCTAATACAGCAGTCTATCAGTACGGCTATCAAGTGGCTACTAAGCATAAGCCTGGAAATCACAGAACTCACAAAGAGTTCTCAGACCTATGGCACTCCCCATATCTCAGCAGGGTCATGGGATCCAGAGATGAAGACTCACATTACAAATGTGGATCTATGTTAACTACAAAAGTTTAATTATATTAGGCTATAAGCAACTTGTTATCAGGGTCTGTGTCAAATGCATCCTCCTAATCCCCTAGCACGAACAGGCCCTGAATGTACACAGTAGGGGTTCAGTCAGTGTTTGTAGAATGAACAAATGAGTGTTTTGTTAAGCATCCTCCTAGACTGCTTTAAATTTTCAGAAAGGATTGTGCATTTTCTTAAGTGCTCAACTGAGCCAGAGAAACACATACTTGGCAGGGATCTCAGAAAGATGTGTAGTTTAACTCTTCTACATTCTCTATGGTGGTCAGCCAGTTTCCACTACAAGGCCTCCAGGGATGGGGAAACTCACTACCCTTCAAGACAGGCCATTCCATTTTGGGAGAGTTATAATTGTGAACAAGTTTTTCCTTTTATCATATTAAGTAGAAATCTCTTGGCAACTTCCATGTACTGCTCCTAATTTGTTTTCTAGAGCCAGGTGGGACAAATCTAATCCCTCTGTGGCATGGAAGCTGTCCAACTACTTGACAGTGATCATGTCTTCCCTAAGTCTTCTCTTCTCCAGGATAAATATCCTTAGTTCCTCCAGTGCTTCTCTTACAGTGTTGGTTTTCCAGTCCCCTACCCATCCTGGTCACCTTCCTCTGGATGAAATCTAGATTGCCACTGGCCTTCCTAAAGTGTGGGGCTAAAACTGAACACAATACTCCTCATCCTGGACACTATACTTCTATTAATGTCTTCTAAGATCACATTAGTTTTATTGGCTAATTAATCAAACTGCTGGCTCATTTTAAGCTTTCAGTACTCTAAAACTTCCAAAAAGTTCTAACAAATCTGGTTACCATGAAAATCTGAATGTCCAGAATAAGTAAGACAGTCTAGCAAATAAAGTACTGGCCAGGTTCTGATTCCCCTTAATTGCTGAGAGACCTCAGACAAATAAAAAGCTATATATATATATGTATATATATAGAGAGAGAGAGATAGATAGATAGATAGATAGATAGATAGATAGATATAGATATAGATATAAAGTTAATGCCTGACTGCTAGTTGTCTCATTGTGAAGCTTTTTATTTTCCATTTAAGGAAGCTGTCACCTTTCCACCTGTGGCTGATAAGCATTGTCTCAAGGCTAAACCTTTAAGCTCATCTCTTTATACCAAGCTAGAATTTATTATTATTTACTCAATCTTTTGGATTAACTCAAAAGAGTAAATAATAGGGAGACAGAACCAAATCTCCCCTAGTTAATTAAATCTTGGAATCACAGACTCTGAGTTGACCTCAGAGATCATCCAGCGCAAACCTGAGGAGAAATCTTCTCCCATATGCCCAATGGTCTTCCAGCAGCCTCTGCTTGTAGACCTCCAGTGTTAAGGAGCTCAATACCTCCTAGGAAAGCCAATTCCATTGTTAAAAAGTGATCTAAGATGGTGCCCAGAGCTGGAAGTCATTCCCCAGATGTAGTCTGACCAGGACAAAGCACTGAAAGACTCTCATCTCCCTTAATCTGGATATTACCTGTCACAAAGCCTAAGACTGCATTAGCTCTTCCAATATTACGCACACGAACTAGCACGAATCCTTATTAGGAATTAAAAAGGAACTGTGACTGCTAAAATATAGCACAGGCATAGGGAGGCCTGAGTCCTATGATCAGAGTTGATGTAGTCTCAGGCCCAGCTGGGGATGCCTCCTCTCGGCTTTCCCTTTGTTGGACTGTGTCTCTCTCTTTCCTGTACGTTTTTTTCTCCTTTCTGAGGCTGTGTCTGTCTATCTCTTGATATCTCTCTGCTTCTCTGTCCCTCTTTCATCTCTTGTTTATGCGTTTCTTCTAGCCTCTGTCATTCAAGAATTCCATTTTCCCCAGCCCAGGCCCTCCTTCCTCCTCCGCCTGGGCCTATATGCTGAAACCTGCATCCATTGACCACACATGGGCACAGGTATGCCCTCTGAGAACAGTTCCTATGCTGTTAAGCCAGTGAGGCTCTCCATCTGGATGCAAGCTAAGCCTGTGAAACAAGGACTCATGCTTCACAATCTAGCAGGCTGCTGCAGAGCCACCACAGCAATATTCAATTTAGAAATTACTGTGAAAAATGGCATCCGAAGGTGGTGTCTTTATAGTTATAACAGCACAGCAGTGGTAAATCAAAAGTTCAAGCCATCGTGGGGTTTTGACTTCTTTAAGCAAATATTTGGATAGCTGGCCCTTTAAGATCCTCGGTGAATTGCTGAGCCCACAGGTCAGGCTCTTACTTACTCCAGCATTTAGCAATGTTGTGACAACGTTTTTGCCCGGGAGGCCTTGAATGGTCGTTCCTTTTCCTGTAGTCTTTTGTACAACAATCACATTGGGCTTGGAAGTCATTGGGATGGTGGTGATTTTGGTGGTCGTTCCTTAGAGAAGGGGGAAGAAAAGGAGGCCTGAGTTAAGAGTGATGATGCTGGATCAATTCTACTTAGGTTGCACACAATTCATACCTCTAATCATGTGTCTCCTTTGTATGAAAACATAAGACTTCAAATCTTACAGATCCAACTATAGTCATCAATTTCTACCCCAAAAACCTGTTTGGCTCATGATAAACCTATTATGACTTAATTCAACTCAACAAACATTTATTAAGCATCTTCTATATGCAAGGTACTATGCTGATTTTGGGTTGAAAGGGACCCACCCCTCTCACTTAATAGAAAAGGAAATGGTGACCCAGACAGCTGGTTGAAGTCAAATACAGAGCAAGTGGAACACTTGAAATGTGCATTGAGGTCCTCCAAGTGCTCCTTCCACTCACTGTACCATGCTTCTATGGCCTATATACTTCTATATTCCCAGAATCCATTATTTCTGTATGGGAACCCTCACTACAACTTAGATCCAACCCCTCTATGCCTTAGCAGATAGTCTTCTAGAGTGGCTGTGAATGAAAACATTCATTAATCTTAACCTTCTTCATACTTGCTGATGCAATCTTCAGGCAATAGTCATTGAATTTCTTTCTAGGCAAGTATTAAATATAGCCTTTAATTGGTGTAATTTTTCAATGTATACTTAATTATACTTTTTTGCTTCAAAGAAACAATAATAGCTTACATTTATATAGTACTTTAAGATTTACAAAACATTTCCCAAACGACCCTATGTGGAAAAAAGGTGGACAGGACAAATATTATTATCTATATTTTACAGATGAGGAAACTGAGGCAGAGAGTTGAAGTGACCTGCCCAAGGTAGAAAGCTAGTAACAGAACTGGGACTTGAACTCCAATCGTTTCATTTTAAGACCCTTTCTATTACAACATGGTGGGGTTTTTTTCTCTATTTTAGATACACAGCTTACATTCAAGCACATTCTTATCTTTGGAACAATTCAGTGCTAAGAAAAGTGTTTCTATCATGACAGGATATGTAAAATTAAATTGTCAAAGCAGTTGTATTGACTGGAGTCTGTAAGCCAAGGCATCTGCTACTAAAAATGTTAATTGCAACTATGTATCCCTTTCATCAACAATTTTTCCTTATTATCATTAAGTGACAAATCATTATATAAATTCTAATTAGCAAAGTCCCATCAGATCCAGTTTCATAGCTACAAAACTTCAGCCAGATGAAGAAACTACTGCTGACGATAATGATCATGATAACAATAGCATACACTTACATAGTGTTTTAGAATTATAAAGCACCTTACACATATTCTCTCATCTGATTTTTACAGAAGCCCTGTGAGGGAAGCAATACAAGGAATATTAACCAATTTGGGCCCCAGTTATCTCATCTGTAAAATAGGATAAATGACTTACCCAAGTATTATAGTTAATCAGAGACAAACCTTAGACCCAAACTTAGGTTTTCTGACTCCAAGTCCATGAATCTCTTATATAAATTGGTGATAAAGGTATTTAGGAAGTTATCGACATTGCATAATCTATATAAAGGATCATCTTCTAGACCTTTATTATATCATGAACCCTCTGGTAGTCTGATAAATAAGGGACCCCTTCTCAGAATGTTTTTAAATACACAGAATTACCAAAAAAAAAAAAAAAAAAAAAAAGGCCAAAAACCCTATTCTGTTGAAATACAGTGGCAAAATTAAAAAAAAAAAAAAAGTTCAGAGACTTCAGAATCCTTCTTCTGGAGCAGGGATTTCAAAAGCTATTACAGATTGATTTTCAAAGCTTTTCAAATTCTAGCCCCCAATTAATTGATTCCACCTTACTTCTACTGTTCTATCATATATCCTCCATTTTCATCAGAATAGTCTCTTCTCTGTTCCAAAACACACCATGTTTATTCCTGCCCTTGCTTATACACCTCTTAAAATACCCTCTCTTCTAACCTCTGTCTAAATTAATTCTACCTATATGTCAAAAGTTCACCCTTAGTTCCATAAGCTGAAACTTTACAAAATGTTCTTACAGGCTACACTACTCCCTCCCTGCTCCATAATAGTTTTGTAATATAGCTGTTATTTAATGTGTCAACTCCATCACTCAATATGAAGTCCAGGAAAGAGGTGAAACTGTCTCGCACACCTCCCTAGCTCCCAAGTCCAAAGCACCATGCTAGCACAAAGACATTCAATAACACCTATGGATTGGTACTCTACTCTCATAATGTTGAAATTAAACAGATGCCAAAATTTCCAGTGTTTCCAATATCCCTACCAGCTAGCCCCTTCTGAATAAACACAGATATTCTCAGCATCTGTCTATTAATTCATTGGACAATTATTGAACATCTACACGTAAGGCTCTAAATAATAATCCCTGAATAGTTTTTATCACTTTGTACAGTTAAAAAAAAACAGTTTTCAAATAGTTTTTCCCATTTAGGAACACTTGAGAATCACAGAATTTCAAGAGGCAGAAAAGACATCAAAGGTCATCTGGTCTAATCCATCCCTCACAATGTGGTCCTCCAGCATCCACAGAAAGTTACCCTAACCAGAATCTAATGAATGAGCTAAGATGTTAGTGACTGAACCCCAGTGATGTTAATTCCTCTGAGCATGAAACTGTGTGTTATAATGAAGAAAGTGCTCTATTTGGAATCAAAAGAACCCAGGTTCAAATACTAGCTCCACCATGAGTTACTGCCAGTATGACCTTGGGAAAGTCACTTTCCCTCTCCTAAGGTCTTAGTCTATTTCTTAGTCTGAAGGGGTTAAACTGGATGATTTTTAGATTTCCTTTCAGCTTTACCAGAGAAAGGCTTCCTAGTTCCCTTATGGCTATTCCAATAAAACACTGATATTCACACCATATTCAATAAAGATTGAGAAATCCAAAGAGTACAGGGACATTTTCCACCCCAGAACTACATGAAAAGAAATGAACAAAAGCCCATGGGAAGCATCAATATGACCAGAGATCAGTAGCCTACAAGGTTCTGGGACCAGAAACAAAAAGGGCAGAGGGTTCCCCTAAGAAAGCCCCAGGATGGGGACCTCAGAAGGCCAGAAGAGGAACAATGTGACCAGAGATCAGTGAGTTAGTGCTGCAGGGCTCAAACCTAGAGGAGGACTGGATAGTCCCAAGGGTTCTAAGTTCCCTAACAATGAGACACCACAGAAGCCCTGAGATCCAGCATTCTGAACCTCAAATATCCAGGTAGGGCAAATCATTGGCAGCAGAGGTCATCACAAGGACACAGGGGACCCAGAGCAAAACCAAGCAGGCTAACCATACCACCCAAAAGTACAGAAAGGGACAGAACCTGGTCCTAACACCAAGCCCCAGTTCAGTAACTAGAACTTGAGAGTCGAGTAAATAAAACACTTGCAAGTACCAGAAATTATTGCAAATCCAACTCTACAATGACAAGCAATGACTGAAAGGAAAAATAGAATTTCCAGAAAATGACACAAAAATTTTAAGAAATAAAAAAGTGCAATAAAAGCTCTGAGTGGAAAGTACTGGAAGACCAGTTTAGAAGAGAAAGTGGCAGACTGGTTCTATTGTGAGGGTTGAAAAGAAGAAAGAGAACAGAGGGCAAAAAGAGGAATATATGAATATAGAAAGGAAGAAAAAGGGAATCAAACTTGCTATTTCCCAAAATTAGGGTGAGAAGAATATACAAACACACATGGAGGAAGTGGGGAGAACAGGTACCAGATGAACCTCCCTGTTTATTTTTGAGATTGAATCTCCCTCTCACTGAAGTCTTGTGGAAAGTAAAGCCATCAGTTATAGGCCTGATCCCACTGGTGATCAGTACAGAAGCTTTGAGTTACTCCATTTCCAAGTTGGGCCAATTCAACCCTCCACAGGCAGCCTGTAGCTCCTGAAAGTTCACCACACTGCTGTAGGACTTACTGTGGACATTCAATCAATTTTCACCCTACTGCAGTTCAGAACTCCTGAATTCAATCTACCAAGCTCTTCCTCCCCAGGACCAGGGAATACAGGTGTGTGCCACCACACCTGCTGAACCTCACTCACAAAATGTAGGCTAAATACAAACACATACTTTCAGAGTCTGGTGTCAAAACACATCAAACTCAACAGGGAAAAAAGCAGGAATGGGGAAAGGAGGAAAAAAACCTTTTAATCCTGAAGGCATGATTAAAAGGGGAGGAAAAAAAACTAGACCCTAAAGGGATGCCTCAGAATGCCTCTTAGACAAATGGAGAAAGACTGAACAAATCACGGAATATGAATGTAATAATAAAAAATGACAAAAGAGACAATGTCAGAAAATCCTGGTAGTATGAACTGATTGATGCAAAGTGAAATGGCAGAACTAGGAGAATAATTTATATAAGGACAACATTGTAAAAAACTCTGAAAGACTTTAAAAATTCTGATGAAAACAATGACCAATATCTCCAAGAAAACTCTGATGAATCACATTACCAATCTCCTGAGGCAAACACTTGTGTTGTGCGTTGTTGGACTATATTTATTACAAGTATTTTTCTTTACTTTCTTTCAACTAATGGGAGATGGAAAGTGCTGGGGAAGAACAGGCATTAGCAATAGTGATGCCAGAAAAAAAGGAGCCACCGAAACATTTTTTAAACGCACAAAAAGAAACAGAAAGAAGTTCAGAAGGAAGTACAGATAAGCGGATCAGTTTTGAAAATATCATGAGAATTTATTACACAACTAAAAAAAAGCAGTTAATGCAAACTGGAGAATCAAGTTTCATATAGAATCCTCTTTTGTATTCTACACGGAAATGGAAATGTTCTCTTTTGTTTGTTGGGGGGGGGGGGGGCGAGGTGCGGTGTGGGAAGGCAATCAAGGCTGAATGACTTGCCCAGAGTCACAAACCTAGCAAGTGTCAAGTGTCTGAGGTCAAATTTGAACTCAGGTCCTCCAGACTCCAGGGCTAGTGCTCTATCCACTACACCACCTAGCTGTCCCCAAATGTTCTTTTTTATATATATTTAAGTTCAGAATAAAATTTTAAGAAATAGAAGCAAGAAAATAATATGCACAAATACCATAACAATGTAAACAAAAATACCAATAAAAGGTATCAGAATTCAGATGAATGCAATAGCCAATCTCAATTCCAGAGACCTCAAGAAAAAAAAACAGCATATATCCCTCTTCTCACAAAAGAGGTGGTAGACTACAGGTGCAGAATGAGGCATATATTGTTATGTTCAATGGGTCAATATGTTAGACTGTTCTGTTTAACTGTACATGTTTATAACTAAGTAGGTTCTCTTTTGAGGGGTATCAGGATGTTACATCAACATGAAAAAAAAGCACCAACAAAAAACTGAAGAAAAAAGTATCCAGTGTAATAGCTACATCATCCAAACAAACTCACTTAGCGATTTTAACATGACTGATGATGTGAAATACAATGTTATCAAAAGCTATTTACAAGAGTGGAACATAATCAAACTTTATTCATCCAAGGGTCTAAGACAATGAGAACTGTCTATATATAGGAAGAATGGAGAGACTCTACTGCTACAGATAAACCACTATACTATATACTAAATAAACTATATAAAAATCAAAAATGAGAGAATTTTTTGTTTTATTTTAAAAACAGGAATGCCAAAAAGTTTGGGGCCCAGATAAAAATGTTCATGTGTACAAAATAATAAAAAGGATTGTAGGTTATCAATTAAAGTCTTTTTGGTCTCACATGCAGTCATACAAAAAGTAATTTACTATCAACTGCTTTACCTTCAAATATGAAGGTCAAGGAAATATACAGATGTATTTTGTGCACTAAACCACCTCTCTTTCATTAAATAATGTAATTACTTTAATATAGTCAAAGAGAGGCTCTGTCAAAGTCCTTTCCCAATGCTTCATCCTAAGCACGGAGAAGACTCCAAATTCTTGAAGGGATACATCACTAGAGCATGAGTATATATTCCAGCAAGTCCTACTGAACTGAAAAGGCCCATAGACAGACTACGGCTGAGGAACAACCTAGTTATATGCAAAGCTATAAACAATAATAGATACTAAGAGGCTCATCATCAGAGGACTGGCCATTGAGTGATGACTTATTTCAGTCAAAGCAAGTTATGAAGACCATATAAGGTGTGGAGAAATTGTAATATGCAATAGTGGAGGGAGTACTTATACCGAAAAAGTTAAGTATCTTTATCTGAAGTAAAGCAAGAGATTTGGCATACCGGAATCAGGCACAATATGAAAAAAGAGATCTATATCACCTTGGAATATTTCTTCTAATCTTTTAAGAATTCCAAAAATTTACAATTCAAAATTTATAAGAATTTATAATTCAAAAAATTAAAACCATTAATGTCTTAAAAAGTTACATACAAAGGCAAGAGATGTTATGAGGTGGGAAAGGTATCATCGTAGTACTATTTCATGTTTTAAAGGCATTATTAACTAATATATTATACATTGAATTTTAATAGATATCTATAATCTTTTCTTAAAAGCTAAAATAAGATGATTTCCTTCTAAATCTGACCCTCAAAATTTGATAAAAATTAAATATTCTTATATAATACTTATACTTTTAATCACACTTATAATCAGGCCAAAATTCACAGCTTAGAATATAGTTGCCTTATGCCAACCACATGATTTTCTTTTCATTTCTATCATCCAGTCAAAAAAAGTACCAGTTCAATGCCAAGAATCACATTTTCTGACTTTACTAGTTTAGAGTCACCCACCAAGAGCACAGAAAACATTCCCCACCTGCAAAAATGAATCGGTGAGGGTTGCCTGATCAGAGATGATTTGTCACTTTAATTAAAAAACAATAATCGATGGAAATGTCCTTCATGAAAACATTCCACTTTAGAAGCTATAACCCAAACTTAGCAGCATTAGATAATCCAAAAGAAACCAGAAACAATTCCAAAATATTTTTTAAAAGAAGAACAAATAGTAACTTTTACTGTCTTAGTAAATTTCAAAATAAAAAAAAGCCAGCATAAGTAGGGGAATATAAATAAGATTTTCTAATACTTTGACTTTTAATAATCTAAAGTGATACTACTAATTGAGAATAGTTGAACAATATATTTTCAGTATTAACGCTTTTTTTAATCAAAAATTTAATGTAGATCAAGGACTAAGAGGTCCCTGGGTCACAAGCAAGGCCAGAAACTGGACTTAGTTATTCAGAGTACAGACTGAAAACTAAGCTTTTGGATATCAATATTAATGTACAAGCAGAAGTTACAAAAATTATGTCACAGTTAGAATTGGAAGGCTATTTTTGGCTCATCTACTACAACTTCCCTTTATTTAACAGAGAAGGAAGCTAATTCCCAGAGAAGGTCCCTGCCCAAAATAACATAACTACTGACAGGACTCAATCTAGTTGCTTGAAAACAAAGTGCTTTTTGCATCCTGTGTGAGGTAATACATATCCCTATGTCATAACATATACTCTATACCTACCAGAAACTATGTTACTGCTAATTATCTTGCCCCCCAGAGTAGCTAGTGATTTGGGCACTACTGTGATGATGCTACCGCTGGTGGTTTTCACATAGGTGGCAGCTCCAGGGGTTGCAGTCATTCGAGCCCCTATTGAAGGACTGACTGTTGGTCGGGTATAGGTTGCCTGTGTGCCTATATAAAAAGAAAGAAACCAAAACCTGGCATTATTAACAAAGAAATTACACATACTAATCAAATGCGCTAGATTCTAACCAAACTAAACTACTATTCATGAATTTCATCCTGTGTTCACATCTCTGTGCACTGACACAGGGTATCTCCGATATCCTGGACAAACATCTTCCCTATTTCCACCTTATGTTTTGCCTTTTTTCTGGGCCTAACTGCAAAACTACCTCCTCCATGAAACCTTTTAATTTCTTCTTCCTACAAAAATGTTCTTAGAGCATTTTGTCTGCATCTTTCCTTCACTACCATCACTTTCTACTTTTAGTTATACATACCATATTCCCCACCCCCACCCCATTAGATTTGAAGCTCCATCCAACTAGGATTCCAGAGCACTGATGAGGAAGCTTTTTAACAGAGAAAAAAAGGATTCAAGGTTCAGCAGAAGATATACATTTTTCAACATGGCCAACATAGGGATTAATTTTTTTTGAACATGTGTATTTATTACAAGGGCTTTTCTTTTCTTCTCTTTTTTTTTTCCCCAAAGAAATAGGTGCAACAGAGCAGGGGAAAATAGTGAAAGGATAGCAAAAAAAAAAAAAAAAATGGTTCATGGAGACACCTTTTTTTAAAATGGAAAGATGGAATGCCAGAAAAACACAGATGAGCAGGAGAGCTCTGAAAGCTACAGGTTGCACTTGTATACTTAAATGAAAATCAAGCTTTATATGATAGAGATCCGAAGTTTCATGTACAAATCTCTTTCTGTTCTACTGTCTATACTGAAATACTCGATATTTGGTATTTTTTGCATTCAGGATAAAAAATAAAAATTTTAGGCTCTGAGGGTATGGACTATGTAGTTTTTCATCTTTTTACCTCCAATGCCAGATAATACATTGTATTCAGTTGGCATTTAACATTTTTTAATTATTAACTAGATGTTCCCCCCAAATAAGGTTGTATGTCAAATCATTAATTTGTAGTTTTACAGTACACATAGGAATCATAGCTATCTCAATTCAAATCAACTTTATTTGAATATAAATACTTATAAACACCTAAATTTGCATTTGTAAGTGAATGAAATTACTAAGTAAAAATGTATTACAATTACTTTATTCGCTTCTTCCAGTAACTGCATACAAAGACAAACTCACCAAGACAAATCATTCTTGCAGGAGCATTTCAAACTACTTGATTAATAGCTGATTCTTTTTTTATATTTTATATTTTCAGACACTGAACAAGCATTTCAACAAGCAGCATTATTTATTAAGGGGCAACTGTGTACCAGGCAGGCACTATGCTAATCACTAGGGACACAAAGAAAGGCAAAAAAAAGTTCCTGCCCTTTAGGAGCTCAGTCTAATGGGAGAAACCAAATGCAAACATCTACGTATAAAGAAGATATACACAGGATAAACTGCAAATAATCTGAGAGAGAAGAGGTACTAAAATTAAGGGGCTTGTGAAAGGTTCTTGCAGAAAGTAGGACTTTAGTTGAGACTTGAGGGAAACCAGGGAAGTCAGAGGGAGGAGACGAAGAGAGAGAGTATTGTAGACATGGGGGACATCCAGAAAAAATTCTTCCTTAGAATTGAGAGAGGGAGTCTCATGTGTGAGGAGAGCAAAGTCATCAGGATCACTGGATCACAGTCTTCATAAGGGCAAACTGAATGTCACCATTGAACAAATCATGAAGGACTGTTTACCAAGACTTGTCATATACATTTAATGATTATCTTCTATTATGCTCTAAATAGAGTCCACAATTTTAATAACTATTTTATAACATTAGCAATTTACTCAGCAAAAGTTTATTAATGGAAATGTGTTTTGCATGATTTCACATGTAAAACTGATATCATGTTGCCTGTCTTCTGAATGGGTTGGGGAAGGGCTAGAGGGAGGGACAGAATTCGGAACTCAAAATAAAAGGTTAAAAATACGTATTTTTTAAAAGCACCTAAAGATAACAATGCTCCCCCTTCCCCCCCACCACACACACTGAGGCTACAGTCAAGTAAGGAAGAAGAAACATGTACAAATAACTCAGTAAAAGGCAGAATGTAAAAGTGCATTCAATGGAAGATGTAAAATATTCCTAAGGTCAGGAGGATAGGGCTGCATTTCTGGAGGAGACAGTGTTAAGACTGGGCTTTGAAAGATAGTTGAATTTGACAGAGGCAAGACAAGAGAAGCTGAGAAAAGAGGAATGATCTTTTTGATCTTTCAAAGTTGAATGAATAAGATTAGGGGATAACGATGTGGAAGAGTTTCATGGGCTGTATAAAAAAAAGGGCAATTAGCTGGAGGCTGCCTGGTGATAAGTGCCAGGAATACAAAAGATATTCCCTCAACATAATTCCTTAACTGTCCTGACAGGACATTTTTGTTCATATGTATCTTAAGATTTTTTTGATATTTTAATCTAGTGTTTTTAAAAACCTATTGTACAAGGATTCGGAGTCAATGAGGTCTGCTAAATATAGATTCTTGCCAATCTAATATGTAAAAACTAATATTTCTAAGGTTAAGTATATATAAAGAAGGGTACTAACTATAATTTTTACCTTTTTAAAAAAAAGTTGGTTAAGGGGGCCCAATGAAAGATTTTAGCACAAAGTTAAATCAGTTCTAATCAAATTTAAATGAAGTTTTAAATGTAGGCATCAGGATTAAACATCACTGAACAATTTGACAAATCAAGCTCTAAAATGGAAATGAAATATTAAAGCATATGGGAAGATTTAGAGAGGATTATTTTTTACTGTATCTCACTCTTAATTATATTTCAACATTTGAAATAAACAGTGGATGACTCGTGAATTATGTAACCCAAAAGGAGGTTCAAATACATCTTACGTTGCTCTTCTAGAAGTGTCACTTGCATCTATGGAAAGAAGTGGGGTAGGGGTGTTAGATGAGAGACTGTTCAGTACTAAAGATGAGGCAACTATCATCTCACATTGCTTTTACTAAGAGAACCACACTGGGAATGCTTCTATGCCAGCATTTATAGTCAGAATTGGAGAAAGTTAGAGCCTAGAAACAACCTACACCAACTCCATCATTTTACAAAGAAGGAAGCTAAAGCTTCAAGTGTGAAGTGATTTATTCAAAGTCACAAAGATTGAAAGTGGCAAAGGCAAAGCTGAGATTGATGTCTCTTGATCTCAGTTTAGTTTTCCTCTTATTACATTAAACCACTTCTTGTTAGTAGCAGAGTTTATATAAGCTCAGTATACTTTAATTTCCTAATGAGATAAATAATGTGTATAAGTTATCTTTGAAGGCAGATGCAAGACTTACCAGTCGGAGTGGTAACCAGTTTAGTTGTCATAATTGCCCCATTGCTGCTCACCACCATAATAGGTGAATTGCTACTGGTGGGCAGTGTTGCTGTGACTGGTTTAGGGAGGATTTTACTTGGTTGAACTTGCTGAGTGATGATTTTCACACCTGTGAAAGAAGAACCATATATAAAAATCACATTTTTTTAAAAATTCTGAAATATTTCTTTTGCATGGACCTAAGAGGGCAGTAGTTTCACATGTCTGTTTTAACTTTAACTAAGCATATTATGTCAGCTCCTTATTACCCCCTCCCCTAAATTTACATGCTACAACTTTACTTCTTCAGATCCCAAAACCAAGAAACAATTTGCTAAATATTTAAGCAAAAGAGAAACCATTTTTCCATTCCTGCCCTAAGCTACTTAAATCTCCTTACTGTGATCAAATGAAAGATCAGGTTAACCACTAGAAATAGCTTTTCCAGAGAAATAACAAGTAGACATTTATTTGCATGTCCCATGCAAAAGGTCTGGGATAGGAAAACCGTAATGAGCAGTTAAGAATAAAGTTAAAGAGAAGGGGGCTTTTACAGATTTCCAACACTTTCTTTTATTTAAACACTATCATCAATCTCCTTATTACTGAAATTAAAAGTTTCTAAAAATCATTTTAAATATTCCATTTTATAGGTGTTAGACTGTCAACTCCAACACTAGGAAGATTCTTCTTCTATAGTCTGACCCTAGTGCCTTTTGGAGGTGGCGTTATCTTCTCCAGGGCTAGACTCACAAAACACAAACTCTGCTGAGGTGGAAAGGCTTCAAGTGGAAGCCAATGATGGCATAGCAGGCTTGCAGCCTGAGGACTTGTCTGTCTAAGGACTGAGAAGCAGAAGGCTGACCTTAGAGAATGTACTGAATTTTTGCAGAGAGTGACACACAGGGAAATCAGAGAGCTTTTGAAATGCCTTACTGAATGTTTATATTCAATACTTGAAAAATATCAACTCTTGAGGCAGACTGCAACCCCTCAATGTCTTAGTGGAAGGTCTTTGAGAATTGGCATGAACTGAAAAATTTTTTCCCTTAAAGCAGCCAACCTGGTGATGAGCTTCCATGAACTGAGGTAGTCTGGTACCCAGTCAGCAAACATACAATCGAGTACTGACCCCATACCTTAAGCCTTTCTTTCCAGTCTGGTAGAATTTGCCAGATCCAGTATTATACCTTTAAAAACTTAGAGCCACCTCTATGAAAAATACAGGGCATGAAGGAGGGCGTCAGTGAAACCAAATTAAAAACTGACTGAGGGACATCTATTTATAATAATGTATATTAGTTATGAATTAATAATTACCAAAATTAAATGAGAATAAAATCACTGTTAGCATCTGTTCCACAGACATCAAAATCACAAAAGGAATATACTACTGTGGAAAGCTAAGAAGTGCATTATTTTTTAGGGAAAATGACTTAGATTGACTAAACTAGAAAGAACTTCCACTTCTTTAATGGTATTAAATCATCTCACCTCATTGTAAACAAGCAATGTTAAAACTTTTTACGTATCATCTAATGAATTCCAAATTCAGCCTTCTTCACTTGATAGAAAAACTAAAACAATGAAGCTGTGGAAAACAATCATCTTTTGATATTATCTCATGAATGAGTTGCAAAGATGGTTCAGCAAAAATATCCCCTAACCAAACCTGCACAACTGCAATATTACAGAAATATGGAGCATTATTCATTAACCAATCATATGGATGCTAGGATCACTTTTCACCAATCAAAAGATAATCATTTCAAATGTGCTTTAACACATTCAAAGATATAAAGATATATAAAGTTTTGCCTCTGTTCCATTCAAGAAAGCATGACAAGCTGTTTCATTTCAAGCGTTTGAGTCACAGGACAGTAGGATAAACTAACACTCCGAAGGATATTTGTAGATCATTATAAAACCACTGACTGTTCCCCATGGAATCTGAAGCACTGCTATGCCCTGCCAGCCTCTTTTCACAACTGCAAACCATAAACTCTCTAGAATATTCCTTAGCAGTAAAACATGCACTCACTACTACATTCCTTGGCAGTAAGAATTAACAACTGTCCTCGTTAGAATTTGGAAACTACCAATGGTTTCCAAAACAACAGGGATCCAATTTTAAAAGATAAATTCTAGTCCCTGCCTTAGGATTGCATTATTATCTCAGAACTATTCTCCAGTTACCTGATTCCTGTTTGATCTGGATAGTGGGCTTGATGCCAGGTGGTAACTGAGATTGCTGGGGCTGCTGCTGATGAGACACTGCTGTAGGCTGAGCCAACTGCTGCTGGGTCTGTTGCTGCACTTGATGCAGTTGCTGTTTGGGGGACTGTTGATGTTGTTTAGGGAATTGTGCTAGAATTTGGGTGGGGGTGGCCACCAAGCTTTTAGGGGAAGGAAGTCTGGTTGATGCCACCTTAATTGCTGATGTGGATACACCTATAAAAGAGCAAAAGACAGCAAAAATGATTTAAGAATGAAAAAGGTGAAAATTATCATTGGGTATGGTGGCAGGAAAACCATTTGCTGGGGATTTGGTAAATTAAAAAAAAAGAAACAAGCAAAAATCAGACATATTTCAGTCATCTTTTTTTATTTTTTCATGTTTGTGTTATAATAAATGAAAAGCAATCATGAAATTCACAGAATTTCATTATTAGAAGTTAGATTATAAACTTCTCAAATCCATTTCATCCAGCATGAGTTCCTCTACATCTCCCTAAAATGATATTCTGGTGTCTAAGCAAATCAACAAACACTAACTAAGTACTTACCATGTCTCAGGTACTGTGCTAAAAACTGAGGATACAAAAAGAAGCAAAAGACAGTCCTCATTCTCAAGGGCCTCATAGTCCAATATGGGAGACAACATAGAAATATGTGCAAACAAGCGACATAGAAGATAAATAGTAAGTGGTTTAAAAAGAAAAAGTACTAGAATTAAGAGAAGTTTCTTGCAGAAAATGGGATTAAGCTGGGACTTAAAGGTAGCTAGGAGGGAAAACACTCCAGGTACAGTAAACAGAGGAAAATATCTGAATCTGGAGATGGAGAGATGGAGTGTCTTATTCATGGAAAAGCAAGGAAGAGAGTGTCACTAGATCAAAAAGTACATGATAGGGAGTAAGGTGTAAGAAGAATGGAAAAATGTTGGGGCAGCTAGGTTATAAAAGACTTTGAACATCAAAAAACAAGATTTTGTATTAGATTCTGGAGATGAAGGGAGACACTGGAATTTGTTGAGTAGAAGGATGACATGGCTGGACCTAAGTTTAGCAAAATCACTTGGGTAGCTGAATGGAGGGTGGACTGCAGTAGGGAGAGACCTGAGGCTGGCAGACTCATCAGCAGGCTCTTGCAATAGTCTAGGAATGAGGTGATAAGGGCCTACATCAGGTGGGGTGGCAGTGTCAAAGACAAAGGGATTTATTTCAGAGATGTTGCAAAGGTGAAATTGATAGGCCCTGGAAATAGATTAGATATGGGGGGTAATAAAGATAGTGAAAACTCAAGGATGACACCTTAGGTTTTGAGCCTGAAGGACTGGGTGATGTTGCCCTCAACAATAATAGGAAGGTAGGAGTGAGTTCGATTTTGGAATCCTGAGTTTAAGGTATCCACTGGACAAGATGTCTGAAAAGACAGCTGGAGATTCAAGACTGAAGGTCAGCAAACAGCTTAGGGCAGGAGAGGTAGATCTGGGAATCATCAGTCTCTGCTTGCACATCTTCAAGGAATAAATATTTGAAAGGGGAACTCACTACTTCATGAGACAGTCTATTCCCTAAGTGGACAGCTCTCAGTATTAGAAAGTTTTTGCATATATTGAGACCAAATCAGTTACCCTGTCTGTTCCCTGCCCCACTGAGGCAGCCCTTCAAATATATGTTGATAACCTGAAGATAACATCTATGCTTTTATACTGGCCATCTCCCCTACCTAGAATGCCCTCCTTTCTTGCATCTGTCTCATAAAATCCCTCACTTTAAGACCCAACAAAGTTTCTACATGAAGCTTTTCCCAGTTTCCCCAATGTTGGTGCCCTTCCCTCCTACTATGTATTTACATTTTATATGCATGTGCTTTGTATGTGTAATGCCTTCCCCAACAGACTAGATATACTTATTTCCCCAGTGCCTAATAAAATGCCTGGAATATTGTAGGTGCCTAATAAATGCTTGTTATGATCATCTTCCTCTACCTTACACATATACATTGCACATGAGCAGAGATTTTTCCCCTCTGGGTTTTTTGTTGTTTAGTCATTTCTATCGGTCTTATTCTTTGTGACCCCATTTGGGGTTTTCTTGACAGATACTGGAGTAGTTTACCATTTCATTCTCTTCTTCATTTTACAGATAAGGAAAATGGAAATAAACTGAGCTAAGTGACTTGCTCAGAGTCACATAGCTAGTAAGTGTCTAAGGCTGGATTTGAACTCACAAAAATGAGTCTTCAGGCTTAGCATTCTATCCACTGTGCCACCTAACTGCCAGAATAAACAGTTCCAAATCTTTTCCTCTTAAATGGTTGCCTATTCCCCTATTCTTCCCTGGATGTACTTCTGGGTATGTGTCAATGTCCTTCTTAAAATGTGATCCCCAAACAGAACACAATGAGGTCTGACCATAGCAATATACAATGAAATCAATAGCCTTTGCATCCTCTCTGTTTGTAACCCAGGAAGGCGTTAGCTTTTCTGAATGCCTTTGTCATACTAAGAGCTTATGCTGGGGGGAGGAAAGGAAGGAAGTCTGTGCCTTTCATTTCAATGGCTTAGGAAGTTCTTGAGGAGCAAAATCTCTACGAACACAAGACTGAAACTGTTCTGCAACTTACAACCTTGGAGTCTTCTAGGAGCCCAAATAGATGAAGTGGCTTGCTCAGGGTCATAAGAGTCAGGAGAAGTCAAAGGCAGGAACTAATCCAGGTCACAGTGACTCTGGAGCCAGCCTTCTACCTGCTATCCAATCATCTCTCTCTTTTAATCAATTAATCACCTTAGTGGTTGATACGGATATTTTTTTTTTTTAACAGCAAGGGGGGGGAAAGGACTTTAAGAGTACAAACTGATAAAATTTCCAGTTAAGTAACAAACAGCGAGCTCTTCATACTGACTGCCAGCAAGGCACAAGTGCATTTTTTCATTTTTCTCAATACAACATCAAAACAGACTTTCAAATTTCAGGCACTATAGATCTTGTGCTTAGATCCCACTGTGAATGTGCATTATGAAATACTACACTTTCAGGTTTCAAAAAGTCAATTCATAATCTGTATCGTGTTAAGGTAAAATACTACAAAGTTCTAGTTCTTTAACCCTTGACACTCTTGAGAGAATAAATTCAACATGACAAATGTCGTTTGTTGATTCACTTAGTGCTACCTTGCTATATGCTATTTTATGTAATATTTTACTTCCCAGTTAAATGCTTATTTCTACTGTGTTTTCTTTATGGCTCTTAAGTTGTAATGAAATATTTTATTAAAAGCCTCATTCACATAAAATTTTTCTTAGGATTAAGAAAGGAGGATTGTTAAATGTATAACTCAAATGTAAAGAAAGCAGTCAGAATCAAGCTAATCTAAAATAAACAAACAGAAAAGAGGGAAAAGTAGGTAAAAACTGAAATTATAACATTATAAAGTCTGAAAAGCATAGTAAACCATATAGTTTCAAAATCCAACTAGCTTCTCCGTATGTGCTACTGAGCCAAATAGATACACCCCATGTCCCCTGGGATTACATTTCTTGGTAAAGTGGTAGCTTTGGATACATCTGAAATTTTGTGCTTTAGACTAGTGAGTCTAGTGAAAGAATGGACATGAATGCAGAAAAAAAACTTCTTCAAGAAAGCAAAAGTTAAGCATAAAATAACTATCTAACTGAACTAGAAAAAACCCCACAAATCTATGAATGTAGACTACTACTGATAGAATTCCTGGTACTTGACCAGTACACAAAATTAGAAAAAGTCATAATGTCAAACAGAAGATTAAAGGCTATATCACCCAGTTTCTTGGATTGGAAAACCACACAGAGAACTGCACTGATTTAAGAATTTCTATCCATCCTTTAAAGCTAGAAAAAAAAGAGGGAGAAAGGTCATCTCAGGGATCAATTTCTTAGAGCAGGGAGCAGGAACAAAAGAGAGAGGAGATGAGTCTAACCTAAATCAAAGTAAGCCACGGAATAAAATGTAAGTCAAAGCAGAGTGGTAGAAATTAAAGAGGGGAGGACATGAGGCCAGAAAGTTAATAAATAACGCTAATGATAGGTAGAAAGGGTAAAACATAAGTTTGAGGAGGAATATAAGAAATATGCAGGAAATGAACAAAAATTTTGAGGAATAGGATGAAAAACAGAATCACAAAGTTGAAAGATAAAGGCAATATGAATTTAACTGAGAAGTAAATTTCATAGAGAGGAGAAGTTTGTGGTCATCATGGTTAGAAATAACTCAAGAATGGATACTTTTTAACAAAGAACAGAAGTGGAGTCAGGGTTTAGACTAAACTTCATTTAACAATGAAGTTAGATGATACCTAAGACTACATGGGTAGTCAAGAGAAAAAGGAAGCAATCAAATAACTGTAAATCATTATGGATCACTGTGGTTAAAGGATGACACTAAATCATTCCTAATGATTGGGGTTTTCTGAAAACTCTAAGCATTGGATTTTTAAAAGGTTGTGCCAATAGCGTTGAAGCCCAGGAAGGTCCCACCAAGCCAGAAAGGCTTCAGTGATGAACACCCAGCTTTGGACTGGGTATCTGTTATTTAAGGAGAAGTTCATCATCAGAGGTTTGGCTACAAAGGGATTAAACTGCTGGCCACAATTACTAATACGCCTAATAATTAATGCAAAAGTTAAAAAAAAAAGAGAAAGGAATCTGCAATCTGCATCAGTGGAGGAGAATTATGGTTCCCTGAAATACTCAAGTGGGCATATAAAATACAATGCTTTTAGAATAAGAATTAGATCATTTCCCCCAGCATCATTTCACTACATAACAGAGTCCAAAGCATTATTTTATGCATCAAAATGTTTCAAGTACTAGATAGTTAGGATTCACCAAACACATTAAATACCAGGATATCAAAATAAAAATTGCAGTGCTACTCCAAAAGCCTGCACTTTTTTTTAGGTTGCAACATAATAAGCAAGACCAAATAGTGACATCCAGTTGTTCTAAAGAAAGGATCATTAAGATACAGGGGCATTTAGAATAAGAATTAAGGGGAAGACAGAGATGATTTGGGAATTCCCAGAAGTTCCTAGAGAGATTCGAAGTGATACCTCTTTCTTGGCAAAATACAAATGAAAAATACAGGCAAGGAATGTGCACTTCTCTACTGTGAGAATATCCCATAAATCTCTTATTAAAACTACCTGCTAGAAACAAAAGAAGAGCATCATTCCTGGAAGAAGAGCAATATAGATAATGTTTCCTTTCTTTCTAATAGATGGACATATTTTAACAAACTGTGATGAAAACTGGAGAAAGGAAAAATGTCCCAACAAATGACAGCTTACATTAAGAATAATACTAGAGACGGCCAGATGGGGAATCAGTACTTGCTTTTTTCCTCTCTTCACAATCAGTTCTAAGAAATCAAACTTGAAGTATGCTCACAACAGAAAACAATGGAAGAATATTTAACTGATGTCCTTTCCTTAATAAAGGTTACGGAGAACAGTGTCTTTTTTTTAGTATATTAATTATGGGTCAAATTAGCAAGGTTATTTGTTTCTCCCTTTATTTGTTCAGGGCACAGAAAAGACTGGGTTAGAAGTATTTCAAAAGAATAATTAATGCCTGCTACTTCTGACATTAATTTATTTAGCAGAATTTAGAGGCAATTAATGACCAATGCCCTCAAAAGAACTTGCCACACAGGCTACAGATGATTACCAGTTTCCCTTCTAACACTATTATGCTAGTCACTGTGTGTTAATAAAGTCATTCTCAAAATAGTTGTACTTACCTAATTAATAGCCCAAGCAGAAATAGATCTAGCATCTTCCCTCTCTCTTCCTGCTGAACTCCTATCTATCTTTTCAAGCCCAACTCAAATGTTACCTTGTTCACAAAACCTTCCTTTGCCTCCCACCAGAGCTCCATACAGTGGAAAGTATAACATACTTGGAGATGGGGACATGCATTCAGATGGTGGTGCAGCCACTTACTAAATGTGTATAACCCTAGACATGTAACCCACTCTGCACCACAGTCCCATCATCTGTAAGAGGAAGAATTAGACCAGATGAGCAGTAAGTCTATGTACTTACAGTTCCTTCGACCACACATATCATTTGTTTTGCAGTTTAATAAACATTCATTAAGTTCCCACTAGGTGCTAGGGACACCACAATTTATTTAAATGATATCCTCAACCTTTAAGGAGTTACCATTCCACTGGCAGGGGGAGAAGGGAAGCAACATGTATTTAAGCATAACATAAAATTAGATTAGAAAGTTGGCAGAAGAGAGAGTCTCATAAAAGGTTCAAGAAAATCTGAAAAAAGAGAACACATTTAATAATTCCCATAATAATTCACAGAGGTAATGGTACCTGAGTTAAGTCACAAAGGATTCTGAAAAGCAGAGATGATGAGTGAGCTCTTTATAGGAATGAGGAACACTCTATAGGAGGAAAGGAGGAAAAAGACTCAAGGAAAGGATGATATACTGCTGAACTGGTTAGTTAAGGGAGTAAATCTACAGTCTATTAAGTGCAGAAAGAGAAACCAGAACATAAATGATATGACTGGGAGAATAACATCTGATATTGTATATTTTCATTTTCTATGCTTACGCACATCTTACACTAGACCAGAAGACAAATTAAGGTAAAGAAAACTTATCTAAAGTGTAATCTACTGCCACATCCATCATACTCTTTTATAGTATGTATAAAACCAACTCAAAGTTAATGAATGAATTAAACTTACTAAATACATGCAGCTGTGTAAGTTAACCTAGGTTAGTAAAATCTCAAAATGAAAAAAAAAACCAAAAAACTTAGAAGTCCTTGCCCACTAATTTCAAATAGTATCTCAGATAGGTGAAGTTTCATTAAATCTAATATTCTTCCAAATAAGTGTTCTTATTCAATTCTATAAATCTATGCTAAGCATCTACTTGTGGTGCTTTTCCTCAAGTCACCAGCTTGGAAAAAAAAGACAAAAAACTAAACAGTATCTGTCCCAAAGATTCTTATATTCTAATGAAGGGATACAATATAGGTAAAAATAAGTAATAAGATATTTTTGAGGATATATACAGCACTGACAATTGAGAGAATCAGGAAAGGCTTCTCTCCGGAGATAACACCAAAGCAGAATAGTGAAGCCAGTAAACACTTCTCATCACCAGAGGGGAAGAGGTGGTCATCAAGGTCAGACAGAAGGAGAGAGCAAGAGTCTAGAGACTATTAGAAGGCCAGTTTAGTTGTAATGTAGTTTGTGAGGGGTAGGAAGGTCAAATGAGCCTGGAAGGGAAGGCTAGGGCCAAACAGGTTTTCAATACCAATCTGGGAATTTTATCTTCTAACCTTGAGACATTAGGGACCTATCAATAGCAATATGAAAAAAATACTCCAAATCACTAGTAATTTGAGAAATACAAACGTTGAGGTTCTACCTCACACCTACCAGATTGGCAAAGTTGACAAAAAAAAAGATAATAAATTTTGGAGGGAGAAAATGGGTACGTTAATTATACTACTGGCAGAGTTATAAATTGGTCCATGCATTCTGGCTCCAAAAAGTTACTGAACTATGAATACCTCTTAACCCAGAAATACCATGAATAGACCTATGCCCATCAAAAAGAGCAAAAGCTCATCTATACAAAAATATTTATGGCAACTCTTTTGGTGGTGGTGAAGAACTAGAAACAAAACAGGTACTCGTCAACTGGGAGAAGGCTGAACAAATAATGGTCTATGAATGCAGTGGAATAAGATTGTGTTGTAAGAAATGATAAAAAGGACTGTTTCAGAGAAAGTTGGGAAGACTTCTATGACCCGCTGTAAAATGAAGTGAGCAGAATCAAGAGAACAGTTTATATGGAAACAACATTATCAAGAACAATACAAGTAAATAACTAATGCAAAGATTAAGCACAATTCCAAAGGACCAATGATTATGCTGCACACCTCCTGACAGAGAGATGGACTCAAGGTATTGGACATGACCAATACAGGATTTTTTTTCCTGAACTGACTATAAGGGTTTTTGTTTTTCAATGTTAGGGATAGGAGAGGTGGGAGGGAAAAAAAGTTTACTGAAACAAAAGTCATGTAAAAAAGACAATAGAGACCATACAAACCAAAGTATTTATAGAAGCTCTTTTCATGGTGGCCAAGAACTAGAAATCAAGGGGATGCCCATCAACTGAGGAATGGCTGAAATGAATGTAATGGAATACTGTTGCACTATGAGAAATGATGAACAGGTAGACTTCAGAAAAACCTGGCAAGATTTATATGAACTGATGCTGAGTGAAGTGAGCAGAATCAGGAGAACATTGTACACAGTAACAGCCACAGCATGTGAGGACTGTTTTTGATAGACTTAGTCCTTCACAGCAATACAAGGACCTAAAACATTTCCAAAAGACTCATGATGCCTTCCACATCCAGAGAAAGAACTATGGAGCTGGAACACAAAATGAAGTAGACTATTTTCTCTTTTGTTATGTTTTGTCTTTCTCATGGTTTCCCCCATCTATTTTAATTCTTCTATGCAACATGACTAATGTGAAGATGTGTTTAATAGGAATGTATATGCAGAGCTCATATAAGATTGCATGCCGTCGTGGGAAGGGAGGGGGCAGGAAGAGAAAATTTGGAACTTATAGAAGTGACTGTTGAAAACTGAAAACAAATACATTAATAAATCTGGGGAAAAAATTAAAAAAAGAAAAAAGATGCATAATTTATAGTTATTATAATAAAACACGTAAATTCTCCTTTCTCAAAAAAGAAAAAGACAATAGGGAGTCAAGGATACAGAGAGCAAAGATGATGTGGCAGGAATAAGTACCACCCTTTTCTTGGTGAGGAGAGTAAACGAAGAAAATAGAGGGGGGAAATGTGTTTTTTAAGTACAAAACAACAGATAATCTCAATTTCCTCTGTAGAGATATGAGGTCTTTGATGGAGAGGAAGATGAGTAGAAAGCTTTGGGTAAACAGACAATTTCCACGTCCCTCCAGGTGGCCCACATTATTAGTGCTTGGTTGATCCTCTTACGAATTTTGTATACTATTCAATCCTGAACTGAACTTATCCTAGCTAAGTGGAAGCTGAGATTTTCTTTTTTTCCTGTTACCAAATTTAAATGACACCTCTCACATCTCTCACCTCTCCCCATATTAAGATTTTCAATAATTCAATTCAGGCAAACTCACACCACCCAATCAGATAAAATACAGATCAATGAATAGGAAAATGGAAGATAAAAAAAAGGTCAGGATTTCAAAGTGGAAAGGTTCTCAAAGATTAATTAGTCCATTCTCCCATCCACTATGGAAAAAAACCCACCCCAAATTCCAAAAAAGTCTTTCTCCCATATGATCACACTCCAGCAGTATGAATGAATTCAGTTTCCCCTTACCTTGTGCTACTGTTGACATAACCACAGATGGTGTTGAGGACACCACAACTGTTACAGCAATGGTATTAGGAACAGGGGATGGAGTGGAACTACTGCTGCCACTGCTGCTGCTACTGACCAAAGAGGACTGGGAAGCAGTTATGACCACAGGCTGTTTCTGAGTCGTGGAGGCAATGACGGATGTGGGGACGAGTTTAGTGACTGCAGCATAATTATGAGATTTCGAAAGAATATTGGGTACAAAGGTTGAGCTTGGTGATGTGGTCACAATGATCACCTAAAGAAGAAAAAAAATTAGTTTTTTCATACGTATATTCAAACAGCATCATAATATGAATTAACAAATACAGTTTAAAAGTCAGTTACAAAACCACAGTATTTTATTTTGTGGTGAATATAATTAATGCTGGGCCAATGATACCCAGGCCTAAGAGCAAGAATGTCTGAGCTCCCTTCTTATAAAGTGCCTCATATCTACTTAGTGAGAGAATCACAGTAAAATCAAAAGACTGACAGAGAGAGCCAAATTCCTTTTGGCTTTTAAAGTCAAATCTATAAAATAGCCTAATTCTATATTTCACTGTGTCTGAATTTACTGAATGTGTATACATGTAATAATTCATATTGGTCAGGTAAAACAGAGAAATATCCAAGAAAATGGAAGTTGAAGGTCAAGAGTTAGAAGTGTTCACAAAGATTAATTAGTCCAAACTATTCATTTTACATGAGGGAACAGACCCAGAGGAGTAAAAGTGACTTGCCCAAGGTCACATCAGTTATATAAGTGGCAGAACCAATATTTAATTCCAATTTCACTGGCTCCAAATCAGATGTTCTTTCCACTTCAATAATGTGCCTTTCCAACAGGAGTAATGTAGTGTAGCCTCCTTTTCCCTAAACTTCAAAGCAATTATTTTTCACAGTTGATAATTAAAATTAAAGAGGCTCAGCATTTGCTTTGTTTCCTCTCCTAGGCCAGAAGCCTTGGAATAAAATTTCTAGTCATACAGTAACTCTGTCTCTCAGTTAACTCATTGGGGTCTATCTGCTAATTCTTCTGTGGGCTGCAATATGGTTGATAAAGGGAATTCCCATACTGCTTCAACACTGAAGAAATCACAACTTTTCATCTACTCATATAAAATTATTATAACAAAAGGAGAATTTGAACCATTCCCTAAAGTGTTTCATAATGAAATTTAACAAATAATTCACAAAAGTCAACTTCCTGGAAGTTACACAGACATAAAAATCTGTTAACAGGTAGACTGTTAACCATGAGAAGTCAAAAAGGTAAGTTGTGACGATTTAGTGAGAAGAACATTACATCTGGAGTTAAAAGGCTCAAACCCAGCTTTGATGCGTCTTATCCATTTGACCCTGGACACACTGCCTCAACTCTCTGAGCCTCAGATTCTCTTCAGTAAAAAGAGTGCTGAATGACCAAAGACCTCAAAGGGCTCTTCAAGCTCTAAATATCACATCAGAATTTTGACATTTTATAATTTTCATCTTAAATCTCTCAATGACAGGACCAGAATAATTTATATTATAATATCAACATTTTAAAAATGAAAAATTTTGAAGAACTTTATAAACTGATGAAGAACAAAACAATCAGAACTTTGGGAACCTGGATGAACACAATGACTCCAGAATGAATCCTCATAATTCAGAGGGTTGATAATAAAGCTTGCTATCTACCTCCTGACTGAGAGATGGTAGATTCAGCTAAGAAAGAAGCTCATTAGGACTGGAGTCTTGTCTTCTGGCTAGACAAATCTAGTGTTCTCCCTATTATATCATACCTTCTTTAGGGAAACATTACATTTCTTCAGCCTTTTAAGATTTACAAAGCACTTTTCTCTACAATAATCCTTGAAAGGAGCTGTCACCTGAAAATTTCTCCCATTTTTTTCTATTTTTAATTTACAGAATTATAAAATCTGAGAGTTGAAAGGACACTCATACACCATATAGACTAAGCCATACCTGATCATGCATTCTTCCTATATCATCACCGACAAGTGATTGGCCTCTGTTTGAAAACCTTCTTTAGTGAAAGTCTGTTTTATGATCCTCATCTCTTTCCAAGTTATGACATTACATAGAATTTTTAGAAAGCTTCCCTTCTTCTCAGGGAATCAGTCTTCTGAGTTTAAGAGCTTATTCCCATGACTTCTTTCTTCAACCACTCAAAAAGTCAGACACACCTTTAGACTTCACTTCTAAATATTCCATCTCCAAGATTCTGAACTCTAAAATTCCCTTTTTGGATCACAATCCTACATTTTCACCACCATCTTGCTTCCCATGAGCCTGTTATCTGCCCTTACTATAACTCATCAGCCCCTTGCTCTTACTCTGTTCTCCTAATCCTTTAATCTTGCATTAGTTTCACTTTTCTCTTTCAAAATCTTGACTATGTACTTAGCAATACATCCTTCACCTTTACATCTCTAACCCTCTTAACCTACACAGGATGAAGCCTACACAGGATATTAATTCTCAACCTCTGTGTTAACCCTACCATCTTCTCCTCTCTTATTCCTGAACCACTGACTGCTTAGGTTAAAAAACAAACAAAAAACCCTATGCTGACTGGATCTAGTAGAAATTCATGGTAACCTCAATTATTTTCTCACAACTGAGAAGCAATCTTACTAGTCCTCCCAAGCACATTCACACTCCCCTCCTCCACTATTCCAAACCTTCTACTTAAATCTCCCCTAAAAGCTCTGCTTCCTCTAAGGAGATGACTCCTGTGGACTCTGTAATATTGCTCTCTACTGTTGCTTCTCCTACCTGTCTCTGTCTGTTCTTTCTCCTGTACCCTTCATTGGTTCCTTTCTTTCCTCTTATCCCCAGGTAAGAATTTTCTCTTTCCTTGGTACTTTTCTCTTCTTTTTCTGCATTTATCTACCACTGAAGACGTTTAAAATCTCAGTCATCTTTGATTCCTTCCTCTCCCTCAAAATCCAATCAGACTTACTAACTCTATCATATTTCAGCAAAATAGAAGCTCCTTGAGAGTAAGAATTGTTGTTTAAATATTTCTAAGCCTAGCATCTAGCACAGTTCGTGGCATTAAGTAAGCAGGCTTGCTGACTGCTTGATATTCACAAGCTCTCCCACATTAGTTCCCTGTTCTCCATTTACAGTTTTCAACCTAAGTACAAACCCTTACCTCTACTAAGATTGTGTTTATAGTCTCCTAATTGATTTCCCTGTCTCTCTTCATACATCTTTCACATTGATGCCAAAATAATTCTCTAAAAGTACCAGTCTGAATACAACACTCCTTGCTCAAAATCCTTCAGGGATTCAGTACTGTCTATGGGACAAAATACAAATTCCTGCGCTGGGCATTTAGGACCACCACAATCTGGCTTCAAGTTTCCTTTCCCACCATATTTCACTGTACCCCCTTTTCATCACATTATGCAATCCAGTCAAAACAGACTGCTAGCTACTCCCAGATATCATTTTGCCCTCTGCCAATTCCATTCAATCACACAGGTCAGACCTATCCCTTTCAGATTTCCATTGTTGAAATCTTTATTTTTCCTATTAAGTATGGCTCTGATAACACCCACCTCCACCATGTAGTTTGTAAAAGTAAGTTTTTTCTCCTATTTCTTATATCACTTTGTCCAGGTACTTAACACTTTGCCATATCACACTAAATTGTACAAATCTTATCCTTATTTAGACAGCTAGCTACTTAAAGGAAAGGACTATTTTTTATCCTCATGTTCCCAAAGATGAATGGAGGATCTGGAACACAGTAGATAATTAACAAAACTGTGCTGAATTAAACTGTTTACAATATTAAAATACTAAGACTACAAATAATTAAATGAGGAGTGTATCTTGAGTAATGACATGCAAAAAATGCAACTTACTTTTTTTAAACTTTCATCTAAAATGTTTTCTTAAAAGTTTTAGAACTTAAAAAAGAGAGAAATTATCTTCAGTCACAAGAAAATTCACTTTCTAGAAAAACATTATTCCTTGACAATGAGTTGCTATAAAAAAAAAATCACGTGATCCATTACACTATAATTAGCAGATAAATGACCTAGAACAGCACAGGCAGTCATGGTTCCTAATCATGAAGGAATGTGCTGGCCATATATAGGCACAGAAACAACACTGCACCTGGAACCAGGTTCAAATGTTTGCTCTGCCACTTAATACACAAGTTACCATGGACAAAATAACAATAATTAAATAGCTAGCTTGTATATAATGCTTTAAAGTTTGTCAAGCTCTTTACATATGTTATCCATGTGACCCTCACAACCGCTCTGTGAGGTAGGTAGAAATAATTATCCCCATTTTTACAGGAGAGGAAATTGAGGCCTTGCCCAGGGTCTTAAAGCAGAATTAGAACATGGGTCTTCCTGACTCTGTCCTACACTGGGGGAAGAAATTTAGCTTTTCTCTAGGCCTCCATTTACTAGCATGTAAAATAAGGGGCTAGATATGATACCTCTAATTCTTGATCCTCTGAGCCTGTAAGGGAGGCAGTACAGTACCATGGCAAGCACAGAACTCCAGACTTCTGACTGTGACCAGTACACTTCTGCTTCTCGCTGACCACGGTCAAGAGAGGTTACCAGGAAAGCTGCTAATCATTCATTCACTCTCCACATTAAGTGCCTCCTGACTTCCAGGCCCTATGCCAGCACTGAAGAAGATACAAAGTTTACTAACACTTTCCCTGCCTTTTGGAAACTTGCAAACTGAGGCGGGGGATATAACATGACAAACAAATATGATACAATATAACACATAATAGTACACTGGAAAAGGTTAAATTGTTACAGGATGCAAAAGGCTGCTCATTACCAAATGGGGAGAAATCATGAAAGGTTTCATGGAGAAAATGGCAAGTGAACTGGATTCAAAGGGATAAGCAGTCATTCAAACAGGTGAAGAGGTCAAGAGAGTAAGTAAAGGAGGCAATGGGGATATCCCCAAAAGAAAAGCACAGAAAATTCTCTACTTTCAGATGTCTGAACTTTTGGTACAACCTATTCCAATCATTCTGAGAAAACAAATACTGAGATTCTCTGGAGCAAGGCCAATGTCTAAAATCAGGAGGGTGAGAAAATAGACATATTTTGCATTCCAAGTTAAAATCACCTTATACTGCCTGCCTAGAAAAGAATGAGGAACAGTGCCATGGCAGCGGCTGCCACCCTCCATGTACCTACTTACCTTTTGCGTTGTTGTGTTGGTTGTCTGAGTGGAGGGCTTCGTGAAGGTTATTTTCACAGGAGACATGTGGGGGGGTAAGGAGTTGGCGATGCTCTGCATAATGTTGCTCATCTTGGGGCTGCCACTTACAGGCACAGTGATAGTCTTTGAGACAGGAACAACGGCCTTGGGAACTTCCTTTAAAACAACGGGGGATGAGCTAGACGAGTTTGTTCGTCTTCTTTTCCTGGGCTTTTCATCTTCATCTGAACAACTAACACCTGAAGGGGGATCAGATTATGATACTAATGTTATTCTGGCCCCAGATGTTACCTGTTAATCAGAAAACACTTTATATGATTCCCAATGACTTTTTTTTTTGTCTAGATGTGATCTTATTGGTGAATAAATTTCCCCAATGAGGAAAACTCTTCTCTCAGTCTAGATCAGCAACTGTTCTTCATTTTAAAGGCTTTAGAGATAGGCCTGAGGCCCTGAGGGGCTAAGTGATTTGCCCAGGCTCACACAGCCAGCATGTGCCGGAAGCAGGCCTCAAACCCAGGCTGCTGATTCCAAGTCCAGTGCTCTAGCTACTACAACACAATGCTTCTCAATGACTGACACTAACTGTGCCCCTTGGATGCAAAGAGTTTATTCTGAATGATCTAAACACAAGTGAGTCAACAATGCTTTATTAATTTCCTACTTTCTACAAGTCCTGGTGCTACCTGTGTGGATATTAATACAAAACAAGATACATTCCTGTCCCTGAGACAACTGCATTCCAGCAGGTTAGATGAGGCACAGACAGATGTCACTAGAATTGTGAACTAGAGCACTGCACAGGAAGGGTCCAAATAAAATGCGACAAGAGACTCAAGGATGAAGGGATTGCTTCCATCTCATGCTCTGTGACTGGACTATTACTTCTCTATAAACTATGAATATACTATAGGTAAATAAAAAAAAATGTTCAAACATAGGTCTTTACACTGAAATGGACTGAACAGTCAGAATGGATAATTTTACTAACACCAAATAAAAAACGAAAATTCAATTCTTGGCCTCAGTCCACTTGTTCTTGCAATGACTTTTTAAAAATCAAAGTAAGAACTATCAAACCCACCAAGGTTATTGCTGTAATGCAAAGACAAAGAGATATGCTAATCAGCTCAAGACAAAAATTCTTTAGATCTCCCCTGCACCTGTGATTTTCACATGACTAAAATGAACCTAGAATCAGGACCATCTAAAGACTGTAACCTCAGTCCTGAATCTTAGTATTGTTTTAAACAAGGAATAACATAACAATTACCTATATCAGTTATTTAATAGCATATAGTAATATAGTAGTAATTAGAAGCAAATACAACTAAAAATCTACCTTAAAAAATGACAATAAGTGATGAAAAAATGTTATAAGCAATTGGAAATATAAACTGACCAGAAAACTGCATTCAATCTTTAAGAATTTAATATAATTTAACAAATACTACGGATTACACTGATTGTAGGAAATAAACATTAAGCAAGTCACATAAGAATATTCTTTGTCTTTTGTCTATGTGGCAATTCTTTACCATTACATTATTAACGATAAGGTAATTATATCCTTGCAGGAAGGCACTGTTCAAAGGTAGTTCCCCACAGCAAAAAACTATGGAAAGAAAGTGATTTCTCTAACACCAGGACTGACTGAAATGTATCACACCTGATAACACTTCATAAGCATTAACCCTGCTGAACACTGGACAGCAAGCCAATAATTTACTCCAAGAGGGCCAATCCAACCCCATGCTGTGCTCTGCAGGCAAGACAGCCTTGGATCTTGGCAACACAGTGTCACTTACTTTTGACATAAACAGTACTTCCACTTGGCAAAACAACTACATTGGAGGCAGGACTGGCAGGTCTTGGTGACTTTACCGTTGCAACACTGCCACTTGGAACTGGGGTGGAGGTTGGGGTTGACGTGGTACTCGTGTAGGAATAGCAAACCACTACTAAACAAATAATAAGAAAGCAAATCTTGTAAACTTTCACAGTATCTATATAGTTTCCATTTCAACAATTTAACAGGACTAAGCTAGAAGTCAATGAAAAGAGCTTATCATCAGTAATTGGTACCAAAAGCTGAATGGTAATGCCCTCTCCCTCTGTAGATGTCCTTTGACCTGAGAAGTCTCAGCCAGCTGCCACACCGAGAGGGAAAAAAAGGTAAAGTAGAGAGCAGTAGCCCACTTGTGGGCAATACAGGTAGTGTGGTATCATGTAAAGAACACCGAACTTGAATTCAGAAGAGAACAGAATTCAAATCCTTGCTGTGCGCTTACTAAACATGACCTTTCATGTGTCACTTCACTTCCCTGAGTTTCAAATTCCTCATCTATAAAGTGGAGAGGATAATTGTTTCATTTCCTACCTCACAAAGTTGTGAGGAATGTGCTCATAAGCCTTGGGTATCACATAAATACAAGTAGCTACTGTTATCATTATTATTATTTTTTTTTAAACTGCATTCCTTTCAGTAGCATTAGTGGCCCGCCACTAAGGAACAATGGACAAAGCTTTGAAATGTCCAACCATCAACTAGCAGGCAATGACAAATTCCTATCTGAAACCAATGGAAAGCTTGGGCCAAGTTCCTTCAGAAATGCACAGTTCTCTGATACTAAAGTAGATGATCAGGAAACTCTCAGAGCTCAGACTTAATAGGTTTCCATTTTGAACACCATTATCTTCTGATGAAGACAATAAATGGAGGCAGCAATAGCAAATCCCAGAGCTGGCCAGCCAAAGAAGTAGATGTGAATGGGTAGACACAGGATCAGAAAGGTAACATCCTCCACAAAAAAAAAAAAAGATTAAAAGAAATTGACAGAAGTCTAGTTCAACTGTTGGAAAATGTCACTCCCTGAAAAATGTTTATCTCTGGCCATTAAGCTAAACTCTGGCATGAATATACAAAAGTCACCCAGTTCTTTTTCTCAGCTCTACTATTAGGCAGGAAAAGATAGTTGTCTAAAGTAATCTGGCAACTGCATTTATTTCTGAGGGTCATTTCCACAAATTGTCATACATGTCTGAAGAGGAATACCCAATCTATCATTATTAGTCATCTAAGGAATATATCTACATAAGGATTGTTTACTACCGTAAATCACAACTAAAAAGCCTATTGATCAGAGAGGCCAGATCTAGTGGTCAGAAGGAACACTAGGTGAAACACAGAAGCACACTACTGACTCATTTTTGAATTTTTTTTTTAAGACTAGCAAACTAGCACCTTTTGCCAGTGGCCAAAATGACTGTTGTCACCTTGTTGTCATTTTTTTACATTCCCCTTGTATTCAATAAAGAAATCAAATAAACTTCTCACAGATATACATTAGTTAAAAAACTCACTGCAAAAGGGTTTCTGCTATTTGTTAAATAGCAGGTGATTTACTTTTCCTGCCTTTCATTTGGGGAAAGTCTCAACTAAGTAAGATCCCAATTTGATCATGCTTTCCTAAATCAGAACAGTCCATCATTACATCTTGTAACCTTTAAACATTTGGAGGAAAATACTTAGAAATTCTGATTTTCATAAAATGAAAAGGAAAACAGTCAAAACTATCTCCACTGAGAGAAACATTATTCTTCTCACCTTCTTTGCTTCCTGTTTCTGCAGGCACTGGAAGAGATGCATTGTGCTGGATAGCTGCATTGGCAACAGCATTAGCTGTGACAGTGAAGGCAGTTTGGGGAACTAGCCGGGGCATCAGTGGGACTAGTCGACGACCTTCAATAGACCATTCTGAAGAGCTATTGGGTCCAGACATGCTAAACAAAAAAGAAGAGGTCGCTGCAAGAGTTCTCCACTGCTAAAAAAGCAACTATACATTTTCCAACCAAACATGATTTTTGATGTAAGACAGTTACTACATAGCAGAGAGTTGTTCTGAGAAAGTAATACCAAAACCAATGACCATAATTAGGGTTCCAGATTATTCCATACGTTACGTAGGAAACAACAAATTTTATTTTGTAAACTAAGCCTCAAAATGTCCAGAATGCAAACTATGAATTTGTTAAAAGTTACCCTTCCACATTTATTTCATTTTTTAAAATATTAGCCTTCGAATTGATTCCAATGATCTTTTTGTTTTATCTTTGATTTCACTAATGACAATTTTTTTAGGCATTCTTAAAACTTCCTAATACAGTTTAATTTACCAATAAAATGAAAAAATCAACTTCTCAATCAGATTTATTAGATGTTCATTGATGTGGATAAAAACTAAACTTCCATTAAGTTTTGTCAAAGTAAGCTTTCCATAGCAAAGGCTAAAACAGGAAGTTCTTAATTTGATGTCTGTGGATAGATTTTGGGGGAAGGGTGGAGAAGGGTATCTATGAATTTGGAAGAAAAAAAATTACATATTTTCTTTCACTAATATCTACTGTGAATAAAACCCCAAAAGGCTGTATACACAACATAATTAGCTAAAATTCAAATTTAAAATTTACATTAACTATGAATTTGCTAAAAAAAAATTATGATTCTGATAAGTAATCAATAGTTGTCACTAGACTGCCAAAGGGTTCCATAACACAAATAAGGTTAAGATCCCCTGCCCTAAGGCAGTAACTGAGAGGGCAGGGTACAGAGGGGCAGAGAAGGTCTGCTGTGTGGTGTGTACATATATTATATTATCCTTTTCATGTTCAAAGCTCACCCTAGATAAACTTTATAGCACTGGAAATAAGCAGAAATCATAAGTTATACATTAAAGATCCTTCTGGCAAATGTCTTCCCAGGAATACTCAAACCAGGAGAGGACATATCAAATGAAGCTGGGTCACTTCTCTTGACTTGGTTCAACAAGCTGATTTTGACTGCTGGCTGATCTTAAAGTTTAGGGCTCCCTCACAATCGATGAATATTAGGTTATGCCTCTTTTCACTATAGACACAAGTCTTTTTGGATACTGTTTAAAAAAAGACATTTCACAGACAACCTAAGTGAAATCCAAGTCTATGTATATTTGTTGTTTCTTCGATGCCTGATAAAAATGTATTAACATGGAAGTTTGGGAAATGGAAAGTGAAATGTTCCCTTCATTTTAAATAGCTCCTCTCCACTACTGAGTTTAAAATTATAAAACACTCTAATAAAATGAATTGTCGTGTACCATCATAATTAGGAAGTATATATTTTTAAAATATTTAATTTGCTTTCAATTTATTCACATTGATTTGGACATTGTAATCTAACTGGTATCTATTTTTATAGAACAGAATGAATTACCATACAACATGAGAAAGGCTTAACTTGAATTAAAACTAGGCTTAGGAAAAGCCTAGTTCTTGAAAGCAGTTCAATATTCACACTGAAAGAAAAGTATAGTAATCTTCTCTGGAACATTTTAAGGTTAGTCCCATCCAGCAAAAATGAAGAAATGAACTTTCAAGCTACAAGCTATACCTACAAAGCTAATCTCTGTTTTAAGCAAGAGATTAGAAGTAGAATGAGAGAAGCAAAGAGTAGGGTAAGAATAAGCAATAGATTATTTCCAAAGAAAAACAATTCAAGAATATTACATTAGTTACTCTATTTTTTCCTGGTGTTTGAAAAATACCAATTTGCCAATACTTAGCTATCAATTTAATTAAATTGTCATCTATTCACTTTCTTATTAAGTGTTAGACAACAAAAAAGGTTGTTCTTCACTTACCTTTGAAAGCAGATTTCTACCCTGCTACTCCCTAATGTATTGCTTAAATGAAGGTCAATGCCAAATTTTGGAGATTATTAATTCCAAGAGTATGGATTCAGTGAAACAACAGTATAGATGGCATTATAACTTGGGCAGAGAATTTATAAATCCTCTCAATATTTCCAACATAGCCAAAGAATTGAGACATGGCCAAAAAGTGGTTTTCAATGGAACTGAAGGCAAGTGAAATGTTAAACATACAATATTTAGGCTCATCAAAGAGAAATTCATCACATTTGTTTGGCAATAAAGAGTGTAATTTGTATTTAGTTATCTGAGTAATTTATTGGAAGAAAGAGTTTGGAGGCATCAGAAGATCCCAGATATGAGGGGCTATAGAGCATCACTGGAACCCTATACAATCAGGGGGTTCTGGAATGAAACATTTGCTCTGGGAGAAATCCCAAATAAGGCTAATAGAAATCCTTGACCCCTCTCTGCTAGGGAAAATCAACAAGGCAGTTTGCCTTATTGGGCAAAAGAGCTGAATGTGGCAAGTCACTTAACCTCTCTAAACCTCAATTTCTTCATCTACAAAATGGAATAATAATAACAATACCTATAGTGCCTACCCTGTGGAGCTAGTCAATATTGTCAAGTCAATAATAAGCAGTTATTAAGCTCTACCACATTCCAGGTACTGTTCTAAGTGTTTAAATGAAGTAATATAAATAAAATAATCACTAATCTTAAAGAGCTATTTAAAAAGTCTAGTCTGCTGAGCCTTGAAACATTAAAAACATTAACAAAATGATCTCTATCCTCAAAAAATACCTTATTCATACCCTGTGTGCATGCCCAACTCCTGGAGGAAAGAACAGAAATTCCAGATCCCTCCCACGCCTCCCTGCTATTCCTAGGATCACAGTTGAGTGAAACTGGCCTTGTTAAAGGACCCTAGCCCCTTGGATTCTAAATTTTCTACTTGTACTACTATGACGGAGATGATCCAGTAAGAATGACTAAACTAAAATCCTGTTCCTGCTCCTGACTACTTACTGTGTGACCTCATGCAAGTGTCTATACCTCTCTGGCATGCTTCTCCCCTTTGCAAAATGAAAGGATAGGAGTAGATGATCCCTGAAGTCCTCTCTAGCTCTAAATCTTCACAGGTTCTAATATGGCCTTTCAACTAAATTCAGTCCAAACATTTATAAACTTTATAAATGACAAAAGGATAACAATGTAACATCTACTGGATGTGCCTAGAGCCACAAATGAAGCTTTTCTTTGATTTTAAGCCTACTGAACTTCTCCTAGCTCTCCCTCCTCCCAAACAGCCCTCCTTTTGTGCTCAGTATTCTCTGGTTTCTCCTCGCCTCAGCTCCATTCCTCCTGGCCTGGGGAGAGGAATCTGTGAATACAAGTCTCCCCAGCTGCATTCTTTCCCAGCTCTGGTTGTTTTCTCAGGCTCAGGGGGTACCAAGACCTCCTGCAGGTAATCTCAGGAAGAATTGCAGGAGCTACAGTATGCTCTGCAGGCACTTCTAAGGGAAGGGGGAGGAGACAGTGGGGGGACCATTCATCCCTTCCATTCGTTAGAAAAGCACATCTGGGCAAACTAGTATTACAATATAAAACACTAAATTAAAAGGACTAAACACCCATGGGGTTTATATGTATACACTAAAATAGAATCTTTGAAAAGAAAAGTCAAATGCATGTGTAAAAAGAAACCAGAAAGGGAGAAAAAAGGAAAAGGAAAAAGGCAGGTAAAAGCCAACTCTCAATTATCCACGCTAATGTAGAGAGGAGGGAAAGGGAGAGGTCAAGCACATTAAAGAAACTCATGACATTTTGGTAATTCATTTTTACCTCCTCCACCAAACTTTTGCCAGGACTACTGACTAATTTAAATTTCAACTCCTCTCCCTTCCCACCCTCTGACTAAAGATACTCCCAAGCAACGAAGTAGCTAGAAGTGAGCAGCATAAGGAAGGGAGGAGGAAAGGGAAAGAAAAGGAAAAGCAAGGGGCCTAGCTAATTCTTACAATGAGTAATATGCCCCTGAATAATTGAGAGCTACAATTTTGAATTTTTAAATAAAAACAAGTAAAAGCCTGAAATAATAATAACCTCTTTGCATACCTGTAACTTGGTCTCTCACCCAAATATAAGGATAAATTCATTCTTTGAGGGGGAAAAAAGGAAAAGGAGACTAAATAAATGTTATCCTTTAAGTATGAAATTGACGCATCAACTTAACAACTAATTGTCCAAGAACAATGCTACCAAGATTCTCATTTTATTTGAGTCTTTGAAAACTATTTTTCTTCACTTTATTAACAATAACATCATCTTCCTATTGCCCATTCTCAAACTAGAATCTAGCTCACTAACCACTTTTTGAAAAGCATTCCAATTCAAAAGTTTATAGCTTTGGAAGGAATGCATTATTATGTGAAACCATCTCAGTGAGCCAATTAAATGCAAAATGTCTCCAGTGAAAACTTTCAAAATTTCTATAGTGTATAATTCTCACGTATCTCAAAGTGCTAGTAAATCCTCAGAGCATTACCATGTAGTAAAGTAGTACCACCACAAGAATATGAGCCTCAGTTTACCCATCTGCAAAATGTGAATCACCATCATGGTCATAAAGATTACAAGTAAGGAAAAATGAGAAGCTGAGAAACATGCCGCTTAATGGCTCACATTATATTGCACAGTAACAAATTAGTTCTCTTTTACACAAAAATTATTAATTAAAAATACACACAATATATTCCAGTAAGCATTCTTTACTCTTAAAATGAATGTGCCTCTGAAAAGTTGTGTGCAAATCAAATTTTTGATTATGACTTCATATTTTTCCACTGCCTTAAATTACCATTGCCCAATGACCCTACCTCCACTCATGACTCATCTTCAGGTGGCAGCAGCCCCTATAAACCATGCCTGAGCTCTACCCTCGCTCCTTTACCCACCCAATATCCTCCTAGCAACGAGTTGAAAACTTAAAAACATTTAAAAGCACAAGGTAAGTTACTTGCTGTAACTTTAATTATTCTATGATGTGATTTATCTATTCTACAATTTCTGATGTTCATAAATCCAAGTTCAAATCTCATAAAGCAGAGTACCCCACACCTAACAAATAAGAAAATACATTGAATACCCATTAGACTCAAATACCAGATAATCTGTATTTCTACTTATACAATACTACGCAAGTCAAATCCTATTACAGAAAATAAAGGAACCATCCAATTTTGTATGCTATGAAATTCGGTTGAATTCCATGTAAATGGCCTGTAAGCTAAAGTTTAAATCTCAAGTTATGTGGAAGTTTTAGTGCAATAGGATTTAACCTGGGTATGTTTGTTTTCCTGATAATATATTGATAAACATGAGTTAAATAACAATTAAACACAGTTTCAGTTCTGTAGTCAGTTTCCCTGAGTAAGGGAAGACATTGCCACAATGATAAAAGAGTCAGGTACCTAATATATAATGGGAACACTGTTCCCTAGCCATGATAAAAATTATGTGTAATATGACTAATGGCTTACTTATGTGCAATTGTTGTTAACCGTTCATCATTTACTGCTCTCCGAACTTCAGCACGGTGGCGTTCTGTTGAGATGCTGTCAAAAGAAAAAAAAAGAGTCATAGAATTCTGCTAAGCTGTTTCTTATTTATGCTTACGTTTCAAAGCAACATGTTACCATATTGGTCGGAACCAAACGCTCCTCCCCTCCCCCACAGTGAGATTTCTCTGCTGCAGGGAAACAGGATGACCTGTTCCCGTTGTTGGCCTGCAATTTCTTCTTGTCATTGTGAATTCATACAGGCCATCTGGAATGCAAGCCCCTCTCAGCAACACTTACTGAAATCTTTTTCTTCTAGGATTTGTTTGGAAATTTCCACAAAATTTTCCCTAATCTTTAAGTTATCTCTTTCCTTCTCAAACTATCCTGAAGCCCTTTATAATGCCCTTTCTATTAGCTTTCTCCCACTATGATCAATCAACAAACATTTGTTAAACACTGTTTCAGGAACTGTGCTAAGCACTGAGGATACATATATAAAGCAGTAATTCTGTCCTCAAGAAGCTTCCGTTCCAATGGAGAAGAAATCATGCACATCCAGAGATATAAACTGGGTAAGTACAGAGCAGATACAATGTAACCTTAGAGCAGAATGCACTAACTAGCAGCTAAATGCCCAGCCAAGCTCTTCTGCAAAAAATACCATGTAACCTACTAAAAGAAACCAGGGATTCTAAGAGGTGGAGAGAAGTAAAAGGGAGCGTTTAGATCAAAAGAGCAGCCAGGGCAAAGGCATGAAGAAGGGAAATGTAGGTATGCAAGTAAACAACAAGAAGGAGACAAGGATGGCTAGACCAGAGTGCGGTGGGAAGGAGTAATGGATAAAGGCAGAGGAAAGACTGGTAGAGGTCAGGTTGCGAAGAGCTTGAAATGACAAAAGAATTTATATTTGATCCTAGAGGTAATCGAGAGTCACAGGGGTTTGTTTGGGAGGTGGGGGGTCAGGGGAGAAAAGAGATGGTCACATGTTCATACCTGTGTTTTAGGACAATCACTTTGGCAACTATGTGAGGGGTGGACTGTAGTGAGACGCCTGAGGCAGGGATATCAGTATTAGTATTCTGGACAAGAAATGATAAGGACCTGAATGACAATAGTGACTGTTTAAGTAGAGACAAGAGAATGAAAGTATTTGAGTAATTTATTAACTGAGCAGATAGTGCAGAGTGAGAATGAGAAGTTGAGAATGACACCAAAGTGGGCAGCTTGGACGTATGATGTGCCCTCAATAGTCATTTGAAAGCTCTAGATTTGGAGGATAAGTTAAAAATCTTACATTATTCTAACGTGTGTAATTGCATTTACTCTACTAAGTTGTAAGTTCCTTGAGTGCAAGGACTATCATTTTTTTCCATCTTTCCAACCTTATCACCTGGAACAGTGTTTTCCACATAACAGGTGCTTAATAAGTGTTTACTCAAGAGCTGAAAAAGTGCATGCAGGTGTGCGTACATGCATGCGCGTGTGTGTGTGCGTGTGTGTGTGTGTGTGTTTACCTCAATGTGGATATACTAGAGAGGAAAAGAGTATAGGTTCAATGCAGGTTTTAGACAATTCAGATTTGGAGGGGAAAGCACTGACTACACTGATCAAACAAGTAACTGATCTAAGCACAAAACAAAGAGTGTTTAGTCTAAAAAAGAGGAAACTTAGGTGTTCATGAATGTAGCCTTCAAGCATCTGAAAGGAATCAGAACCAAAAGAAATTAAAGCAAAGCACATTTCAACTTAAATTAAGGAAAAACTTTCTAACAATCATAGCTTTCCAACAGCAGAATGAGCAGCTTCATCAGGTGCTGAGCTTTTCATCAACAAAAATTTGATGGAATTTAGAAATGGAAGGAACCTTAAGAGACCACCTACTCTGACCCATTTTATAGAAAGGATCCAGAAGGATAAAGGCAATTTGCTACAAAGGTGAATACATTATTAAGAATTAGAGACTAGGTACCATTTCCCACATCTGAAATCTCGACAATCTCATCTTTCTTTTTGGTAAAATAAGGATAACAGTAACTGTACTGTCTAAATGATAAGGTTATTACTACAGAAATTAACACATCATTATCACCAACACCATCATCATTACCACCACCACCACCACCGCTGCCATCCCTAATACCCTTAGTCCCAGTGGTTATATCAAAACTCAATATTTGAACACAGACCCTCCACTCCAGCTCCAGAAATCCAGTGTGGCTGCCATCATACCATATTACCTTTGTTCAAAGGGAAAGTAGATGATCATCTAGTAGAAAGATTGGGAAGAGAATTCCTACTCTAGATGGGAAGATGGACAACCAACTCAGAGAATATCCAATTTTATGCCCAATTAAATAAAGGATTTGAGAGAGTAAGATGCTGTACCTGCCTTTAGTGGTAAGAATCTAATCCAAATGTGGTTCTCTGCTCTAAAAATTGACACCAAGTAATAACATCTTACTTGACTCATTGGTTATGTATTCCCTGTGCCATATCATATTACTAATAATTTTTTAAAGCGTCCTACTGATAATGAATAAATAAATATGAAATCAAGACTGAGAGACTACACAGATTACATTTCACAGTCTAATAACTAGTAACTAGTCCTAAAATTGTCTATTGTTGCTAATGAAGCCAAGGGGTGAATTAATAATACCCTCAAGCTCATGAAAAATACAAATACAAGTTACTCTCATTTCCATGGGAAAAAAAAAGAAAAACAGTTTTAAATTATAGGAAGACTTTAATTAATAGAAAATTTTCTGATAAAGAAATGAGACTATATTGAGACAGGTTATAATAGAATCAATCACCTTCACCATAAATTATTTAGCTAAGAACAGTCCAAATAAGGATGCAAGGAGAACAGCTTGAACCAGAACCCTCCTGATAATATCCTTTTCACCTCTTGAGGTCTGTTTCCTCCACTCTAAAAAGAGGGACTCAATTAGAAGACATTGAAGATACCTTCACATTCTATACACCAAGATCTTCAAACAAGTATTCATCTAGATCTAGTTTAAACATCTACCCGAGAGGGAACTCACATCACTACCTCTAATAGCAGTCAGTTTTCAGAAAATTCTAATTGTATAGAAATTCTTGTTTATATTAACCCAAAGTCAGGCTCCCTGAAACTTCTAATGATTAGGTTTAATTCTGCCCCATAGAGACACAGTTTACTCTCTTTTCTAGGTAACAATTCAATTCAATAAATATTTACTAAGTGACTATCCTTCCAAATTTTCACATCATGCACTCTACATTACAGGCAAACTGACCAACTGGTCGCTCCCAAGTTTAACATGCCATAGCCACCTCTCAGAATTCTAATCTTCTTTTAAGGTTCAACTCAGATACTGCCACCTCTTCTGTGCAGTATTCCCTGATCATACCTCTTTCTCCCTCCCACCACCGCCATTATCGACACCTAATGCCTGCTGAACTGAATCCCAGCTCAAAGCGATATCACAAATGCTACTAGAAAGAGTATGATCATATGTGGTGGTCCATGCCTGCAGTCTCTGCTATGGAAGGCTCAGACTGGCAGATCACCTGAGCTACAACTGGGTTAAAGTCAAGTGGATGTCTGTACTAAATTGAGCATCAGTACTGTGAGCCTCCAAAAAGCAGAGGCTCACCAAAGTGTCTAAGGAGAGGGACAGTGGCCTACATCATAAACAAAGCAGATTAAACTTCCAGGACAATCACAAGTGGTATTCAGGCTGTGAATGGCTGCTGTACTTCTACACTGAACAAGACAGAGAGAAGGAAAGAGGGCAGGGAGGAAATGAAGGAAAGAAAGAAAAAAGGAAGGTAAGAAGAAAAGGAGGAAGAGAAGGAAAGAGAGTATAAATCTCCTCTTTGATGGGTCCACACACCATCCCTTTGTCTTTCCAAACCAAAATACCATTGCCTGTAAATGCTATCACACTTTATTAGAATGTAAGCTTATTCCTTGATAACAGGGACTATTCTTTGCTTTTGAATACTCAGCACTTAGCACAGCGCACCACACATAGTGAATGCTTAATAAATACTTTCTTGTTCACCTCATTCATGCTTCGCCCGTTATGTATGTACACAAGGCACTGTGCTAGGTGCTGGGGAGTACCCAACCTGGAAATCGTCAGTTCTTGAGGATCTAATAGTATATTCTTTTATAATTACTCTATTCCTCCAAGTTCTCCACTCTAAGATAAACATCATAAGATTCTTCCATTGTTCTTCATTCTGAAATACCAAGCAGCTATGATTAGATATCAATCATCTCTAAATCAAATGTCACAATGCATTCCATTGAGCAGTCAAAACAGTGCCAGACCTAGAGTCAAGAGACCTGAGTTTGAATTCTGGCTCTAGCAGTAAACAGCTGTGTGGGAACATGCAATTTAAACCCTCTGGAAGCTAACATTTCTTATTCTGTGAAACAGGGCTAATAACACTTGATCTACCTCACAGAGTTGCTTCAAGAAAAGAACACTGTAAACCGCAAGGCAAAGGACCTAGGTTTGAATACTAGCTCTGCTCCAGGCTACCTGTTGTGTGATGTTGGGCGAGTTCCTTTAAGTTCCCAAGGCATCAATTTCCTTATCTATAAAATGAGGGGATTGGACCAGAGTTGGACTAGATAACCTCTAAGGCCTGTTCTAGTCCTTAAACTATTATGTTATCTCCTGATGTTACATACACTCTTAGTTCTTAGTCAAAAGCAACCTCTAACATTTGCTTCCCCCACCTCTTTATCTAGATTCAAATACATCTCAGCCCACCAAATGTTCTATGGACCTAACAAAAAACTGCCTCAATAAAGGTGTAGACTTGGATGTGACAGCTGCATGCTATAACAGAAAGAAGACTAGATATGGAATCAAAGGCCCTAGGCTGGGATCTTGGCTAGCACTACCTGTCTAACCTTGGATAAGTCACTCCCCCTTCTCTGGGTATTTCTTTATCTGTAAGGGGCTTGGATTTGATGACCTTCAAGGTCCCTTCAGCTCAAAAATCCTATAATCCCATAACTAATCAACATTCCTACCAGAATGCTGGCAATAAGCCAAGACTAGAATTTGAGACTCCCTTAGCAACACCAATTATGTGAAAACACAAGAATATGTTTCACAAGGTATTTGGGTGGATATTATAATTAGTTATAAAGCTTATCTTATATTTTCTTATATTACTTTGAATATGAGCTCCTAGAGAGCAGAAGTTGTCAATTTTACCTTTCTTTATATCTCCAACCTTAGTAAAGTGCCTGGCACATAGTAGATACTTAATAAATGTTTTCTGACTGTAATGAAATCTGAAATGAAAATCTATTTCACATTTAAAATAAAGGTATTTACCTAAGAACTTTTGAGAGTTCCCCAAGAAGATCTTTCTTTTCCTTTGTGAGGTCCCCCTGTGCCCGCAGGGCACTGATAACTCCAGCATATGCCTCCAATTCTAGAAGAGGAAAAAACCAACTTTTATCATAAATTTTTAATGTTTTGAATTCAGCAATGTGTGTACTATAAAATTTCACTGCAAGAAATATTTAAATCAGCTACAAGTCAAAGAAAAGTGTCTTTAAAATAAAAATCCTATGGCTAAAATATCCTAAATAACACATAGTACTTCATCTTGCTGCAAATGCATTTTGTTCAAGTCTCAGGCATAAACACATTTTAAGGAATAAATCTGGAAGGCAATATTCCATTTTATACAGGTACTGAAACCAATACAGTCAAGGTATCAGACTCAATGACTAAACAGTAAGGCAATTCAATTCAGTGCAAACATTTATTAAACATCTAGTTCAAGTTTTCGTAGTAGGCACTGGGAATAAAAATGTATGAGAAACAGAGAGAAAGAGGCAGGGCGCATTCGAGAGAGCAAGAAGCAAGGAAATGGACGGAAGAGCAGTGGGGAAGGTTGGTGAGACAGGGAGAGAGACAGAGACAGATGAAATTATCCTCAGGAGCTGGAGGAGATGGGAAGAGAAGGGGCTAAAGAAGATTACCTGGATAAAGTGGTATCTGAATTGACCCCAAGGAGGAAAGAGATTTCAACAAATGGAAACTGGAAGAGACTATTTCAGACATAAAAGAAGAGATCATAGACAAAGACAAAATTGTGGGAGAGAACAAAATGATAAAAAAACAAAAAATAATCCAGAAAGAGAGTAGTATAAGATAAGGCTAAATGGACAAACTGAAGTCTGGAGCATGGAGAGCCTTGACTGGCAGAGTCAAGAGTTTATATTTTACTTGGTAGGGAATGGGAAACCACTGAAGATTTTCAAACAGAGGAATGACATGATGCAAACGGCATGAATGGATATAAATGAACTGAAGAGGGGACTGGCTATAAGCAAGAAGTTAGGAAGTCATTATGACTGTCTAAGCAAGAAGTAATGAGTACTTGAAGAGGATCTATTGGGAATAAAAAGCAGCTAGATTCAAGACCTTTCAATGATTCACCAAATGAATGTCTGTATGAGATGAAGGAAAGTATCAAGGCTGATAATCCTGAAAAGATGATGGGGCTATTAAGAGACGTGTGTCTGATATAACAGAATTCCAAAAATGTTCTGATAAAGCTATGGAAATCTCACAGGGGCATTCATTCATTCACCAGTTTACCTGCAGGTATTTCTCTAAATCCTGCCTAAAAATGCATTTTTGTACATTAGCAAAAACCTTCGGTAGACCTGGTTTCTAGATCTGGCTTTGCCTGTAATCTACCATATGACCTTGGGCAAGTCACTTCCCCTGCCTGACCCTTAGTCTCCCTACTGATAAAATTAGGGGTTGGACTTGACTATCTCTAAAGTTCTCTCTAGGCCTAAACAATTTCATCCTGTTCTTACTCCCTTGCATCTGATGGCAGAATAAGCATCAAAGAGAGAGACTAGAATGCATCCTCTGCTTTTCTCAGGTCAGAAGAGCCTGAATAACCCTCCCAGACAAAGTCTGCCAGGTCCAAGTGCCATTTTACTATCCTTCCACAGAATGAAATAGCATAAATTTTCATTTTCTAATTTTACTTTAGAAATGAAAGGGCACTTAATGATCCCCAAGTTCATCCTGTTTATTCTACAAATGGAAAACTGAGGCAAAGGGAGGTAAAGTAGGATACAGACATAAATAAGACAGTGGTTTTGGGCCTTGAAGATTTAATATTTGAGTAAGAAAGATAGACATTCACACAAAAAACAATGCAAATAAGTACATAAGTGCCCTAGAAAAAGGTACAAACACAAAAGTAATTGGCATACAATGGGAGCAGAAAACTTCTGGCTGTAGAATTTAGTTAGTTTTAGAGAGGACAGCATTTTAGTTGAACCTTGAAGAATGGATAACATTTCAACTAGCAGTAGTAAGGAAAAGTATAACGGAGGTAGAGAGAAATAGAATGTACAAGCAAAGGTATGCTTTAGGGAATGGCAAGTAGCCCAGTTTTACTGTAGAACAGAGTAGTTATAAATGAGGTTGACAGGTAGGTTGAGCCAGATCTGAATGTCAGACTAAGGAGTTTGCATTTTATCTAGTAGTTAATGGGGAGACCACTGAATGCTGAGCAGGAAAACGACAATCACAGTAAAGAATTAAGTAATATCCATGTGTAAGATGAACTGGAAGGATGAGTAGAGTCTGGTAATAAAGACACTAGAAAGAATCTTTGTGAAAAGTAATAAAGGTCTAAACTACAATGGAATAGAAAGGAAATGAATTTGAGTAGCTATGAAGGAAACTAACTGGAAGTGTGTATACTGGGGGAACAGGAAGAATCCAAGAGAACTCCAAGGACTGAAATCTAGATGATTAAGAGAATTCTGATACAATTAGCAGAAATGGGGAAGTCAGAAAGAAAAGAATGGATAGATAGGGCAGATAAATTTAGTTTCGGACATTGGTGAGCTTGAGGTGGCTGAGGATCAACAATTTAAAGACGATGAAAATAGTGAAATGCTGCCGACATTTCCATATGGTTTAACCCTAACTTCATCATCACGCATAGAAGCAGCCCAAGGAACCTCACACAAAGCCAGAATACTGATTTCGTTTACGTACTCCAAGTCATTCCCTCTTCCTCCTGTGAAAAATTCCAGAAATCCACCTGTATTATAAAGCCTTCCACTGTTACACCATGATTTTTCTCATTTTTCCCACACTGTTTGGTTATGTCTGATGAGCACCATTACGGGTACAGCATCCAGGGTACAGTTATCTATTTTCTATTGCTATCATGGTTGCCAAACTATCTTAAAGTGTTACCTCCGAAGACATGTAAGTATTAGTTGGCTTATAAAATCACAGCATAAACGCATTATAAACTAAACTGTTATTAGTGTTTATATTACAAATCCTTAAACAGTTTAATTTATACAAATCAACCACTTAATTATACTGTAGCACTCTACAATACTGAGTTCTCTCTCAAGTGTACTTCTTTGGGCATCACTTAAAATACATGGATTAGAGAGAGGGGAGAATTTACAACTCCTACAGGTGCAAGACAAAGAAATTATCTCTCAATTCGTTTTAAATGAAGTAAGCTTGAATTTATTATCCTACATTAAATTTGAAAGCTTATTTTAAAATTATTGACCATTAAAAAACAGTGCTTTTCTCTTATAATTTCCAATGGAACCCTAGTATTTTAGAGCAATGCAAAGATTTTCACTGTTATGGTAATAAGCTGAAGACAGAGGCTAGGGGGTAGAAATGGCTGCAAACTCTTGCCAACTCTCACCCTTCCAAAGGCAAAGATCATTTATTTATAAATGACATTGTGCTCCAGGATCTGTTTTCTTTTGTTTAGCTTCTGCTCCACTGTAGCTTTACTGGCACAGCTCTGACTATGATTAGGGATAAATTTAGAGTTAAAGGTAACACTTTTATATTTAATTTTAATCTCTTGATGCAAAGCCAAAAAAGTCTTTAATCTCAATCTGATCTACTGCTGCCATGCCAAATGACAAATGTTTTACCTTAGCTGTTATTTGTTCATCATCACTAAAAATGAAATAAATGAGTATATATTGTGAAATAAAATATGACTCCCTATGAACACCAAACCACCATAATATCAATATAGAACATTTATTAGACATCTTTGTACAATGAATTAGAGCATTCTATACCTAGCACTGGGGATGCAAAAATGAAAACTAACAATGTCTCTGCCCTCAAGGGGCATACAGTCAATTGAAGTGGAGTACAACATGTATGTAAACAAGTATGACACAAGGGAGAATACGATGGAGGCAGTAGGGAAATCGGAACAAAATGCTCTCAGAAAAATCTGAGGAAGCAATCACTTTCATCTTGGTGGTGGAGGGTATGGAGGAATCAAGGAAACTTTAATAGAGGTGATGGTTGAGAAAAGCATTTCAATAAGCAGATATGAGAATATGTTCAAGGTATGAAGGGCAATGTCACAATGCAGTTGTAAAAGAAGGAAGGACAATATTAAAGAACATCCACGAAGTCCAATTTGGCTAAAAGGGAGACTGTAAGAAGGGGAAGATTAAGGCAGTTTAAACTAGATTGTAGAAAGTCTTCAATGCCAGACTAAAAAGTTTGTATTTTATCCTACACATAAGATGAAATCATTGAAGGCTGAAGAGTTGGCACACAACAAGAAAAAGTTAAAGGAGCAACAAAAGTAACCAAGAACAAATTTTTATAAGAGCTGAAACAGTATACTTGGAAGCTTAGAGCCAAGAGGGACGTTAGAAGCTATCAAGTCCAAATGCATCATTTTGGAAAACTGAAGGAAAAGGAATTTTAGTGACTTGTCCAAATTCACACTCAAAAGAAGAAATGCAACTGAAGGCCATGGAAATCTGTATCCCAAACAGGGATCTTCCACTAGGCTACACTGCTTTAAACGAAGATTCCAATCCAAGGATTATCCAAAGAATCATTTCAGGATGACAAAACTAATCACTCCTGTTAATTTTTAGTTTAGTGCTAACTACCAACATGAAAAAAAAGCATCAAAACAGCAAGTCTAACAAAATGACAAATACAGTAAGGTCATGACAAACAGGTAGAAGGCTAAGAGCACAACAGGTCCTTGCGGTTAAAACTGATTTTTAGCTAATATCCTCATGTATTATTGTCTATTATAAATATCTGGGTATGTACTTATCCTCCTACTAGAATGAAAGCTTCATGAGAACAGGGATAGTATTTTATATAAACTTCATTATCACTCATTTCCACAGTGTTCTATGGGTATTAGCTATTTAAGATTAGCTGAACTGAACTGAGATCTAAGTTTCACTGGTGTTATCAGAAAAAGCATTAGAGGGTCTTGAGGATCAGAAAAGTCCTAGCTCAAACAATTAATTCCTCTATGATCCCAGAAAATCCCCACTGGATTGAATTTCCTCACCTGAAAATGAAGATACTACCTACTTCTCTTAGTTGTTGTGAGCAAAGTGCCTTGTAAATCTTAAAGCACTTAAGAAAGTGAAGTTATTATGACTGAAATAATCATTAAATGAATATAATTCCAGAAGAACAATAGCTCATAAAAATTTAGGGCCCCAAAATACCTTACCCAATTTTCGAAGGATCCTCTTGCATTCATCCCTGCTGAGATCCAGAAGGGTTGGCCATACAACAGGCATCCTTGCTTCTGTTTTGTAGCCCCACAGAGCTTATCTTCCCTGCAAATAAGGAAAAAAAAACTTAAGTTACCAAAATGTATCCATTAAATTACCTGGAACAAGACACTCCAGCAAATACACACTTTCCCCACTATAGCTATTCCACTGTTGAAGAATGGGCAGACAAGCCTTTCAGCGGCTGCAACAGTTTTTCATGCTTTCTCTACCAGTCTTAAAAAGATAAGCATCTTGGTCCCATATCCCATTGCTCTAATGTTGCACACCTCTCCTTACCTGAATTCATTGTTATCCCAAAAGATCAATGGGTAATTAAAACCAAGCAACAGCACAATGACAGAAAAGCAGATTTCAAAGGGGGAGGAGAACCAAGAGAAGAAATCAGCTTGCCTGGGCAAGGGTTATGGAAGCAGAGGATATGGCCCCTCTCCAATTCCCCCAAAAGAAAGATACACAAAGACCAGAAGGTCTTATAGCCCAGAAGCATCAACACTGAAACTCCCATACCTTACTATGCTAAAGAAAAAACCCATTCCAAACCCACTGTCTCTCCCTCATAAATTCATCACCCAGAGCCTGCCTCTTCCATACAATATTCCCAGCCTGACTACCTTTCCCAACCCTCTTACCCTTTCCCTTTCTGTCCCCTAAACTCAAGCATTCAGAAACACAAGATGGACACATCCACCTTTTCATTCTTTCTTCTTTGCTTCCTCCTCTCCCCCGTCCTCATCACCCAAACACATGCACACAGAATCACATGAGGATCCCACTAAAGCATCCAACTCAGCCTTTTTCTTCTTTGCCCTCACTGCAATGAAAAATCAAGCACAGCATCACAAATGGACTCCCTTATTCTTCCCACCCATCCCCTTCCATCTCTACTCTACCTCTCCCTCCAAACACAGGCATGCAAGATCACAAAAGGCCACCCAGCCTTCCCCCCACAACACATAGAGAGAGGTACAAAAGGACCCCCTCCATGCTTCCCACCCGCCAAACATGCACACAGCATCAGCAACAAGAGTTCACCCACCCATCCCCCCATTTCCAACTTTTCCTATTCTCATCCCCACTTCTCCCATCCCTATACTTTTCAACCCCTTCTCCTCCAACCTCATTTTGCCTCCTCCCCCCCCCAATGTCATTGAAAGGCCCCTGCGCCACGGCAGGACAGCAAATGACAGGGGCTCTGGCCCCAGGGAAGCAAATAGTAAAGATGGAAACAATCAAGAAAGAGAATTTAAGAGGCAGGAAGGAGCACAGCATATTATAGCTAGGAAGGATCTTAGAACATAGAGAATACAGAATATTAGAGGCAGAAAGGATTCTATAACATGGAGAATATTTGATGTCAGAGGTGGGAAGGACTCAAAAAGCATAGAGAACACAGAATTATCAAGCTGAGAAGGGTAGAAGAGCACAGAATATGGACCTAGAATATAGACAGCGTAAGACATTGGAGCTTAAAAGGACTCTAGGTCATAGAGATATTAAGGATGTTACTGAGTTGAGAAAGACTATATAGCAAAGAATATAAGATGTTAGAACTAGAAAGGATCTGGAATAGGGACAGCACAGGCTGCTACAGAAGGAGCAGGACCGTAGAACATGGAAAGCATAGGAATGATATTGCTGGAAGCACACTGGAAAATGGACAGCAACAGAATGGTAGAGCTGGGAAGGGCGTTGGATCAGAGAGCACGGGACACTATGGAGCCCAGAGAGAGCCTAGAACATGGAGAGCATAGGAATGTAGGAGCCAGAAGGACCCTGGAACACACAGAGCCTAGGATGTTGGAGCTGGAAACAAGGACTGCACGAGAGCTGGGAAGGACACTACATCCTAAGGAGCGAAGGATGTTATTCAGTCCAGAAGAGCCCTCGAACACCGAGAGTCCAGGATGTTGGGGCTGGAAACGAGGACTGCATGGGATGGTAGCGCTGGGAAGGGCGTTCGATCACAGAGAGCATGGGACGCTGTGGAGCCCAGAAGGACCCTAAAACTTGGAGAGCACAGGAATGTAGGCGCCAGAAGGGCCCTGGAACACGGAGAGCCCAGGATGTTAGAGCCGGGCAGGACCTTGGAACCGAGAGCACGGAATGTCAGAGCTGAGTCCTAGAACCTACGATGTCAGAACTGGGGGGACGCTTAGAACACGGCATGTCAGAGCAGAAAAGGAGCTGAAATAGCGCCGGACGTCAGAGCTGGTAGGGGCCTCGGGGACCATCTGGTGCCAACCCCCGGCTTTGCAGGGGAGGGAGCACAGGGAGACCAGAGAGGGGCACCGGCTGCTGAGAGCGCGGCCACAGAGAGGGGCAGGAGCAGCAGCGAGCGCCCCGCGCCTGCCCGGCCGCCCTCCGACTCTGGGCCTCCCTCTGTCCCCAGATGGACCCGAACCCCAGTCCCAATCCCCCGCCCCCCCAATCCCGTTAGGAGACAACGGAGGATGGGCACGGCGGAGGAGGGAGGGGGGGACACCGCGCTCTCCTCAGCGCTGCCAGGCCCGGGAGGCCGAGGCCAGCCTGCCACCCCTTCCCCAAGCCTGGCCCCGGGCCGACCCACCTGCCTGGCCTTTCGCGGCTCATCTAAAAGGTTCCTCCGACCAGACCCGGGCCAGCAGGAATTGGGTTTGTTTTGCGGTTCCTCAGAAGGGGGCAAGATGGCGACGGGTGCCAAAGCGCAGGCGCGGCCGCGCGCCGGAGCCTGGGAGTTGTAGTGCCCGCGGGGTTCCCGCCTTTCGACGGAGAGAAGGTGGTGGGGACCTCCATGCCTGTCTTTCCTGCCCTGGGGCAAAGGTACCCCAGTTGGGGCATACTGCGAATGCCTGCCTGAAGCTTCGCCCACAGCCCAGAAACTTCACATTGCGCGCGGGAGACTGGGAAGTGTAGTTTCCTTCTCCCCCTGCCCACCTCCCCCCGGCGCTCTTGGCGCGCCTCGCCTCCTTTTCGCTCCGCCCTGCCAATCACTTGCGCTCGCGGGTACGTGTGCCGTCACACGTAGCGGTGGAGATGGCGTAGGTCGGTCCGAGCCTCGGAGGCTTGGCGGTCTGCCCTTCAAAGGGGGCGAAGGGTAAAGGAAAGCGGGGCAGTTCGCTGTCGAACGGTCGAATGGATTCGTTTTTCCCAGAGGTCTGGACTGAGTCCCGTCAACGGCCAACAGCCTTCCCGCGGCAGGTAGCGGAAGACCACGGTATGGGTGCCGCAAAGGGACATGCGCAGTCGCTCATTCATTCAGCCGTCCTCGACTGCGCGCCAGGTTGAGGCAGGGAGGTGTGGTGGAAAGAGCCTTGGGCTGCTTAGTCCAGAGCCAGCTGGGTCCAGGGCGCGCTTGTGTGTGGGGGGTGGTGTGTGTGTGTGTGTGTCTGTGTGTCTGTGTGTGTCTGTCCGTCCGAGTGTGCGTGAGACACTTTGAACGGTTCGCTGGGCTGAGCCATGCCTGCTTGGAGAAACCGGGCTTCTTTCCTCGAGGAACTTCTCGAGGATGACCATGCTCATCCTGGTTACTAAAGGAGACGCTTGTCAAAGCCCTTCCCAAAGTGACCTACACGTGGGAGAATCTATTAAAGGGAGTCCTAGTGTGATTTGCTGGGGGAAAGCCCCTGCTGCCACTGATAACGTGGTCAAAAGGATACAACTAGGCAGTTTTCAGAAGAAGAGATCCAGGCTATCTATGGCCATTGGGGAGAAGCGCTCTAAATCAGTGACAGAGAAGTGCGAATTTAAAAGTCCCACCTTTTAATCCACCTTGACGAAGTTGACAAAAAAGGAAAGTGACAAATGCTGGAGAGGCTGAGGAAAAACAAGCACTGTAATGCCCTGTTGGAGCAACTGTAAACTCATGCAACCATTCTGGAAAGCAATTTGGAGCTGTGCCCAAAAAGTTGCCAACTAACCTGTGCATACCCTTTGATCCAGCTATATCACTACTAGGGATATTCTGCCAGAGAGATGAAAGAAAAAGGACTCATATTTACAAAAATACTGATATTCTCTTTGTGAGGGCAGTCAGCAAACTAACATTTATTCAGCACCTATTACAAGAATTGGAAACTAAGAGCATACATCCAAAAGGGTGGCTGAACAAGTTATAGTTTACAGATGTGATGGAATACTATTATGCTGTAAGAAATAATGAAGGGAATAGTTTCAGAGAAACCTGGGAAGACCTGGATGAACTAATGCAGAGTGAAGTGAGCAGACTGGAGGAAAGCAAGTTATACAGTAATTACGCTAAAGGCAACAGTTCTTAGAGACAGGAGCTATGATCAACACAGTGACCAACTACAATTCTAGAGCACCCCTATCAAAACCTGCCACTCACATTGTGGTAGTTGATGGACTCAGAGTGCAGTTTGACACTTTTTTTTATATAGCCAATGCAGGAATTTGTTTTGCCTGACTATTCATGTTTATGACAAAGTTTTGGTTTTTGTTTTTCTGGTTTTCTCAGTTGGGGAGGCAGAAACGGGAGGTGGATCTTCATGAAAATAAAATTTAATTTTAAAATTTTTTAAAAGGAAAAAGGTCAGGTCTTGTCAGAAGACCTGGCCCAATTGTGTGAATTAGGATAGCCATTTTTCCTCTCTGAGCTTCAGTTTCTTGTGTGTGAGGAAGATGTGTGTGAGGAAGGCTAGCTTTGATAATAATAACTAACATTTATATCATACTTTAAGGTTTGCAAAGCACTTTGCATATTATATTCATTTGATCCTCCTAATAGCCCTGTGAGGTAAGTGATATTACCATCCCCATTTTACATATGAGGAAATTGAGGAACAAAGAGGTTAAGTGATTTGCCCAAGGTCACATAGCTTGTATGTGTCAGAGGCAGGATTTAAACTCAGGTCTTCCTGACTCCCAAGTTCTGGGCTACATCCACCGTACCACCTTGCTACCTCTTGGTGATAGATAGACTGATGTGGTAAAACTGACATTCTCACAGTTCTGTTGTGGGGAAAGCATTATATAGCCTTAAAATACTGCAAATGTGGTTTATTATTGACCCAGCACAGGCTTTATAGAGGCAGAGTGGATAGAGGCAGAGCCTTCCTCTGACCCTGGACAAGTTTGCTAATGAGGTCCCAGGCTACTCTCTTAAGAGTAGTGGTAGATCTGCTTTGGTAGAGGGAGGTTCCTCATTGTGAGCTCTCTGTGCCAGTGAAATTGTAGGTTCCATACAGAAATGAGGTTTTATAAGTCTTGCTCATTACCGTGGTCTGTGGGCTAGGCTCTTAAACCACTATTCCCTTTTATGGATGAGAAACCAGAGGTCCTAGAAGTAAAAAGTGACTCTTCAGGTTATGGAGCTAGTAAATGACGGAAGTAGGATTCTCACAACAGCTCTGTAAAGTAGTTAAGGAAATAGCTTGCCCAGAATTACATAATTGGGGCTAATAAACTACTAATAATAATAATGTGAGCTAATAACTCCCAGTAGTATAACCCTAGTGAGAGTCAGAAAGAATTGAAACTAGAATCTCAGAGTTTGGAAAGGCTCTCAGCCTCCACTTGGGAGGTGGGGGAATCGAGGCCCAAAAAGGGGAAATGACTTGACCAGCTCCATACAGTTACTGAGTATTTGAGCCAAGATTCAAAGCTTCTAACTCCAAATCCCTTTGACCTATCCATAGCCCCCTGATGCCTCTGTCTAAGGAGTCAGAGCTAAGATTTGAACCCAGGCTTGTGACTTCAATGTGGATGCAAATATGGGAGAACCCTTGATCTGGTTCTGGACAAACTTTCTACACTGATTTTTCATAAAGTGTCCTGTTCTTCCTGTCAGTATCCTTACTACGGTATTAACAGGACAATATGGTAACAGCTGATGGTGGTTTAAGAAGTGGCTCTCTTCAGGAAAGATTTCTTTTTAAAGCAGGACTCAGCCCAAAGGAATTAAGCTATAAATGGAAGGTGTAGAGCAAGCACACTATGACCTCATATATTCTTCCTTTTGTTCCATCCTTTAACCCTCCTAGCCAAAGCTTAACCCTTCCTTTTCTAGCCTGTAGGCCATACATTGCAATCCCTTTCTTCCACTTGCCTCTTTGATATATCTCCATCACCACAGATCTTTTTTTTCTACACAATTATCATCTCCTCCATTGATTTCTTTTCTACACATTTGGATGTTCCCATCTTAAACAACAGCATCCTTCACTTTAAGCTTCTATCTCCTTGAACTCTGACCCCATTTATCTCCTTTTAATGCTTAAAAGTCTTGAACAAGTTTTAACCTCTCCATTTCTTTTTAGCCTGGCCTCTGAACCTTCTCTCTTAGAGGTCCCCAATGACTTTCATCCCACTAAAGTCAGTATTATATCTTTAGTCTTTTTCCTCCTTGACCTTTCTGCAATATATGACACTATTGACTCACCATTTTTTCCTTGATGTGCTTCTCCATTGGCTTCCATAACACCTCTATATTGCTCAAAGATCAAACCCATTTCACTCTGGAGCTCATAGACTGGATAACAAGTCCCCACCCACCTAGCACAGAGTGGATATAATAACTAAATAGTAATTGTTTCCTCTTCAGTAGTAATTGCTCCTCTTCAGGAAACCTGAGGGTCCTCTCCTCCCAGTTTGTTTGTTTTTTTTTTTTTAATTAAAGGGGCCATCCCTTGAGTAATTTGAAGAAGCCTATTCTTTGAATGGATGTATCTCGCTCAACATGAGACTGTGATACCACCTTAACCTGAAAGGGCCAGGGTCTCACATTGTATCCTAGGCCAACTCCAGTCGTCCTGATGAATATCAGGCCACTGAACTCAGATGGCTCAGGAGAAGAAAGTGAGGCTGGTGACCTTGCACAACCCTCCCTCACTCCAATCAAAGTCAACCACAAGTCACGTCATCATCTCGATGTCATGGTCCTCTTCTGTAAAGGACAGACACAATATTCTCTTGTCTTTCCAGCCACTCATTTGTTTTTTCTGGGTTCTTCCAGCCTCTCCTTAATGTAAGTGTTCCCCAAAACTCTATCATTAGACCTTCTTTTTGTCTTTACCTTTGTGATCTTGTCCATTCCCATGGCTTCAGTTATCACTTCTGTATGAATGGCTCCCAAATCTTAACTCACCCCCACCTCCCAGAACTCCTTTTGCTATTATTTTATATTACTTCCCCTTTTAGAGGCTGTTAGGTAGAACAGTGGATAGCGGACTGGGCTTAGGATAAGGAAAACTCGAGTTCAAATCCAGCCTCAGATATTTACTATGTGACCCTGAGCAAATCACTTTACCTCTGGCTGCCTCAGTTTCTTCAACTGTAAAACAGATAATAATAGGACCTACATCTCAGGATTGTTGTGAGGATCAAATGAGAGAATATCTGTAAAGCACTTAGAACACATGCCTAGCGTATAATAGGTACTCAATAAATGCTGGTTTTCTTCTTTATAGTTTGGCCAAGATGTACTACATGCCATCACCCAACCACACTACATCTCCTCCTATCTCTTGTTTCTTTGTTCACACTGTCCCCTAAAATTTAAAAGCTCTCTCCCTCTACCTGTCTTTACCTGGTGAAGCCCTACACATCATTCAAGGTTCAGGTCAGACAGTACCACCTCTGTAAAGCCTTTCTGGATCACTGAAAGTGATCTTCCCCTTTATTCTTATTAAACAGAATCTAAGAGATTCTGAGAGGGCCCTGTGGAGCCATCTAGTCCAAGGCATACCTAACCAGGAGTCTCTTCTGAAGTGTCACTTGAAGATGTGTCATGAGAGTGAACATCCTGAGGTGGCCCATTTTTCTAATTCTTAGAGCTTTTTTTTATATCAAACCTAAATCTTCTCTCCACAACTTGCATTCACTGCTGCTTCTGCCCAAGTAGAACAAGTCTGATCCTCCTGCCAAATGACAGTTATTCATATACTTGAAAACAGCTCTTCCGTGTGCTACCTCATCTTCTCTTTTCTAGCCTTAGCCTCCCAAGTTCCAGTAAATCCGTCAGTCTGCCCTATAGTCCAACTACCATCAAGATTGCCCTTTTCTAGGCAGTTTATCTATATCCTCCCTAAAACATATTCAAAACCGAACACATTCAGCAAGCATTTATTCCGCTGTGTAATGTGCTGTGCTAGTGACTAGTGATGCAAAGACATTTTTAACCTGGGCTCTGTTCTTCAGGAACTTTTCATCTAAGGCAAAGGGAGAAGGGATTAGAGCAAAGGGCAAGTATACAAATAACTATTAAGTCATTTGTCCAGGACTATGCAGCTGGTAAATACTGGAGACAGGATTTGAGGCAGGGAGCTAGAAAGTGAGGGAGCCAGACGAGCCCAGCAGAAAAAGGAAGCCCAAAACTCCTCACATGCAGGTTCACTTCTATCAGTCACACTTTACACATAGCATGCAGCCCACCAAATGTGCCTGTTTTCATGCAAAATCACGTCTCAAACACCTGATTTTGTAGCCCTATACAGGAAGTTAAATACAGGTACGAATCGTAGCTTCATTGATTAACAGAACGTTAATACCAAAAAGAACCTTTGAGATTTTCTAATCCAATCCCATCTTTTCACAGATAAGTTAAATAAAGCCAAGAAGACAGGTGGCTTGCCCAAGATCATTTTTGGTGAAACCAGCACTAAAATTTAAGCTCCTTGAGATCCAGGCCAAAAACATACTTCCCTTAGGTTCTTACCCCGGACAAGTTGATAATATAAATGCAAGAGTGATATAAATACTTTTACCAAGCACTTTAAATGTATCATCTTATTTGAGCCTCATGATGATGTTGTGAGATATGTAGTCCAAATATGACAGTTTTGAAACAGAGGAATTTGAGGTCCGGAGAGCATATATGGTACTTAGCCTGAGTCACCCAGCTAGTAAATGACAAATCAAGAATTCCCCAGGTCTTCAACTCCCAGGCTGGCATTCTTTCCACTGCATGCTAACTCTAAAAATAGAAATATTAAGCTAAGAATAATGGTGATAAAGCCAATAAATCTATCAGTCATAGATCCAGGGCCAGGTCCTTTAAAAGCTACAGGGAGAATTCTTTTAATTCTTCTATTCAACAGGACTATGGTGAAATTGTATTTAATAGGAATGTATGTATAGAACCTACGTAAGATTTCAAGCCATCTCAGGGAGGGAATGAAGAGGGAGGGGGAAAATAATGAGAGGGAGGGCAAAAAATCTGAGATATATGGAGGTGATTATAGAACACTGAAAACAAGTAAAATAATTGTATAAATAAAATGAGAAAAAAAAGCTACAAGGAGAGACATGGAAACACAGGGGAAGGAGCAGGAGACTTGAAGATAGGAGACCCAGACTTAGTTGTAGCTCCAACACATACTTGCTCTGTGACCATGGACATTTCACTTCTTGAGCTTCAGAATATCTGGTCACTGGATTCAGATGACTCTGGAGGAGAAGTGAGGCTGGTGACCTGCACAGCCCTCCCTCACTCAAAACAAAGTCAAGTGCAAGTCATGTCATCATCTCTCTGATGTCATGGTCCTCTTCAAAAACGAAGGACAGACACAACAACATTCTCAAAATGGGATGATAGTACTAGGATTTCCTAACAGGGTTGTTGTGAGCAGAGTGTTTTGGGTATCCCAAAAGCAATTCAAGCTTAAAATGGCAGTAAGACTTGGGACATGTGGTATCAATATATGCTATCATTACGGTTGTTTTTAATAATTATTTTTATTATGTGACTGAGAGAAATTGAAAAGGAATTTTTGCACTCCAATATCCAGACTACACAACTCAGAAAAATGTTCTAAAACTTTCTCAAAACTCCAGGTAGACTTCACAGAGGAGGGGAAGTTTCAGGTTACTTTTTGCCAATTGCTCTAAACACACATGGGGAGGACACACCTATTTTCTCCCCCTGGTCCCTTCCTTTTTCTCTCCCTCCCTCTCTGAGGCTGCTCTTGGGAAAATGAAGGAGGAAATATGACATACACCCTTCGACAGAATAGAAGTCAGGGTTCCAAGGGCTAGAAATGGGAAAAGGGAACTTTCCAGGAAGGAATAAATAGCATTTATACAACATACTTTAAGATTTCAAAGCACTTTACATATATCTCATTTTATCCTCAAAACAACTCTGGGAGATAGATATTATTATCCTTATTTTACAGATGAGAAAACTTAAAGCAAACAGGATTAAGTGACTTGTCCTGGGTCACACAGCTTGTAAGTGTATGAAGTCATATTTGAACTCAGATCTTCCCCTCTAGGCCCAGTGCTTTATCCACTGAGCCACCTGACTGCCTCAGAATGGCAATTTATGAGAAGTTAGGGAGAACTTCAAGTAGAGATTGGCTAAAATCTCAAGTAGAAATTGCTAAAACTATGAGAGGAAAGAAATTAACAGCTGGCATTTATACAGTGCTTTAATGTTAGCAAAGTGCTTTCCTCTCATAGTGTGACTATTATCCCATTTTATAGATGAGAAAATTGAGGCTTAGAAAGGTTAAGTAAGAAGCTGGGATATGAGCCCAACCTCCTGACTCCAGGTTAATGCTGTCATGTTGCATTTGTTAGAGTAGAAGATCTTTAAAAGCAAGAACTACCTCTTTTCTATTTGTATTTCCCATGTTCTGTATGTAGTAAGCACTCAATAAATGCTTTGTCCTTCAGTGATTCTTTGTCATTGGTCATGGCTTAGGGAGTAGAGATGGATGTGTTGTGTGCTTGTGTGGATTTGAGCAAGCATCAGATGGTTGGAACTTAGAGATTGTCTAGCTCAGGCCCCTCAGTTGGCAGGGGATCCTGAGGCCTCTCTAGGAGTTGTTCAGTTTTCTTGACAGAGATGCTGGAGTGGTTTGCCATTTCCTTCCCCAGCACATTTTACCGATAAGAAAACTAAGGCAAACATGATTATGTGATTCATAAGTGTCTAAGGCTGGATTTGAACTGAGGAAGATGAGTCTTCCTGACTCTAGACCCAGCACTCTATCCACTGCACCACCTAGCTGCCCTTTGGGCCACTTGATTCCCCCTAATGTTTTTCTCCTATATTACACTGGCCCCTTCTTCCTTGTTCTGAAGAAACTGTTCTTAAAGCCCCTTTCATGGTTTAGACCCCTCCCCCAATCATCTCTCCTTTTAGCCACACACTTCCCATCCCCCACCTCCATAAACACAGTGTGTGCTTCTTTCTTTGTTCTTCCCTTTTGGGTGCAGACCTGTGATTTCATTGAGATACACCACTGCTGATGAGAAAACCTAGGCTGCTAATGTGGATGGTACCTCCGCTGCAGTTCCAGGATTCCCCTAGGCTGCTGAGAGGCTCGCTGATTTGTCCCACAGCCCCATGGCACTGGGGGAGGTCCTTTGGACTCCCCAGTGCTAGCTTGCAGTCCACTTGGCATACTTTTCTAAGGGGCTGAAGTGTCCCTCAGCCAGAATAAACAGAGCTCAGGTTCTAGGTGGGAAGGCAGTCTGGTGACAGGTCCAGCTAAAAATAGGACAGTGAGTGCACTTGTTCGTGCATTCGATAATATGGTATCAAGAGGACAGGACCTGAAGACCAGCTTTGACTCTTAACTGTGATAATGGGCAAGTCACTAGTCCTCTCTCAATCTTAGTTTCCTCAACTATAAAGTGAAAATATTTTCAATACTGGCCTCATGGGCTGGTTGTAAGAAAAGTTTTATAGTCAGGAAATAAGAGAAAAGTGATAGGAACCTTGGGTCAGTTGATTACCTCTACTTTCTCTCTCCCACTGGAGCCTGTAGCAATTACAGTGGTCCTATTTCTGCTTCTTCCCTTTCTTCCTTAGCATCCTATATCTGCTCTCTTAAATCCTCTCTTGCTTCCTCGTGTGTTATCAGGATTTTCTACCACACACATGCTTCTTGTTTCTCCATTATCCATGTTCTAGTATATCTCCTAAAACGCCATTCTTCCTTTTCACTATTGCTGTTTGTTGCTCATCTGTTTTAGACCTGCCCTCACATTACTTGCCAAACTACTGATGCATTACAGGAGGAAAAATAGGGAGAAACTCCTAGAGTACTTTCAATTCTCACACTCCCCTCAGCTGCTTATCTCTTTGAGCTCCTTTTTCAGAGGGTACAGGGCAGCAGGGTTCGAACGCTGAGGAAGGGCAGTGTAAGCTTTGCCATGGTCCTCTATTAGTGTGGTCTTTCTCCCAAGAAAGGAGTGTATGGCTGTGTGGCCTCTACCAGGATCCATAGACATCAAGGAGGTAGCACCACGCTGGGGTGCAGGAGAGTGAACATGCCACACTGCCCCATAGACCTCGAGCAGTAGCAGATTTGACAGGAGAGAGGCAGCGCTCTCTGTTCAGTCTTAATGAGGTTAAGAAGCAAAAGAAGCAGAACCTTAGTGAGAAAAAAAGTAAGGTTTCTTCAAATATACCCAGGTCTCCCTATCCTCAAAATTCTTTCCCTAAACCCTAGAGATACCTCAAGGTATCATCTCAGATCTCCCCTCCCATTCTCAGCCAAACTCCTTGAAAAGGCTGTCCTTACTCAGTGAATGTCTCCACCTTCTCACTGTTGATCAGACTTTTGCTATCTGACTTCTAACTTCATCCATCAACTGAAATTTCTCTGTCCAAAGTTACCAGTGACGTCTGAACTGCTAAATCAGATGTTCTTTTCTCAGTCCTTGTCCTTCTCAGCGTATCTGCTGAATTTGGTGCTGTTAACTGCCGTGGATCCTATCTCTTCTTTGGGTTTTTGTGACATTACTCTCCTGATTCTCTAACTGACCACCCCTCATTCTCCTTTGCTGGCTCATCATTTATATCATGCCTCCTAACTGAAGGCACTCCCCAAAGTTCTATTCTAGACCCTCTCTATTCTCTCCTCTCCTCTCCTCTCTCTCTGTCTCCCTGTCTCTCTTAGTCTCTGTCTCAGTCTCTCCTCTCTCTCTCTCCTCCCTTTTCCCTCTCTCCATCTCTCTCATTTCAGAGGCATAGATTAACTGTTGCCTCTATACCTGATGATTCACCATCTGTATTGTTAGAGGTCTTCTGAGGTTACCAAGAATACAGAGGGAAAAGAGAAGAGGACATAGGACTCTTTCCAGTTTCCTGTGTTCATAACCAGCTTTATTATTAGACCATTGCACTTGGAGTCAGGAAGACTGGAGTTAAAATCCAGCCTCAGACACTTTACTAGTTGTGTAACCCTGGGCAAGTCACTTAACCTCTACCTGCCTCAGTTTTCTCATCTGCAAAATGAAGATAATACTAATGCCTACCCCTGGGGTTATTGTAAGTATTGAATTATGTAGTATTTGTAAAGCTTAACATGCTATCTTTTTTGTTGTCATGCTCAACTCCTTACCACGCTGCCAGTCATTTGCCAAACCTTACCATTCCTGCTTTCACGACTTCTCCCACCTGTGATCCCTTCTCTCGCTCCCACAGCCTCCTCCTCAGCCCAGGCTGTCATCTCCTCTGCTCTAGGTTACTGGCCTCTCACTACTACGTCCTGTCCTGCCTAAGTGATTCTCCTTAGGCTCGGATCTGACCATGTTACTCCCTAATCATTGAAGTCCCGTGGCTTCCTCTTACCTAAAGGATGAAATGTAAACTCCATTGTTTATTTAAGTTTGGTTTGGTTTGTTTTGAGATATGTCTTCCTGTGTCACTCTGGCTATTGAGCAGCGGCTTGTGGGGGAATTCAGGGCCCTTTTTAGGCAAGCACAATGAGCTAGATACTGACATTCTCAGGGTATCTCTTGGTGGAAATAGGAGCCAGAGGATTTTTTTTTTTTTTTTTGAGAAAAACAAGCTTGATATTTCTAGTATTCCCCTCTCTGGCAGGAATCAGAAAGGTTTTCTGGGAAAAGTTCCCAAAGTGGTGTCCACGTCTTCTGAGCAGCTTGGAAGTTTTGATGTTCTCCAATTCCAGCCTGGGCTGGTGTGCCCCTCCTTAGGCAGCTTTTCCCACTTTCAGCACTCACTGTATAGGTGCCAGACTTCGTCTGGTTACCTGATTCCCTTGGGCCCCCACTGTAGCTCCTTTCAGAATTCCTGAGCTCAGGTGATCCACCAGCCTTACCTGCTCCCCTCCCCTTCCCAATAGCAAGAATTACATGAATGTACCACCTCACTGTTTAGTTTTTAAAGCCCTGTGCAACCTGGCTCCGGCTTCATTGGACATGATTCCCTTTCCCACACTCTGGAATCCAGCCAAACTGGGCTCTCTATTCCTCATCCCAGAAGCTCCATCTGCCATCTTTGTGACTGCATTTGCCACTCTCTCCCTCCTTATCTCTGCCTCACAGTCTACCTTTCTTCCTTTAAGACACATATCAAACACCATTGAAAGAGTTTCCTCTCCTCCCCCTCACCCCACCGGTTAGGGCCTGGCCTCCCAAACTACTTTGTATTTAACTACTTTGTATATCTTATTCTTTCTCACTTTATAGTTATGCTGTACACACGTATATACAATATATACTTGCTACCTTCCCACTGGAATTTAAGCCCTTCACAAGTAGAGATTGTTTCATTTCATTCTTCGTACTTAAGTTCCCAGTGCCTAGCACAAATAAATACCGATGACTTGATTGACAGACCCTTGACTCAGAGAATTACTGCAGGGCAGAGAGTGGGGCAGATAAAGCATGAAGCCACAGGCTCCACAATGTACCAGGGGCAAACCTAAAACTTACCTCTTGCTGATAGTGTAAATCTTGTGGACTGGACTGCCCCAGTGGGAAAAGGTGAACTTTCTGGCATCCCTGAGTTCTTTCCTCGTAGAGAAGGTGAAGCCCCAAAGGCCCTACCAACCCTAAGCCACTAGTCAGAAGGCCTGCTTAGGGCCCTGTGAGAAGGGTGGTAGAGAATTGGGATTTTTTTTCTAAGGGCCCCAGTATAAGCCTATTCTGTAAGGTTGGGTCAGTTAAGACAAATATTTCATCTGAATGCTTGCAGGCAAAAAGCAAAATGAGCCAGATACTGATATTCTCAGGATTCCTCTGGGTGGGGATATGAACCAGAGTACTTGATTTCATTTTATTTGGTGAGAGAGACAAGGCTAATACTGATAGTGCTAGTATACCTCTTTGTGACAGAAGCCAGAAAGGTTTCATGAGAGAGGTCTCCCAAATTGTTTCCAAATTATTATGTCAGGCAGTAGGACCCACCTGACATACAGGTTCCTCTTGAGAATTGTGTGGGTTTCTGTTGTCAGAGTTTTTTTCTTGAGAGCTAATAGAACCTTTGACAGTGTAGTGGTCAGTCCTTTCTCTGAACTCTTTGAAATCAGCACCGCCCACATCTGGGGGTCAGGACACGTCCCATCTCTGAAAAGCTAGATCCAATGTGAGGTGGCCACTTCTTGCCAATCATAAGTTCCTCCTTATTGTTCAGAATCATGTTCAAAATCATTCCTCCACATGTTGCCTCTTTTGCTTTTTGCAGAAAAATCAACAAGGTAAGTAGGAAAAAAAAAGTAATATCTGTTCTGGTTTTTAGCAAAGAGACAATTCCAGCAGATGTCCAGACAGTTCCCTAGATGATGACCTTTAAAGACTCATCATCCATTTCTTCCCTCTGACTGAGTGGTTTGTCACGTCCTCCCATAACATTATTTTTCTTTCTCTGCTGATGGATCCTCATGTGTTCATATTATAGTTATTTTTACATGTTATATTGTCTGCTAACATGTTAATGACATAGTACGAAAGTTAATTTAGGTGGTAGTGATAGGAGCTCTCTAAATGAAAGAAATTGAAGAGAATCCAGGGTGGGGGAACACTGTGTGTAGTTACTGGAACAGCACATGTGAAAATGCCATTTGACATGCCCATCCTTGTACCAGATGTTTGATTTTTGCCTTCAGATCTGTCTCCTGCTTGCTTCCCTGTACTACTGGTTTTGAGCCATCCTTCTCTTTAGATATCACTGTTGCTTCAGGCTCACTTTGCTTCACAGCCGGCATACCAGGTAACAACTTCAAACATTACCACTGCCCAGTGGCTGATTCAGTTTCAAAACCTGTAGTCCCACATTGACCTCTGTTTGCTTATATGATGATTTTGCCCAATGCCCCACCCCACAGCTTGACTGAAATCTCAACACCAAGTCTACCCTTCATAGGAAGGATTCTCTCAGCACCATGCCACAGGTGCCACGAGCCCCCACCAGGCTCCAAAATGGGATCCATGTTATGGGATTAAGGGGAACAAAACAGATCTTCCCTACAAGACTTTAAGCTTCATGAAGGCAAAGAACATCTCTTAGCTAAGTTATTTATCTTCTCTCAAAGCCTAGGACTGTGCTGTGTACAGAGTAGGTGCTTAATACATGTTTGTGTGCATCACAGTAAAGTAAGTTGAATTTTTTCGATTCCTCCAGGATCTCCCAGTGTAACAAGGAAGACCAGCAGACACATTTGTATAGACAAGCTACATACTGAATAAATAGGAACTGATCAAGAGAGGGAAGTCCCTAGTAGGGAAAGGCTTCCTGTAGAAGGTGGCATTTTAGCTGGGACTTAAAAGAAGTAGGGGAACCTACAAGGTGGGAGAGCATTCCAGCCATAGGGGTAGCCAGAGAGAATACTGGGAGCCAAGAGAGCTCAGCAGAGCAAGTGCTATTCTCCCCGTTTTGGAGGTCACATGACCTGCTTGTTGTTACACTGCTAATTTGTCTTAGGTCATATTCAAACCCAGATCTCCCGACTCTTTGCCCCTCCATCCAGCCCTACTCTCGATATGGCAGACTTGCTCATCGAGGTGATTATTTAAGATAGGAGCAGAGGTAAACTTGGAGGCCCAGAACTGGCTTCAAATCCTGCCACTTACTGCTGTGTGACATTGGTTAAATCACATCCCTGTTCCGAGGGGTGGGAATGGATGGATGTGGCACACGTTTAAGTGTATAAAATTTCCAATTTCTGAGGTATAGATGTTTTACAGGGAAAAATGTAACAATTAGTAAGAAACTAGGAGATGTAGATGTAGTAAGAAAAGAAGATGAGGTTCACCCTGTACTGACCCTAGCATATCTCCTGGAATCAGCTCTGATTGTTTTTTAACTAGATCTTCCCATCTTTCCAAGACTGGAAGTGCAGGGTCTGTCACAGACTCAGTCCCATTCCGAACTTCTCTATTTCTGACTGGGACCATCTTGTTCCTCCATAGGCAGCCTAGTCACTTCCCTTATTGGGGCTCATTAAATTGATGCCAAACTTACTTAGTTCAGACTCCATCAGCGTGGACCACCCTCACCTCCCACAGCTCGGAACACCCAATCTGTATTGATCCATTAGCCTCAGCTTCCCCAGTAACTGGGATTACAGGTCTGTACCACTGTGCCCAAACCTGGAAGCTGCTTTGAAGAAGACATAAAGCCCAGCTTTCAGCTTGTGTTCTGTTCTTGTGATTGTCCATTTCTCCCAAAAATAAAGGGCATTCAAAATAAGTGCCTTTATAAAAGTCATATTAAAAAGTAATCCTCGTGTTTTCCTTCCTCCTTCCTTCCCCATCTCCCTAATACTAATGACAGCCTGGTGTGTTTTGCCCTAAGTAGCTATGACCCTTGCCATTCAGATGCCACACAGACCTAGCCCTTGCCATGAAAAACAGAGGGGCCACAGAGTTCAGCTGAATGACCTGCAGGAAAACTGGACAGCATCAAAACATGCCTGTGGTCACAGGCTAATGGATTACAGCTCATGAGATAACCCACTGCTGATTTACTGCCTGGCCCCCAGTACAAAATGGGCTTAGGTTTCACATCTCCCCTGCCTCCCTCTAAGGTTTTGTTACAGTTCCTGTATCCGATCCTGCTTTTACTTCAGAGATTATCCTTTCTCCTGTCCTTTCCATGCTATAACTCCCATCCCAGCATGAGGGAGGTAATACTCTCAATAGACTCTGGCTTGTTTAGACCACATTTGGAGTATTAGGTTTAGTTCTGGATGAGAAGATGACAGAGAAACCAAAGCACCTGTGGAGGGCAACCAGAATTGTGCAGGGTTGGCAACCATTGCATGCAAGGATGGTAGATGGAATCAGGCACTGAATGGGGGAGTGGAGAAGATGGAGGAGGACATGATAGCTGTCTCCAAGTGCTTAAAGAAAGACTCTCTTCTCAAAAGGGGTTCAGACCAAGATGATTCCAAAAGACTCATGATGGAAAATGCTATCCACATCCAGAGAGAGAACTGATAGGAGTCTAAATGCAGATTGGAAGTACACTGCTTTCACTTTCTGTGTGTATGTATTTGTGTGATTTTTCTCCTTTTCTGCTTTTTCTTTCACACCATGACTAATGTGGAAATATGTTTAACATGCTTTTACATGTATAACCTATATCAAATTGCTTGCGGTCTTGGGGAAGAATGGGAGAAAAATTTGGAACTCAGATTTTTTTTACTTAAAAAATGAATGTTGATTATAAAAAATCAATGTTGAAAACTATCTTTACATGTAATTGAGAGAAAATACTATTTACATTAAAAAATAAATCAAAAGGGGATGAGACTTGTCCTGTTTGTCCTATCACCTACACTCTCACTCTCTCTCTCTCTCTCTCTCTCTCTCTCTCTCTCCTCTTCTCTCTCTCTCTCTCTCTCTCTCTCTCTCTCTCTCTCTCTCTCTGTTTCTCTCTTCCCCCTCTCTCCTGCCTGGTAAAACTAGAAGCTTGATCTAAGGAAAAACTTTACAGATGAAATCATATTTGTAAAAGTACTTAAAACAGTGCCTTGCATAGATAGATTGGGTGTATATAAATCTCCCCTCCCCGCTCCTTTCTTCCCCTTCCGTTCTCTTCCCCTAATCATTGGAGCTGTGGAAAAGAGCTGCCTATATCTTGGCCTAGAGTCTGGAAGACTTGAGTTCAGGCATTTACTAGCTGCGTGACCCTGGACAAGCCACTTGACACTATTTGCCTCAGTTTCCCCATCTGTGAGATGAGGGTGATCATAGTGCCTGCCACCCGTGGCTGTGGTAAGGATCAAACAAGAAAGCGCTCAGCACAGTGCCGGCCCATAGTAAGTGCTGTGTAAATGTTAGCTGTTATTATAGTTATTGTCATTAGTGAGTCCCCATCACTTGAGATTTGTAGGGAAAGGGTGGATAATTCTACTAATAACAGCTGCTATTTCTAGAGGCTTTGAGGCTGGCCAAGCCCTTTGCATGCATAATCTTTTTGAAGCCTCTTAATAATGTCTTTTTGATGCAGATACTATTATTGTCACCATTTTAGAGATTAAGAATTGAGTATCTGGAGATTAAGTGATTTGTACAGCTTCATACAGCTTCTTAGCATTTGAGGTAGGATTCGAACCCAGTTCTTCCTGGCTCCAAACAAAAGCTGCATCCATGGTACCACTTCTCAGAAACATTGTACTGGAGATTCCTGATCAGATACTGGTTATACCATGTGCTCTTTAAGGTTTCTTCCTATTCTGAGACTCTCTGATCATTTAAGTATTGACCAATAAATATTTGATATCTACTATGTGCCAGGCACCATGCTAAGTGCTGTGGATACAAAAAAGAAAAAAAAAAAACGCAATTCCTATCCTAATGCCACTTGCATTCTCGGTGTGATCTTGGTTTCTAATCGGATATCTACCTATACAAGAACTTCTCAGCCATAGAACTTCCTGAGCTATGAGATCTCCAAACCAAAGAGGGTTAAAAATCAGCCTCATGAATCTTGCTTCCTCATAGTCACTGATGGGACCAGTGAGAACAGTATATTGTCTTACTCCTAGTTCCAGAGCTGAGTCTAATGCATTTATGATTTCACCCAAGTAAATCTTATTGTGAAACAACTTCAGATTGACCTGCAGTTTATAGAAGTTCACAGAATCATAAAGCATCAAAGGCTATGACAAATGGTTAAGCTGACTGATCATAACTTTTATAGGACCAGGAATAAAAAATAATTTTAAAAAATAAAATCACAGACCTATGCCCTTTACGTACTTGTGTCTCTCTCCAGAGGTGGCTAAATTAATAGGATGTAGAAAGATTATCCTATTATCCCCTCTTGGCTAAAAAATGAAAGGATGGAAGGCTCCACTTCCCCTTCTCTGGGCCTCAGTTTCTTCATTTGAAAAATGAGGGGCTTGGGCCAGATGATCTCTTCAAGATCTGAAATTCCTTAATTATCTGATTACATCAGTACCACAGTAGAGATGCCAAAATGCAAGAACGCATGTTCTTACTGCTTAAATAATAGGGAAACAGTGTTGACCCAAAAAAAAGAAAAAAGCTTTCCATGAGCAGAACTGTGAGTTGGCACTGATGAATGCCGTGATCGTTACAAAGTCAAAAGCACAATGCAAACAAAACTAGAAGACACAGTTCATCACATGTACAATTCTCCTGTTTATTTACATATGTTAACCACTTTCAGGTTTGCTTAAGTGCTAAGAAACCTCAGATGATGAATTGATGGTAATTACTAATTAGTCAAGGTGAGATCCAGGATAGCCTTTCAAGGTGGAAATAATAACCCCCATAGAAATGGGAATAACTCTTGTGAGGGGTGGGGAGAAAAGTTGTAAATCCAAACACACCATCTAACTTGTCTTCACCTCTGAGAGTTTCCAGCTGTTTATTAAGTTCTGCTATAATTTACCAAATATGAACCCTGATTTCATTTTGACTGCTACAACAAACTAGTATTAAATACGACAAGATGAACTGGTGGCCTCACTCACTTTTAATGTGTTGAGTGCTTTGGACATTCTCTTCATTTCAAATGAGTGTCCTTTTCCTTGAATCCCCAAAGCGAATTGTTTTCATTTTTATTTTCTTTATTGACATAATGATGTCAGACCCAAGGAGTCCTGCCTTGGATTAAAAGGGCACATATGGAGAAACAAGATGGTGTCCGAGAGCTTTAGTTTGTCACTTTTAGGAAAGCAATTAAGTAATAAGGAAACCATCCCACATATCAAGTGTGAAGATGGGACACCTAGAGAATATGGAATCTTTGGGGAATGATCATATGGAGAGGTATGTGAAATGATTCTTCTGGAACTCTGAGTATAAGCATTGTGTAGAGCACTAGACTTAGCAGTGAGAGAGACTTAAGTTTAAAACTTGGCATTATCAATCAATCAATCAACATACACCTACTACGTGCTAGACATTATACTAGGCTTTAGATGTATACGCATAGACAAATTCCTCCTCTTCCCTGGAACTCCATTTTCCCACCTAAAAAATGGAAATAGTGCTTGTACTACATACTTCAAAGAGATGCTATGTAGAAAATGCTTGTAAGGAATGTAGACACAGAGACAGGTAGGAACCCTTTATGGTAATTAATGTCAGAAATAGTTTGAGGATGCTAGTGGATAGTTACCTTTGAAGTCTGGAAGACCTGGGTTTAAGTATCACTATTCCCACCTCTTGGCTTTTTGAACCTGGAGGAATTTAACCCATCAGTGTCCCAAGGAACTCTAAGACTATAGGTTGCAGAACAGTTGTTTGTCTACATTGTTAGAAATATTTTTCTAACCAGAAGGTCCCTGAACTATTATAATCACAGGTCCATTTAAGTTACAAGAAGAAAGGAGAAAAGGGACAGATGGGAGGGACATTTCAATGGAAGCAGGGTCTTTAAGGTCCCTTTGATCTTCAAATCTATAATCTTATGATGTGATGACTAGATGAAGGGCACATGAGAGGAAAGGGTCCAAAATCACCAAAAGTCCTTAGTGGAGTGGGCGGGGGGGGGGGGGGGAGGTGCTGGTAAATGTTTGACTGGGATAAGTGGGGAAGTATGGTGGACATCCTTAAAATTTAGTCTTCACTGTTAATATTTTTCACCATCACTTCTTAAGTCTTGGCAATCAAAAAGACAATGAATCAAGCCCTAATTTGTGTCCTTAGTCAGTTTCCAAAGTCTGGATGCTCACATTGAAAATGCAATTATAGATTCCCATGGGCCAGTATGAGCTGGCTCCAGGATACACCTGGCAGCCTGGGAGACAACTGATGAAGAATAGGATAGTCAGGAGGGACTCAGTTTGGTTAGGAGGGTAAGAGACCTGTTTTAGGTATGCTGAGTTTGAAGTGTCAGAGAGGTATCCCAAAGAAGGACCCAAACAAAAAGTTGGAAGTTCAGGTCTGAGTTCAATAGAGAGGTCGGGACTAGGACAAAAATTTGGTCTAGTTATCATAGTTTTCGATCCAGAGGCAGTCCTTGAGATAATCTAGCGCAACCTTCTGAATTTTCAGGTATGGAACCAGAAGCTGTCCCTCAGCCTTCTATAAAGCCAAAACAAATTCAGTTTTATATATTAATTCAGAATCCAAGTTGGTATTTGAATTTTTCATAAAGCCAAAGTGAAATCAGAATTCAATCTTCACAGAATAAAAGAACTGAGAGTGGGAAGGGACTTCAGTTGTTATCTAGTCCAATTCAGATCAGATTGTCTTCTGCCATCAGTGGTGTCAAGCTCAAATAGAAATGTAGGTTGACTTGTAAGAAAACCACCAATTAGCATTATCTATTTTGTATCATATTCTTGGGCAGTTAGGTGGTGCAATGGAAAGAGTCCTAGGCCTGGAGTCAGGAACTCATCTTCCTAAATTGAAATCTGACTTCAGACAGTTACAAGCTGTGTGAACCTGGGCAACTCACTTAACGCAGCCTGTCTCAGTTTCCTTATCAGTAAAATGAGCTGGAGAAGGAAATGGCAAACCAGTCCAGTACTCTGCCAAGAAAACCCCACATGGGTCACAAAGAAAACTGAACAACAAATTACACTTTTATTTACTTTGTTTTACATCTCCCTATCACATTTGTCCATCTATCAGTTATTAAGACATGATCCAGTCTCAACTTGAAGACCTCAAGGAAGAGCAAACGCATGATGCCCCTTTATATCAGCTCTTGTTTTTAGGGAGTTCTTTATATCAGCTGCAGAAGACCACTCTCCAACTCCCTTTGTTTCTGGTTCTTTCTTCCTAGAGCCACAAAAAAACAAGTCTGATTTTTTTTTGCAATGTTAGTCTTTCAGGTAGTTAAAGACAATGGTAGGGGGAGAGTAGATAAGATTCTGGGTTTAGTTAGAAAGACCCAAGTTCAGATGGTTAAATCATTTCTTCTGAGGCTCAAGATGGGGATAATAATCCCTGGTTTGTGTGAGCGGCTCAAATGGGATAATGCAGGGTATCCCAAAAGTCTTAGTTCAGTCCTAAGTTTTTAATACCACAAAGGTATTACCTGTATAGGTAAAATACTTTGACAATTTTAACATGTGATTAAAAATTAGTTCAGTATTGTCATGACACCCTTGCCCTCAAATATGATCTGCTTTCTGCTTCCTTGTTAAATAACAGCAAAGTCATTTTATTGCCATTTGCTTATTACATACCCACCTGTCCATATACTTTCTTTTTATAATTTATTATTTATTTATTTTGAATATTCTTTTATAAATTTTGAGTTTTAAATTCTCTCACACCCTCCCACACCCACAAAAAGACAAGCAACATATCAATTACACATATGAAATCATGAAAATTCATATTTCATGTTACTCATATTATCAAAAAAAGGAGAAAACTATACTTCAGTTTGCACTCAGAGTTCATCAATTCTCTCTTTGGAGGTAGATGCCATTTTTACATCATGAATCCTTTGGAATTGTCTTGGATCATTATATTAATCAGAGTAGCCAAGTCTTTCACAGTTAATTATCATTACAACATTGCTGTTAATGTCTACAATAATCCCCCAGTTCTTCTCACTTCACTTTGTATCAGTTCATATAGGTTCTGCCATGTTTTTTGAAATTACTCCACTTGTCATTTGTAAGAGTACAATATTATTCCATCACAATCATATGTACTTGTTCAACCATTCCTCAATTGGTGGGCATCATCTTAATTTCCAATTATTTGCTACCACAAAAAGAGCTACTATAAATATTTTTGTACATATATGTCCTGTAGTGATATTGCTGGATCAAAGTCTGTACACAGTTTTATAGCCATTTGGACATAGTTCCAAATTGTTCTCCAGAATGATTGGACCAGTTCACAACTCCACCAATAGTTCATTAGTGTATCTATTTTCCCATATCCCCTCTGGCATTTGTCATTTCTGATAGGTAGGAGCTGGTACCTCAAAGTTGTTTTAATTTGCTTTTCTCTAATCAGTATTGATTTAGAGCATGTTTTTCATATGACTATAGGTAGCTTTGATTTCTTCTTTTGAAAACTTCCTGTTCTTATCCTTTGACCATTTTAATAGTATTTTATTTTTTTTAGTTGGGGCAGCTAGGTGATGCAGTGGCTAGAGCACCAGTGCAGGAGTCAGGAGGACTTGAGTTAAAATCTCACCTCAGACATTTGACACTCACTAACTGTGTGACCTTGGGTGAGTCACTTAACCCCAATTACCTCATCCTGGGTCATCTCCAGTCATCCTGATGAATATCTGGTCACTGGATTCAAGTGGCTCTGGAAGAGAAGCGAGGCTGGTAGCCTGCACAGCCCTTCCTCACTCAAAATAAAGTCGAGTGCAAGTCATGTCATGACATAGTCTTCTTTGGCAACAAAGGACAAACACACACATTTTTTCAGTGACATGTGAAGATAAATTTTTAACCTTCATTTTAAACAAAAATGTGAGTTCCAAATTTTCTCCCTCTGTCCCTCACCTCAACCCCTCACTAAGACAGCAAGCAATTTGATATAGGTTATATATGTGAAGTCATGTATAAAACATATTTCCATATTAGTCATGTTTTTTAAAAACAGACCAAAAGAAAGAAAAAACACAAAAAAGTAAAGCAAGTGAAAATAGTATGCATCCAATTGCATTCAGACTCCATCAGGTCTTTCTCTGGATATGAATAGCTTTTTCCATCATGAGTGCTCTGGGATTGTCATAGATTATTGTACTGCTGAGAAGAGCTGTCATTCATAGTTGATCATCATACAATGTTGCCCTTACAGCGTATAATGTTCTCCTTGGCCTTCTCACTCCACTTTGTATCAATTCATGTATCAATTCCAGGTCTTTTCAAAATCTGCCTGCTTGTCTTTGGCCACTCCAGCACTTCTGGTCCCAGAAGAAACATGCCTGAAAAATGGTCTTGACTTGAAGACCTCCAGGGTGAGCTATCAACCAGGGAGGGGAAGGGAAAAGGAAGGAAGAAGAAAACAAGCATTTATCTAGCACCTAATATGTGCCAGGCATTGTGCTAAGCACTTTTTACAAATAATACCTCATTTGATCTCCCTCCCAAGGCAGCCTATTCCATGTTTGGATATTTGTTATATAGCTTTTCCTTCCTTCAAGATCAAACCAGGCTCTGAAGCTTTTCCCTGTTAGTCCTGATTCTTCCCTCTAAGACCAGAAGAGTCTAATTCTTCTTCATGTGATAGTCCTTCAGAGACTTGGAAAACTACTAGGTGACATGATACATGGAGTACTGGTTCTACAGTTAGGAACAACTGACTTCCAATGCAGCCTCAGACGCTTGTTAGCTGTGTGACTCTGAGCAAGTCATTTTAACTGCATAATTTGATTTAAGGCATTATTTTAAAGTTGTTTAGAGGGGAATGTTGGAAGATTTCAGCTGGGTGGCTGCTCTAATCCGCCATCCATGTACTTTTATCCAATGAAATAATATTCAGAAAAGTGCTTTATAAATGATTGGTGAGGTATACAGGAACACAAACCTGGGAGCTAGAAAGCCTAAATGTTAGTCCTGATTGTGATAGCACTCTGGGACTTTGGGGGAATCACTTTGCCCTGTGAGTGCCTGTTTCCTCACTTGGAAAAGGAGGGACTTCTCCAGAGAATCTGTAAATATTCTGTGGTCCTTGACAAATGGTGAGTTGCTATATAGATGTAAGGTAGTGATAGCAGTGGTGGTGTTATAAAATTACAAACTCTCAAGAGTTGGAGAGGAACCAGAGGCCTTCTATCTACTCTATAGCTGAACAAAGATCTCTTCTACAACATGATCATGATGATGATGACCTTGTAAGTCTTTTTTTCTCCATGGTAAACATTTAAAAATCCCTCAAGACTTTAACACCCTCATTTCTCTCCTCTAGAGTTTCACTAGCTCATCAATTATCTTTCTAAAATTTGGAGCTCAGAACAAAAATAAGGGCGGAGTATATATAGCAAGACCTCCCCAATATCAGATACTTTGCTTCCCTTAATACAGACTAATCTTATGGTTACATTTTTAACTGCCATATCACAGTGTTATTTTTTCATTTTAATACTTTGTATATATTCTTTACATTTATTTACTTATATGTCTGTTATATTCCCTAACCTCCCCCCTGCAGTGTAAACTCCTTGGGCTGGAGCTGTTTTAATTTCTTTTTCTTTGCATCTCCAGTGCTTAGCACAATACCTTGCATATAATCAGTACTTAATAAACATTTGTCCAATTAAATTGACTAATAATAATAGCTTCATTATACATATATATGTATGTATGTATATATACACATATAATATTATATGTACACACATATAATATCACTTGGGGGTTGATGAAGTACTTTATACATAATTCATTAGGACCCCCGATCTTTTTTCAGAAAAATTGATTCCTAGTCATGCCTCTCACATACTTGTGAAGTTGATTTTTTATTTTTTAGACACAAGTGTATTATCTTTTTATTAAGCAACTGACATTTTTCTGTCCTACTGAGTGTCTAAAACCCACCTAGTTGAGAAACTTTCAAAATAACCACTTGTGTGAGTCAGAAAAACACAGTGTGATGTGTGACCTAAGCAGCATTTAAAGCCCAGTGTTGCAGAAGGTCAAGAGAAAGTATAACAGGTCTTCTTCCAGTAAGTGCTGAAGGGCCTGAGTAGCAAGGAGTGATTCCCTGGGCTGTTAGATGCCTCAGATCTCGGAGCAGTCCATCCCGGGTAAGCAAACAGACCTGAGCTTCATTAAGATCTTCCAGATGTCTTTGCTTCCACTGCTCCCCTCCCCTGACCATAGCACTAAGGGTAATTGGATGTGCTATTTCCATATTCCCTGAGCAATTGACTGCAGAGAATGCTTCCTTCTGAAGCAAGGCCTTTTGGGGGCCGGGGGGCGGGGGGGGAGAGGGAAAGGGAAGGAAAAGTGAGTAGAACTCCAGAATTAGAAGCAAAAGAAATGTGCTACAACCCAGAACTCAAAGGAGAGATGTCAAAGTTCTTAGCACAATGCCTGGCACAGTAGATGTGAAAGAAATATAATTATTATCATTATTCAGCATAATTTGGTAGGAAGGTCACTAGATGGGAAGTGAAGAGACCCCTGACTAGTTATGATTTGGGGACACATCACTTCTGTATTCTAGGGCACAGTTTACTCAATTATACAATAAGAATAATGTTCCAAATGGTTTTATTAGCTAGCATTTTAATAGCTCTTTAAGGTTTGGAAAGCACGTTACAAATATCTCATGTGATCCTTATAACAACTGGGGTGATAGGAGCTATTATTATACCCATTTTATGGATGAGGAAAACAAGGCAGGCAGACTTGCCCAGGGTCACCCAGCTCATAGGTGTCAGGCAGAATTTGAACTCAAGTCTTCCAGATTCCAAGTCTCCATTGTACTTCCTCAACTGGCTAATGATGCTTATGGTCCTTCCTAGTACTGACATTCTGTGTGTTAAGATTCTATCCTAGCTCTAAAATTCCATGATTCCAGTATCTGTGCAGTCATAACTGTGACTCCTATGTCCAAAACAAGGAAAAATGTTGTAGGCCCGAGATGTCATGAGTGATGCAGGCAACCACAAACAACATTTTGCTCCTTATTTCCCTTTGTTCTTTCTCACAGTCACTCCCCCCTTCAGGCCCTCTATCCCCACTTGCAGGATGATTGTCATTGTGCCCTTAACCTAGTCACATTCACAGGGTCATAGATTTATAGCTGGAAGGGTCATTAGAGGCCATCCAGTTCAACCCCACATTGTACAGCTAAGGAAACTGTGTCTGGGGCAGGATTTGAACCCAGGTGTCTCCTACCTCTGAAACTGGCTCTCTCTCCATTATACCAAGCTGCCTCTGTAGAGGAGCAGTGGGAAATAAAGGTGGAAGGGCTGGTTGAAGTGAGACAGCTAAGGACTTAGGACACAATAGAAGTTTCTAATTAAGGGAATGTTACAATGAAACTCTGTTTTAAGAAGATTAATCTGACACTGGGGTGAAGCATAGTTTGGAGGGATGACATAACATTAAAAAAATCATTAAGGGGACAATGAAATCCCCTTACAAGTGAGGGACTGAGTGTCTGGAGAAGATGCAAGAGAAATAGGGAGCAAAATGTTCTCTATTCCCAAACATTAAAGCAGCCAGCCTTGTGGCTAGTTCTGCCTGTCTGTTTGGAAGAAGGGAGTGTTTGAAGTGCAAATATTCTTAGGATCCTAACCATTAGGGTTGAAAAGAACTTTGGAGATCATATATCCCAACCCCCTTATTTTACAAACAATGAAACAGACCCTGAAAGATTGAAATTATTTGCTCCAGGTTATATGTGCAGTAGAGGACAGAAGTGGATTAAATCTCCTGACTTCAAAGTCACCATCCTTTCCTTTATACTGCATACAAGGGATGTAGTTGAATTCATTCTACATAAGGCTAACAACTCAGTCCTGAGCTGCCAAAAAATATTCATTTGTTTCCACCATACCAAAAAAAAAAAAGAATAATAATGCATACATATGGAAAACTACGAGAATTCTCTCTGTTGATCTGCCCTGGCAGAGTGAGTTACTCATTAGTATTTGAGAAATGCTAGACTCACCCTGCCAAAGTGATCATCTGGGGAGTAGTAGTTTACTCCAAATGTTGGGATTAACATCTGTGGCTGTGTCCTGATACAGCCCCAGCTTTAAGATCCTGTGAAGACCGACTACAGGTTGGCCTGAAATAAACCTGATCTTAATCATGCTTAGCAAAATAACATTCAGAGGCCAGGACCATTTAATCAAAGCAAATCCCAGACCTGAATGGCTGCCCTTTTAAGACTAACCTTCCTGATTTGTCTTTCATCATGTCATCTCCCTCCTTCAAAATCACAAAGTATGGTTAACAGTATATGGATAGCAATCAAAGTGAACTAGAAAGTGTAACAGGAGGAGATAAATTTGGCTTCCCAGTTGTTTACTAGGACCCATGAGTATAGGAACCATGCCTTGAACATGAAGTTGAAGAGTATGCCTTATTCAAGACAAGATAGATAATGAAGGAAGTGGTGGAATAACAGTATATATTAAGATAAAAATCATATGAGGAATTTTTGGATGGGAAGGGTGGAAGAAAATTGGGTAAAGATTAAGGGAGACAGAAATAAAAGTGATGACAGCATCACAGTATACTAGAGACCACCTGAACAGAAAGAATAAATGGATAAAGAGTTCAGAAAACATCCTGTCAGAGACACATGACTTAGTAGTTATGGGCTACTCCACTGATCTGCATGTCTTCTGGAGCTCCGTCTCCCCACAGAAGATAATTTTATCTTTCAAAAGGCAAATGACAAGTGGAATTGCTATCCTGGACCTTTTTCTCATCAATAAAGAAGAACTAATTGCTAAAATGAAACTTATGAAAACCTTAAAAATTCCCCCTTAGAAATTGTGATAGAGAAGTCTGATAGTCACTGTAGATACAGGGTTCAGAGGACAGATAGGTAGTGACTAACTAACAGTCCATAAGGGATGGGAAGTTCTCGGGGATACAAACAGTTTCAATGAGGAGAAAAGGGGGAAGTTGCCCAAATAAACCAATGTAAGTCCACAAGGAACTCACCAACCAATATAGATTTTTTTTAATGAAATGTACAGAAGGAAGTGGGACATGGTCCTATAAGAAAGAATACTGCCAGGGCGCTAAACCTAGAATGATCAAGGAAAGCCAAGAACAACAAAGAGAGCCTTTGAAGCTCTTTGGGAGGAAAAAAGGATAAAAAAAGGTATGGCCACTACTCAGATTAGATGGAGCTACATCCCTCAGCATTCTAGGAGTAAACCCCAGTAGCTGGGATGATTCTTCTAATGTTACTGGTTCAAACCCCCATTTCTATGTATTCCCCCAATATCAATCAGTTATCTTTTCCACTCTACTATCAGTTTTCACTAATTGATATCTCCTCAGTATCATTAATAGGCAATTGGCATCAATTATCTTTTGCAAAAGGGTATTTACTAATAGCAGAAATATAAACACAGGCCCCCTCAAACCAAAGGCACACTTTCCCTTCTACCACCTTAATCCCCAGGGAGAGTGGGTTCAAACATAAGGCAGTGGCTACAAAGTATTTGCCCCACCAAATTTTGTTTCAGATTTGGCATAGTATACCGACAGAATTTCTCCCTGGCTTGCAGGCCGTGGCATGGGAGCTGTCCGGTGGATCTGTTGCTGAATTGGGTCAAGCAGGTCATTCTTTGAGATGGCACTGCATTTACTCACCTGTGGTAACTATAGTCATCTCTACCATAGATTCATGTTGCTGGACATTGAGTGACCCTCTGACCCTCTAGAGGTTGTCCCTCTCAGAAAACCCATCACCTAAAAGTAGGAAAGAGTAGACACAAGAAGGGTAGAAGTGATTTGGGAATTATGCGTTTGAAGCCACATAGTGACCAGGTAGGGAAGGGGCTGCCCCAGCTGGAGACTTACAGCATTTCTTCTTCACTCAAGCAGCCAGAATTAGAGAGAGGCAATTTGCTCAATTAGTGCCTTTTCGTGGGCATGCTTAGTTCTTACTCAGCAGCCAGTTAAAAGACTTTTCTTTCCCACAGTGTGAAGCACATAGAAAACAGTCACAGAATACATGCACATGCTCTGAAGTGCAGAACCCCTCTATTCTTCCTTATTACACACTTCCAGAAGCAGGATCACCAGACAGCTACGGGGGTTCCTAATGTGTGCTCCCAAGACTGGGTGCTCATTGGCCAGTCCCCTCTTACACTGGAAACATCACTTACGCAAGTTTGACCAGAATATAAAGTAAGTGGAGGCAGGGGTAGGGAAGGGCTGTTAGCCAAGAAAGCTAGGTTAGAATTAGATTGTAAAGGACATTAAGTGCTCAAAGTAATGAAAGAGCATTATTAAGTACATACTATGTGCCAGAAATAGTTTTATGTTCCAGAGATAACAAACAAGATAGCAAGACTGTCCCTTCCTTTAAGTTTAGAGTCTAATATGGGGAGACAACACATAGGGGATTGGAGGCCAAGGAAGAGAGTTGTGGTCTGGGAAGTCATAAGGATGGTGGGTGGTGCCATGGGACACTTTATTGACATGATTGACATAACCTTTGTAGTAACAATGGTAGTGTTGATTTGGTTCCTAGAACAAGAGATGGAGAGGGAGGGAGAAGTATGGTACTCGTCAAGCAGCATAATGAAAACATGGCAGTAAAATGTGGTTGGGTGTCTAAGACCAGCCAGAGATGGTGAATTCTCACCAATCATATAGGCAAGCTCTAGGCTGGGAGCTGGAGGTCTGCTTGAGGGAGTCTACATTTTATCCAATTCAGTAGGGAGCCAGTGAAGCATCTGGACTATGAGAGTAACATCATTAGACCTGTGATTTAGGAAAATCAGTTTGGTAGTCATATGGAGAATTACAAGGTATCTACACCTCAATCTGTGCAACTCTTGTCTATGTCTTCCTATAAATCCTCCACAGTGTGGCCACGCCTAATGCTTCAATGGGGAGGGAGAAGAGGACTTCCACTAAGGCTGTTGACATGTTTAGTCCTTGGGTTGTCTACCTCTTATCCCTTACTCTTGCTAGATATGGGGTTGACTCATTTTCTATTCATGCATCTCATTGAAGATATTTTTTGTGCACCATTTTGCACATAGTTACTGGTAATAAGTTTGTTTGTTTACCCCATCATTCATCTCACTGTCCCTTGTCCTTTGGCTCACCCACAACTTTAATTCTTCAGAGTATTCCATGATTCATAGTCATGTAGCATCACCAGAAGAATATTGGTGTTAGAATGAGTTTTTTACTTCAAAGAGAAGCTTAGGGTCTTTAAGGAAGCAGCAGGGTCTAGAGGGAATAGCACTGACTATTATCATCAGTCCTGGGTTCAAGTCTTACCTCGAATAATTACAACCTGGGTAACCTTGGGTCAGTAATTTAACCAATCTTGTCTTCAGTTTCCTTATCTGTAATGAATGGGTTGTAAGAGACTTTTGAGGTCTATGATCTTATAATTCTTTTTTTAAAGTGCTACACAATTTCACAAATGAAATTCAGTCACTTTTCTACCATCTATTTAGTTTCTGGCTGAATTTAGTTTCTATCTGCAGTGTCTACCCAAAATAAATATGGTGGTAGACTAGATAGTAATCATTCTTTACCCTTTTATTTTTTCCTTTGTACATAGTTAGGCCAGACTCTTCTTCAGGACCATAGCTCTCATTTAGGTGTGTCTACACTGTTCCAGGGCTTGATGTAATTAACAAAATGTCACCTGCAAACTGGAGCTCTGGAGAACCTCATCATCTATAGGGAATTCCTATTCCCTTTGGATTCTGCATTGGACATCCACCATGATAGTGGCAAACACATAGGCCTCCCTGATTTATGCCTTGCTTGATATTAATAAACAAAGGGCTGAAAAATGTACTCTCTGGTACAACTGCCTGGTTTTTTTATGCCTGGAATGCAAGACCCTTCCTCACTTTGGTATCTTAAAATCTTTAGCTCTCTTCAAATTTCAGCTCAAACACACTAATCCCACCTTTTTCTAATCCCACTAGCTACTAGTGCATCCTTGCCCCTACCTTATCACCTTCTTTTTAATTTGCATATACTTATATGTGTACATGTTCTTTCCCTCGATACAATTTATGTTTCATCAGGGCAAGAATTGTTAAGGTATCTAGAGCACATCCTGTTCAAAATGGCCACTAGGTCATTGGAGAAGCAAGACTGGAGGTCAGCATAGCAATTAGGGCTGGATAACTAGATTTGAGAATCATCAACCCTGAGATAGTAATTGAATTCATGGGAACTGCCAAAATTACCAAGAGAAAAAGAGGAAGAAGAAAAGACCAGGAGTCCTATGAAGCATTCACCATTAGCAGGAATTACCTGGGTGAAGATCAAGGGGAGGAGACTGAAAAAAAATTTCCTTACAGGAAGGAGAAGTAGGAGAGATTAGTGTCACAGAGAATATCAAGGAGAAGAGGAAGATCAGCGATGTCAGATACTGCGATGGAGTCAAGAAAGATGAGGATTGAGAGAAGGCTCTTAGATTTCACAATTAATTAGATTCTTAGTAATTTTGGAGAGAGCGATTTTGACTGAATGATGAGGTTGGAAGCAAGACTGTAGAAAGTTAAGACAGAAGAAAAGAAGCCAATTTGGCAAGACCATAGAGCGTATGAAGTAAAATAATACATGGTCAGGGCAGAAAGTTAAATTGGAACCATATTGTCAATGGTCTTAAATACCAAAACAGAGGCATTTGTATTTGATCTTGGTAATAACAGGGACCCAATGAAGTTGAGTAAGCAGGGAAGTGGCATGATTAGACTTAATGCTTTAGAAATATTACTTTGGCAGCCGTGTGGAGGATGGATTGAAAAGGGGAAAAAATGAGGAAAGGCAACTAAGTAGGACACTACTACACTAGACCAACAAGAACAAAGGAAGGCCTGAGCTAGGGTGTTGACCATGTGTGTGGAGAGAAGGAGATAAGCATGAGAGACATGGAAGTTGGCTCTGCAAGCCATGACAACCTATTGGGTTTGTTACCTGAAGGACACTGAGGACTCAAGGATGATTCTGAGTATGTGAAACTGGGTAAAGAAAAGAATAATGATGCCTTCAACAAAAATAGGGAAATTCAGAAGTGGGGCAGGTTTGGGGGAAAGTTAGTTCCATTTTTGACATGCCCATTAAGGTAAGAACATAGAATACATAAAGAAAAAAAAATGGGAAAAAGTAAGCCTGAAAAGGTACATGGGAACCAGTCTGTGGAAGGACTGAAATGCCAAACTAAGGAGTGTGTATTTTATGCTAGACATAATATCAGAAGGCATCTAAGGCAACTGAAATTTCTGAAGGTTTTGAGCTGGATAATGAAATGACCAGGATTTGCATTGGGCATTATTAACTGTTTTGGTAATGAAGGAGTTAAACCTATAGGCTAAGTGGCTGAAGAAAAAAATCAGCTGATGGAGATGAGGGGGTGGGGTGGGAAGGTGTGAGAAGAACTGGCTCTCAAGGCCTAAGCCATCAATAGTTTTAGAGGTTGGTCTTTGTCTCTGGAACATGGCTTTAGAACCTTCTAGACAGGTGTTTTATCTTAAAAGCAAAGTCGCTGAAAAGAAAGAGTCCCTAAAATCAAGACATCACTAAGACTCAGTGGAAGTCAGTGGTGGGATGGGGCTCTTCCACATAAACTGATAGTCGTGTTCTACTGGTCAAGATACCCTGGAAGGCAAGTGCAACAAGACACTCCTCAAAACTTGAACTAGACATATGCAAAACTAGGTCAGTGATATTTTTCCCCTTCAAATTACTTATTTATTGAATTTTCTAAGCATTTATTATTTCTCCCTCCTATCATCCTCCCCCACCAAATGAACAATAAAAAAGGTAAAAAACGTTCATGACAAATATGCATAGTCCAGCAAAAAAGAAATTCCTATATTATATCATTGATATTACGATGAGGAAGGACAGTAGGGACTACTTAGTAGGGTGGCTTTGGGGTCAGAGGACCTTGATTCAGATCCTGCCTCTGTCCTTGTCAAATCACTAAACTTCTCTGAGCCTCAGTTGCCACATCTGTAAAATGAGGGGATTAAATTAGATGACCTCTAAGATACCTTCTAGTCCTAATCTTTGAATCTATAACATCCCTGATCCTTGTTTGAGTCATAATTGTAAAGGGGTGGGAGAGAGCATCCCTTCGGAGCTACGTAAGGGTTCAAGAAAGAAGATCTCCTTTGCTGAGTATGCATCTCTGTCAGTCACGGGGGGCGGGGTTTAGCTGCATGGCGTGCTGTGAGCTGCCTCCCATAATTGCTATCTGGGGCTGTGGCCAGTCAAGTAATGAAATAAACATAAGACCCCTTTGTGTTACTCCTGATCCATGAAAGTCATGATGGAAGTAGAGCGTCATAGACAGGAATGAGCCTTCTTCTCATTTTTGGTCTCCAAGCTATCTGTCATTTCACCTATCCAGGTAGCACCCCCACCAGTGCAAATCACAGCCTATCTATAACTTCTCCTTCTTGCTATGGGATGCTTTGCCTCCTTTCATTTGTACCCTCAGAATAGGTCCCCAGAGGGTAGAAACTATTCCCTCAGGGCAAAGCGTTGAGAATTTTATCATAAGCCCTGGTCTGGTGTGTCCCTCCTCTCCCCATCAATCACCAGTTAATTTTCCCAATATTGTTTAACTAATTAACATCAATTAGCTTTTGTAAAGAAATATTTACTATAAACAGATAGCAAAAAAAAAAAAAAAAAACCCAAAATACAATGACCTAAAAAACCAAGATACACTCTCTTTTACCACCTCTGTCCCTGGGAGAATGGACTTGACTCAGTGAAGTAGTTCATCATTCAATCAGGTCACTCCTCTGACCTGGATGCCATGGATACTGACAGTCTCTGCCACCTAGTATAGTAGCTGGACCTCTGATGGCTCTTCTGACCTTTTTAAGCTCACAGATTGTAACCTTGTCTGTTTGTCTCTAGATACTCATTCACTTAAGATCAGGAGAGAATGGGCCTTGACACACAGCTGAAATAGCAGCAATATACGTATCTTCATGGCCACATAGTCACTGGGTAGAGCTAGGCATCAAGCCAATACTACATCTGTCTCTCTCCTGATTCAGATGCTAATAACTGTTCTTGGCTTGTTTACCACCAGGAAAGAGAGATAAGACCCAGTGGACTTATGGAATGGAAGAGAGAGAGATTTCATCTGTTTGAACCTTTTGAATGCACACTCAGTTGGAGCTCAGCAGCCAGTTAAAAAGCTTTTCATCTCAATATAATAAGCTAATAGGAAACAGAATATCTCTTTCTGCTCTGGAGTAGAGGAGGAAAGAGCCCTTCCATTTCACTGTTAAGCCTCCACATGGATGAGCAAAACAGAGCATAAGCACATATGATCAAAGGGCTGGGCCCTCACTGGCCAGTCCCCATTCCCATATGTGTATGTGTTTGTGTGTGTGTGTATACATATATAAAAGATTTGATTGATGCAAATAAAATACTAGATAATTGTGGAGGGGAAGAAAGTATGAGGGGAGGGAATTCAGAGAGTACCAAGAAGATGGCTCTTGAACTCAAGGAAACCAGTGATTCCAAAACGAAGAGATAAGGAGGGGGAGCTCTCCAGGCATGGGGGCCAGCCAGGGAAAATGCAGACAGACAGGAGACAGTGTATACAATGTGTGAGGAAGAGCAAGTAGTAGTTCTGATGGCTATATAAGTGGTGAGAGGAGATGATACTGAGAAGATAGGTAAGGTTGGTCTACTGATTCCCCACCCACACAGCTCCATGGGAATTTCTTTGACTGACAAGCTTAGAATGGGACTAAGAGTCCTAGTAACTCAGAGATGGAGTGCTCAGTGAGGTCCTGCCAGATAAAACCCACTTTGCCTCATACATTGCTTCATTATTCATTAAGCAGAGAGTGGGTAATGACACCTTGAGTAAATGCTAAGTACTGAGAAGCATGGACAGCTAGGTGGCGCAGTGGATAGAGTGCCAGGAAGACTCCTCCTGAGTTCAAATCTGACCTCCTACACTTACTAGCTGTGTGACCCTGGACAAGTCACTTCACCCTATTGGCTTCAGTTTCCTCATCTGTAAAATGAGCTGGAGAAGGAAATGGCAAAACCCTCTAGTATCTTTGCCAAGAAAACCCCAAATGGGGTCACAAAGAATCAGACACAACAACTGACTGAGCAACAACAAAAAGTAGGAAACACAACCTCAGTGTATGTATACACAACACACATACACCTATATATATATGTTTGTGTATGTGTAATACCGCACACACATACATTGTGTGTGTGTGTGTATTTTGAACATTTGAGTTTCCTATTCCACTGAAAACACCAGGGACCAGTGGAAATACAAGGAGAATACAAGGTGTAGAAGGCAACAGCAGGGCAAATAGTGAGGGTCTAGCTCTAGTTCATATAAAAATGAAGTGTCTAAAGCCTCAGTAAAATTAGAGATCAAGTTAAAAACTCCAGGGAAAATAGCAGCTGTGAAAAACAAATAAGCAGGAACTATCCACAATAGGAAGAAAGGAAAGTGACTAATCCTCGCCCCCTGCCAAGGGCTGATGACCCAACCACGCTCTCCAGTTACACCAAATTGTCCTGGAAGCTTCATTGATGAGGTTAAATAGGTTTCTTTCAGACATTCTTCCCTAACTTTAAACATACACAATTTCCAACACATGGGTTAGACCCTTCTGGGTTTTTCTCCCACCATCAGGGGCTTTCCTGATTTCTCTGGGACTTTTCTTCCCCGAGGGCCTCAACCTTTCTTGTTCTAAAGGAGATTGATGAGGTCTTTTTGAAGTTTACTTAATCTCACTCTATCTTCAGTTTTCTGTGGCTCCAGAAGATTCCACTTCTTTCCATACAACCGATTTCCATCTTCTGACTTAACACCTCTGCTCTGAGATGAGTGAGTAAGGGAACCCTTCATAAGGACAGCTCATCTGATATAGAGTATGTAGTTAGTGCATGGACAGAGTATAGGTCCTGGAGTCAGGAAGACCAGGGATCACATCCTGCCATAGACATTTAACAGCTGAATGATTCTGGGTAAGTCATTTTCAATAACTGCCTGCCTCGGTTTACCTCAGCAGCAAAAATGGGAAGTGATCTCTTACCTCCCAGGGTTGTGAGGATAAAATGAGGTAATATTTATTCTGTGCTTTGCAAACCTTAAAGAGCTATACAAATGCTCTGTATTATTATTAAAAATCACTTTCTTCATGAGAAAACTGAGAAGTGGATGAGTTGGGGAACACTTACCCCTTTTTACTGATGAGAATTCTAAAAGACAAAGAGACTGAGCCACTGCTCAGAGTCACCCAGCTACTACATGGCTTTTAGTAATTGGTTTGAGGATGGAAGAATATTGTTTATTGATTTGGGGGATTCTACCCCCACCTAGATTAGGGAGGAATTGCTAATATAAATGAGGCTCACACCCCATTCAGCTCTGGTGACTAATTGTCAGAGCAGCCCCCTCCTTTTGTGTGGTCTATAGGGGGGAAAGCATGTGGGAAAGCATGGGAGTGAATGATCAGGTCCAGCCCTCCCAAGTTTGCAGCATCTCAGCTGGAGTGGTCTGGCTTCTGCTCCTATTCCATTGGTCTCATTTCTGACCCCCTGGGGAAAGCAGACAGAACCTGCTGTCCCACACGTCAGGGTTTCTGCACCTGATCTTTCCAGCCTTGTTATGCATTATTTCCCTTCCTTTATTGTCCAGCCAAACTGATTTTTTCTGTACTTCTCACACTCCTCCCATCTCCTATCTCAGTGCCTTTGTACTGGCCATTTCACCATGCCCCAAATGCACTCCCTACTCACCTCTCCCAAGACTGCTCAAATGCTACCTTCCATGCGCAGCCTTCCCTGATCACCTGACTGCTAATGCCCTCCCTCTTCTCCTCCCTCTCTCCTTCTTTCATTAACCTGTATTTAATTCCCTTGTATTTATTTTCTATTCATCCTGTCTATACTTATACAGTGTATCCCAAAAGGTTCTATCTGCTTTTAAGACTTTTGGAACACCATGTATGCATATACATTTTCTTCCATGCTTAGACTATATGCTCTTTGAGAGCACACTGTTTCATTTGTTGTTATTTTTGACCTAACAACTAACACAATTCCTGGCACATAATAGGTGTTAAGAAAGGCTGTTTTGTTGACTTAGGTATCTGTGAGTGAGTATAGTGGTAATCAGCTCCTGGGCTGCTTCTGAGCCAGGTCACAGGTCAAATGAAAAGGGACCAGAGTTGTGATGACTGCTTTGTTTTTGAATTTTTGAGGGGTATGAATTGCTGCTGTGCTGTCCAGATCTGGGCTAAGAGTCATGTATGTAATTTTTTTTTTGCAACTGAGCTCAATCCTTCGTCACTTGAAAAGGGTATCCAGTGGCAGGCATCATACATGGCATTGCTAGAGCCAGATATTGAACCCAGACCTTGTGATTCCAAGCCTCAAGTCATTTCTACCACAGCACATGGCACCTCTGGTTCTTCCTGTTTCTTATTGGTGGCTAACTGGGCAGGATCTTCTCAGTTGTGCCCATCCCTTGATGAAGCTAGCTCCCTTCCTTCCAGTGGCCAAACATTCAGGATAAAAATTAATTAGTCCTTGATCCAGTTCTTTCGTTGGACAAGACTGAGTTATAAAATTTTTGCCTGGAGAGGACCTGCAAGATCCTGATGCGGTCTCTCCCTGTCCCTTTTTTCCAGATAGAAAAAGTAAAGCCCAGGGAAGTTAGATTAAATAGCTTCCAAAATGGGAGGGCAAATAGGAGGTATTTGCTTCTTATCAGAGGTGGAGAGCACAGCAAGGTGTTTGGACTTGGTACAGAATAAATACATGTACCATTGTGCGGGCCCTTCTCCAGTGATTCCTCTCTGAGTTGTACTTGATCTTATTGCCCATTTTCATTCAAATCCACTGAGGAATGGAGTGATTTTGCTTCTGCTCCTTTTTGAGAAACCTCAATTCTGAAGCTTCGTGGGAAGACAGGATGAGGTCACCACTGGGCTTGTGTCACATTGACATTTTTTTAAAATTCTGAGTTCCAGAGTCTCTTCCTCCCACCCCTCCTCCAACCATTAAGGAGGCAAGCAGTAAGATATCAGTTACACATGTGAAGTCATGCAAAACCTATTTCCTCATTAGCCAGAATCACCCTCACAGTGCTGGAAAGTGCTAGAATTGGAATAAAAAGTCACTAAACCACAGAGTTGGAGGGAGCCTCACCGTCTGTCTAGTTAAACAGCTCTTTTTCTACCTACTCTGTTAAAACTTTCTCTGATTAAACCTACCTAGAGTGTCCCTCAGTTCTTACACCTCCCATAACAACTGTCCAAATTTATACTGTGATTCAGTTACAAAGAGCTCTACTCTGTGAGGTATCTGGGACAAGTATGAGGAAACCAAGGCTTAGCTCAGTTAAGTGAGCATCATGTGGATAATGGGTGACAGGGCCAGGGCTGGAACCTCATTCATCTGGCTACTCTTTCTATTTTGCAACTTTTTATTTAGTCCATCATCTGGCATTGATACATTTCTGTGCATGTTCACTCCTCCAAACATTTTGTAACTGCCTCTACTGTGTACTCTGTGCCAAGCACTGGAGATTGAAAAGCAAAAAACAGTATAGGCTCTGCCCTATGGTAACTTATAGTTTGACAGGGAGGATCTGACATGTACAAATAAGTAAACAGTCAACACATATGAAGTGCCTACTATGTGCTTTCGGCTCAGGGCAGCTAGGTGGTGCAGTGGGTAAAGCACCAGGCCTAAACTCCTCTTCCTATGTTGAAATCTGGCCTCAGACACTTACTAGCTGTGTGACCCTGGGCATGTCACTTAATCCTGTTTGCCTCAGGAAGAACTGGAGAAAGAAGTGGCAAACCACTCCTGTATCTCTACCAAGAAAATCCCAAATGGGGTCACAGAGAGTCAGATGCAGCTTCAAATGACTGAACAGCAGCAGCAGCAACCCTAAAGTTCAGATGGGAGAGATTTACTCTTTCAGCCTAAGATCCCAGGCACCCTTGAAAGAGAAACTTTGTGGAGACCGAGACCCAAATACTAGAGTTCAACTTTCTAGTTCCAACTCTGGGACAGATTAACTGTCCTGGTTAAATTCTGCCTAGGTTAAAAGCCTGCCACTCCCTCCTACCCCTTGTTGTAGGGCCTGTTAAACTGGGACTGCCAAGATTCATTTTCTAGAGCAGCTTCCTTATGGTTTCTTTGATCTTTCTTCATAATATGTACAAGAGTATGGTTTTATTCTTAGAATTTTGCAACTGCAAGTGCCATCTTTCCTCATTCTGAGGAATGTAAATGAATCAATATTGCCTGCTGCAGAATAGATACATAAATACACATATTGGTACATAGATATGTTATTAATAAGTAAGACTTTGTCAAGCTCTTTGATTGGAAGTTGATTTTGCCTCCTCTATGAAATCTGAGTAAGCATTCATAGATTATCACATTTGAGGATGGGCAATTAGGTCAGTGATGACGGAATGGAGAGATCATGGAGGAGAGGCATTGAAGAATGAAGGGTGAGGAGGAGAATGGCGGTGGAGGTGGGGAAACCGTGGAAATCCACAACCAACCCAAAAAAGCATTGGGTTCCTCATTTGAGAGTCAATGAACCAAACTGTTCTTCTGTCATTTGACAGATTAAGAGAGAACCCTGTGAGAAGATGTATGCCCATACGGAAGGCTAAGAGGTCATGCTGTACTTGGAGTCAGAGACCTGAGTTCAAACCCTACTCCACACACTCATTAGCTATGTGGAATTGGGCCTCTCTCTGTCTCAGTTTCTTCCTCTGTAGAATGGGGACAATAATAATCCCTCCTTCACTGGGTTGTTGTGAAGATCAAATGAGGCCGCACATGTAAAGGGCATTGGAAACCCCAGAGCACTGTACAAATGCTAATTGTTATTATTGTATCACCTGACAAATAGATATTCGTTATCCCTTGCTTTTTTTTTTTGCTTTTATTCCTTAAACCAGCTGAAAGTCACTTCCCCCTTCCCAAAAATATCTTCTTAGATCAGTTTCCATCTGGGCTCAGACAGCCCCATCATTTGTACCTAGCATCATAGACAAGACCTTCCATACCCCCCTTATCAGCTAACCTTGAGTAAATTGGGAAAACATCAAGTCCTTATACTTTCAAGCCCTTCAACTAATTACTGAGCTCAGAGATCTCAAAGCATCAGTTTGGATGCAAAGGTTTATCTCCCACTGATTACTATTCTGGGGCCCCTGGAAAAGAGTGATGGGATTTTTTCCTATTAAAAAAGGGAAAGCTGGGAAGTGGTCTTTTGACTTGCCAATCTAATTCAGACCTGGCTGTGGAGAAACACAGCATCCATCCCATTCCCTATTGAGGTTGGTTATATAAACTATCCTTCAATAAATTTTTTTGGTCACATGAATCTTATAAATGGACAGGTCATTTTCCCTTTTCCCCCCTACATAGACACTGAGTGGCCACTCATTTGGAGAAGCCTTTGCAAGCAAATGGAGGGACTCCCATAGAGAACCTTCAGCTGCCTTGGATGACTCAGATTTACCTCTACTCTACTGATTCCCCAGTCTCACTGGCCTGTTCTCAATGCCCTACTTTGAAATTGGCATATACACACCACTGCAACCTTCACCAGGATTATAACTCAAGGTTGCCGCCTTCCCCTTACACCATCGGCTGCCTTTCCTTTTCAGTGTCCTGGTATGTGCCCCCCAACACACACCAGGCACAGTGCTGCTGCAGAGTCCTCTGCTCCCCAACCAGATCCTCCTAACTGATGTGTTACCCTATGACAGGATCATCTCAGAGCTGCAGGTTCCCAGTGTAGTTTAAAGTGATTTTCTTAAAGTTCATGTCTGATCATATTAAGCCCATACCCTTACCCCCTATTCAATAAACTCCAATGGTTCCCTATAACCCCAGGATCAGAAGCAAAATACTCAGTTTGGCATTCAAAGCTCTTCATAACCTAGTCCCCTCCTACCTTTAGTTTTCTTAAACCTTACTTCCTAGCATAGACATTTTGATCCAGTGACACTGGTCTCCTGGTTGTTCTGAGAACAAGACTCTCCATCTCTCAGCTCTGAGCATTCTCTCTGACTGTTCTCCATGCCTGGAATGCTCTCCCTTCTCCATCCACTCTAACTACTGACCTCCCCAGATTCCTTTAAGTTCCAACTACAATTCCATCCCTTACCGGAAGCTTTTCCTAATCCCTCTTAATTCTAGGGCCTTACCTCTGTTAATTATTTCCTATTTGTCCTGTGTGTAACTTTCTTTGTATATATTTGTTTGTGTGTTGATTTCCCCATTAGACTGGGAGCTCCTTGAAGGCAGGGACTGTCTTTTGGCTTGGCTTGTAAGCTCACAATGGTGAAAGTGACTAGCTCTAGAAAGAAACCTAAAGGCTGCCAAATTAGGGAATCACAGACTTGGAGTTAGTACCTCAGAAGCCATCTAATCCAACCCCATCATTTCACAGATGAAGAAACTGAGGTTCAAGGAAGTTGTGTGACTTGCCTAAGATCACATAGGCAATGACCACAAGAGATGGGTTACTAATCAACTTCTCCATTCATGATCCTGTGTTATTCCTTGCCCATTGCACTCTTATCTGCTGACTCTAGGCTTTTGTAACGGCTAACCCCCATGCCTGGAATATTGTCCCTCCTCATCTGTGCCTGTTGAAGTCCCAGCTGAAATCCCTCCTTTCGGGAACAAATAGAAAAACTGAATGAATAAATATCATTTCATGCACTAATTTCTATCTTTAATAAAAAATAATTATCATTTACTTAGAAAAAACTAATATAAATCCCCTCAAATCCCTTTGTGCCATCTAGTTGTTAATCAAAAACATTACTGTTATTTTCTTATTCCCCCCTTTCCCCATTGTGATTATATTAGGGTACTTGTTCATAGAAATAATGCTGTTGCTGTTTTATTATCCCCCATGCTATCTCCATGGTGATAGCTAACATTTAGTCATGTAGTTCCCTTTGCTTTTTATATCAAAATGAGACTTTTCATTCTTGTTGATTTTGCATGCTAAAAGCTTTCTTAAAACTTGGTCACCCTCTTCATGGATTTTTGAAATGTCTGTGGATTTTTTCTGTTATATTCTTGTAGATTCTTAAATATATATGTATATATACATATGTTTGTAAATATACATATCTCTATCTATCCATCTATCTATCTATCTATCTATCTATCTATCTATCTATCTATCTATCTATCTATCTATCTATTTATCTGTTTCTCCACCTATCTGTCCTTTGATACTTATTTACAGCAGTCCTGTGAGGGAGGTGCAATTATTTCCTATTTTATAGATGACAAAATTGAAGCTTGAGAGATGACTTGACCAGGGTCACAAAGCTAGTTTATGTCTACAGCAGAATTTGAATTTAGTTCTTCCTGACTCTAAGCCCTATATTCTCTATTTACTATACCCCGTCACTTGGGAGAAATTATCTCTCTCCAATTTTGGTATGTATAGTATATTCAGCTTCTGTCACTTCCCAGAATCGGAATCACAGAATTTCAGAGCTGAAAGGGGTCTTTCTGGCCTTATAGTCCACATCACAACTGAAAAGTGGTCACCAGCTCTGCCTGAAGACCCGCAGGGAGGAGGAGCCTACTACCTTCCAAAGAAGCCCATTCTACATTGGACAGCATTCAGTGTTATGAAGTTTTATGAATTTTCCCTTATGTTCAACCTAATTTCCCTCCTAGCAATTTATATCCATTTTGAGTTGCAGATAAAATTTTGTGTAATGTATATGGAGGGATAATCAAGAATATCATAATATCAATAGACATCCTGCATAATCCATCAATAGCCATGTAATGTTAAGAGGTCTAGAACAAGCCCCATGGCACAAATGTAAGGTTTTAGTATCATTGTCATTATTCCTTCACTAAAATCCTACTCCATAGTCTTACCATAGTATGCAGGTGACCCCAGACTCTTGGACACTGTCCCAGAATTTCAGATTAGGAAGGAACCCCAATGGCCCATGTTGTTGTTCAGTTGTTTTCAGTTGTATCTGAGTCTTTGTGACTGCGTTTCTGGTTTTCTTGACAAAGATACTAGAGTAATTCACCATTTCCTTCTCCAGCCCATTTTGCAGATGAAGAAACAGATGATGCAAACAGCATTAAGTGACTTGCCCAAGTCAAAAGCTAGTGACTATCTGAGGCCAGATTTGAACTCAGGTCTTTCTCCTCACTAGGAGAATTATCTGGAAAAGTCTATGAACTACTCTCAGAATCATGTTTTAAATGCGTCAAATAAGATTACAAAGGAAATAAATTATAGTGAAGAAAGCATTCGTCTTGAGGGTCTATGGACCCCAAGTTAAGACTGTCTGCAATACAAAGGTAAATTATTATTATCGTTATTAATGCATTTTTCTTCTACTACCACTATTATTCCATGACCTCTTTCCCCTACTTGTTCCCAAAGAACCCAACAGAGTGATCAGTTGACACTAGGTACTCAATTAATGATGTTGCCTGACTAACTAACTATATATATAGCATCAAATGAGCTATATCCACAAGGTTGCTAGGATGACAGAACTATTTTAAGGTAGCTCAGAATACCACAGGCAATGTGGTATGAGGAAAATCACATTGAATTCTAGTCCCAGTGCTGACTCTTATTAGCTCCATGACCTGTAAGTGGGGCAACAGGACCCAAAAGACTGAACCCAACACTCTCATTTGAGAAATAAGAAAAGTGAGGCACTGAAAAGTGAGTCATCCAAGCTTGTAAATGACTGAGCTCAACTTGAACCTGGATCTTCTTGGCTTCAAATCCAATACTCTATCCGTTAAACCACACTGCCTTTCTACTTGGTGGCTTGGGGTGGGGGCAGAGCTTGGCGGGGAAGAGCCAAAGAGAGGCTGATTTTAGCTCAACATAGGGAAAAATTTTCTAACAAACAGAAATATCCTAAAGTGAAATGGCTCATGGGAACTAAAAATCCTATCTTTGTGAGGAGTTTTTTGTGATCCCTCTTAATGCCAGTACCTTCCCTCTGAGACTATCTACAATTTATCTTGTCTGTATCTGATCATAGCTGTTTGCGTGCTTTTCCCCTTATTAGATTGTGAGTTCCTTGAAAGCAGGGGCAGTGTTTTACTGCCTTTCTTTGTGTCATTAGTGCTGAGCACACAGTAAGCATTTAATAAGTGCTTGTTGCCTGACTGAACAATTCAAGTGGAGTCCGAGTGACAACTGCTCAGATACATCGTAGACGGCATTCCAGCTTGGTGTGTTTCAGAATGGAAGACATCCAAAGCCAGTTCCAACTCAGAGACTTTCTGAGCTATTAATCAAGGTCTCTCATACTCAAACCCAGGGCTTTCTCTACCACCATGACTGGAAAGTAAAGAAGGGACATGTGAATCTGAAGCCTAATTCCGATTCCTTCCCATCACCTGCTCCACTGACTCTGAAGTTGAGAACATTCACATTCCCCTTCCTCTTTACCAGGGAGCCTGGCTGGAGGTGTTCTGGAGGGTTTCATCTCTCCCAGGAGGCATTTAAAGAAGGAGATGCATATGTTGAAATGAATAGTAAATAACCCACATCTCCCCCCAGAATGATCCAAGATATCCCCTTTTGTGGTCAGCATGTGCAAACTCTGGTATGATTCCAAGTCAAATTAATCTTGGCCCCTGTTTCTCCTCTTCTTCCCCCAACCCCCAAATCAATCTGGCTGAATTTCCAGCATGGCCTGTTAGTATTTAAGTCAGTGCACTGGGAGGCAGACAGCCATCCATGGGGAAATTGAAAACACCCCTACTATAAATCTAACTGCTTTGGAGGAGTTCATAGCACTTGCCAAATTGGAGTCCAATCTCTCTTTTGGGGGCTCAGAATTCCTTCCCACTTGTTATATGTTTTTGTTTTTTATTGATTTGAATCCTCTCTTTGCTGGGATAGTTTCCCAAGAAAGTCATCTTACCTTGGTGTTTTTGCACATTGGGATCCTGGGAGATGAAGGGAAGGAACAGGCATTCTGCAATTTTAGCAAGGTCAGTGTGAGGACATAGAAGGGTCATCATCAGACTAGGAGTGAGAGAAAATGGCTGAGAGGCTTGGCCATCTGACCTTGGGTGAGTTATTCTCCCTTCTGGGCCTCAGTTTCTTCATATGTAAAATAGATATAATAATATTTCTATTACTTCCCTAATAGGGTATAAAATAAAAGAATAAGATGGTAAGTATTTAACAAGTACAAAGTGAAATTGACATGTGAATTATCCAGATCTCATACAGTCAACTGTATAGCATAATATTATATTACATGATATGATATTATGAGATGACATATGATATGATGTGATATGGTATGGTATAATATGACATGGTATTGTATTGTACTGTATTATTAGCATTTGTTAAGAATCTTCTATGTACAGAGTACTGTGCTAAACTCAGAGGGTCCCACTCCATCCAAGCAGCAGGAATGAGTTTCAGTTCACTTGACATTCAGGAGACTTTAAAACAAGAGAAGGGATATTTAGGAAAGGTCTAATAGGAGACACCCCTTTTCTCACTTTGGGGCCTGCTCACTCTAATTGATGACGAATTAAAAGTTCTAGGACAAAAGCCTGACTCTGACACCAGCTATGTGATCGTGGACAAACCAGTTAAGCTGCCTAAACATCATCTGTAAAATTGAGATAATGACATTGGTGCCATCTAGCCCCTTTGTGGCTTTATAAAATTTATAGGGGCCCATCCAAGGGAGCTCCATTCTCAAGCTTAGCATACTCTGCCTGCCACCAGCCCATGTGGAAGAGGCTGAAGAACTTCATGATGACATCTAATGGAAGGGCCCCACTCTCTTAATTGCTGCATGGGCTGCTGGCATTCTGTAAATAGTTGTGGTCTGCTGACTATATGGGGAGGAGTTGGATCGTTGATTGGCTACTGAGCTGGAAATGGGGAACATTTAGGAAAAAGGCCTTGGGCCTTTTCCCTCCTCCTTGGATTGATGCCACATGTGCTATGAGTACATGGCCTTGCTCTTGTCTCTGTCTCGGTTGCTTATGTTCTTCCCTGATTTTAAGTGGAGTATTGGAGATAGCTACAACTCAATTCAATTCAATAAATTTGCTTTATTAAGCACTGACTGTGTGCCAGGCACTGTGCTAAAAGCTAGGGATACAAATAAGCAACAGTCCCTGCTCTCAAGGAGTTTACAATCTGATGGAGGAAGACAACCTGCAAAAGGAAGCTGGAGGGAAGAGGGCATGCACTAGTGGGTATCCAACATCTTGCTCCATGGAGTTTAGATCAGGCAGAGCTGCAGATGGAAAATGGCAAGTGAACTGGGAAGTCCAACCTTGTGACTCATGTGAGCTTCAAAACTCAGGGAGACAGAGCCACCTAAAGTCCAGGAGGTGGAGGAGTCCATTCTGGCATGTGCCAGGAGCCCAGTGGTGAGGAATAGGTTGACCAGGAATAGAGAATAGGCAGCCAAGGGAGAACCACAGCAACCCATCCACTGAATTCAGAAGTCAGCTTGGTGGGGCAGAATTCTTTGAAGAACCTGCCTTAACTTTGAACTCACTCTCCCCAGGGAAAGAGATGGGATAGGGGAGAGAATGCTAAAAGTGTCAGGGGGAGATGCTTTTTTGCTTCTGTTTTTGCTGTAAATTCCTTTTTAAATTAAGTCAATTAAAATAATTGATATTGTAAAAATTCCTTTTTAAAGTTAATTGATATTAATTAGTTAAATGAAAATGGGGTGCTAATTACTGGTGGTGAACACTGGGGAGGACACACAGGAATAGGGACATGAACTGATGGCATTAGACAAAAACACTCCAAGTCCTAATATCCTGAGGCGGGTAAAGGAGTATAGCCAGTCTGGCTCTGGGACAGTGGGTTCAGAGTTTTCCTCCATGGATTATTATTATGGGACAAAGGACCCACAGAGAAATCTCATTGATTTGGAATTGTTGACAATTCAGAGGGTGAAGGGGTGGGAATTGAAGCTTAGTTTTCCTGTAGTTATGAATAGTTTGCACTGCTGTAGCATACTAACTGTGTGAGGCTGAGGTTTTATCTCCTATGATTTCTCCCCTGCCCCCTAATTCATAGCTGGCCTTGGACAAGCCCTTTCTCCTCTGCCCACCTCAGTCTTCTAATCTGCAAGCTGATGACCTTAAGATTCTTTCCAGCTCTGAATCTATGATAGTGCCACTGGTGGACCATAGGCAACTTTGCCTCTGTGTATGACTGCATGTTCAAGGTACGTGTGAGCATGTACACATGTGTCTTAGCTCATGATCATGTCTCTCTTGTCCCTGTCTCTAAGGTGTCTTTTAGCTTTTGCATCCTTTGGGTCTATAGATAAATCTGTGGCCTCTGGGACAGTTTGCCTGAGAGAACATGTACCTCCTTGGGCACCACATACTGGCAATAAATTTAGTTTGATCCATGGTACCTGATACATCCCTTAGCTTAGGGTGTCATGAAAAGAGAAGTGAACTAAAGTTCTGGAGTCTTGGATTCTAAATCTCATTCTACAACAACCTTACTGTATGACTGAACAATTTGCTTCCCTTCTCTGACCTCAGGTTACTTTTTTTTAAATGAGGGGTTTGCACTAATCAATCAATAAACATTTATTAAGCACCTACTATGTACCAGGCACTATACTAAGAACTGGGGATTTTGTGTTCATCCTTCATTGACCACACCATCAGAGAAATGATGACATGACTTGCACTTGACTTTGTTTTGAGTGAGGGAGGGCTGTGCGGGTCACCAGCTTCACTTCTCTCCCAGAGCCATCTGAATCCAGTGACCAGATAGTCATCAGGATGACTGGAGATGGCCGAGGATGCACTGGGAGACCTTGGCCCTTTAGGCCAAGGTCTTTGCAGGTACTCACTTAGGGTGAAGCAACAGCCCATTCATTGAATACCTGTTAAGTCAATAAGCATTTATTAAGTGCCTGCTACGTGCCAAGCACTTTATACTCAGTGCTGGGCGTACAAAGAAAGGCCAAAGACAGTTCTTGCCCTTGAGGAGCTGACAGTGTAATTGGGGAGATAATAAGCAAATGACTATGTCCAAACAAGCTTCATTCAGGATAAATTGGACATAATCAACAGAGGGAAGTCAGTCGCATTGAGCAAGATTAAATATTTGATGTGTCAAAATTGTCCCCGTTGGAAGAATAAATCAAAAACTGAAAGCATAATGGATATCTTTATTATAATGTGAAAAGCAAGACACATTATAAAATCATGTGAAATACTTAAGAAAAACTAACAAGAGTTATTTAAATTTTAATGATCAGACATTATGGGATGGAATTTTGTTCTTATACACAATACCTTTATTTTGTACATTATCATTGGTGATCATGCCATCTTTTATACATGTGTAGTGTGTATATCCAACAAAACTGTAATTTTAATAAATTTATAACTGCCTTTATAGTGTTAAAAGAAAAACAAAATCTAAAATAAAATTTATGTTTAGAATATTAGAAGAAGAAGGAGAAAGAGAAGGAGGAGGAGGAGGAGGAAGAGAAGAAGAAGAATAAGAAGGAGGAGGAGGAGGAGGAGAAATCTGTATAAAGCACGAATTTTAACCCAGAGTGTGTGAACCCCCTTCCTCCTGCTATGACCCTAAAGTTATCATACCCGAAGCTGAGATCCAGCTGTGTCCTTCCTCTTTGTTGTGTTTGTCCTTTGTTTTCAAAGAGGACCATGACATCAGGGAGATGATGACATGACCTGTAGTTGACTTTGATTTGAATGAGGGAGGGCTGTGCAAGGTCACCAACCTCACTTTCTTCTCCTGAGCCATCTGGGTCCAGTGACCTGATATTCATCAGGTGGAGTGCAACAGGAGACCCTGGCCCTTTCAGGCTAAGGTCTTATAGCATTCTCACTTTGAGTGAGATACACCCATTCAATGAACAGGCTTCTCTAAGTAGTTATTCAAGTGACACAGCTGTATCTATCTTTCTGGTGGCCATATCCTTTGCTTTATTCAAGCCCTCTTTCTCTTTGCCGCCTTCCTCATGAAGCTACCTTTCTCAGGTTAGAACTTGTGCCTTTGTGTGAGATAAGATGTACTTCAGTCAGAAACTCACTACCTCAATCCAGACTGCCTCTTCTAAGAAAACCTTTTCACTTCAGACCACTACTAGGTGGCACAGTGCTGAATTTGGAGTCAGGAAGATCTGGGTTCAAATCCTGCCTCAAATACTTACTAGGTGTGTGACTGTGAGCAAGTTGTGAATCTTCATTTGCCTCAGTTTCCACATCTATAAAATGGGGATAATAGTAGCTCCTACCTCATAAGGTTGTTGTGAGGATAATGTATATAAATTGCTTTGCAAACTCTAAAGCCCCATATAAACGCTGGAGATAATTATTATCTTTAAGTTCCCAAATGCAGCTGTAATAGGCTGTCACCTCTGTATGGTGACAATGACCAACATTAAAAGCAGAGAAACTTGTAAAAATCAAAATTGCTCTGTATGAATCTCTAGGAATTCTGGAGAAATTTTAAATCCCAAAGGAATGAGCAGTGGGTGTGTTACAGGAGAAAGAGCACAGGGCTGGAAATTAAGAGACCTAGATTTTCAGTGCAGGCCTAATTATAATAATAGCTAGCACTTAGTATAGCATCTACTATGGGCCAGGCGCTATCCTAAGTACTTTACAATGATTATTTCATTTGATCCTCCCAACAACCCTGGCAGGTAGGTGCTATTATCATCATCCCCATTTTACAGGTGAGGAAACTGAGGCAAATAGGGGTTAAGTGATGTGCCCAGGGTCACACAGCTATTACGTGTCTGAGGCTGGATTTAGACTCATATCTTCCTAACTCCAGGCCTGGTGCTCTATCCACTGTGTTCCCAGTCTCCTCTGTCTCCTATTGTTAACCTTGTTTTCTCCTTTGCAAGATTAAGTAGTTGGACTAACCAAGCCATGTGCAAGTCATGTCATCACTTCTCTGATGGCCTGGATTTCTTCCGGCAATGAAGGATGAACACAAACAAAACAACGTTGGATGATATGACCTAAGTGTTTCCTTCCACACCTAAAATAGTCATGATTTTTAGCTCTTCCCTCTTATTCCTTTGGCCTCTCAGGAGTTCCTCACCAGTGGACAGTAGTCCCACCCATCTTCACCCACCAAGAAACCAGTGGCTTATCATCATCCTCATTCCCAGTTTAGGGAACTCTCTTGACTAACAAAGGTCAGCATCTCTGGAATTTAGAGTCTCAGGGTTACCAAGAGCAAAGAGAGTTTCAGTGTGTCACCCAATGTCACACAAAGACCGCGTCACATCTTTTACCTTAAATCCACATCCAAGGCCAGTTCTCCATTCACTATGCCATGCTGCCTTGAGCAGATCTGGCATGCACTGTGTTAAATGCTGGGGATTCAAAGGAAGGCTAAAGACAGTCCCTGCTCTCAAGAAGCTCACTAGTCAATGGAAGAGACAACATGCAGTCAACTATGTACAAAGAAGGTAGAGACAAGATAGACTTGGGGTAGTGTCAGAGGGAAGGGATTAAGATTAAGGAGGACTGGAAAAGGCTTCATGCAGAAGGTGAAACTTTAACTGAAACTTGAAGGAAACTGGAGGAGGTAGGAGGAAGACATGAGGAGGGAGAGCATTCCGGGCATAGGGAACAGCTGGTGAAAATATTCAGAATCAGAAGATAGAGTGTCTTGTTTGAGAAACAGCTAAGAGGGTCAGTATCACTAGATGACAGAGTATATGAAAAGGAGTGAAGCATAAGACAAAAATGGAGGAAGGGTCGGGTTACAAGGGGCTTTAAAAGCCAAACAAAGGATTTTATATTTGATCCTTGAGATAACAGGGAGCCACTGGAGGAAAATCCCCTTTCTGAGCTTAAGCTTCCTCTTGGAGGATGAAGGGGTAAGATGAGATGACCTCTACCTTGTAGCTCTAACTTTGTTTCTCTTGAGAAGACAGAGCCGAGCAAACCAAATGTCATTGCAGCTCCCTCCTCATTTGGATGGAGTCCACTTCCAAAGGAAATTGGGGTAGATACTCAAAACCACAGTACAATTTTTCATAGGAAAAATATTGAAGCCCTTCCAGGTCATTCCCTGAAAAATATTTTGGACCTTGCTTAAAAGATGAGCCAAATTGAATCCAAAGCATGGAAACATGGCCACGCCTCACCTCCAGCTGCAGTTCATGACCAGAGAGACCTTTCAGGAGACGAACTCACGGTGAAGAAACTGTCTTTGCCTGAGATGAAGTGGAAGGGTAAAGAAAGATGGAGTCCAGAGACAAGGCCAAGAAGCTTTCGGGTCTCATTAATTGTCCTCCAGATGTTAGCCACATCACTGACATCAGCAGTTTCAGAGCAGACAGCCATGGAGGATTTGAAATTACAGTGTACTTCCTGGCCCAATTCTTTTTCAATTTTACTCTGAAGAGGATGAATTTTGTGATGATGATTTTTTTTCTAGGTCAGTTGTTGACAGCACTCCTGGCTTGGGCTTACATTCAGCATTTCTGGAGGAAATGACCAGTTTGGGATTGACTGTCCGCGCCAGTGACAGTTTTTACACAGCCAAGAAAAAGCCCAATAAAAATGGAATCATCCATTCCAGGGTTCCCAAGCAAAATCCCAAGGATGTTTCTTTGTCAGTCCCCCACTACTTTACCTCCGGTCAACACTGCACCTATTGACTCTGCACCTATGGGCAATGGGAGGCAGCTCACTCTGCAGAATCTTACCTCTGCTGCCCATACCCTGTAGGACCTTGGGCAAGTCACTTCCCCAAAACCTGGGTCTCAGTTTCCCTACTTGTAAAGTAAGAGTGTATAATGATCCGTTAGAGTGTTTAATGATCTGTTAGGGTCTTTCCAGTCCTGGGAGTCTTAGATCTCATTCCTTGAATCTGCAGATACATGATCAGCTGTTTTTTGAGAGGCAGTGTGGAGCAGTGGGAAGATGCCTGCCCCTACAACCAGTTTGCCAAAGCCTGGACAAGGCCTTTGGGCATCCTTATCAAGACCTGAGAAGTGTGCCTCCTCCCTCTGCCCCCTATGTGGCACTGCCCCACTGGACCCATTTCATACTTCAGAGATCCATGATTTCATCTCGGGTTTGTGGGCTCCATGAGAAGAGGATTGTGGTGAGAGTTTCTTTTCCTTTAGTATTCAATGATTCCAAAGCACACTGTTTTACTTGAGTCATACAGCCCTATGAAAGAGATAGTCATTCCCATTTTACTGTGGAAGAAACTGAGACTTGGAGCCAAACAATTCAGGGGAAGTGAATTGTTTAAGCTCACAAAACTTTTAAGTTGCTAGGTGGGGTCTTCCAATGAGAGCCAGAACTGGACCAGAGCAGAACATGCAAGACAAGGCTTCTGCTTAGGTCACACATCTGGAGATGGGTTCAAATAAATATCCTTTTTCATGTGACTTTTTAGAGAGGGATGACTCTGCCTGGCATTCAAGACTCCTCACAACCTGAAAGCAGTCTACGTTACCAACCTTTTCTTATATTATTCCCCACCATGCACGCTCTGTGCTCCAGCCAAAAGGGGCCCCTTCTTGTCCCCAAGATTTTCCCTCTGCCATCATGCTTTTGTGTTTTTATGCACATGATTTCCTATCATAGGCAGTGATGTGGTACATTGAACAGAGGGTTTGACTTGGAGTCAGGAAAGCCTGAGTGAAAATCTGGCTTCAGACTCTTACAAGCTGGGTGACCCTGAACAAGTCACTTAACTTCTCAGCCTCAAGTTTCTTTATCTGTAAAATGAGGATAATAATGGTACCTATTTCCCAAGTTGTTAGAAGAATAAAATGAGAATATATAAATATATACATATATATTTCATACATATATACAAATATGTGTATCACATTTAATTATAATGTACACTGAGGGTTTTTTTAGAGTGAGTACTCACTGACTTGATCCCAAACAACATTAATTTTTATTCATCAGACTAAAAAACCTAAAGTTTAATTAAACTTTATGTTTTTAAATGAACAGCTAAACTTGACTTTAAAAATGATACAAAAACAAAAAAATTTGAGACACCGAGGCATGTCAGGCCAAACCTAGGAAGACACACAACTAGGAAGTTCTCCGTGCTTGGAATGTACTCTCCGTCTCTATGGAAGAGTTTGAGTTGCCTCTGTAAGAGTTATCTAAAAGTCCAAAAAGCTCTGCCCCAGAATCACAAAGTCTTGTCATCAGAATTGATTCCAGAGGCTTTGTAGCCCAATCCATATCTGAAAAATAGATAGTCAGTGAACAAGCTCCTGCTATTTAAGTGCCAGGAGCTATGCTAAGCACTGAGGATACAAAGAAAAGCAAAAAGATATATAAAATAAATATATAGAAAGGTTGAAAGATGAGAAGAGAGATAGGAGATAGAAGGATGTATGGATAGATGAAAGATGAAGAGATAGATAAAGGATAAATAGAAGATGAAGAATAAATGGATACACAGATGGAAAGATAGAAGGATTGGTGGATAGAAATACAAAGGAGGAATGATGAATTGGAACAATAGATAGGAGATAGAATAGATAGATGAGAGAGAGAAGAGAGGGAGAGAGAGGAGACGAAGAGAAAGGAGAAAGGGAAGGAGGAAGGGGGAAGAAAGAAACAGAGGAAAGAGGGAGAGAGATAAAGGGAGGGATGGAAGGAGGGAGAGAGAGAAAGAAGAAAGAGAGAAGGAGAAGAAAGAGAGAGGGAGAAGAGAGGAAGGGAGAGAGGGTGGGGGCAGGGAGAGAGTGAGAGCACACATACATTATCAGTCACTCACTATGTGCCAGGCACTGCACTAAGCAGAACATAACAATAAAAGGAAGCAAGATAGTCTCTGCCTTTGAGGAGCCAGTCTTCTAGCAGAAGACAATACATTGGGTGGCGTGTCTGGAAACATCTGGAAAGTGCTACTCTGAATCAGGGAAGAAGAGGCTGAAGTTAGCCTATCAAAGACCAGGGCCATTAAAGGATGAAGCCCCAGTTTTCCAGTGGGGAGGGAAGAGAGACCATGGCCCCAGTAGAGTCTGTAGGAGGCCACATGACTAGGGGGTATAGTATATTAGGTACTGTATATCTGCAAGTTATCATCTCACCTTTCCTTGAAGATCTCTAATGAGGGGGAACTCAGTATCTCTCTCCAGGCAGCTCTTTCTACTTTTAGATAGGTCTCATTGTTAGGAAGGGGTATTTATTTTTTTTGTTTTTGGCTTTTTTTGCATTCATCAAAAGTCTGCCACTCTACAACTTCCACCCATGGGTTCTAGTTCTGCCCTCCAGGACCAAGTATAATGACCTAATTTCTTCTCTACAATACAGGCCTTCAAATGCTTAAGGAAGATCATCATGTCCTCCTCCCCCTCTTCTCTAGACTTTATATGCCCAGTTCTTTGAATAAGATGCATCCTCAACCAGAATGGTCTTGACTCCCTTTGCCATCTTGACCACTTTCCTCTGGATGCTCCCTAGATGGGCAAAAGCTGAATGGCAACATGTCAGGGATGGGGTGGAGGTAGCTTTTGCTCAGGTAAGATACAGGTTGGCCAGAGGTTGACTCTTAAGAGTCTGTGAAATGCCATCTGCTTCGTGAAACCTTTCCTGATCTCTGGTTCAGAGTAATGACCCTTGCCTTGACCAGTTCTAGATTTGAAATCAGACCTGGGTTTAAATTTCAGCTCTATCCCTTTCCTATTTATACAGTCTTGGAGCTGTTACTTAACCTTTCTGGGCCTTAGTTTTCTCTTGTGTGAAGTGGAGTTGGACCAGATGACCTTCTAGCTCTAAATGTTTGACTCTTTTTAGAGGTAGCTAGGTGATCCAGTGGATGGAGTGCTGGGTCTAGAGTCAGGAAGATTCACCTTCCTGAGTTCAAATCTGGCCTCAGATCCTGGGCAAGTCATTTAACCCTGTTTGCCTCAGTTTCCTCATCTGTAAAAATGAGTTGGAGAAGGAAATGGCTTGGGAGCAGGAAGATCTGAGTTCAAATCCAGCCTTAGATGCTTACTAGCTGTGTGACCCTGGGAAAGTCATTCACTTTCTGCTTCAGTTACCCTGGTTATAAAATAAGGATAATAATCACACCTACCTCCCAAGATTGTTGTGAGAATCAGATGAGATAATATTTGTAAGGCACTTAACACAGGGCCTGGCATATAGTTGGTGCTTAATAAAAGCTTGTTTCCTTCCTTTGATGCACTTATCATGTAAGATTGCATCTCAAAGATACCTGTGTTGGTCTTATCTCCCTGAGCCCAGGCCTTGATGGCCCATGTTGGCTGTCCAACTGCTACTTTACCTGCTCCCTGACATTCCATCTCTCCATTGGTCTCCATTCTTGTACTGAGGCAGGGGACAGGACATCAAACCTTCCTCCTGTGTTGCTGCCCATGACTATTTTCAGTGGTGGCTGCAGGGCTGGCCCTGATACAGCAGCTCTCCCGTTTGCTCAACTCTGCTCCATGGACATTAAGGCTGCTGTCCCTCTTTCCAGAATTTGTGGATAGCCTCCCTTTATGTCACACTTACAGGATTCTTCCTTTTTCTGTCACCTTAGAAAGCATTCTCCCAGCTTCCTTGTCAACTATCAGAGCCTTCTAGCCTTTCCTCCGCTAGACTGCCTTCCTCTAGTTTCCTAGCAACAATTGAATTGCAAAGCAGGAAAGTGACTTACCCAAGGTCACATAGCTAGTTAGAAACAGAACCAGAACTCAAAGGCAAGTCTCCTGACTCCCTGGTGCCATGTCTTGTTTTTTTTTCCACTACCCTATTCAGTCTCTTTTCCATCTGTGTTACAAAACTGGAGCCAAGAATAGACAGCAGACCTTCTTCATAAGCTCACTCACAAGGATTAAGTTTCTAGCCTCATTAGTCATTTCAAATGACATAGCCAACACTTTCAGCCAGCACCACAAACCTGTAAAAAGTTCATATGTGCCTGTCTCCTCGACTAATCAGAGGAACTACTGTGTGTGCAGCAGGCAGCACAATAGACCAGCCAATCACTAGTGTTTCCAAACTGGTTTTGATTAATTACACAGACTCAGCTTTAATTGGTGCCAACATCGCTGCCAGAGAGCTTATGGGGAAGCAGGATGTTATGCTTTCATTCCCTTAAGTCACATAAAATCATGAAAGATGGGGTAAAGAATCACTTGTAGTTCAGAATTTATTGACCGTGCAGACCCAGAAAACACAAACATCACCATTTTGACTGCCTCTGAAGCCAACTCCTTCTGCTCGCTGATGCTGTGCAGGGGTCTCCTCTGCGCCTCCAAGGCCATGAGCCCCTGGCTACTGCAGTATTGATTCAGTTATAAAGCACTCACTCTGTGCAGAGTGGCCTCCAACACATAGTTTCTAAGACAGTTACAATTAGGCACTTACTATGTGCAGAGAAACCTCCAAGGGGTGGTTTCCAAGGCATTTGTGTTTATGTGTCTTAGCTGGTAAGGATCAGAGGCAAAGCATAAACACAGATCTTCCTGACTGCAAGTCAGCATACTCTCTCTAATAATGATAATAATAATTTAAATGACATTTATTATGTGCAGAGTGGTACACAAGACATAATTATAATCTATGTGGAGAGAAAGAAAGAATGAAAAAGAGAGAAGGAAGAGACGAGAGACAAATACCTAGGGACCGCTAGGTGGCACCATAGTGCATAGAGTACTGAGAATGAAGTCAAGAAGGCCTGAGTTCAAATGTGACCTCAGATACTTACTGTTTGACCTCGGGCAAGTCACTTAACCTGTTTGCCTCAGTTTCCTCATCTGTAAAAAAGGGAATCATAATAAAAGTAAATAAATAATAATACTTTCCAGGGCTGTCGTGATGATCAAATGAGATATTTGTAAACTGTTTAACACAGTACCTGACGCAGTCATCACAATATAAATGCTGGCAATGATGATGTTGATGATGATGATGATGACGACGAGAGCAGCACTGACTTAGAGTTGGAATGACCTGTGTTCAAGTCATGTCTGTGAGACATACATATTATATGATCTGTGTGACCATATTCTCAGTGCCTTGAAAACTCTCTACGGCCAGTTGCAAATGAATTGCTAGAGGTAGAGAAAGTTCTTCACACTGATGAAATCACAAGACTGGAACAAAAATAAAAAGCTAATTGAACTCTGAGCTAGATGTCTCAAGACTTAAGTCTCAACTTCATTACCCTGCAATGATGGGCAAATAAGTCTCTTACTCTCCCAACTGTCCCAGGTAACTTTCTAAGATCCTAAGTTTCAGAGGAGTTGTTGATCTGCATTAGGGGAGGGAGTTTCCACACCAAGAGTTCACCTACGCTGATGCAAACCTAGGTCAGAAGAAAAAAGAAAGAACACATTGCCAAATTCAACATATGATTTCTAATGAATGCTTGGACCCTAGGGTAGATGGGAACAAAGTGTATACCAACACTTAAAGGTAATTAACAAGATAATTCAGGGGAAAGGAAGAACGTTGTTGGGGAGGAAAAGGATCATGATTCAAAGTCTGAATCTGAGAAAGAAAACCAGAGTCTACAATGAGTTGATTAAGAAGGTCCCCAGAAGACCAAATTGAAAGGAGGAGAGAGGAAGCAGTGAAGAGAGTGAAACAGTGATCCCAAAAGCCAGAGGAGTCAAGAAGAAGCCAGTTAGGGTGGAAATGTTCCAGGCAGGAGCAGTAGAGGGTGGACTTGTTCTGTAGTGTGGGTGTTCTAATGGGACTAAACATCCATAGCCTAAGGACAATTGAACACAGAGTGGATGTAGGCTCACATTATGGGTATGATTTCTAACACACCATTATGGGCATAGAAATGGCCTCAGAGACAAGAAAATCCACATGCAAGTCCTGCTGATGATTCCTTGTTGAATGACCCTGAGCAAGTCACCTAGCTCTCGGTGCTCTGGGCAGTTCTCTTAAACTAAGTTACACAGAAGTACCAACCTGCAGTTTTGGAGTTGGCTCTGTGTCCATGAAATCACAAATTCCTATATTGGAACTTTATTAAAGCTTACACATTATAAGTCTGCCTTTTATGATACTTATTGACATGTTTTATGACTCATCCCCTTTATTAGGCTGGCACCTAGAGGGCATGGTGGATAGAGCACTGGACTGGGAATCAGAAAGACTCATCTTCATGAGTTCAAATCTAGCCTCAGACACTTAGTAGCTGTATGACTCTGGGCAAGTAATTTAACCCCTATTGTCTCCATTTCTTCATCTGTAAAATGGGGTAGAGGAGGAAATAGCAAACCACTGCAGTATCTTTGCCAAGAAAACCCCCAATGGGGTCACAAAGAGTCAGACATGACTGAAATGACTGAACATATGAACTCCCCCCTTCAATTAGATGTCTTGAGGGCAAGATTGAGGTTTTATTTTATCCTTGTATATCTAGGACCTGTGGCACATATGAAGTGCTTAATAAATATTTTTTGAATTGTACTTAATTGAATTTCTACATGTGCAAAAATATTTATGGCAGCCCTTTTAGTGGTGACAAAATATCACAAATGGAGGGGATGCCCATCAGTTGGGAATGGCTGAACAAGCTGTGTTATATGAATGTAATGGAATACTATTGTACAATAAGAAATTATGAACAGACTTCAGAAAAACCTAGAAAGATTTGTATGAACTGATGAAAGTGAAATGAGCAGAACCAGGGAAATATTATACATAGTAACAGTAACGTTGTGTGATAATCACCTATGAATGACTCAGCTCTTCTCAGCAAGACAATGATCCAAATCAGTACAAAATGCTATCCATATGCAGATAAAGAATTGAAGGACTCTGAATGACGATCAACTATATTTTTTTCACTTAATTCTTTTTTTGTGTTTTCCCCCTTTTTATCTGTTTCTTCTTTCACAACTATGACTAATAGGGAAATATTCTTACATGATAGCACATATCTAAACCATATCCAACTGCCTCCCATTTTCAGAAGAGGGAGGGGAAGAAGGGAGAAAATTTTTGAACTCTAAATCTTATAAAAATGAATGCTAAAAGTTTTCTTAACATGTAACTGGGGGGAAAAAATAAAATACTATTAAATTTTTAAAAAAAGTAAAGGAAAAAAGAGACCTCCCCCACTCCCAAACCTGTCATCAATGTCTAAAATTCCAGCATTAAAAATTCATTTTTTTAGATTAATGGATCCATGTATACATTTAATCATTCAACAGATATTATTTGAGCATACTTATCATTTTCCCCCTGTTCTTTCATTCAGTGAACATTTCTTCTTAGTTCTTTTTTTCTCACTGATTTCATTGATGTAGAGTTCTCTCAATCAGGAAACTTCCTTTCCCAAAGGAGATCAGCCCCTACTCTCCAAGTGTCTTGGAGAGTCTTAGAGGATTACATGAGGACATCAAGATACTAAATGCCGTGTCCAGGTGACAAGGCCAATATGCAGAACTTGAACCCAGATTTTCTTAATGCTGAGGTTAGCCTTCTATTCACTTTTCCATTTCCTTCTCAAAATAGTTCTTAAACACCTAAAATATAGTAATGCTTACCTTTACACAATACTTTCTGGATAGAAAGAACTTATCTTCATTCTTTTTCCATAGCTGTAACAAGCCTGTGAGGTGAAAGAAATATTTTCACTTTACAGATGAGAAATGTAAATCTGAAATGTTTGAAGTAATTTGCCCAAAGTCACAGATTTACAGGTGATGGAGCTTGGACATCCAGATATCCCGACTCCCTGTCCAGTACCCTTTCCCTTTTAGCATGCTACATTCATGCTACACATAATGTGTTATGCTTGGTACTAGGGAAGTGAGGATTGGAGACCAAGATGTGTAAGAATCATGGTGTTTATCCTGGAGAAGAGAAGATGCAATAGCTAGGTTCAGTGGAAGAAAGATTCAATTTGTTGTGCTTGGCTCTAAACCTAGAAGAAACACTGGGAAGCTGTACAGAGGCAGATTTCAGGTTGAGAAAAGGAAAAAAATCTCCCTGACAACTAGACTATCCAGAAGTGGAATGGGCTGCCCTTGAAAGGTATTGAGTTGTCTGTTGCTAGAGGTCTGTGTGTGGAAGCTGAATGTCTATTTATGGATTTTAGAGAAGAGATCCCTGCTCTTATATAGGTCAGATTAGGGCAGCTAGGAGGCATAGTGGATAGAGTGCTGGGCCTAGAGTCAGGAAGACCTGAGTTTGAAATCCACTTAAGATACTCACTAGGTACATAACCCTGGGCAAGTCATTTAACTCTGTTTGCCTCAGTTTCCTTATCTGTAAAATGGCAAACCACTCTACTATCTTTGCCAAGAAAACCCCAGATGGTGTCATTGTGAGTTGGACAGCACTGACACAACTGAACTACATGGATCAGATTGGATCTCTCTTGTTTCTTTCCTACCTTGAGTTTCTGTGATATTAAGGAAGACTTTCTGGAGGAGGTGTCATTGGACAGTTAAGCTTATCCTTAAAAGATGGACAGGATGACAATAGGCAGTGGTGATGAAATTGAGGGGAAAATGATGGATTGAGCAAGATTGGGTAGACATAGTAAGTTATCTAATTTGTTTTGAGGAGAATGAGGAGAATGTTTGGAATACTTAATATCATTAAGTATTAATGATGCTTTTATCATATATTAGCAACCAGTAAAAACAAGAGCAAGTTTTGATGGAGGGGTAAGGGGAAAAAGAGGTTCAGAGCAGGTGGACACTGTACTGGGATGGCAGATTGGTCAACAACATGGGGGATTCAGGTAAGGTTAAAGAGGAAGGGAAGCAGGTAAAAAAGAGGTGAGAATCACCTGTGGTGTGAAGCAAAGAGCACTAGACTGGGTGTTAAAAGAATTCTAGAATCCTACATTTGGAATGAAGCTTAGATTCAAGCAAGTGCAAACCCTATACAATACCCATACCTCCTCTATACTGCCCCCCAACAAGTGATTCAGGAGTCCTGGGTTCTAGTACCATTGTGGTCTCTGTGTAATTGAGCAAATAATTTCCCTTTTCTGGATCTCAGTTTTCCCCTCTAGGTCCCTTCCTACAAAGAGATTCAGTGATTCTGTCAGACCAAGAAAGGCTTCTGGGAAGAAGATGGTATCTGGGGGGGCGAAGCCAAGATGGCGGAGTAGAAGGACACACGTTTACGAGCTCCGAAACCAAAACCCATAGAATTAATGTAAAAAGAGACCCCCATAACTTCTGGGTCAATACAAGGTATGCAGAAACGGAGTGGAAGAGATTTCCGTGCCAGAGAGCCCTGGAGACCCGTCCCCAGGGTCCGTCATGCCCCAAAAGCGGACCCCACCCCCAGCGCTGCCCTGGCCACGGCCCCAGAGAAGCTGACCCGAGCAGGCATCAGAGATGGAAGCTCCAGCAGCCGGGAAAGTCCCTCCGCCCACAGAAGCTACAGGTCAGTGAGAGAGGCTGGGCTGGAGGAAGGGAGTGGAGCGTCTCCGTGACTCAGGCCCCCTTGGGAGGAAGCAGCGGCAGCAGAGACAGGGGCAGGAAGCGGCGGAGGCAGAGGCGTGGGCAGCAGCTGAGGCGGCAGCGGCCCAGGACTCAGGAATCCCCCAGCAGCAGGCAGGATCTTCATTACGGAAGGTCTCTGCATAAAACCTGAGGGAGCTGAGCCTGGGAGACGGCCCTGCCCCCACCCGCTCTATTACTGAAGGCCTCTGCATAAAGTCCCTGAGGGAACTGAGCCTAGGAGGCGGGCCCCCCCACCCCGCCCCCACCCGCTCCATTCCTGAAAGTCTCTGCATAAAGCCCCTGAGGGAGCTGAGCCTGGGAGGCGGCCCTGCCTCCACCCCAGCACCTGAACTAAAGCTTGTTGCGGAAAGCACATTTGAATCTCAGAGGCCAAGCACTAGCTGGGCGGATCCAGGCAGAGGTGGAAAGGAATCTCAGAAGTCAAGTAACTAGCTGGGAAAATGCCTAGAAAAGGGAAGAAAAATAAGACTATAGAGAGTTTTTTCCAACAAATGCAAATGATCCCGACCTTCGGATCTGACGAAGATGAGGATGTATTCTTGCCATCAGGGAAAGACGTGGAGGGTGGGGCCTCAGTACCCCAGACACCCCAGGGGGGTGGCAGATGGGCTCAGGCCTTGGAAGAGCTCAAAAAGGATTTTGAAAAGCAAGTTAGACAGGTGGAGGAAAAACTGGGAAGAGAAATGACAGAGATGCAAGAAAAGTATGAAAGTATGAAAAACGGGTCAATGCCTTGGTAAAGGAGACCCAAAAAAATGGAAATTAACACCTTGAAAAATAGGCTCACTCAATTGGCAAAAGAGGATCAAAAAGCCAATGAGGAGAAGAATGCTTTCAAAAGCAGAATGAGCCAAATGGAAAAAGAGGCTCAAAAACTCACTGAATTTAATAGTTCTCTCAAAATTAGAATGGAACAGATGGAGTCTAATGACTTTACGAGAAACCAAGAAATCACCAAACAAAACCAAAAGAACAAAAAAATGGAAGAGAATGTGAAATATCTCATGGGAAAAACAACTGACCTGGAAAATAGATCCAGGAGAGACAATTTAAAAATTATGGGACTACCTGAAACTCATGATCAAAAAAAGAGCCTAGACATCATCTTCCATGAAATTATCAAGGAAAACTGCCCTGACACTCTAGAACCAGAGGGCAAAATAAGTATTGAAAGAATCCATAGATCATCACCTGAAAGAGATCCAAAAAGAGAAACTCCTAGGAACATTGTAGCCAAATTCCAGAACTCCCAGCTCAAGGAAAAAATCTTGCAAGCAGCTAGAAAGAAACAATTTCAGTACTGTGGAAATACAATCAGGATAACCCAAGATCTAGCAGCTTCTACATTAAGGGATCAAAGGGTGTGGAATAGGATATTCCAGAAGGCAAAGGAACTAGGACTCAAACCAAGAATCACCTACCCAGCTAAACTGAGTATAATACTTCAAGGGAAAATATGGTCTTTCAATGAAACAGAGGACTTTCAATCATTCTTAATGAAAAGACCAGAGCTGAAAAGAAAATTTGACTTTCAAACACAAGAATGAGAAGAAGCATGAAAAAGGAAACAGCAAAGAGAAGTATTAAGGGACTTACCAGAAGTGAACTGTTTACATTCATACAGGGAAAGACAATATTTGTAACTCTTAAAACTTTTCAGTATCTGGGTAGTTGGTGGGACCACACATACACATGTACACGCATGCACACACATACACACATGCACACACATACAGAGACAGAGAGCACAGATTGAACTGAATAGGATGGGACCATACCTTGAAAGAAATTAAGGTAAATGGTGAGAGAGAAATGTAGTGGGAGGAAAGAGGGGGAAATGGAAGGGGGTAACTATATGTCATTTAAGAGGCAAGTAGGAGATTTTTCTTAGTGGAGGGAAAAAGAGGAGAGCTGAGAAAAAAAAAAACAAAACAAGAAGTTTACCCTCATCACATTTGACTAAACGAAGGAGTGAAATGCACACTCATTTTGGTATGAAAACCTATCTTACAGTATAAGAAGCGGGGGAGAAGGAGATATTGCAAGGAGGGAGCAATTTGAAGTCAACACTTGGGGAGGGACAGGATCAAAAGACAGAAGAGAAACAAGGAGGGGCAGGTTAGGAGGGATGGTAATTCAGTTAGTCTTACACAACATGACTATCAGGGAGGTCATTTGCAAAACTACACAGATATGGCCTATATTGAATTGCCTGCCATCCCAAAGGGAATGGGTGGGGAGGGAGGGATGGGGAGAATTTGGAATTCAAAGTTTTAGGAACAACTGTTTAGTACTGTTGTTGCAACTAGGAAATAAGACATACAGTTAATCGGGAATAGAAAGTCATCTGGCCCTACAGGAGAAAAGAGAAGATGGAGACAAGAGAAGGGAGGGATGACAGAAGAGAGGGCAGATTGGAGATAGGGAAAATTAGATTGCTTGGGGTATTGGGGTGGGGGGAGGGGATAAAAGGGGAGAAAACTTGGAACCCCAAAATTTGTGAAAATGAATGTAAAAAGTTAAATAAATAAATAAATAAATAAAAAAGAAGAAGATGGTATCTGAACTGGAGTTGGACTAGATTTGATCTCTAAGGTCATGGAAAGATCTGTTGAATGCGGAGATCACCCAACCCTTAGTTCTATCTCTGATGTTAATTTACTCTGTGACCTTGACCAGATCACTCCCCTATGCTGAATTTGTCTTCTCCAATTAAGTCTCCTAATCTCCCCTTCTCCAGTATGCCTTCTAGATCTTTCATTCTAAGATTGAAGTTTTACGAAGTACCAGCCCCTATCTGCTTTGTATATATTTGTTTGCTGTTGTGTCCCTCATTAGATTAGAAGTTTCCTGAGGGAAGGGACTGTTTTTGCCTCTTTTTGAATTCCCAGCATTTAACACAGTGCCTGGCCAATAATTAAGTGTTTGGCAGTTAAAGTTTTGGGCAGTTAGGTGGCACAGTGGATAGAATGCCAGGTCTGATATCAGGAAGACTCATCTGACCTCAGATACTTACTAAACTGTGTGACCCTGGGCATGTCACTTAACCCTGTTTGCCTCAGTTCCTCAACTGTAAAATGAATTAGAGAAGGAAATGGCAAACCACTTCAGTATCTTTGCCAAAGAAAACCCCAAAAGGGATCATGAAGAACTGGACATCGCTAAATAAATATTTATCGATAGATTGATTTGTCATCTGCTTTGATCAAAGGACCAAAGGAAGATGTCACTTTTTCCTTTTTAAAATTTTTCCCCTGTATGACTGACCCCTTATTTTGTTGTCCCGCTCCTCACCACTAGGGTTTAAAAAGACACTGAAAAATTTTCCATTTCAGTGATATTGTTTCCATCCCCTCTACATCCTGACCCATACTTTTATTTTCAATCTGTCACATAAAGAACAATGGAAAGAATTAGGGGTGCTTAGCCTTGAGAAAACACTTGAGATCTCTTTCTGAAAATATGTGTAGGGTTGTCATGAGAAGGAAGGAGATTAAATGAGAGAGTATATATAAAGCGTTCTGCAAGCCTTAAAGGGGAATATAAGTGCTAGCGATGATGATGATGATGATGATGATGATGATGATGATGATGATGATGATGACAGAATATCTGTTTCATTGTTCCATTTGGCTCCAGAGGAGAAGTTTAGGAGCAAGGGGAAGAAAGTAGAGGAAGGAAGATTTGGAATCAATGTAAGAAAGTCTCTTTTAACCAGATCTGACCCTCAAAAGAAAGGGCTGTCTTAGATTTCATCCTGAGAGATGTTGAATAAGAAGCTGGAGGACACCCCACCATGCCTACTTAGTTCCTCAAACTTAACACCTTCCAAGCTGAACTCATGTGTGCCACCACAACATAAATGGTTGCTAGAATCCCTGTCCTTCCAATCACTCACGCTCATAACCATAAAATCATCTTTTATTCTTTCCCCATCCCTCACCTTTGCCTCTTTCTCTCCAACCCCAAAGCCGACACTCTCTTTAAGATCCTTATCTCTTTTCTTTTGAAGTTTTTTTATTCTAAATTTAGCAAACAACAAAGAAGATGAGCATTTTCACATACAAAATCGAACAGAAAAAGAGGATTGTACATGAGACAATAAATACCAATTACTATACAGCTTGTGCTTTCCCTTAAGTAGATAATAAATTCAATATATAACTCTCAGAGCTGTCCTGCTTGTCTGGGTTTACTTCTGGTCCCTTCCTTATGTTCTAACCTGTATATTTGTTTCTGTTTTGAAAAATACTTCAATGGTCTTCTTTTCTTTCTTTTTATTTTTTTCTGACAACTGTATCACTGAATCCTCTCTCCCACCTAATCTCCCCTTCCCTAATTAAGTAAAAGAAAAACAAAACCCCGGTAACAAATTTTTACAGTCTAAACAATCCCCACTTTGGCCATGTCAAAAAATGTATGTATTATATATATCATTGTCATCTCTCTGTCATTCATTCTCCAGAATGGATGGTTAGTCATTAAACTGATTACAGTTTCTAAGTCTTTCAAAGCCATTTGTTTTTACAGTGTTGTTTCCATTGTATAAATTGTTCTCTTGATTCTGCTTACTTCATTCTACATTGGTTCAGACAAAATTTCCCAGGATTCTCTGGAATAATCCCTTTTGTCATTTTTTATGGAAAAATAATATTCTATTATATTCACAACACCATAATTTTTTTTCAGATATTCCCCAATTGATGGATACCCTCTTTGTTTCCAGAACTTTTCTATAAATCAAAAATATCTGTTAAAAATAAATGTACATATAGAGAACCTTTTTCTCTTCCTTTGATCTCTTTGGAGGTTTAGTCCTATTACTGGGATCAAGGCCACAGTTTAATGACTTCTCAGATAGAGGGCTGAATTGCTTTCCAGAATGGCTAGCTAGACCAACAACAAACTTCTCACAATTCCTCCAACAATGACCATTTTCCCCTTTTTGGTCATTTTTTTTTCTTTTTGCCAATCTGATAGGTATGAAATGGAACCACAAAGTTGTTTTAATTTGCATTTACCTAATTATTAGTAGACCTTCAGGTCTTTTGACCTAGCTTTCTCTGAGCTAATCCAAAAAGCATTTCTTGTAACCACTACATGCAAGGCACTATGCTAGACATTGGGGATACACAGACAATGCAAAAACAAAAACAAAACCAGTTACTACCTTCAAGGAACTTATATTCTACTGAATTTTTATTTTGAAGTGGTTTCCCTGTCTGTAGTGAATCTCTTTTCCAATTCATCCTGCACAGTGCTCTCTTAACAACTTTCCTGAAGTCTCACTCTGATCATTAGATCGGTGGTTTCCAGCACCTCCCAGGCCACCTAGCCCAACCATGTCATTTTCCAAATAAGCTGAGGTCCGAACAGGTTGTGACTTGCCCAAGGTTACATCGATATTTACTGGCAGGGGTGAGATTTGAACCCAGGTCCTCTAACTATAAAGCCAAGTGATCTTTCGACTATTCCACATTTAGCGATCTCTATTCAGACTTCAGTGGCTATCTACTTCTTGCCTATTGAATTCAAGAAACTTTATGAGTTTCCAAGAAGGGAAGTTTTGTTGGTGAAAGAGTCAAGAATGGTTCACAAAAGGATCACAGAATTTAGAACTGTAAGAAATCTTAGATATCATCTAGTTGGACTCTCCTCTTTTTTACGTATGGGGAAACTAAGGCTCAGAGGGGTGAATTAATTTTCCCAAGATGAGTAATGATAGCTAGCATTTTTGTATAGCACTTTACAAACAGATCTCCTTTTATCTTCACAATAACCCTCCGAGGTAGGAGCTATTGTATTCCCACTTTTACAGATGAAAAAACTGAGGCTTAAGAGAGATAATATGACTTGCTCAGGATTACTCAACTAGTAAGTGTCTGAGACTCTGTTTGAATTTGGGTAGTTCAGACTCAAACTCCGTTGCACCACCTAGAAGCCTCTAATAAATGGTCTACTTGGGACTTGAAATTTGGTCTTCTAAATCTAAATTCATTTTACCCTTATGTTACTGTGAAAGCCCTAGATGTGGAGGGGGGAAGGTGGTACCAATGCCAGTAACATTTTCCTGCATTCTCATTGGAATTCCTACAGACTGGAAATGACTTGTTTTGAGTTTTGAGTGAGGGAGGGCTGTGCAGGTCACCAGCCTCACTTCTCCTCCAGAGCCATCTGAATGACCAGATATTCATCAGGATGACTAGAGAGGACCCAGGATGAGGCAGTTGGGGTTAAGTGACTTGCCCAAGGTCACACAGCTAGTGAGTGTCAAGTGTCTGAGGTGACATTTGAATTCAGGTCCTCCTGACTCCTACACTGGTGCTCTATCCTCTGCACCATCTAGCTGCTCCACAGACTGGAGATATTGGGAGAGAAAATCAGCAGCAACCCTCTTACCTTAAAGAACAAATTCAAACTGTACTCGTAAATCCAATCTAGTGTCTGGGGACTCCTTATCCAGAGCCTACGACACTGCCAGGAGAAGGTAGGCATGAATAGTGGGGTACCCTGGGTAGTCAAGTCTTTTAGGTTAACAGGAAGGGACACACTACAAAGGAGCAGAGGAGGGAAGGGAGACACAAAATGGAATTGTGGAGAGGCACTAAAGATACAGTCTGCATCTTCCCATTGTCCTTACCCCATTTTGCCTAGCATCAGATCCCAGTTTCTCAGGATAGTTGTGTCTCATTTCTTGCCTTGAAAGCATTCATATCTTGCCACAGTCTGGTGCCTCCCCCTTCTCTCAGGTTGTAGGGACTTTTTGCACACCATTTTCTGTGGTTATAAGTCCTGAGATGCTGTGAGTTCTTATCAACCCTCCAGTGGGCTATTGCCACATGACTCAGAGTCAAAGGCACAAGACAGAAAGAATAATGTTGTTTGCTCAACCAGCATTCCCTGTATGGGCCCCAGGAAAAGCTAGTGTTCTACTGGCCTGAATCTTTGCTGCCTCATTTGGATACACTTCACTGCCTAACTTGACTTTATGGCCCTGATGCAATATGGCTATTCAAGTGATGCTTCCTTTCCTAGGGTCTGTGTGCATCTAGGGGTGCTAGAAAGAACAAAAAGAAACAGATCCTTGTGGCAAGACAGCATGGGCTAGTGGAAAGAGTACTGGACTTAGATCTATGAGACCTGGGTTCAAATCTCAACTTGATGCTCAAACCCACATCTAACTAGACTCTGGGCAATTCAGCCTTTCTGAGCCTCGGTAGTCATAAAATAACAGGATTAGATTACAAAATCTCTAAGCTCCCTTCTTGAGTGAATCATCAGTTCTCTATGGCATTCCCAAGGTCACATAGCTAGAAAGTGGCAAGTAGATGTGCAAATACACCCAGGCACCCCGACTTCACCATACTGCTGGCTGTTGTTTTTAAGATCTCCAAAGAGAAGGCGCAATAGAGGTAGAAAAATGGGCTTTTGTACCATTCAATTCAATTTAAATCCTACCTTCTACAGGAAGCTTTTTCCTATTACCTTTAATTCTAGTGCAACTAGGTGGCTTAATGGATAGAGCACTGAACCAGGAGTTGAAAAGACATGAGTTCAAATCCAATCTCAGATACTCACAAGCTCTGTGACTGTGGACAAGTATACTTAACCTCAGTTTCTTCCTCTGTAAAATGAGGAGAATAATAACATCTCCATCCCCAGTTTGTTATGAGGATCAAATGAGATAATTCTGAAATGTTTAGCACAGTCTGATAAGAGTAAATGCTACATAAATGTTAGGGCTTATTATTTGCTATGTATCCTGTATACAGTTTATCTGTGCATAGCTGTTGGTGTGCTCTTTCCCCCATTAGACTGAGAATTCTTCTACATCAGAACTGTCTTTTGCCTATTTTCTTTTATACCCCCAGTGCTTAGAACTGTGCCTGACATTTACTAGGGCCTTAATATTTGACTAAATTCAAGCACCTACTATGGGCAGAGCGCATCTCTGGTAAAACATGGGGAGAACAAGATACAGTCCTTGCCTTCAATGTCCCAAATGGGGCAGAGGGAGGGATGATATGTATAAATCAATGTGATAGAAGGTAGAAAGGTATGTAGGGGTAGAGAGGAAGAAGGAGTATTCTAGGAAAACTTGGGAGAACATTTTAAGCTGTGGTATGACTGAAGGTCAGTAAATCCATGTCATTTTTAGTGGAATCTTACCTCATCACATACCATCATGTGTCTTATTTATGTCCCTTGTTTCTGAGCGATTTGCATTTGAAAGCTGCTTTCCTGTTTTCCCCAGTCTCCCTCTGTTTTCCCATTTGAAATGCACATGTTACCATGGAAACGTCACTCTTGTGGGGCACCACCAGTGGTGTCCACAAGTGAAGAACAAAGGCCATTTTCAGGATGTCTGGAAAGCCAAGGATATGGCTCAGGAAATAGATGTCCTCATTAAGGGGTAAATTTCTCAATTGCAGACACTGTGTCATGAATATAAACACACCCAAAAATAAGAGATGGAACAGATGAGAGTGTTAAGGTCTTTATTGGTACTCCCATGCCTAGATCATCCACAGAGCAGAGACAGGAGAAGAGGATTAAAATACATCATCCAGTACACAGAATGGAACATCATCCAACAAGCTGGGAGGAACATCTGGAAAAACGCACAACTGGATGCCAGAATGTACTTATAAACACAAACCAACTGGACGAAACAAGAGAGGACACTTTGGGAAAACATGGGGAGATGTGGTTTTGAGGAGACAGTCCTGGACTGCAAGGAGCAAGACTTGGCTTCTAATTCTGGTCTCACCATTGACTTGCTGGATGATTATGGACAAGTCACTTCTCCCGGTGCTCTGAGCCTGTTTTCCACCTGTAGGATGAAGTGGCTGGAACTTGCTCCATTGTTGTATCATTCAATGCATTAAATATTTTCCTGAAAAGTATGAAAATTTAGGTTTTCTGAATTTAAAAAAATCTTAAAACGCACCATGGGAGTTTGATAAAAATATTCTATAATGAGTCCTTTTGTAAAGCATTTTATTTTTGATTGGGGATAGGAAGAGTGAAAAAGCATGTATTAGGACTTAGGACTCCTAGATCTGACACTAACTAGCTGTAGAGTTTTTTTTTAATTATTAAATGTTATTGTATTTTTTCCACAATTGCATGTAAAAGTGATTTTAACATTCATTTCTTTCAAATTTCAAGTTCTCCAAATTTTATTCTTCCTTCTCTCCACCCTGAGACAGTAAACAATTTGACATAGACAACACATGTGCAATCATACAAAAAATGTTTTCATATGGTGTGAAAGAAAATACAGACCAAAACCATATACACACAAAATAAATAAAATGAAAAACAGTATGCTTCAATCTGAATTCAGAGTGCATCACTTTCTTCTCTGGAGGCAGATAGCATTTTTTATTGGAATTAAACTGGATCACTGTATTGCTGAGAAGAGCTAAGTCATTCACAATTCTTCAACATACAATATTGCTGTGCACAATGTTCTCCTGATTTTGCTCACTTCATTTTGCATCGGTCCACATAATCTTTTCAGGTTTTTCTGAAATCTTCCTGCTTGTCATTTCTTATAGCACAGTAATGTTCCATTACAACCATATGCCACAACTTGTGCAGCTGTTCACCTCAATTTCAAATTCTTTACCACCACAAAAAGAGTCACTATAAATATTTTTGTACAAATAGATCCTTTTCTATTTTTTATCTCTTTGGGATAATCTAGTAGTGATATTGCTGGATCCAAGAGTATGCACAGTTCTATAGACTTTTGGGCATAGTTCCATATGGTTCTCCAGAAGAGTTGGATTGGTTCATAATTCTACCAACAATGCATTAGTGTCCCAATTTTCCCACCTCTCCTCTAACATTTATCATTTTCCTTTTCTGCCATGTTAGTCAACCTCATAGCTGTGAGATGGTACCTCAGAGTTGTTTTAATTTTCATTTCTTTAATCAACAATGATGTATAGCATTTTTTTTATATGACTACTGGTAGCTTTGATTTCTTTGTCTGAAATCTGCTTATTTATATACTTTGACCATTATTAATTGGGTAATGACCTGTATTATACATTTGACTCAGTTCTCTATATATTTGAAAAATAAGGACTTTATCAGAGACATTTGTTGTAAAAAAAAACAATTTTTCCCAACTAGCTGTAGATTTTTGAGGAAGTCAGTTTTCTTCTCTGAATTACATTTTTTTTATCTAGAAATGGAATTTGCAGGTAGGATTAGAAGACCTCTAAGGCCCCTTTGAGCTTCAGCATTGTAGGAAAAGCTCTCATTATGTTTAATAAATGCTAATTTTCATACCTTACATATACTTAAAACAAGGTACACCTATGTAGAAATAGACCTACATCTTGCAGTTTGTTCTGCGATGTGACAAATAGCATTTTTAAAAGTATCGTGGAAGCCAAGAGAACAGACTTATTAAGGCAGTTTTAGAAAATTACAGGAAACTAAATTTCTGAAGACAATGAAACAGAAACAGAGATAAGACAGTAGAATTAAATCCCTTTCTCCTAATCTGATGGCTAATGCTCCTTCATGAAAACCATAGACCCAACACAGAATCAGCACACTTTGCCTACCACCTGACATTTTATTACTTAAAGAACGTGATTTCTCAATGTGACCCTCTTTCCACTAAGACAGATGCCATCCTTTCTATGCCTTATATGGTCTTCATGAATTGTAGGTATGTGTATACATATATAAACTGCTGCTAACTTGGTCCATCAGTCAGTCAAGAAGCATTGCTTACTATATGCACTGAGGATACAAATACCCTTTCCTCAAGGAGTTTACATTCTAATGGCAGAAGACAACACATAAAAAAGGAGTGGGGAGTAGAGATAGGAGACTCTCTGAACTGAGTTAGGCTGGTCCTTGGACAAAAGATACAGTGCCCATCACTGGACCTATATTCAAAGCCTTCTAGCTTTGCTAGATGAGCCAGAATTGCTATTCCCCTAGAAAAGAAGGGTCCCTTCCACACTGTCTAGAGATAACCATGAGTCTAATTTGGTAAAATATAAATTTGTCTTTTCTCCTGACATTTGGCATAGTCCATTGGAAGACAAGTTGTTTCCTTTCACAAAACCTGTTTATCTCAGCTTTCCTTCCCCAAGACTCAGACACCTGCTTAAGCTCATGTACTTGCCAGATGATTCTCACATTCTCAATTTCCTTTACTGCACATTTTTCAGACTGGATCTAACACCTGCCAAATAACCCAACTTCAGGACTTGAGACCATTTGGCCAATGTTAAGACATTACCACCATGATTAATCTGCAAAGGATCAAACATAAAACTACCCTGTGACAACATCGTTTGGCTTCTTGGATGCAGACCAGTTAGTGCCATCATACATGGGATGAAACCCAAAAAGAGATGATGAAGCCAATGCAGTTTTGTTCTAAGATATCCAAGGATTCTGTGGTAGATCCTGGCTGTGGTACTTCTTGCTCTTCCTGTTTTCCTTTATTTTGGCAGTTCCAGGTAAGACTCAAAATCAGGCCAGGTTTCTGTAATCAAAAAGAAATGGAAAACTGGGGCTGTCATCTGATTCACTTAAAATTCACATTTGTCCGTGCAATTGACTTTGGCTATGGATAACTAGCCCACTATACTTTTGCACTTAGGAAAATTCTTATGATTTTGCAAAATTCTTTTGCACTTATGAAAAACACTTAGTAAAAAACTCAGGGATCAAAAAAGATGGTCGAATGAATGATGCCAAACTCCTTAGGAACAAGGATCATGTTGTGTCCTCTGTACACTTTTTGTCTTTGTTTTCCTTCTATCTTGTTTTTTCCAGTCTAGTTGTCTAATAAACATTTGTAAAACTCAGGAATGATTGGTAATATGCTCTTCAAGGGAGAGTTCTATATTGTATCTTCAAGTTCCCCTAATCCTATAGCCCTGTGCCTTGTACATAGCAGATCCTTCAAGAACAAAGGACAACAACCAACCAAATGAAAAAATAAGAAATATACTTTGAAAAGCACAGCAGCAATGTAATCCAGATATTCTCCAGAGAAGTAACATTGCAAATAGTTTAAAAAGAAACAGAATCACAGAATATTGGAAAAGATTTCAGTGGTTATCTTAATCCAATTTATACATGAAAGGAATCCCCATTTTAACCTACTTGACAAGTGACCTACAACCTCTCGAGGTCTATTTTTGGGCTATTTTTGTTTGATGGTTTCAGATTGAGGTTCTATATTCTCTATCAGACAATAACCTCCCCTAGGGAAGGGGCATTCACCCCACCCCTACTCCCAAGCTAACTGATTGGCTGGTTGCTTGTTGTCCTTTGTTCTCGAAGAGGACCAAAATGACATCACTTGGTTGGAGTCAAGGTATAGTGTGTTCAAATGTGGCAGCTCAGACCAATAGGAGCTCAAAAGGCTCTACCACAGGCTGGGCACAAGTAGCCCATATTATTATCCAAAGTTAACATGTAAGTAGGCGAGAAAGACTGTACCTGTGATTTTATTGACATACGGAACTCCCAGATGAGGGAAGTCCTGCCAAGGGGAGTCAGTTTCTCTGCAACTGATGGGTTAGAGTGTCACCTAGGGCACTGAGAACTGGAGTGACTTACCAGGGACTTACAGCCATGTGTCAGAGGCAGGACCTGAACCCAGGTCTTCTTGGATTATAATACTCTTCCCTTATGTCATGCTGCTTTTGACATACAGGAATGTAATAAATGTTTGGTAAGCTGAAATAAATTGTACATGGGCATTTTGTGTTTTAACAGTAAACATTCAATGAAACTAATGTCACAGCTAAATTACTATCATGTTTCACATGAAAAAAGTTTAAATTAGTTTATATTTTGGGCAAATCATTTCCTTTCTCTAGGTTTTTTCACCTATATATCTTTTGTCCAAGGACCAGCCTAGCTCAGTTCAGAGAAAATTGGCAGGATTGGACTAAATGGTGTCTAAGACACCTCCCGACACTGAAGTTCAATGACTAAATAAATTATAATTAAAAACAAGATGATTCACTGCGTGTGTGGGGTGTTTGTTTTTTTTAATTTTATGGTGCTCACATTGTCATAACAAGGTTTTCAATTTTAGAAAGTCACTCTATAGGCAAGCAGATCTTGACACATGGTAGTGATAAAAACATTCTCCAAAAATGAAAGGTGAACTGGAATCCCTGATTTATACGAAATCTTTGAGGAGGCCAAAAGACAGTATGTTCTAGACCAGTGGCATCAAACTCAAATAGAAAGGAAATCTCTGCAGCTGCATATTGACTTGGAAAATTACAAATTAACATTATTTATGTTGTACCTTATTTTCGCTTATTTTGTTAAACATATCCCAATTACATTTTAATCTGGTTCAGGCAGAACTCAGGAGTTTTACAGCCCAAGCTCTGGTGTGGCACCTCCGATCTAGATGATCTATGTACCTGAAGGGTGCCGATTCTGAGCAGGCATAAAAATTTATGCTTTGCATCATGTACAAATGCTTAACAAAGCACACCATCTATATCTTTATCCAAGTCACCAAAGAAAATGATTAAAAGGGAACATTATAATCACCATATCTGAACCTGCAGTTGCTGAAAGGAACAATTAAAAACTTGGGAGAGTAACTAGGTACTGCTACCTGCAGGTAGGCTGTGGTGAAATAAGTGGTGGCAATATAGGACAGACTCACAGTGAAAGTCTTAAGTCTGGTCCTGCACCATTAGAGCTGTATGGAATGCAGGGACACTGTTTTCTTCCAGACAAGAAAAGTTTGGTGACATTCCCCTGTGTGGTGGTGAGTACTGTGCCCATCCAAGGAGGATTTTCCTTGGCAGAGGGTTTTGGCCTTGTTTGAGAATAATGGCTAATACCACCCACAAAAGAGCCACAAGGAACTACAGAAGGCAAAGCAAAAACTAGGAAATACCACCTGTTAAGGACCATATGGCACCACCATCAGGACCACGTGGAGAGAAATATCTGCTGATACACTGACATATGTATTTTCTGGGAAAGAACCAGAGGAGTGAGGAGCCAGTCACTCAGAAAGCAATGCCTGATAGAGAATGTGGGGAGTTATTGATAAGAGAAGCCTTGCCTACTGACATGCATTGGAAGCAGGATTGTGACTGAGATGCTCTATAGAGCTTTGAGATAAAGCTTCTCATTGAATAGTGTCTAGTTTGACTTCTTTCCACATATTTTTTTCTTTCAGTAGAGACTTCTTTCCTTGATTTTGTGATCTGCATGCTTGCAAAGACAGTTGATATTAGCTGGATTGGGGCTGAGCCAAAGAAGCAAGAAATAGTACAAAGGGAACCTAGATCCTGTGTGTTGTTAGAAACTCTCATAAAATTGCTACAACTTGAATCCCTTTCATTCTTGGGAGACAAAAGAATCTTGTTACCTTGGTCACAAATTGCTGAAAACAGGAATTGATGAGACAGGATTTAAGGATTTTCATTGTACTGAGATACGCTGAGGTATAAATGATCCTATCAAACCTAAGCTGGATCTTTTCTTTCTGGACCTCAAAAGACTGCCTCCTGTAATGTCTCATCCTGGAACTTCTCTCAGGTCCTGCATGGCTACCACCCCTGGGGTTTGTTCATCCTGGAATATCCCTGTACAAGACCTAAGCCCCTTTTCATATTGGGGAGTCAATCCTTAAGCCTCCATTTTGGAAGGGGCCCCAGGGGCAGCCTGTCTCCTTTCTCCTCCTAACCCTGCTCCAGGATTTCTGGACTTTACCTCATCATTCCCTTGCCCCCTTTTCACCTCCTTTTGCATGATTACTTAGTGCATACAAGGACACTCTCAAGGTCTCTCTCAAAAACTTTGGATTTGACTGTGCAACATGGGAGACACTAGCATAGGACCACTCAGCATGGAGTACCCACATCAGAAAAGGTGCTGTGCTCTATGAGCAAAGCAGAATTGAAACAGCACAAAGGAAACATAGGATGCACAAATTTGGAGTAACCACCCCAAATGTTCACACAGACCATTTGTGCCCAGTCTGTGGTAGAGCATTCAGAGATCATATTGGTCTGATCAGCCACAGTCATACAGATTGAAACTTCACTTTATCATGGTGATGTCATTTTGGTCCTCTTCAAGAATGAAGGACAGCAACCAACCAACAGCTAGAAAATGTTTGAGGTCAGATCTGAACTCTACAAACGTTGTGTACAGACCTCTGTTCTGTTCCTGGCATTTATTCTAGAGTTTTGAGTAGCAAACACCATATCGACTATTCGTCGGCCCTTTCTGAAGCCCCACTGACTTTCAGGTCTATGACCATCTTCCAGGTGAAGGATCAGTCTGTTAAGGAGGACTTAGCAAGAATCTTGCCAGTAATGACTAAGAGAGCAACCCTCCTGTGATTGTCTCAGGACAATCTATTCCCTTTACCTTTACAGAGATGGACAAGGGAGACATCCTTGAACTCCTGGGGGATAACCCCCTCTTGCCAAATAATCTGGAATACTTCAGTCAGTTTTTGCATGAGCAACAGTTCACCCTACTTGGTAAATCTCAGCTGGAATAGAATCAGCACCAGGTGTTTTGTCACATGAAAGGAGCTTACTGGCCCTCAAAATCTCTGCTTCAGTTGGAAGTTCAGCTAAGGAGGGATTGATTTCAACCTGAGGTAAACGGTCAATGACCTTAGCATTGATTGATGATGGTCTGTTGAGAACACTATGGAAGTGTTCAACCCATCTCTCTAGGATCATGAATGAATGACTTAAACAACAACAGAAACAACCAACCAAACAAAACCCTTTGTCAAGCATTTACCGTATATTAGGTACTGCGAGCCCGTGAGTATACAAATTCAAAAGTGCATCCTGGGTCATCTCCAGTCATCCTGATGAATATCTGGTCACTAGATTCAGATGGCTCTGGAAGAGAAGTGAGGCTGGTGACCTGCACAGCTCTCCCTCACTCAAAACGAAGTCATGTGCAAGTCATGTCATCATTTCTCTGATGGCATAGTCTTCTTCCGTAATGAAGGACAAACACATACTGCATTAGGATGTTAGCTTCTAGAGGGCAAAACTTTCTTTTCTTTTAGCTTGTAGAGTAGGCACATAGTAAGCCTTAATAGATGCATTTTTCTTCCTTCCTTTCTGCATTCTCTGCAAGGTGCTCCTCTTCCACAAACACAGATTAGAATATGAGCTACATGCCCAGGGATCAGGCACATAGCATCTATAACTTTTTATCTCCCCCCAGATAATTGATGCCTGACACACTGTAGATACTTAAGAAACACTTGCTTATTTCACATTATGGCTTTTTTTTCCCTCCCTGTGGGATTTAATTGTTCAATGAAGTAAACTGCCCAAGGGTCATCTCTGACAATGACTATCTCTGTGATGCCGGACAAGTCATTTCCTCTATGCTCCTCAGGACACTCTAGTACTTCATGAAGAAAATTAGGCTTCATTTTGCTTTGATAATGGTTCCTCTATTTTAGATGCTGAAAAGATTCTATTTGTCCCATATCTGAAATGTGGCAGGACATTATACTCCAAATGACTTTCTCCCCAAACTGCTGACACTGTGGATCTCCCTATTTGTTAAAAGTACTATTATTCTCCCAATAACACTGGCCTAAAAATCTGAATTCATCTTTGACTTTTCCCTATAAACAAATATTTGTGCAGTTCCAAACTTTGTAGATATTTGCATATAAATAAATAGTAGATCTCACCTGTCTGTTATCTCTGCTACCATTCCAGTCTGGGCTCTTATCATCTCTATTGTGAGGACCTCCTAACTAGTTTCCCAACTTTCAGTTCATCCTATATTATCACTGCCAAATTTATTTTCCTCAAACACAATTTTCACTCTCACACTCAAAGACATTCCATAGATCCCTAATGCTCACAGGACAAAGTGGTTTTCAGAGCTCAGTCTCCAACTATATAAACCTTCCACCAAAGCCAAATGCTCTGTTTCTTCTTCCCTATGCATATAATTTGCATTTCCACCTCCGTACAGGCTGAGTTATCACTGTCCCCTATCAGAAGTAACCTTTCTACTTAACTTTACTTGTAATTACCAACGTGACTTCCAAGCTCAGCCCAAATTCTACTTTTTGTATGAATCCTTAAGGACCTATCCATCTTACCTTAAATAAGTAACTTGAAAAGGGTTATGGGGGTTAAAGGAGACAAAGAACATTAACTGGGGAAGTAAAAGGGCAAAGAACTCCTCTCTCTACCCTACAGATAAACCCTCAGGAGTAATAGTTTCAGATCAGCAAGGAAACATTTATTTAAAAGGAAATTGCATCCCTGGAAGTAGGTCTATGAAACATATCGTGAAGGCAATGTGGCAGATTATCTCAATTATCTTTTTCTCAGAACTCCCTGCATTGCCTGCTTATATTTTTCAGGCAGACAGGACAGCCCTCAGGCTTTGGCAGGAGTTGGGATGGCTACCTGCTGAGTCAGTGACCTCCACTGATAGTTCTGTTTTGAGATGTCAAGAGAGGTGCTCATATGGCTATCCAGAGTCAAGGAACTGAAGCAGACCTACTGGCAATGCTGGGAGCAGGATGGTTTGTGGGAGAGGTCTCAGAAGCTGGGAGTTACTGATGTTGAAAAGGGATGTAAAAGGGTGAAAATGTGAGGTCCAAATTATTTAACTGACTCCTGGAAATTAAAGGATATGAGAATAAACTAATAAACAAGCATTTATTAAGCACCTATTATATACTGTGCTCTGTGATAGTAAGCCAATGGACTTTTCAATTATGGGAACTGATAACAGAGTATTTATATCTTCCGCTGGTACTGGAAGTATGGGAACACCACCTATTGCATGGTCACAAAGTCAGAGTAAGTCTCCAAATCTATATTTCCAGTTGCAGTCAACTTTTCCCCTTCTCAGAGAGAGACAGATACCCAGAAGAGGCAATAGATTAAGGTTCTCTGCACATCGTCCCCAGTTGTCCCCTTTCCAAGTGTAGCAAGAACAAAGTATTTTCCTAGGCAGAGCAGAGTAAAGGGATCTTATGGGATAACCTGTTAAATAATATCCAGATTCTCCAGTTGTGCCAAATTGAAGCAACGCTGCATTCTTAGCTTTTGAATATTGGTTAGACTTGATTGTCTTGCATGACCTCAATGTTTCAGATAGATTATACGGGTACCCTGGCAACTTGTATAGCTAGAAAACTTGAACAGTTCTCTGCCATGATACATATGGATTCACCTGGCCCCTTACTGATTTATTGGGACATAGAAGTAAATTAAATTCTCGAGTCTGGGCAGGGGAAACCATGCTTGTGAGAATGTTTTAATAAGGGAAGCTGAGCTAGGTGGCACAGTGGACAGAGCACTGAACCTGGAGTCAGAAAGACCTGAGTTCAAATTTGAACTCATACTTACTAGCTGTGTGACCTTAAGCAAATCACTTAACCCTGTTTGCATCACTTCTTCATCTGTAAAATGAGCTGGAGAAGGAAATGGCAAACTACTCCAGTATCTTTGCCAAGAAAACCCCAAATAGAGTCATGGAGAGTGAGACACAACAAAAGAGTCATGTGAAGCAGGTGATCATTATAATAAATATCTACAGGAAGACAAGAGAACTTGACGCATACTATAACATTAAACATTTCCCATTTTGGAGATCCTGGAATGCCCCCTATTAAACAAAAAACAATTTCTTTTCCTCAAACATTCTATTCTTGGTTTGTGTCAACTCCATACTTCCTACAATTAAGTTTTTTTCCCTTCTAGCAAAGTAGAGACCTAGGCAACTGTGGACCTGATACCCTGATTTTAAGACTAACCAAGCTGCTCTTTAAGAGACAAATCTAGAAGACAAAATAATATTGGTTGATGAACACTCAGTCTGGGGAAGGAGGGGTTCCCAGAAATGAAAGTAAGAGTTAAGGTGACAAGAATGAAGATGGCTTCTGCATTTACGTAGTGCCTAAATAACATTTGCTGCTTCTGGGAAACCAGAAAAGATCATGGCATTAGAAAAGCAACACAAAACATAAAGATGTATGGCAATGCCTGGGTAGTCTAGTAAGCAACAGCTATCAAGAGTACTGTACTCAAATATCCAAGGGGCTATACCGAATTGGACTTCCAAAGTCCATTAAAATAAACAACCAGGAGATCAACTCAAACTGTGGGAGCAGAAGTAGGCAGAGTCAAGTGGTCAGGCGAAAGTATGTAATCAGGAAGTCCGCAGGACCTGAGGGTGCAGGAGGGAGAGAATAAAGACCAGGCACCAGAACTGGGATACAACTAAGGAAACACTTGGATCTACTAAGGAAGTTTCAGATAACCTTTTCTATTCTTCTTACCATATACCCACTCCTGAGTGAGCTTGGGCAGGAGGCTCTCCGATGATGAATTTCACAGCTGGTCTGCTGAGGATTGAATAAGGAAGGGTGGAGGAGGCAGAAGCAGTTCCCTGACACCATCCCATGGGATAACCTGTGTTCCAGAAGCAGGGACATGCTTTCTCAAAATGCCTCATTTTGTCCAGCTTCCCCTGAGTTCTCAGGAAAAATGTCAGGTTTTGCTGCTTGCATTCATCCCTCAAAAGGTCTGATCCAAACTTTGCAGATAACTTTTCATCTTCATGTTTTCTTTTAGAATGATTCTGTTTCCTTGTCCAACTGCAACTCTTCAGCCACTGTTCTTACAGTAAAGCAGCAATGTGAATGGCTCAAATCTCTTTTTCGATATTTTCTTTGCTCCTGTGAGTGATAGGATGACCACTTCATGCACCATCCCACACATCTTCCCTACCTCTTTTAAACCTTTTATGCCAATCAAGAACCCTTGCTACATTACTTCATCCCCATAAGCTTCTTCTAACAAATCGAGTGTCTCACTTGCAGATTTAACTTCACACAAAACTTGCTACTAACCCTTTGCTCTAAATATTGGTCACTCATTTTTATAGGGGACACCTGAAATAATAAGCACTTCTCTAGTCACTCGAAGAAGGAAGGAAACAACCATTTATTAAGTCCTTACTAGATGGCAGGCACTGTGTCATAGGTTCCAGTACAATACTGAATGGTCAACTTTGTTAAATTGGCTGTGTTGAGTTGGAATTCAGAATCCTGTAATCCTGGCATTGGAAAGACCTACAGAGGGCATCTAGTTCACCTCTTCCCTGAACAGAAATCTCCCCTACAGAAAGACTCCCCAACAGGGATTCAACTGTGTATCCAATGGAAGACCTCCAGTGATGGGGTGGAGGGTGAAGACTTAGGGAAAAGGGGAGTGTGAGAGACAGCGAAGAGTTAATTTTCCCAAAGAGTTGATAGCTGATGAAGTCACTGAGAATAAGTCAGATAATAAGAAAGCTAGCCTGCTGCAGGTGGACTCAACCAATCAGGAGACAGACAGTGCCCTTCAGAACGTCACAAAGTACTTGATAAAGGGGACCAAATCTAAAACTAGCTTAAACTAGTCAGGGAACATGACTTAGAATAACCGGAAGAAAGCTTTTCTTTACTGCCCCTCCTTAATGAACCTCATGCATATAATAAGCAGGCACACCATACACAAACTTATCCCTCCACTTTCTAATCATGGGTCCTATGTTAAGAAGCATTTTTGGGAGGGGGAATCACACCAAGGGTGGTTACCGCAGTAGGTATGTAGAGAAAATGGTGACCTAATGGAGAGTGCACCAATCCTTCCTCCTGATGGGAGGATCTGTCCTGAAATGGCAATATAAAGCCAATCTCGTTTCTATATTTGACACTCCCTCCTCCTGAAAAGGGGGTTGGAATCAGCTTGGGCCAAGGTGTTCAATTCCTCTGAATTCTGCTGTAATAAATATTCCTTGATACCTTCCAGGGTCAAGCGTGTTTCTAACAGGGAGTCTCCGAGTGTTCCCAGGCAGCCTTTATTGCATACACTTCCAGTTTCTTCCCTGTTTAAGTTATAGTCAAAGCCTCCAGATTTCCTTGTAGTCCGTTCTTCAGAGGGGTGCCATCTGACCCCTGCCAGCTGGATAATACCAAGCTGAATCTGCAATTCCAACATCCAGGTAAGGCCCCAGTTAACTTCTCATGCACTGATAAAATGAGGAGAAAGAAAGCCAGATAGGTAGGTAGGAAAAGCTAGACAGATCCCTCTAGCGTTAATCTGCACAACACTGGGGTGCCCTGTAACCTACAATGAACCGGAGCTAAATTCCTGAGCCAGGTGCGTACTCTCTCAGTCCACTCTCGTGAGACAAGCCTGGAGCAGGAGCACCCTCGGGCTCCAGTCGCATCACACTTACACCAATGGCCACAGCATGCAATTGGAACTGGTCTTCAGCTTCCCGAGGCCACGGTTCTAGGGGTGTGTGTGTTCTCAGGTCAGCCATTGGCTCTCGCGCCACGGGGGGCGGGGCGCATTGCTAGGGAAAGCCCCAGGAAGAGCGAGTGCGCAGGTACGTAGGGTGGGGCTCAGATGCATGTACCCGGGCTTCCTGTGCTATGATCAGAGCTGGGCTCAGGCCGTGCTGACTCTTTACGTTGCCTGGGTAAGGAAACTCGGGTATTTCATTCTCCTTTTACGTTGAGATTTAGGGTAGGAGATTGTGCCCATTTTGAGTCAGGTCAAATCAACAGGCATTTATTTATTCAAGTGCTTGCCATGTGCTAAGAGCTGGAAATAGAAATACAAGCAGAAAGACAACCCGTTTCCATTGTCTTATAATAATAATAGCAATAATAACTAACATTTATACTTTGTGCCAGGCACTGTGCTAAACGCTTTAGAGTTATTATCTCATTTTAACCTCACAGCAACTCTGCAAGTTATCCCCATTTTACAGATGCGGAAACTCAGGCAAACAGAGGCTAAGTAACTTGGTCAGGGTCACATAGCTAGTAAATGTTTGAGAACAAATTTGAACTCAGGTTATTCCTTACTCCTGGACTAACTCTTTAAGCACTGCTATCACTCACATTTCCACACCAAGCACACCCTTCCCAAATAAAAACAAAAGAAAGACCCTATCTGATTAAAACTAAAAGAACACTTCTACAAACATGTGTAAACAAGTTTTCCCACTGACTATGTATGCCCCTTCCAAAATTGTCTCATTTTGCATTCTGAGTCTTTCCCCTCTCAGGAGGTGGGTCCTATGGAATTGTGGTTGGTACTCTGATTGAGAGTAAGGAACTTATATTGTAACGTGATTCTGAGAAGACATCTATAGGCATCACCAGACTGTCACAGGGGTCTATGGCACAAAGAAGGTTAGAAACTACTCCAATAGTGCTGCCCTCTTTACAATCTCCCTTTTCAGCATTTTATTTTTTCATCCTTGGTCACATATTGTTGTCTGGGAGTGAGAGGTGAGGAAACACTGGAGGTAAAATGGGGGGGGGGGGAGCGGGGAACAAGGCATAACAGAAAACCGAAAAAGAGGGGAGGAAGAGAGTGAATAAAAGTACTGAAGAAGAAGGGTGTCATTGAGGAGAAGGTACAGGAGGAGAATCAGGACTGCAGCGGGACAGGAATGAAAAGGTGGCTAGACTGGGAGTCCTTCTTAAAATAGGAGTTCTGAAAGGAAATGCCCAGAAGCAGAGTCTATAGGGACAGGGGACTTCCAATGTGTGAAGTCCAGGACTGGAGTGAGGCTTCAGGATGGGGAGGTTCCTGAAGCACTGGAGAGAATATCTGAGAAGAGGGTCTGGAGGGCAGTTTGGAATGGAATGGCCATCTGCTCTGAGCTTCCCATACTTCTGGGCTCTACTTCCTCTCCCTTCTGCAGTGGTATTCTCTTGGGGACCACCCACAGTGTGAAGCACTAGAAAGTTTGCTTGGGATTTGGGACCTTTAATGTAACAGTAGGAGCATCTACACACACACACACACACACACCCCACAGACATACACACACACACACACACACACACACACACACACACACACACACACACACACACACACTCCCAGCTAACAATATGTGACCAAGCAAGAGAAAAATGCTGAAAAGAGAGAGTGGAAAAAGGGAAGTACTAATGTAATAGTTTCTAACCTTTTTTGTGCCATGGTCCCCTCTGACAGTCTGGTGATGCCTATGGACTCCTCACATTCATGTTTTTCAATGCTTAAAACAAAATGTATGGGATTAGAAAGTAAGACAATTACAATTACGTTAGGATATATTATCAAAATATTTTTAAAAAATTTATGGGTACCAAGTTAATAACTCTTCAGAAAAATAAGATGAAAAAATAACTCTTCAGAGTCTCAGCAAAATAAATACCTAGAATCACTGTGAGGTGAGGCAACTTACTTCAATTCAACTCAATAAACACTTATTAAATACCTACTGTGTGCCAGGCACTGTGCCAAGCACTGGGGATACAATTAAGAACAAGATAGTCTCTGCCCTCAAGGAGCTTACAATTTAATGAGGGGAGACAACATACAGAAGGAATCAGGAAAAGGGGGGCCTCCCAAGGGCACTTGGCAGGAGGGATTCTTGTTTCATGGGGTTAAAACCAGGCATGGGAGCAGATGCAGAGTGGAGGAAACTCTAAAGTCCAGTTTCTGCTATCTGTAAAGGAGGGCACTGAGAGGAGTTTGGTATGCCAGCCTACAGCCCTTCAGGCTGAGGGCAGAGGAAGCCCAGGGAGGTGATGTCAACCAAGGCTGAGTTGGTAGCATGGTTAGATTGAAAGAGAACTTAGATAGAAGTGTAATAATAGCTAACATTTATGTAATGCTTCTGTGGTCACATAGAGTATTGCATAAGTTATCTAATTAAGTTATATAATCATAGCTTTAGAGCTGGAAGGATCCTTAAGGACCTACCCTTTCATTTTACAAAAAAAGAAATTTGAGGCCCAGCTCAGAGGGGTATAGTGTCTTACCCAAGGTTACCCACCTAGTAAGTGGAAGAGTCAGCATTTGAATCCAGGTCTGTTAGCTCCAGGTGCTTTCTCCCCTTTACTATACAACTCTATGAAAGAGACTGGCTGGGATTATTAATTCCACTTTATAGAGGAGGAAATTTCAAGGCTTAGAACAGTATAAATCACTACCATTTATATAAGGGCTTTCCTCATCCCCAAAGCTACTGGTCCCTCTCCACTCAACTCACCCCCATTTTTTACTTTGTATATATTTTCTATTTACACACAATATGCATATATGTAAATATATGCAATAATAGAAGGTAAGCTTCTTCAAGGCAAGGACTGTTTGATTTTTGTCTTTGTATCCCAAGTGTCTACCACAGGGCCTGGCTCTTGCAAGCATTTAATAAATGTTTATTTGTTACATTGTCACCTAGCATCATTGCGGGCCCCAGATTTCCTGACTTCAGATCCAATGGTTTTTCACTACATTGTAGCTCTCCTCCAAGGTCCAGTCATCTAAAAGATGTTTATTTGTTTGCTACATTCTAGGAATAGTTTAACTATCCCTTTTCCATTCTCCAAGTTATTTTCCCTCTTAGCCAGTCTTCTGTTCCTTTCTTTCATCCAAAAAAGAGACTACAGACCACAACACTGAGCAGATTGCAATATCCTCTGCTTTATTTCCAGCCTCTTTTTAAAAAATGTTTTTACTGTTAACTTAAACACTAAAAAAAGAGCATTTCATACACACAGAAGAGGACAGAAAGGATTCTATATTAAACTGTCTCCCTATTTCACACTTCTTGCTTCTTAAAAAATGTGTATAACAAATTTTATACATCACCTCCAAATGGTCCTGCCTCTCTGTGCTGTCTTCTGAACATCTTTCTTTTCGATTTTATGTTAAATGTTACAGTCATTCTTTACTATTTTTTTTTTTGCATCACTATTAATGATTCCCCTCTTCTTAGCTCCTATCTCCAATTAAAAGTCAAGAGAAAGAAAAGGGAAAAAAAATCCAAACCTTTGTAATGTGTAAGCATAGTCAAGCAAAATGAATCTACCCAGTGGTCACGTCCAAAACGGTATGCCTCTATCTGCACCTTATTTGTGTTTATCATCTCTCTGTCAGGAAGTGGGTAAACTGCTTCATCATAGAGACATGATTGGTTATTACACTGATCAGAGTTCTTAAGTCCTTCAAAGTTGTTAGTCTTTACAATATTACTATCTTTGTATAAATTATTCAGATTCTGCTTATTAATTTTACACTCTCAGTTCATACTACCCACAATTCTCTGAAATGGTCTTTTTTTGGTCATCTTTTATCGTTCAGCAATATCCCATTACATTCATATTTCACAATTTGTTCAACCATTCCTTAATTGCCTAAAGAAATCTAAGAGGAAGCTTGACAGTAGTTCTTTCCCACCTCCCTTCCCTTAATTCTCCCTTCAGGAGAATGTTTTTCTTATGTTTGTTCCTTCCAATATTATCCTTTCTCTTACACTTCCCCTCCCCTCACATCTGACCTTTTTCCTCATTGAGTTTGTTGTATTCCTCCTTCAAATTGTGTGTGTGTGTGTATGTGTGCACATACGTGTGTCTGTAATGGCAATGTGATATTTACAGTAGCCGCTATGGATATGTATGTGTATTTCCAGGGTAAATTCACAAAATATAAACTCTTCCTCAAAGATGAAACCAAAACATTTACTCAAACACCAGAAAGCCAAATCCATCATAGTAACAAAGAAATCTATACACTTTATCAATGCAGAGATCATGGACATCCCCAAGCCTTCCCTCTGTCAGACCTCCCCACAAACAAGCTCCCCTAGGCAAAATCACTCCCTCTCTCACTCAGGCTACCTGCTCTGCTCTGCTCTGACTGCTCTCTTTCTCTCAGCTTTACCTTGCTCTCTCTTCTTGCTCCACCCTTCCTGCTACACCCATTTGGCAAGCTCCTCCCACCATGGGCTTCATGTGACTGGAGTTATGGGTTTGGCCAAAGTTCAAAGCAGGTCACAGGAGCCTAAGGGGCAGGGGAGATCTTCAAATTCCATTACAGTGGAATTACAGTGAGTTCAACCCTTCTTTGTTGATTTCAGAGAAGTGAAGTTCATCTGATATCCACTTCCCCTACACCTTCCTTTCTTTTTTTATATTTTCCTATTCCCATTTGTGACAGTAGCAAGTACAGGTGTATTCCTTTTACCTTCCCTTCTCTTCCCCTCTTCAAACCCCCAAAATGGAACCAACCTATCCTTTGGACCCCCATTTCTCTTATTTAACACCATTAATATCGATTGAAGACATCAGGGTGCTGAAGGGATATTTATTTCTTCTCCCCATTATAATATTAGTATTACGTAGTCACACAGGTCCTTCTAATTGCTCAACTAAATTTACCTTTCAGTGTTTCTCTTCACTCTTATGTTTACCAGAAATAACTGAAAGGCCTCTATTCCACTAAAGATACTTGATTTTTTTCCCTGTAAGATGATACAACTTTGCAGAATGTTACTCTTAATTGTAAGCCTAGAAACAATGTATTTTAATATGTCTTGTTTATAGTAAAAGCTGCTAGCTCTTTTGTGATCCTAACTAATTTCTTCTGCTTCTTTCTGCATACTTACAGTATTTTTCCTTTAAAGTGGGAACTTTCAATTTTGGCTATAGCATTCCTAGGATTTTTATTGAGGGGGTCCTCTTCAGAAAGTGATAGTAATTCTTTATATCTCCACTTTGCCTTCAAGTTCTAGTAGAGCTGGGAAGTTTTATTTGTGATACTTTAAATATAGTATTCATGATTTAAAAAAATTATTCTGTACTTAAATGACAGCAAATAGAAGGGAGATTTTGTATATACACAATAGAATAGAAAAAAGAGGATTGTATATGAAGCTGCTGGTCTCTTGTAGCAAACTACAGTTTGCTTTTCTTTTTAAGTATGTTATAAATACTCTTCATCTTTGTCTCTGATTCCCTAAGCATCATGTCTTCTGAGACCCTATGCTTGGCCCTCTTTTCTTCCCTTTATTCTTCCCCTTAGCAATCTCATTTACACTCAGTGGTTAGCTATCGTTTGATGGAAGCTCAACAGTCATTTGAAATAATTTTCAAATCCATCTCTTCATTCTTGACCCTCAGTATTCTGAGTCTTAGGTATTAATTTCTAAAGTGCCTATAAGACACACACTTTTTTCCTTAAACCTACTTCTTCTAATTTCATTATTTTTATCAGTGACAGCACCATTCACCCAGTGTCCCATGTTGAAACCTTGGGATTATCTTTGAGTTAATTACCAAGTCTCGTTGATTCCACCTCCTCTACATCTCTTAAATATGTCTCCTCCTCTCTTTTCCCTCTGCCACCAGCCTAGTATAGACCCTCATTCTTATGAATCTAAATGATTGTGTGCCAGACTCTTTGAGACCTTTATTATCTATAAAAATGGGAGGGATAAGAAGACTTAAGTCTCTTATGTTTTTATTTGCCAGTTTGATTATGTGCGCATTATCTCTTAAAAACCTGGAGTTTTATATACTTTAAAGAATCAAAAGTAATAATTGCATTTACAAAAATAAGGAGCAACCTGGTTGCATTGACACAATGTATCATGAAATAAGGGATGTTTGTATTAGACTTAAATTAATGGGTGGCTAGGAACTCAATAGGTTAAGAAGTGGGAGAGAATGATATTTCACCCATTCCTTACCTAGTGATAATAAAACTATGAGGATGTGGATATCCCTGTTCACTATAAGCGAAACTTGGAAACTTTTCTTCATTGCTAAAATACTTCTTGGGTTAATTTAAATCTTTGCAGACAATATTTGTAAATGTATTTATATTTCTGTAAATTGTAGGTGTTTTGTCCTGAATTATAACTGTCATCATTATGTGTAATTAAGTTTCATACCTTTATTGATATAGTTCTAACTTAAGTTCTCAGGTATTTGAAGTTTTGGTTGGCATTCTTTTTTTTTTTTTTTATAATTTTATTTATTTAATTAATTTTTTACATTCATTTTCACAAATTTTTGGGTTCCAAATTTTCTCCCCTTTTCTCCCCTCCCCCCACCCCAATACCCCAAGCAATCTAATTTTCCCTATCTCCAATCTGCCCTCTCTTCCGTCATCCCTCCCTTCTCTTGTCTCCATCTTCTCTTTTCTCCTGTAGGGCCAGCTGACTTTCTATTCCTCCTTAACTGTATGTCTTCTTTCCTAGTTGCAACAACAATACTAAACAGTTGTTCCTAAAACTTTGAGTTCCAAATTCTCCCCATCCCTCCCTCCCCACCCATTCCCTTTGGGATGGCAGGCAATTCAATATAGGCCATATCTGTGTAGTTTTGCAAATGACCTCCCTGATAGTCGTGTTGTGTAAGACTAACTGGATTACCATCCCTCCTAACCTGCCCCTCCTTGTTTCTCTTCTGTCTTTTGATCCTGTCCCTCCCCAAGTGTTGACTTCAAATTGCTCCCTCTTCCCTTTGCCCTCCCTTCCATCATCCCCCCCCTTGCAATATCTCTTTCTCCCCCACTTTCTTATACTGTAAGATAGGTTTTCATACCAAAATGAGTGTGCATTTCACTCCTTCGTTTAGTCAAATGTGATGAGGGTAAACTTCTTGTTGTTTTTTTTTTTTTCTCAGCTCTCCTCCTTTTCCCTCCACTAAGAAAAACTCCTACCTGCCTCTTAAATGACATATAGTTACCCCCTTCCCTTTCCCTCTCTTTCCTCCCCCTACATTTCTCTCTCACCATTTACCTTAGTTTCTTTTAAGGTATGGTCCCATCCTATTCAGTTCAATCTGTGCTCTCTGTCTCTGTATGTGTGTGCATGTGTGTATGTGTGTGCATGCATGTACATGTGTGTGTGTGGTCCCACCAACTACCCAGATACTGAAAAGTTTTAAGAGTTAGAAATATTGTCTTTCCCTGTATGAATGTAAACAGTTCACTTATGGTAAGTCCCTTAAGACTTCTCTTTGCTGTTTCCTTTTTCATGCTTCTTCTCATTCTTGTGTTTGAAAGACAAATTTTCTTTTCAGCTCTGGTCTTTTCATCAAGAATGCTTGAAAGACCATATTTTCCCCTGAAGTATTATACTCAGTTTAGCTGGGTAGGTGATTCTTGGTTTGAGTCCTAGTTCCTTTGACTTCTGGAATATCCTATTCCACGCCCTTTGATCCCTTAATGTAGAAGCTGCTAGATCTTGGGTTATCCTGATTGTATTTCCACAGTACTGGAATTGTTTCTTTCTAGCTGCTTGCAAGATTTTGTCCTTGAGCTGGGAGTTCTGGAATTTGGCCACAATGTTCCTAGGAGTTTCTCTTTTTGGATCTCTTTCAGGTGGTGATCGATGGATTCTTTCAATACTTATTTTGCCCTCTGGTTCTAGAATGTCAGGGCAGTTTTCCTTGATAATTTCATGGAAGATGATGTCTAGGCTCTTTTTTTGATCATGAGTTTCAGGTAGTCCCATAATTTTTAAATTGTCTCTCCTGGATCTATTTTCCAGGTCAATTGTTTTTCCCATGAGATATTTCACATTCTCTTCCATTTTTTCGTTCTTTTGGTTTTGTTTGGTGATTTCTTGGTTTCTCATAAAGTCATTAGACTCCATCTGTTCCATTCTAATTTTGAGAGAACTATTTTCTTCAGTGAGCTTTTGAGCCTCTTTTTCCATTTGGCTCATTCTGCTTTTGAAAGCTTTCTTCTCCTCATTGGCTTTTTGAACCTCCTTTGCCAATTGAATGAGCCTATTTTTCAAGGTGTTAATTTCCTCAGCATTTTTTTGGGTCTCCTTTACCAAGGTATTGACCCGTTTTTCATACTTTTCTTGCATCTCTGACATTTCTCTTCCCAGCTTTTCCTCCACCTGTCTAATTTGCTTTTCAAAATCCTTTTTGAGCTCTTCCATGGCCTGAGCCCACCCGCCACCCCCCTGGGGTGTCTGGGGTACTGAGGCCCCACCCTCCACGTCTTTCCCTGATGGCAAGAATACATCCTCATCTTCGTCAGATCCGAAGGTCGGGATCATTTGCATTTGTTGGAAAAAACTCTCTAAAGTCTTATTTTTCTTCCCTTTTCTAGGCATTTTCCCAGCCAGTTACTTGACTTCTGCGATTCCTTTCCACCCCCACCTGGATCCGCCCAGCTAGTGCTTGGCCTCTGAGATTTAAATGGGCTTTCCTCCTGCTGGCTGTCAATCAGTGAGCTTTAGTTCAGGTGCTGGGGTGGGGGCAGGGCCACCTCCCAGGCTCCGATCCCTCAGGGGCTTTATGCAGAGACTTTCAGGAATAGAGCGGGTGGGGGCGGGGTGGGGGGCCCGCCTCCCAAACCCAGCTCCCTTGGGGGCTTTAAGCAGAAGCCTTCAGTAACAGAGCGGGGTGGGGTCTCCCAGGCTCAGCTCGGTCAGGTTTTATGCAGGAATCTTCCGTAATGAAGATCCTGCCTGCTGCTGGGGGATTCTCGAGTCCCGATCGGCTGCCGCCTCAGCTGCCACCCACACCTCTGCCTCCGCCGCTTCCTGCCCCGTCCCTGCCGCTGCCGCTTCCTCTCGAGGGGGCCCGAGTCACGGAGGCGCCCTGCTTCCCCTCTCCTCCAGCCCAGCCTTCTCTCTCACTGACCTGTAGCTTCTGTGGGCGGAGGGACTTTTCCGGCTGCCGGAGCTTCCGTCTCTGAAGCCTGCTCAGATCAGCTTCTCTGGGGCCGTGGCCAGGGCAGCGCTGGGGGTGGGGTCCACTTTCCGGGGCACGCCGGACCCTGGGGATGGGTCTCCAGGGCTCCCCAAAACGGAAATCTCTTTCACTCTGTTTCTGCACACCTTGTATTGACCCAGAAGTTATGGGGGACTCTTTTTACATTAATTCTATGAGCTTTTGGTTTCGGAGCTCGTAAACGTGCGTCCTTCTACTCCGTCATCTTGGCTCCGCTGGTTGGCATTCTTTTAAAAAAATTTCTGAAACATTTTTTGGGTTTGTTTTTATATTATAGTCATTTCCCAATGTGAGCACTACACTCAATCCTCCTCCCTTACCCAATGGCCAATCAAAACCTTCTTTGAAACCAAAAGACAGATGAGCAAACCTGATCAGTGAAGTAGCCTGTGAATCCTAATTGTGAAGGACTTTAAATGCCAAACAGAAGTTTGTAATTTATCCTAGAGTCCCTTGGGAGCCATGGAAACTTTTAGCAAACACCATGTAGTGCACAAATAAATCTAGTACTGCGACCTCAGGAAGGCTGAGGGTGTTCACAATGGGGTGGTTCCTACAAGGCTACACCAAGGAAGCAGCAATTGGTGTGAGCCTTGAAGAAAGAAACCGATTCCAAGAAGTGTAGAAGAGGAGGGAGTACATTCCAGACAAGAAGAATGGCTTATGATGATGAACGGAGATGAGAAACACAGTATTCCATCTGTGGAATGGCCTGAACATAGAGCACCTCAAGGACAATAGTGTGAAAGAAAGCTGGCAAGGTAGGCAGGGTCAGATTGGAGAACTGAATTGCCAGGTAAGGCACTTTATTTTGTTCTTCAGAGAATAAGGAGCCACTCTAGACTTTTGAACAAAAGAATGACCCCTGCTTTTGAAAGATTATTTTGGCGACTGTGTGGAAGGCTGATTGGAGAGGAGGCAGAAGCAGGAACCCTGAGTGGAAGGTAGAGGGAGGCAGAATTATGTTGAATGTAAAGGAAACTTCCTGACATTTGGAGCTTTCCAAGTACAATGGGCTGCCTGGTGAACAGACATGGGAGATGGAGTATTCATGGTGTGAGGTAGAGGCTTCTCCTTTGCTGAAGTTCTAAAGCAGAGACCAGATCACTAGCGATCAGTGATGTTGCAGGGGAAGTTCTGTTTGTTCTGGGATAGACTGGATTTTGTACCTTTGAGGTTGCTTCCTACTCTGATGGCCTGCATTCTGGAGCTATGTCTGAGCGCTCCATGCTCATCTTCTCCACCTCTACTAAGAGGAGTGCTGTGCGAGTTATCCTCTGGAATCAAGATCATTATTTTAGTTAATCTGAGATAAATTAAATTGGTTAATCTAAGTTCAACTGCTTTTTGTATTGTTTTCATTTCGATTATTGAAGTCATGGTATATAGTCTGTTTATATTATTATACCATATCACTAATGCTTGAAGAGATCTCAGAGACTGTTTCTTCTAAGCCTCTCATTTTTCAAATTTTTCAAATGAGGAAACTGAAGCTCTCGTTGATAAAGACCTTCTTTAATCTCTGTGAAACTTCTCTATTTCATGGGAGTTTGAGAAAGCAGATATAGGAAGAAATGGAGGTAATATTTAATGAGAATGAAGAAGGTTTACCAGGCCAGAAGCACATGCTCTTGCTTCCTTTGTTATGCCTTACTTAATTCATGTATCACCATGGCTCTCTGAATTCCTCATGGTAATATTTCCTAATGAGACAGTAATATATTTCTATACATAATCTGTTTAACCTTTTCTCATCCAAAACTTTATTTCCAACTTTTTGCTACCACAAAGGAGTGTTATTATGAATATTTTGGTGTATATGAATGATTCTTTTCTTTGATCCCCTTGAGATACTTGCCCAGCAGTAGAATCATAGCTTAATGACTTTTGCACAATCTTCTTCACTCTGTACACCAAGCATCTTTAAATTTTGTTTCAATTCAGTAAACATTTATCAAGGGTCTACTATGTGTCACACACTTTTGAGCTCTGAGGATACAAAAAGACAATCCTTGCCTTCCAGTCTAGTGGGGAAGATGATATACAAACAAATACATACAAAACAAGCTATATGCAAGGTAAGTAGGAAATTATTAAATGAGGGGAAGCACTGAAATTAAGAAGTGTTGAGAAAGTCTTCCTATAAAAGGCGAAATTTTAGTTGGAGCTTAAAGGGAGTCAGTGAGTTTGTAATCAGAGTGGAGTAGGAAGAGCATTCCAGGCATGAAAGAGAGTCGGAGAAAGTGCCCAAACCCAAGAGATAGAATATCTTGTTTGTGGAACATCCAGGAGACCATTGTCATCAGACCAAAGAATACATGTTGGGGAGTAAGGTGTAAAAAGGCTGGAAAGGAAGGAAGGGGCTAGGTTTGGAGGATTTTAAATGCCAAAGTATTTTGTATTTGTTCCTGGAGGCACTAGGAAGCCACAGGAGTTTACTGAATAGGGGGGTGACATGATTGGACTATTGTTTTAGGAAAATTACTTTAGTGGCTGATTGGAGTAGAGAGAGACTTGTTGCAAGCATATCCACCAACAGATTGTTACAATTAATCCAGGCAGTATCAGAGGAGAGAGAGGGAGAATATTTAAGAGATGTTGTAAAGCAGAAATCAACTTGCCTTGGCAATTTAATTGGATATGGTAGAAGAGTGGTGAGATATAGAGAGGATTCCAGGATAATGCCTAGGTTGTAAGCCGAGGGATTGGGAGGATGATGATACCCTCCACTGTAATAGGGAAATTAGGACAGGGGAGGATTTAGAGGAAACAACAATAAGTTTTGTTTTGGACATGTTGGGTTTGAGATTTCTATTGGACATTCATACTGAGAAGTCTGAAAAATAGTTGGAAATGTGGCACTGGAGATCAGCAGAGAGACTGGGACAGGAAAGGTAGATTTGAGAATCATCAGCATAGATACAGTAATTAAATTCATAAAATCTTGGAAGCTGATGAGATCACCAAGTTAAATAGACTAGAGGGAGAAAAAAAGAAGGCCCATGACAGAACGTTGCAGGTCGTCTACAGTTAGTAGATGATGTGATCTAGAAAAGTATCTAGCAAAGGAGAAAGTGGTGTCCCAAAAACCTAGAGGGAAGAGAGTATCAAGGAGGAGAAGGTGACTAACTGTTAAAGGCTGCAGAGAGAAAAAGGAGAATGAGGACTGAGAAAAAGTCCATTGGATTGGCAACTGAGAGATCATTAGTAACTTTGGAAAGAGCAGTTTAAGTGGAATGATAAGGTCAGGAGAGGGAGAGTAGGAGAGGGAAGGAGAGAGAGAGACAGAGACAGAGAGAGAGACAGAGAGAGACAGACAGACAGAGAGACAGACAGACAGACACAGAGAGAGAGAGGGAGGGAGGGAGGGAGAGGGAGAGAACACTTTTTCCTGTGACTTTCTAATTATTTTGTTTACTAAAGTTTAACTAATATTGGTTTTTTCCCTGAGGAGTATAAATTATTTGATTATTCCACTTTCCCTTTCCCATCCCCAGCCACCCCAGATTCTCATCAAATACTTTAAAACAGATTTATTACATGATGTCATGGAAAGGGGACTAGAAGGTATGTACTGGGACTTCTGAGTTTTGGTCCTGGTTATGCTTCATCCTTGATATGGGATCTCAGGCTAATGGCATAACCTCTCTACACTTCAGCTTCCTTGTTTGTAAATGAAGGGAATCGAAGTAGATAGCTCTAAGGTTCTAACATTTTTGAATTCTATGTTGGATTAATTATCAGCCCTAGCTATTATCTCTCAAATTTATTCAGTGAATATGGGGAAAATATAAATTTCCCTTTTATTATTATTTAATAAGTTTTATGATGGGGCTAATTATGAATTTGTTTTAAAAACTGAAACAACTTTTTGTCTTTGTCTTCTGGCTGATGAAAATTCAAAACAGGAACAATCAAAAACACTTTGAACAAAGAAGTTCAGGTGATATAGGTTCCAGTCCCTGCCTTGCTACTAATGACCTGTGTGACATTGGGTGGCTCAGTTAGCCTCTCTAGACCTCAGTTTCCTCATCTGTAAAATGTAAGTGTTCAGCCAGGTGATCCTTAAGACTCTCAAGGATAAGCCATCCAGAAATGAAAAAGAGTTGTAGTTAGGTGGCATTTGCAGAAGAGTAGGAAAAAGCACGAAGTTTTATCTTTAACAGTTGGGTGGTAACCAGCTTAGAGACTGACTCAGAGTTAGAGGTACCTGGATAAGCCTGGATCGTCTTGGGGACAGGGAGAACTAACTGAGTTCATTTTCATAGTGTGCTATCTCCGACAGCCATAGGAGTCAGGGAAGGGCATGTAAGGTAAATAGAAGGTGGCACTAAAGACAAATTTTGCTTCCTCCCTAACCCCAGTTTGCCTTGGACCAGCCTTTGACTTCTAGAAGTTTTATGCTCTTGTCTCTTCCCTATAAAAATTTCTCTCCAGTTACGCACCCTAGTCCTTTCCCAGATGGGTCCTCTTACCCACTTAGAGGTTGCAGGGACATTTGACACACCACTTCTTGTGATAATAGTTAACATTTTTGTAGTGGAGTTTGCAAAGCACATTACCAATACATCTCCTTTTATCCTTATAACAAGCTTGGGAGATAGACACCATTATTATTATTCCAGTTGTATAGTTGAGGCCTATGGAGCAAAGGCAACTTGTCTAGGATCACAAAACTAGTAAGTATCTGAGGCAGGATTTAAACTCACTTCTTCCTGATTCCAGGCTCAGTGCTCTAACCACTATACCACCTTGCTCCCTCTAGTAAATGACCTACTTGACATTTGAACTTAGGTCTTCTAAATCTAAGGCCAGGGAGCATGACATTACACTGTTAGGTCACCTGTAAATCCTTTGATGTGGAGGAGGAAGGGGACACCAATGCCAGGAACAATCTGTTCCTTGGTGGGAATCCCTACAGGTGTCTTCACCTTGCAAGAGTGCCTCTGTCCTAGAGCTCACTCCGCATTAAGATACCCAGCCCCCTGAAGTCCCTCTGATTTGGAGGGTAGAGCAAAGAGCCCCTCCCAGAACCTTTATGGGATCGGAGCCCAAGCCAACCAGCTCTTCATTTCCTACCAGCTGTGTCCCTTTGCACTTCCTTTCCTTGCCTTTCAGCCTTCTTCTCTGCATTGTCTTCCCTCAAGAGACTGTAAGCTGCTTGAGAGCAGAGACCATCTTTACTTTTCACCTTTGTATCCTCAGCACTTGGCAAATAGGAGGCATTTAGTGAAAGTTGGACTGGTTCTTGCCTTCCCTCTTTTGACTGGAAGCTTCTTGACATCAAGGACTAACTTCTTTTTCATGTTTGTCTCCCCAGTGCCTCGCACAGCGCTTGATCCATAGTAGGTGCTTAGTAAGTGTTTGTTGGCTAAGTGATTAACTGACTATGGAGATGCAAGGAGAGAGAATAAACAGCAACTTCCTTAGAGTCCAACTTAAACTTCCGTTTCAATCTAGCGACTCAAGACACCCTAATCCAAACCCTAAGACACTGCCAGGAGAGAGTAGGCATGAGTTAGGCACCCCAGTGAGGCATCCTGGATAGTCAGATCTCTTAGGTATCAGGGAGGAGCACGTTACAAAAGAGGAAGTGAGGGATTATGGAGGGGCACTCAAAACTAACTTGCTTCCTCCAACTGCCACTTATCATTTCATCTAAGATTTTATCCCAATTTCCTGAAATATTTGTGTCCTGTTCCCTGCCTTGTAAACATCCATCTCTTATCATGCTCCCTGGTGCCTTCCTTTCCTCTCTGCTTGATCTGGAGTTTCAAGATGCTCTGAGATCATACTTCCAGTTGCTATTTGCACATGACTCAGAGCCAGAGGCATAAGATAGGAAAACAGTGTTGGTGGCCCAACCACCATCCCCTAGAGGGGCCCCAGGACAAGCTGGTGTTCTATTGGCCTCAATTTCTGCTGCTTCAGTTGGAAACATTTCTCTGCCTAACTTGACTTAATGGTGCTGCTGCAACGTGGTTGTGTATTGTTCATCCCATACTGCTTCCCATCCAGGGTCACTGGGGAAGTGACAGGGAGAAATGGATGAGCCTTTATGTGAAGTGGAACTATCAAGTCAAGAAGACCAGAAATCACATCCAAGTGAGTGCTGCCCCCATCAAACTACTCCCTTTGAGACGTCATATGATTAGTCCCATGATGCTGTCGTTGCTCAAAATGTTTCTGTAGCTCCTTTTTAGGCCTCTAACATATTGTTTTGACCCTCTCCAGTGCTGGAAAATGTTTGCCATTTGAGAGCAAATTCAGTTTCTCAAAACAATCAAAAGTTGTTCGAAGGCATTTGGTTATAATAAGGTGGGTGACTGATCTGGGAATTAGTATTTGGATCAAAAATAAGGGTGAATATGAAATAATGAGATTGCCAGGAGAACTTGATCCTGGTTCCAGCCCTTCCACTTATTCAGAGTGTGACTCTTGGCCAGTTGTTTCGGTGCTCTGGTCTTCAGAGTTTTCATTTGTCAAATGAGAAGTTTGGACCGGATTATCTCTAAAGGTTGCTTCCAGCGCTGACATCCTATTACTCTGTGATTTATTTTTTGTGTGCTTCATAAACTGGCTCTCAAGGCGATTCCCCCAAGAGGTTCCAAGAATGTTTCGTGCAGTGACAACATTGTCTGAAGTAGTGTATGTCCACCCCAGAAGACTTCTGGGAAGAGACAGCCATCATTTGACGCCAGGAGCTGGGGAGCACCTTTTAAAAACCAAAAGGCTTATTGCTCAGTTGTTACTTTCACCCAGCCCTGAGAGGAAGGTATAGAATGTGAGAGTTGGACAAGAGTTTAATTTTGAGATAATCTGATTCAACCCCTTCATTTTGCATATGAGGAAGTTAAAACCCAAAGAGGGAATGCCTGCAGTTATACAGTGACTTGGTGATAGAACTGGAATTAGAGCCACAGTCCCCTGACTCCCAATCTAGTGGTCTTAACACTATATATATTTGACTCATGACAATGACTGTGTTCCTCTTTCTTCAGCCCCATTCAGTGACTGTGACTTCATTCTCCAAATTCACCAGTCCATTATATACACACAGCCCCACCTTTCCCTGAACTCAGTAGGATTATTATCTTTGAAAGACTGCCCTGGATCACTAATGGCCCACTGGGTTTAGATAATTGATTGAACAATCATTTGACCACCCACTATGTGTTAAAGGAGAGCAAAAAAGAGACTGATGACACAGACAGTCAACAAGTGTTTGTTAAGCCCTATTTTGTGCCAGGCACAGATACAAAGAAAGGCTACACAGAATATCTCCAGCAGTCATATAGAGGGAAAAGAGAACAGAGCCCTGTGGAACACCTACAGCTACTGGGTATGATCTGGATCAAGATCCAGCAACAGATACTGCAAATTTCAGCTTTACAGTATCTCTTAAATGTGCCCCCTCCTCTCCCCTGACATTGCCACCATTAGGATAGCCCCCTCACCACCTCAAGTGAGGACTGTCATAATAGCCTGCTTGAGGGCTCTGCCTGCCTCAAGTCTCTCCTAGCCACTAAAGAGATTTCCAAAAGGGGAGGTCCAACCATATCACCTCCCTAAGGCTCAGTAAACACCAGTGGCTCTTTAACACCTCCAGGATCAACTACAAAATCTTCCATCTGTGGTTCTAAGCCCTTCGTAACCTAATGCTGTTCTTGCACTTTACTCCCTGACAAGTACTCTTTGATCCAGTGACACTGGTCTCCTAAGTATTCCATGAATATTCCATCTCTAGGTCCTAGGTATTTTCTTTGGCTGTCCCTGATGATTAGAGTGCTCTCCCTCCTCATCTCTGTTTCCTGGCTTCCTTCATGTTCCAACTAAAGTCTCATCTTCTATAGGAAGCCTTTCCCAACCACTTAATTCTAGGGCCTTCCATCTTTTAATTATTTCCCATTTATTTTGTATATAGCTTGTCTGTACATACTTGTTTGCTTGTGGTCTCCCCTTTAGAATGTGAATTCTTTGAGGGCAGCCACTGGTATTTCCTTCTTTTTATAACCTTAGCATTTAGTACAGTCCCTGGTACATAATAGGCACTATCTTGACATTAAATACATACCGGAGAATGTCAAAGCTATATAGGACCCCTCTAGTCTAACTTTTTCCCATCTTGTCATTTTACAGATATGTAAACTGAGGTTCAGGGAGATGTGGAATGTCTTTTTCTTAGCCCATACAGCTTGCTTATTCTGGGACTAGGACCCAAATCTCTTGACTATGGTTAGGACCCTTTTTATCCTACCACTCACAAGTGGACAAATGTGACCTTGCTCACACACACACACACACACACACACACACACACACTCGCATGAAGGCGCATGCATGTGCTTTTGTGGGCTAGCACAAGAGTCTGAGGGCGTTTTTGGCAAGGGGAGGGAGGTCCAGAATGGTGATTTCACTGGCATGAGGAATTTCTAGTGTAGAAACTCCTTCTACCAATCAATGCAGATTGGCAAATATCTGTAATCAGTCAATTTAAAAGCATTTATTAAGTGCTTACTGTGTACCAGGCACTGTGCTAAATTCTGGGAATACAAAGAAAGGCAAAAACAGTATCTGCCTTCAAGGAGCTCCCAGTCTAATGGTGGAGACAACATGGAAATAAATGCAGACAAGGTAGAAAGTAGGTCTCCCGAGGAAGGTGAGAATTGTCTGGGGCACTGAGAAGTGAGTGCATGGTCTCAAAGCTAGGATGAGTCAGAGTTCAGACTTGTACCCAGATCTTTCTGATTCCAAGGCTGACCCCCTCCCCTCTTCACCAAGCTGCTTTTCTTGAAAGCCACATGGACTTGTGTATAAATATATTAAATATTCATATATGTGTGAAGACATGTATGTGTGTGAGTACCCTGTCTAAAACAGGGCATTCTTTATAACCTCTCCTCTGATTGGATGTCAGGTGGTCCAGTCTTACCCACACACTAGCTGTATGATCCTGGACCCACCCTTCATCACTTTTTCTACTGATGCCCCTGCTCTACATTATAGATGCATTATTCCCCATACTAGCCCATAAGCTCTTCAAGACTAGGATAAACACTGGGTGTTGTGCTTGATAAGTATTTGTTCGAATGGAGAGAAATCCCCTTCCAGGGAGGGCCACAGCCCTTACTAAAATTCCAGGACTTCTGGGAGGGGTTTTCTTACTGATGATCAGGCTAGCACTCTTTCAAATAGAATTCACTCCTCATTCTGCCTCAAGCTCCCACCTCATAGAAACCAAGAACTGTTCTTGGGAAAATGGAAGGGATGATGGCTGGGACATCAAATAGTCAAATCCAATTTCTGCCACATACTAGCTGCATGAACCTAGGTAAGTCTCTGCTCTTTTCTGAACCTGAGTTTCATCACCAGTAGTATGGTGGATGGATAGACAGGTATTTATTAAACCTTTACTATGTTCTGGGGGGCAGCTAGGTGGTGCAGCGGATAGGGTACCAGTGCAGGAGTTAGGAGGACCAGAGTTCAAATCTTACCTCAGACACTTGACACTCACTAACTGTATGACCTTGGTGAAGTCACTTAACTCCAATTGTCTCATCCTGGGTCATCTTCAGTCATCCTGATGAATATCTGGTCACTGGATTCAGATGGCTGAGGAGGAGGAGTGAGGCTGGTGACCTACACAGCCCTCCCTCTTTCAAAACAAAGTCAAGTACAAGTCATGTCATCATTTCTCTAATGGCGTGGTCTTCTTCGGCAAGGAAGGACGAACACACACACACACACACACACACACACACACATTTACTGATAGGGCTGTCTTCCTTAGGAAGTGTACCTCATCTTCCACCTACCCTCCAACAACTGCAAATATTCCTCCTTGCTCAAATTTTCCTAAAGCACTTTGTCTCACTCTCTTTATTTCCCATCAGACTCTGTCATATGTTGTAACCAATTATACACTTGTCATATCTCTGTAGAAAATAAGTTCCGTGAAGGTAGGTGTTTTATTCTTTTTTAAATCATTGTATCCTGAACACTTTGCACAATTCACAAAAGAGGTTTTTAATTAATTTTGTTGCGTTGCTTCTTTATCAATGGTTTTCCCCTCATATAGAATGTCCACCCACGGAAATGGTCTTTTATGAACTTGCTAAGTTGTGCCTTGTACACCTGGACATAGTTTCATGAGGAAAGTGAATCCAACCACTTTGGCCTACATTGTATCTGTCCCTCAAGATTTCTAGAACACTTCATGGTTACAAAGTCCGCCCAGGTCCTCAGTTCTCTCATCTATAAAATGAGGTGATTGGATTAGGTGGTCTCTATGATCCCTTCTACTTCTAAATCTACGATCCTGTGAATCTTTAAGAGGTGGTGTGTAGTGGAAACTAAGGTACACTGGAAGTCCGGAGATTTTCAGACATTCATTTATCATCGGGCAACTTCTTCCTTGGTAAATCAATTTCTTCCTGTCATTGGCTCCTCGTCTGCCTACAAACTTTTTCAATCCTAAAAGAAAAGTTCTTCTTTGATCTTCCAAACCATCCAACTATTTTCCTATTTCTCTCTTCTGCTTCTTGGAAAAAGTTGCCAGTACCCCATGTCTCCAATCCCTTGCTCTCTCTCCACTTTCCTGAGCCCCTTGCAGTCTGCTTTCTGCAGCCAGCCTCTGTTCCATTATCTGCTAATTCACATAAATCTCCTTTCTCATGGTCATCACTGCCCTCTTCAAGATAAGTCTCCCCAGGGTTCTATCCTTGCTCCAATCTTCTTTGCCTTGACAATCTCATTCATTCTCATAGCTTCAGCTATGACTTCTGTGCAAATCAGTCCTGAATCAGATTCTCTAGGCCTGATTTACCCTCTGAACTTTACAATCTCTTCCCTAAGTGTAGGGATAAATCAGGAATGTCCCATGTGTGCTCTAAATTCAACACATCCCAAATTCAACTTGCTGTCATTTTCCCCTAAACCTGTTCTTTCTGACTTAACTGTTTCTATCACTGGGACCATTAATCATCAAGTCTTGAATATTCAAAACTTTGGCATACCTTTTATCTCCTCTTGTAGTTCTCATAACCAGTTACCAAATCCTCAAAGTTATGTTTTGGCAATGCTTCTCACATAATTCCTCCTTTTTCTATTTTCAATGCACTACCCTTCCCTCACTACAACCAGGATGGGCTTGTAATAACCCTTTAACAGGTCTTCTTATCTGTGTCCTCTTCTTCCTCCAATTTACCTGTTACACCTCTGTAAAACTGCCTGTTTCTTTGCACAGAAATCTTGAATGGCTCTCTCTCCAATTTCCTTAGCCCCTTGCAGTCTGACTTCTGCAGCCAGCTCCTGTTCCGTCATCTACACATTCATGTGAATCTGCTTACATAGAGTAAAATTCAAATCTCTTTGCCATTCAGGGCCTTCAACAGTCTGGTATTGCCTACCTCATATTTTCAGCTTTCTATAATTCCCTTCCACCACTGACAAAATGAAGTCAAATCCCATCTTTGATCCTTTCTATCTGTGTGACCTTGGGCCAATCATTCAACTTCCTTGGGCCTCAGTTTTCTCACCTGTGAAATAAGGGAGTAGGACTAGATGCCCTTTAAGGTCCTTTGCAGTGCTAGGTCTATCTATGATCCTGTGAATCATATGATTTGCCCCCACAGAATATGCCTTGCACTTTCCCATTTCCACACCTTTGCTAACACTTCCCTCCACCTGAAGTATCCTTTCACTCCCCCTTTGTCATTAACATTTACACTGCCCTTTAAAGACCTCATGTCCCACCTATGCATGGAAGCCCTCCTTTCCTGCCCTGATCAGTGATGCCTTCCCCTTAGACCTCATGTAGCACCCTTTTCCTGAATCTTTTTGATACATTTTTCTGATACTATTTTGCAGTTAGCTCTGATAGCTCCCCAAAGGGAGGACAGCATCTTAGCTAAACTTTTTGTCTTTCCCAATTACTAAGTACATTGCCGTCTAACATAAGCACTTAATACTTGTGGAAATAATGGATAAATAAATGAAACCAATCTCTGTGTGAATCACTTTCTTTATTTGTAAAGTGGCCTCATGATCTAAATAAACTGCTGCCTCACCGCCTTTATTCTTGACACAGGACCTGCAGTAGTAGAGTTGCAGAGTTGTAGAGTTGAGAGTGATAGAGTTCTAGAGTGGTAGAATTGAGTCAAATGACTCAGGTCTCGCGATGATTGCACTCTTCTTACTATAGAATTCATTCTTTTTTTCTTAATAACAGTATAGATTTTATTCCAATAAATCTTCATGTATGTGGACTGAAGTCTCTAACACCTAAGTAGATGGGTTCAGGGAGAAGCAATATCTGAAAAAATTCATCAGCTGGTAGCCCACCTTCTGGTGACAAGCCTCTCTGCATGAGTTTCTCTAGCTAGGTCCTCAGATGATTGACAGTTATCACAGAGCCCACATTCAAAGCTTTCGCATCTTAAAGAGAAACTACAAGAGCTTGTACTTCATCATTATAACCTCTGTGCCTCAGGAAGGCATTGAATAACGATATCCACAGAGGTGTGTTTTAGTCAATAAATTTGTATCACTCAATGACACTAAAGTCATACTTTACTCCATAGATTAAGTGTCTTATTTTTAACCTCATTTTATTGCTATTTGCATTTGAAAACTGTTTCCCCCTTTCCCCAGGGTCTTCCTCTGTTTTCCTGTCTGAAATACAGTTGTTACTATGGAAACATCACTCACACAGGCATAGCCCACTGGCACATATAAATGAAGTACAAAGATGAATTTCAGGACATCTGGAAACAAGCTGATGCCTTGGGAAATGTTCTCATTATGGGATGACTTTCATGACTGCAGATTGTGTTATGAACACACCCAGAAATGAGAAAATGCAGATAAGCATTTTTGGGAGCTTTATTAAGGACTCCTTTGCCTCCCTAGAACAGGGGTTCTTAACCTTGAGTTCATGAACTTCTAAAAAAATTTCTTTTAATTTTTATGTTGTATTTCAATATAATTGGTTTCCTTTGTCCTAATTTTTTTTTCATTCTTCATTTTAAAAACATTCTGAGAAGAGTCCTTAGGCTTCTCAGCCTGCCAAAGAAATCCATGACATAAAAAAGATTTAGAATCCCAGACCTACAACATTAACAAAACAGAGATACAACACAAGGGTTAAAATTATTAAACATAATATAGCATACCCTCTGGGAACTATCTCTCATTTCACATTGGTTAGGTGTGGAGGGGAAGGTTTGAGTTACTCTATGTTTCTAAGTGCTTTCACCTTTAGTACTCAGCCAGAGGACACAATTAGTTCAAATCAAAGGCATTTATTGAGATAGTACTGCAAGAGCAGTGGCTATGAAACATATCTTCCTCCCTGTTCCTCTTAAACTGGGCTGGAATCTCCCATAAATACTGTGTTGGTGAGAAAAATGGGCACACACACACATAGACTGCATGCTGGCAGTTCACATCATACTCTGTACACAGAGTATACCAATCAATCTATGCCTTCAGCACTGGAGGGCCCCAATATCCTCATGCTGTTCTCTTTGGGTGTAACATTTCTGCTGGACAGGTCAGTCAGTTGAGCTTCCTGAACCTGTACATCTCTACAAGTCATCTCTTTTCTATTTATTTATTTATTTGTTTGTTTGTTTGTTTGTTTATTTAACTTTTTACATTCATTTTCACAAAATTTTGGGTTCCAAATTTTCTCCCTTTTTATCCCCTCCCCCCACCCCAATACCCCAAGCAATCTAATTTTCCCTATCTCCAATCTGCCCTCTCTTCTGTCATCCCTCCCTTCTCTTGTCTCCATTTTCTCTTTTCTCCTGTAGGGCCAGATGACTTTCTATTCCTCATTAACTGTATGTCTTCTTTCCTAGTAGCAACAACAATACTATACAGTTGTTCCTAAAACTTTGAGTTCCAAATTCTCCCCATCCCTCCCTCCCCACCCATTCCCTTTGGGAAGGCAGGCAATTCCATATAGGCCATTTCTGGGTAGTTTTGCAAATGACTTCCCTGATAGTCGTGTTGTGTAAGACTAACTGAATTACCCTCCATCCTAACCTGCCCCTCATTGTTTCTCTTCTGTCTTTTGATCCTGTCCCTCCCCAAGTGTTGACTGCGAATTGCTCCCTCTTCCCTTTGCCCTCCCTTCCATCATCCCCCCCCTTGCTTATCTCCTTCTCCCCCACTTTCCTATACTGTAAGATAAGTTTTCATACCAAAATGAGTGTGCATTTTATTCCTTCCTTTAGTCAAATGTGATGAGGGTAAACTTCTTGTTTTTTGTTTTTTGGTTTTTTTTTTTCCTCAGCTCTCCTTTTTTTCCCTCCACTAAAAAAAATCTCCTACTTGCCTCTTAAATGACATATAATTACCCCATTCCATTTCACCCTCTTTCCTCCCACTACATTTCTCTCTCACCATTTACCTTAGTTTCTTTTAAGATATGGTCCCATCCTATTCAATTCAATCTGTGCTCTCTGTCTCTGTATGTGTGTGCATGCATGCGTGTACATGTGTGTGTATGGACCCACCAACTACCCAGGTACAGAAAAGTTTTAAGAGTTACAAATATTGTCTTTCCATGTAGGAATGTAAACGGTTCACTTATGGTAAGTCCCTTAAGACTTCTCTTTGCTGTTTACTTTTTCATGCTTCTTCTCATTCTTGTGTTTGAAAGTCAAATTTTCTTTTCAGCTCTGGTCTTTTCATCAAGAATGCTTGAAATTCCTCTGTTTCATGGAAAGACCATATTTTCCCCTGAAGTAGTATACTCAGTTTAGCTGGGTAGGTGATTCTTGGTTTAAGTCCTAGTTCCTTTGACTTCTGGAATATCCTATTCCATGCCCTTCGATCCCTTAATGTAGAAGCTGCTAGATCTTGAGTTATCCTGATTGTATTTCCACAGTACTGAAATTGTTTCTTTCTAGCTGCTTGCAAGATTTTCTCCTTGAGCTGGGAGTTCTGGAATTTGGCTACAATGTTCCTAGGAGTTTCTCTTTTTGGATCTCTTTCAGGTGGTGATCGATGGATTCTTTCAATACTTATTTTGCCCTCTGGTTCTAGAATGTCAGGGCACTTTTCCTTGATAATTTCATGGAAGATGATATCTAGGCTCTTTTTTTGATCATGACATTCAGGTAGTCCCATAATTTTTAAATTGTCTCTCCTGGATCTATTTTCCAGGTCAGTTGTTTTTCCCATGAGATATTTCACATTCTCTTCCATTTTTTCATTCTTTTGGCTTTGTTTGGTGATTTCTTGGTTTCTCGTAAAGTCATTAGACTCCATCTGTTCCATTCTAATTTTGAGAGAACTATTAAATTCAGTGAGCTTTTGAACCTCTTTTTCCATTTGGCTAATTCTGCTTTTGAAAGCATTCTTCTCCTCATTGGCTTTTTGAACCTCTTTTGCCAATTGAGTGAGCCTATTTTTCAAGGTGTTACTTTCTTCAGCATTTTTTTGGGTCTCCTTTAGCAAGGTATTGACCTGTTTTTCATACTTTTCTTGCATCTCTCTCATTTCTCTTCCCAGTTTTTCCTCCACCTGTCTAACTTGCTTTTCAAAATCCTTTTTGAGCTCTTCCAACGCCTGAGCCCACCTGACATCCCCCTGGGGTGTCTGGGGTACCGAGGCCCCACCCTCCACGTCTTTCCCTGATGGCAAGAATACGTCCTCGTCATCAGATCCGAATGTTGGGATCATTTGCATTTGTTGGAAAAAACTCTCTATAGTCTTATTTTTCTTCCCTTTTCTAGGCATTTTTCCAGCCAGTTACTTGACTTCTGAGATTCCTGTCCACCCCCGCCTAGATCCGCCCAGCTAGTGCTTGGGGTCTGAGATTCAAATGGGCTTTCCACGCCGCGCATGGCTGCTAATCAATGTGAGCTTTAGTTCTGGTGCTGGGGTGGGGGCAGGGCTGCCTCCCAGGCTCAGTTCCCTCAGGGGCTTTATGCAGAGACCTTCAGTAATGGAGCGGGGTGGGGCAGGGCTGTCTCCCAGGCTCAGCTCCCTCAGGGGGTTTATACAGAGACTCTCAGTAATGAAGATCCTGCCTGCTGCTGGGGGAGTCCCGGGCCGCCGCCGCAGCTGCTGCCTCCACCGCCACCCCGCCCCTGCCTCTGCCTCCGCTGCTTCCTTCCGAAGGGGCCCGAGTCACGGAGACACTCCGCTCCCCCTCTCATCCAGCCCAGCGTCTCTCTGTCTCACTGACCTGTAGCTTCTGTGGGCGGAGGGACCTTCCAGGCCGCCGGAGCTTCAGTCCCTGAAGCCTGCTCAGATCAGCTTCTCTGGGGCTGCGGCCAGGGCAGCGCTGGGGTGGGGTCCGCTTTCCGGGGCATGACAGACCCTGGGGACGGCTCTCCAGGGCTCTCTGGAATGGAAATCTCTTCCACTCTGTTTCTGCACACCTTACAGTGATCCAGAACTTATGGGGATCTCTTTTTACATTAATTCTATGGGCTGTGAGTTCGGAGCTCGTAAACATGCGTCTTTCTACTCCACCATCTTGACTCCGCCCCTCTACAAGTCATCTCTTGCTCTCCCTCTGGAGTATGATTTCTCTGTGGCTATTGGGTTGTTGTTGTTTTTTGGAGTTAGTGGAGACTGGAGAAAATGTTTATTTCTCTATCTTTTTGGTCGTGTTACCTGGATAAAGGAGGCTGGTGGGGGCAGGGCAGAGCCAGATGGTGGAGTAACAGCACACACTTTCTAGAGTGCTGACCCCAAGCCCAGTCAAATACCTGTAAAAAATGGCTCTAAACAAATTCTGGAGCTGCAAAACCCACAGAAGGAAGGAGTGAAGCAAATTTCCAGCCCAAGACCACCTGGAAGGTCACTGGGAACTGTCCATTATGCTACACAGGGGGCAGGGAGCAGGGGGCAGTCCAGTATGGGCCATGCTGGCAGAAACAGGACCTAAGCAAGCCATGGGGAGACTGAATCTCTCACACCTGTGGCAGTTTCAAGACTTCAGGACTGCAAAATGCTGAGGACAAATCAGAAGGTCAGTGGGAAAAGCCTGTGGGACCAGTGTGGGAGAGTGGAGTGATCCAGCCCCAGGCCTAGGATAGCAGAGGAGGGAGAGGGCAGAGGAACCCATTGTAGCCACAGCAGCAGGTGGGGCAGACACAGCAACTATTTCTGGAACTCTAGGCCCACAGATTGTGGGGGGATTGAGCAGCAAAGTTCCTCCATCGAAAGCCTCCAAGAAAAATGTGAATTGGTCTCAGACTGTGGAAGAGCTCAAAAAGGATTTTGAAAATCAAGAGAAGTAGAGCAAAAATTGGGAAGAAAAATGAGAATGATAACTGCTTACTAAAGGAGACCCCCAAAAAATTCTGAAGAAAATAACACTGTAAAAAATAGACTAACCCAAATGACAAAAGAGATCCAAACACTCACTGAAGAAAATAATTCCTTAAAGATCAGAATGGAGCAGATGGAAGCTAATGACTTTATGAAAAATCAAGAAATTATAAAACAAAACCAGAGGAATGAAAAAATAGCAGACAATGTGAAATATCTCATTGACAAAACAACTGACCTGGAAAACAGATAAACCATCTCAGACTACATAAAATATATGCTGCATCTGCCATAAGTGTTCTGATGAATTGACCCTCCTCCTACACAGAAATACAGCACAGAAGAGAAAATGAACAGCAGAACATCAGAATAATATACATATTTATGCATATATACATATATATGAAATAGAAAAGAGAGAATATTAGAAAAGGGTAAAAGTATAGGCCTACCTCCCCCACCTCCACCCACTGTCCAAATGTTTCCAGAAAAGTTGCATGGAAATTAAAATTGTATAAATTTAATAATGCAGATACCAAAAAGTCATTTAAAAATTTCCCATGATAAATCAGTTTTAGCAACCCCATGACACAAATTAAATCTGGTAACACTGTAGAAGAGATTATTAGAGGTGGTTAATAAGCATCTAAAATGGGGGCAGAAATCAAAAAGAATCAGCTTGGCTTCATCAAGAACAGATTATATCAAACTCAATCTATTTCCTTTTCTTTCTTTCTTTCTTTCTTTCTTTCTTTCTTTCTTTCTATTTTTTTTTTTTTTTTGCTTTTTTATGTAGGGTTACTAAATGGGTAGATCAGGAGAATGCTAAAGATATTCACAAAACATTTGGTAGACTTTAGTAAAACATCTGATAATGTCTAATGCTTTTTTCTGTGGAAAGGATGGAGAGGCTAAACAGTAGTACGGCTGAATGGATTCAGAACTGATTGGATAACTGGACTTAGTCATCATTGGGGGTGGGAGGGAGGACCACTTGGAAGGAGGTCTCCAGGAGATGTATGGCCGCTAGGATTTATCCATGGTCCTGAGCTGGTTACCCTCTTTATTGAGGATTTGGATTAAAGAATGGATAGTATGTTTGACACAAAGCTAGAAGAACTAATACACTTAGATGACAAGATCCAAAAACATCTTGGGGTCTAGAATATTGAATTGAACCTATGAAATTGAATGAGGGAAAATGTAAAGTCTGGTAAGTAGAAAAATCAGCTTCACAAATAAAAGATGAGGGAGATGTGGTTAGATGACATTTTTTTTTTCTGACAAAGATCTGGGTGTTTTAGAGAATGGTGAGCTCAATGAGTTAACCATGTAAGAGAGCCAAAAAAGCAGCATTAAAAAACACACACACACATACCCCAAAACAATAATAACAAAAACCTGTGATCTTGGGTTGCATTAAGAGAGGCGTAGCATCCAGGAGATAATAGTTCCTTTATACTCTGCCCTGGGTAGAATGAATCTGGAGGGAGGAAGGAAGGAAGGGAAGGAAATAACAAAGGAAGGAGCAGAGAAACAGATGGAAAAGAAAGGGAAGTGAGGGAAGGAGAGAGGAAAGAAAGTAAAGGAGGGAGGGAAGGAAGGAAAGAAAGAAATAATTATTTATATAACATTTACTATGTGGCAGGCATTATTTGAGTAGGAAAGACATTGATAAGCTGGAGGTCATTCAGAGGAAAGCAACCAGGGTAGTTACGGACCTGGATTCTGGGCCAAATGAGAACTGATTTAAAAGACGGAGACACTTATCCTAGAGATGAAGATTCATCAGAGACATGAGAACCTCTTTAAATACTTGATGGGGTGTCATACGGAAGAGGGATTAGCTTCACACTGCTTATTCCTGGTTCTGCCTCTGGGGCCATTGGGTAGAAGTTTAAAAGAGTTAGGTTTGGCTTTGATGTAAGGAAAAGCTCCTTAACAATTGTTGTTGTTCAGTAACGTCAGTTGTGTGAGACTCTTTGTGATCCCATTTGGGATTTTCTTGGAGAAGATACTGGAGTGGTTTGCCCTTCTCCAGCTCATTTTACGGATAAGGAAACTGAGGCAAATGGGGACAAGTGACTTGCCCAAGGTCACACAGGTAGTAAGTTTCTGAGACTGGATTGGAACTCAGATCTTCCTGATTTCAGGCCTGGCACTCTAGCCACTGTACCACCTAGCTGTCCCACCCTGTTTGGGTAATCAGCTGTAATATCAACATACAGAAAGACAAGTAATTTCCTTTCAGAAAATCTCTTTCTACCTTTCAGCCTTCCTTTAAGCTTACCCAGCAAATGATGCTGACATTTTTGATTTCCTGTATTCCATATTTGTCAGGGTGAACTAATTGCTTCCAATTGAGCGTATTTGACAACTTGCCTGAGAAAAGCCTGCTGTTCAATGCTAAGACATCACAAAATTAACCTACAATGAAGCTGATACGCAGTTATACTATAGGAATTTCTCTTGGCTTCTTAAACATAAGCCAGTGCTGGAGAAACTGGCAAGGGGAAAAGAGACGAAACAGATAGTTTTATTGTCAGCATTTTAGGAGTTATTGGAGATTCCAGGACATGGATATGCTGCCATTCTGGTTTCCTTGTCTTGCCTCACGTTGTTCCTTCAAATGGAGCATTTCAGGCATTTCAAAATTAGGCGAAATCCCTGCAAAGAGAAGTGGAGAATTTGGGGCAATTATTTGGGTGATTAACTTAAAAATTCACTTTTGCCTGGTGAGCTGCTTTGGAAATGAACATCAGACTTCACTATGCTCCTGTATTCTTGAAAATTCTGATAGATTCTCATATAATAAGTTGATAATATAAAAATTTCCATTTGTTAGGAACATCTCAGTTGTAGCCATGATCCTCTCAAGTATGCCTGGTATTCTAGGTCCCTTTATACCCCTCAGGCACACTCTCTTCCTCTACAGAGAATACAGAGAGCTCAGAAATTTGCCATCCAGAATGGCCTTTAAAAACATGGCCTCTTAATATTTGTCTTACCATCCAAGGATGGTAACTGATATAACACATACCAGTCTGTTGCCTGTTCCCAAATCATGTCTCATGTATCAAGTCCCCAGCCTTCTCACTCTCACTATCCAGGTTTCCCCATCCCTGGCTATTACTCTTTTTTCTCCCATACACAAATTCATCCCCCTTAATGTATTAGTCAATTTCCATGCAGGAACCACTGGGGCTTATATTCTGACACTCCTTCATGCCCACTGCACCAAATTTCATTCATTCTACTTTCCTCTCTCTTCTGCTAATTAGATTGTGAGCTCCTTGAAGTCAGGGACTGTCTTTTGATTCTTTTTGTATCCCTAGCACTTAGCACAGTTCCTGGCACATAGTAGGCATTTAATTAATGTTGGTTGATTGATTATGTGATCATTTTGTGTGATGACTCAAACTTCAATGCAAACAAGTCCAGAGACTAATTAACTGGCAACTGCAGACAGGTAGACACCTCCACAGCCTTATGCTTGCTGCATAGCTGAACCCGCTTTACCAACAATATCCCCCCATTCCATGCTGAATTAATAAATGAAGAAGATAAAACATATTTTGCCCTTGTGTTGGTGTCATGTAGCCAGGATATATTAACAGAGGCAAAAAAAAGTACCATTAATAAATAACCTCAATTTCTTCAACTGTTTGAAAAATTTCCCTAGTATTATCAAAAGCATCATCATCCTTCCAGATACCCACAGTCATCTCTAAGATTCCTCATTCTCCCTCTAATCAACCTGAGGTAATTAAGTGGTGTGGTGGGCCTGGAATCAGAATAAACCTGAGATCAAATTGTAAGAGGGGATATATGGTTTCTACTCTTGTTTTGCTTCCACAAATGTTCTTGAAAAATAGTAAAACTCTTGGACTGATAGGAGCTTGTGATAAGATTAGCATGCATAACCTGTTTGCAAAGATGATGGTCAAGAACATCTTGGCCTCAGGGAAAACTAGAAGGGTTGGGTCTGACGAACAACTCAGGACCCTAGCCTCTCTACCCCACCTATGCCTGCAATCTTCTTAAGGAGAGGATATAAGGAAATAAAGTGAGGAATCTGAGGAATTTGAACTAACCCTAACTCTACCTAGAAGGACAAAACTGTGTAACCTCACTCCTGCCTCCGTATTGGTGTGGGTGTTCCTGATGCGCACCGTACACACTTCTTCCTGAGAAGCTTAAAAATTAACATTTTCCTCTGCCCACTCTGTGATTGAATTCTTTCAGTTAGAATGGGTCTATCACATGGGTCTTCCAGAGGGCACTTTGGGAAGGGAAGCAATGGGCAGTGGCAGTTCATCCAGGGCTAACTGCCTGACCTTTCCTGGGAAGCCCTGTGATCCCCACAGCCAAGTTTCTCACAAAATCCTGGATCAGACATTTAGTACCTCTATTTGCCTCACTGTCCTCAAACTAGCTCCCACGGTTGTTGTGAGAGTGAAAATAAATAATATTTGTAAAGTGCTTAGTAGCTGTTGGCACATAGTGGGAGCTTCATAAATGCTTGTTTCCTACTTTCCCAATATCTCCTTTTTCTTCTCTTGCCCCACCCCACCCCTACCCTAGTTCAGGCCTTTTGTGATAGTCTTGTAATTAGTCATCCTTTCTCAAGTCTTTCCCCACTCCAATCCATTCTCCGCACAATTGTTCATGTGATTTTCCTCAAGCACAGGTCTGATCATATCATTGCTTTATTCAATAAACTCCAATATCGTCCTTGGGAACAACTATAAACTCTTCTATTGGGTATTTAAACACATCACAACCTTTCTTTCCAGCCTCACTAGATATGATTTCCCATCAAGCATGCCATAGCCCAACCAAACTGGCTTCCTCACAGATAGCACATCTCCCATCTCTGCACAGGTTGTCCTCCATACCTGGAATGCAGACCTCTTCACCCCCACCTCTTGCAATCTTTTATTTCCTTCAAAATTCAGCACAAATACCACCTTGTACATGAAACCTTTCCTGGCTCTCTCTGGCTATTAGGACCATCTCCCCCAAATCACCCACTATTTATTTTTATATACCTATGACTGTTGTTTGCAAATGTAACTAACACGTATGCATGTGCACACACATATACAACATGCCGTCTTCTCCAAATGAATGCACATTCCTTAAGAATAACTTCATTTTTGTCTTTATATCTCCAGTGCCTTGCACATAATAAATACTTGCTGATTGATTTTAAATTTCATTGCACAAGTGTATTTTGCATTTTTATAGGAGAAGTATACTATCAATGATATTAGCATGAGAGGTTTTTCTGAGCTTGGGAACTGTGATCCCAAGTAACATACCATTTGACACCATCCCAAACCACAAGTTCCCAGAAGACTTGATTTCACTGATATATACATTCCTCATTTTAAAATTCCTTGAAATGTTGATCCTCAGTCCTAAATACAAAAATATGGGGTTCCTGGAAGCAAACAAAAAACTCTTTCATAAAAGTCTAAGATTGGCTGCAGAATAGCATGTACTATAACAGCAGTGGATATTTTGTTAATTTTGGAGGTAGCCAGGATACCATAACTTCCAGGGAATAGGGAGGAGAGAAAATTAAACACAAATCTGGTTCTAAAGGTTGAAATGTGGAGAAATATCTTCAACCTGTTAGGCAAAGTGAAGGAAGAACCAGGATGATAGGAAACAAAAGAACAAATTGGGAGCCAGGAGACAGCCAGAAGATCATAAACCAGAGTTAGTCTCAGTAAAAACAGAGTTTCACCTGATAAGGCTCCTCCTTCAATTGTAGTCAGATTCAGCAAGGTTTCTGACAAAGTCCCTCAAAATATTCTTATGAAAAATATATAGACCTGTACCAAATAATAAAACAAATACATCAGTCTGAAACCTATTGACTGACTCAAAGATCATTATTAATGAAAGAGTGAGTGCTAAGCCAGAGAGGGAAGGAGTTTCTAGTACAGCCTTGGCAGGGATCTGACTTTGTCTTATTTTCTCCCCAACATCTTTATCAGTATCTTAGATGAAGGCATAGATGAAATCTGAATATTTTCAAGTGACAAGAAGTTGAGAAGGATAGTTAATATCTTAGATGATAGAACTGGAATCCGAAAGAACTTGATAGTTTAGAAGGATGGGCTTGAGGCTAAGATGAAAATTAAAAGGGATAAATATAAAAAAACCAAAACAATTGTACAGGTACAAAAGGAAGATGTAACTAAATAGCAGTTAATGTAAAAAAAATGATAACTGTAAGCATTTTGTGGCTAGAAAGCTGAATACTAATCAACAGTGTGATGCAGCAAACAAAGCTAATGAGATCTTACACTGCATTACTAGTGTTTAAAACTGGGGAGATGATAGTCTTACTGTGCTCAGTCCTTTGTTAGAGTACACAGGAATAATAATAATAATAATGTTGATAATGATGACGATGATGATTATAGTAACTAACCACTTATATAGCATTTACCATGCGCCAGACACTGTGCTAAGCACCTTACAAATATTATCTCATTTGATCCTTACAACTTTGGGTGGTAAGTGCTATTATTATCTTTTTCTTACAGATGAGGAAACTGAGAGAAACAATGTTAAGTTACTTGAATAATGCAAATATACACAAATATTTATATACATATATATTTAAATAATAGGATGCCTGGGCTATTATTTAGAAGACCATTTTCTTCCCACTTACACAAAAAGTTGTTCAAAAGATTCTATGCCATGGGTTTGTAATCTTTACAAAAAATTGTCACTGATTCTTTTGATTTTTCTATTACTGTTACTTCCCAATATACATTCCTGTTTCCTATCCTTTCCTTGTTACAAAGAAAATCAACAAAGCAAAAAAAAAAAAATCAAAAGTGAACTTATTTGACCAATATGGTATGGAATGTTGCATGGTTTCCTCTAGTCCAATGAAAGAAAAGAGCTACATTTTCTCATTTCTTTTCCAAGGGCCCACATTGATCATTACAATTATATAACATTTAACTTCATTTTAGTGTTCACTTATATTACTATAGTCAGTGTGTATATTATTTCCCTGATTCTGTTTACTTTACTCTTTTATCAGTCTACACAAGTTTTTTTGTGAATTTTTCGTGTGCTTTATTTGTTCTGTTAATTCACATACCATAATTTATTCAGCCTTTCCTCTATCAACGTACACTCATTTTGATTACAGTTCTTTTCTACCACAAAAATAGTGCTGCAGGGAATATTTTGGTTTACATGAGACCTTTAGTTTAAATAATAATAGCTAGCATTCTTATAGCTCTTTGAGGTTTACAAAGTGCTTTATGTATTAAATTTATTTTATCTTCACAGCTCTGTGCAGTAGATGCTGTTATTATCCTTATTTTACAAGTAAGCAAACTGAGTCAGGTTAAGTGACTTGCCCAGAGTTACATAGCAAGTAAATGTTTGAAGCAGTCTTTGAACTCAGGTCTTTCTGATTTCAGATTTAACCTTCTATCTGCTCTCTCGCTTCCTTCTGTCTGGGGTATCTACTTAGGAATGAAATCTCTGGGTCAAAGGATACAAAAGCTTTAGTCATTTTCTTGAATAATCCCAAATGATTTTTTCCAGAATGGGCAGACCAATTCACAAATCCACAAAGAGAGAAGTAATGTGCCTCTTTCCCCACGTCACTTCCAGCATTTTACAATTAACATTGGTGTTATGTAGCTGGCATTTATGTAGGACTTTACTGTTTGCAAAGCATTTAAAATATTTATTTTATTCTAATAACAATGCTGGGATGTGGGTGTTATCAGTATGGTTCTCATTTTATAGAGAAGAAAACCGAGACAGGCAGAAGTTGAGTGACTTGCCCAGGGTCACACAGTTAAGTGTCTAAGACTGGATTTGCACTCAGGTCTTCCTGAGTATAAATACGGCACTCTATCCTTTGTGCCACCTAGTCATATAAATGCTAATTGCTTTAAATGTGTTCTTCTTCTTAACCTTTCATCTGAAGATGCCATAGTCTCAAAATCTATATCTACAGATTTCTTCTTGATAGCTTTATGTGTCGTGTGTCCTGTGAGGAGATCAATAAATATTTATAGGTATTGCTTTCATTCATTGGTTTAATTTGACTTCCAGATTCAGACTTAAAGTCTTTGGTCTCTACTTTTCCTTGACATTAAAAATATTATAGACTCCAAATGATATTTTGATATCATTAAAGGAACCCATGAGCTAGAAAAACTATTTAATGTGTCTTTCATCGGACCATATAGCCACTCATCTACAGGAATGTACAACAAGATGCCTTGATAAAACTAACTTTTAAAATTGGAAGCCATACTCAGTTCAGTTTAGGAGAGATGATTAATGAGTTTAAGACTGGGCGAAACCTTGAGTTAGTTAGACTGTCTTCCTGAAAAATGCCACATTTTATATAAATTATTCTTGATATGACTGTGTTGGTGACATGCCTTAAATGCAGAACAAACAGTCTTCTGTGAGGCCATCATATATTCTAACATTTTCACTATATGTGGATCTATTTTATTTATTTGCAGTATATGAAATCATGAATATGGAACCGAGTCAAAAGCTTTGCAATAATCAATAAAAGCAGTATAAATATTATGGCATTTTCAGGTGACTTGTTCAATAATTACGGAATCAATAATAATTGTCTCCTTATGCCCCTGGGACTTTAAAGAAAAATACCTCCTTTTTTGTTAAGTTAATATACTGTTTTCTTTTTAATACTTTTAGATATCTTACTAATACAAGCTATGAATTATTTGTATAAAGCACATAAACATTGGGCCTATGTTTGGAGGGGTCACTATTATTCTCATCTTGTAGTGGTAGATGTGATACCTTCTTATGTCTGGGAAGAGACTAGTAAAGTACTTTGCTAGTAACATGCACTTAGTGGGAAGGTTTAAGCTCGGAATGTTATATCTCCTCCAGATCTACTACTTGACAATTTTGCAAAGCAGAGTTTTCCATATCTCTTAACGTAATGTTCCTTGTTCATGATATTGTTACAAAGTCTGTTTTGCATTTGATGCAACTTAATTTTTTTCATTGTGTTTAACTCTGTGTAACCATTTAGACCAGAAATTTTCCACATCCTCTATCAGGGATTCTTAATCTCTCTCTCTCTCTCTCTCTCTCTCTCTCTCTCTCTCTCTCTCTCTCTCTCTCTCTCTCTCTCTCTCTCTCTCTCTCCCTCTCTCTCCCCCCCTTTCCTTCATCCCATCTCTCTACCTCTTTCCCTTCCATTCCCCTCTCTCTCCTAATTTTTTTTTTTTACTTCTCAAGCCACTATATAAAGGTTTTTACAAATTAATTTTGGATTGTTTATTTTCTTCCTTATGGGCTTTGACTCCTTGGATCATCTTACTTTTTAAACTCTTGCTCTCAATTAATTGTTGATTAAGGGAATCTAGAATTTCTAATGTATTTTTATTTTTCAGATCCTGCTTCATTTTTCTTAATGGGTACCTTTAATTGGGCGATGTGGCATTAAAGTTTTCTGCCACATGTACCTGGTAAATATTGATGTAATCTTTGAAAAATAGGACATTTATTTAATCTCACAATTTTGAATGATCAAGCAGAGCTTGACTCCTCCTTAGTAAGCATTTATTGATAACTTAATTATACATGGCACTGCAAAGTCACGTTACTTAATCTTTAGGGGCTTACTATTGAAAACAGATGGAAAATGACATATAGAATATATAGATAGTAGGATAAAGACATTAGATGAGTACATAAATGGATATGAAGTATTTATATCCTAAGCATGATCCTATATTAGAGAGAAATGCATATGAGAGTGGAAAGGCTAAGATATATACATACCATAAATATATGTAAAATTAGGATTTTTAGAATTAGAAGAGACCTTAAGATCAGTGTGTCCAATCCCCCTTATTGTGGAACTAAGAAAACTGAGACTGTGAGTTGTGAAGTGACTTCTCTGAGATAAGACAGTTAATGAATGGCAGAAAAACTTGAGCTCTCTGGTGTCCTTGTTGGCGTGCTGCTATACTGAGCTATTGACACTTCAGATAAAATTATTCTGAAGCAACAAAGTGCTTCTCGAAGTGATTAGTAAAAGAGATGCTCAGTAGGAGCAGCTTAGGTGTACAAATTAGACATTCTACTAGAAAAAAAAACAAAAAAACAAGCTAGAGTTAATGTTAGTAGTCCCCTCCACTCCAGGACATACAACTCCATGTTGCAGACTGTTGCAAGGCAATCATAGGTCTTTAAGGTCCCTTAAAGTTTTATGAATCTATGTACCTTCCACCTACCTTTGTAGCAACCATATGGTATTTTTAATCTTATTTTCTTCAATAACAAAATTTTACTTTCTCTACCTTCTACCTGTCCTCCAATGGAAAAAAGAAAAAAGAAAAAACATCGACAAATCCCTTGTAACAAATATGCATAATCAAGCAAAACTAATCTGGCACTGTGTTCAAAAAATGTTTCCTCCTGCATCTAAGGCCCAAAATTTATACAATGTTCGATTATCTTTTGCAGATCTTTAAGTCACTTGTGCCATGGTGGTATTTAATGCCTGTTTATAACAAATTTCCACTTTTTCTCCTATGATTCTTATTATGGCAGAGGTCACTATGCGTAGGTCCTAAAACATTTTTTAACACCTTTTGTCAAAAAATGTGTGAGAATGCATAAGTTTATAATGGTTTTAATAGCTATTAGCGCTTATAGAGAATTTAAGATTTGCAAAGCATTTTACATGTGTTATTTTATTTGATTCTCATAAACAGCCCCTGTGGATTGGTTTCTAATCTAGCACATGCTAGTTTTTAAAAATTATCCTTTTTTTTTTTATAATTGGTCTACCAATTATAAAAGTTTTATAATTGGTGTACCCTTAAACTCAAAAAGAGTCTCAAAAAGAGTTTCAAAAAGAGCCTTCAAAAATTTAAAACTAAAGTATAGCTATCTTCTCTTCAAAAATCATTTGCAACATTGGTATGATTTTCCTCATGCATTTCGTTTCATTATCAAACAGAATTTCATAATCAGGTAGAACAGCCAATATACAGTTGCCTTCTTACCCTGAAACTTCCATCAGTGCCAGTGGCCTTCTCATCTTGGAACATCTTCCCTTCTCATTCCCTTCTCTCATTGGTAAATTCTTCAATTTGGGGAGGGTCCCAGGCTGGCCATCTTATATTTCTCCCCCAGCTTTGCTTTTGACACTGCACACTTCACCAACTTGCTTTCTTACCCTGAAACTTCTTTCATCCCTGGTGGCCCTCTCACCCTGGAAGACCCCTCCTCCGACAGGGACACCATGGCCTTACATAGTAACTTCCTTATCTCTCCCTGCTTTCAGTTTTATGTGTTATCTTCCCCACTAGAATGTAAGTTCCTTGAGAGCAAGTGCTCCTTCTCTCCCCCCACCTCTCTCTCGTTATTTGCATCTTCAGCACTTAGCACAGTTCCTGACATAGTAAGCACTTAATAAATGCTGCCCTCCTGCTCTGCCTGCTCCCAATTTCTGTTATTTGTGTTAAGTGAAGATTTTCAATACATCAGGTTCTTTTATTTTTCCATCTTCAGATTTTAGTAGCTCCTCAATTTCATCTAATCTGAGCTAAGGGAGGAAAATATTTCTTATGGTATCCCTGTATTCGGTCTGCAATATGTTGTTCTAGGACTTAGAGTTGAGAGAACTGTTAGTAAAAATGGTATGCAACCTTTGCCTATAGCTGGTAAGATGTTTCCATTTTTGTTATGAATAGGACTGGTACAAAATGAATGTATTCATACGTTCAGGCTATTTTATGAACCCTTGTGACTTGCTTATTTTTATGGTCGACACCATTTCCACTAAAGCAGTTCTAGGGGGTAGGGTATAGTTATTTCTAATTTATTCCAGATTATCTTGCCTTCTTGTGGTACCAGAATATGAAGGAACATCACTTACCCTACTGCCCTCCCTATTAAACTGATTATCAGGATAGTTTTGAGTAGGGTCATCTCAAAATCATGTGTTCTATGTCTCTTTCTTTGACTTATTTAAATTTTTAAATAATTTTATTATTTGTTTACTTAAAATTTGTTTACTTAAAATTTTATTATTTGTTTACTTAAAATTTGTTTACTTTTAAAATTTTGAGTTCCAAATTCTCTCCCTGCCTCCCACCCTTTCCCTACCCACGGAGAAGACACGCAAAATGATACCAATTATGCATGTGAAATCATGCGAATCATATTTCCTTATTAGCCAGCTTTTTTTAAAGCAAAGAAAAGTTAAATGAGAAAATTACACATCAGTTTGTATTCATATATCATTAGTTCTATCTCTGGAAGTGGATAGCATTTTTTCATCATGAGTGCTTTGGAATAGTCTTGGATGATTGTATTGAACAGAGTAGCCAAGTCTTTCTCAGTTGATTATCATTACAACATTGCTGTTACTATGTATAATGATTTCCAGGTTCTTCTCACTTCACTTTCCATCATATAGGTCTTGCCATGTTTTTCTGAAACCATTCCCCTGGTCATTTCAATAGTATTCCACAACAATCATATGCCACAACTTGTTTAGCCATTTCTCAATTGATGGGGATCCCCTCAATTTTCAATTATTTGCTACTACAAAAAGAGCTGCTATAAATATTTTTCTACATATAGGTCTTTTTCGTTTTTCTTTGATCTCTTTGGGATACAGACCTAGTAGTGGTATTGCTGAGTCAAAGGGCATGCACAGTTTTATAGTTCTTTTGACATAGTTCCAAATTGTTCTCCAGAATGGGTAGAGTAGTTCACTGCTCCACCAGCAATTCATTAGTGTACCTATTTTTCCTTTATCCCCTTCCAGCAGTTGTCATTTCTGATAGGTGTAAGGTGATACCACAGAGTTGTTGTAAATTTGCCTTTCCTTAATCAGTAGTGAGTTAGAGCATTTTTTTATGAGTATAGATAATTTTCATTCCTTATTCTCAAAACTGGCTGTTTATATCCTTTGACTTGAAGAATTGGAGAATGGTTCTGGTTTTTATAACTGTGACAGTTCTATACTCAGCATATATTTGAGAAATGAGGTCATTATCAGAGAAACTTGCTGTAAAAATTTTTTATGTTATTTCAATGTCTATGGTACATCTTAGAAAAATGTAGTTTCCCTAATTATTTCTTTTAATTAGGCCTAGTTCTACTTTTGCTTTGTCTGAAAAAGTGATTGCTACCTCTGACTTTTTTACTTCACCTAAAGCATAATAGATTTTGCTTCACCTCTTTATTTAAACACTTTATGGGTCTTTCTGTTTTAAATGTGCCTCTTGAAGACACTATATTGTTGGATTCTGGTTTCTAATCCATTCTGCTGTCTACTTACATTTTATGGGTAAGTTCATCCCATTCACATTCAGTTATGATTACTAGTTTTGTACTTCCCTCCATCCTATTATCTTCTGTTTCTTCCTCTCTTTTTCTCCTTTTATACTGTTCATCCTTCAAGACTATTTTACTTATAACCACTACTTCCCTTAATCTACCCTCTCCTTTATTATTCCTTGCCCACCCCCATCCCCCTTCTCTTATCCCCTTCTTCTCCTATTTTTCTATTGGGTAAGTTATATTTCTATACACAATTGAGTGTGTGTATGTGTAGGAGGTAAATATAGATTTTATATTATTATTATATTAATTATATAATATATTATTGTGTTTATTTATATTATGTTAATAATGATATTATATATTAATTATATTATTATATAAAATATATATTTTCCTCTTTGAAGCAATTTCAATGAGAATAAGGTTTAAGCATTGCTTGCCACCTCCCCTCCCCATTTTCCCCTGAATTGTTAAAACTCTTCCTAGTGCACTTCTTTTATAGGGGGAATTTTTCCCATTCTACACCTTTTTTTCCTCCTTTTCCCTGTGCATCCCTCTTTCTTACTCCATTTTCTTTTGGAGATCATTCCAGCATTGTCAACTCATACAAATGCCTGTGTAAACTCTTTTTAACTGTCCTAAAAATTATAAAATTCTTAGAAGTTAGAAATATCATCTTCCCATGTAGAAATGTATATTGTTTAATCTTATTGAATCCCTTATGGACTTTTCTTTCCTGTTTACTTTTCTATGCTTATCAATTTCTATATTTGTAAGTCAAATTTTCTATGCAGCCCTGTTTTTTTCTTTTCATAAGGAACACTTGAAAGTCCTCATTTCATTAAATATCCATTTTCCCCTGAAGGATTATACTCAGTTTTGCTAGATAAGTGATTCTTAGTTGTAATCCTAGGAACTTTGCCTTTCAGAGTATCATATTGCAAGCTTTCTGCTCCTTTAGGGTGGAAGCTGCTAAATCTTGTATTATCCTGACTGTGACTCCTTGATATTTGAATTGTTTCTTTCTGACTGTTAGAAGTATTTTCTCTTTGACCTGGGAGTTCTGGAATTTGGCTGTAATATTCCTGGGAATTTTCACTGTAGGATCTCTTTCAGGCAGTGATCAGTATATTCTTTTAATTTCTATTTTGCCCTCTGGATCTAAGGTATCTGGGCAGTTTTCCTTGACAATTTCTTGAAATATAATTTCTAGGCTCTTTCTTTGATCATGGCTTTCAGAGAGTCTAATAATTCTTAAATTATTTCTCCTCAATCTGTTTTCCAGGTCAGATGTTTTCCCAGTGAGATATTTCACATTTTCTTCTATTTTTTTCATTCTTCAGATTTTCTTTTATTGTTTCTTGATGTCTTGTGGAATCATTAGCTCAATGACTTGCCAATTCAAATTTTTAAGGAATTATTTTGTTCAGTGAACCTTTGCACCTCTTTTCCTATTTGGCCAAGTCTGCTTTTTAAGGAGTTCTTTTCTCTAGTAAATTTTGTACCTCATTTTCTAACTGGCCAGTTCTGCTTTTTTTTTTTTTTGGATAAAAAATTCCAGTTCTTATTTATTTAAAAAATACAAATAAGAGGAAAAAGGGATGGGGCTGCAAGGTTTATCCTGAGAAAGTGCCAGAGCCCCTGCCCCTTCAGGACCTAGGCAGGGAATGGGGCACATTTTTCTTGGAAACAAAGATTTAGAAAGAATTCCAACAAATTGCTGCAGAAAACACCCCTGAAAATGGAAAGAACCTTTGGCCATCAAATCCCCTGGCCAAGCAGCACTCAGGGCAAGCTGGCAGAGTCTATCCACAACATGCTGCTCACTAAAGGCATGGCAGCTGGCTTAGTCCTCCTCATCCTCCTCGCTGTCCTCCCCCTCATCATCTGCAGCTTGTTTCCTTTTTTCTCCATGCTGGGGTTCTTCTCCCACTTCCTCTTCATCCTCCTCTCCATCACCCTAATGCACTCTGGAGCTTATAGACTAGATAATAAGTCCCCACCCACCTAGTACAGAGTGATTGTAATTACTAAATAGTAATTGTTTCTCTTTTACCCAGGAACCCTGAGGGTCTTCCATTCCTACTTCGATTTTTTTGTTTTTATTAAAGGGACTTTCACTTGAGTAACTATATAAAGAAGCCTATTCATTGAATGAATGTATCTCACTCAAAGTGAAAATGTCAGACGTTAGCCTGAAAGGGCCAGGGTCTCACAATGCATCCTGGGTCATCTCCAGTCATTCTGATGAATATCAAGCCACTGGACACAGATGGCTCAGGGGAAGAAAGTGAGGTTTATGACCCTGCACAGCCCTCCCTCACTCAAATCAAAGTCAACTGCACGTCATGTCATCATCTTGATGTCGTAGTCCTCTTCAAGAACAAAAGCAAACACAACCTGTGAATATCAGCTCCCCTCCTCCTCCTCCTCTCTCTCCTCATCCTTCCTCTCTCCTTCCTCCTCCTTCTCCTTCTCTGGTGTTCTGCCCAGGGGAAGTTAAACTCCATGGCCAAAAGCTGCCTTTTTTCCTCTGGGTTTACTGGCTACATTTCTTGCTTAAGGATCAAGCCTTAAATCCAATTCATTCTGGAGCTCATAGACTGGACAACTAGTCCCCACCCACAAATGAATATCTGGTCACTGGACCCAGATGGCTTGGGAGAAGAAAGTGAGGTTGGTGACCTTACACAGCCCTCCCTCACTCAAATCAAAGTCATCTGCAAGTCATGTCATCATCCTTATGCCATGGTCTTCTTCAACAACAAAGGACACACACAACATCAACAACAACCATCATCCTCCTCATCCTTTACCTCATCTTCTTCCTTGTCCTTCTCTTCCTCCTCCTCCTCTTCTTCACCTATCACTTCCCCATTCTCCCCGAAAACACTTTCCAGGCCTTCCCTCTAGGCCTCAGGGTTAGAGTCTGGAGCTTCCTTGCCATCAGCATTGTAGCCATCGAATTATGTGAGCTGGAGCAACAGGGCAAACACACTCTCCCTAGTTCATCAGCATGGTCACATTGCATTTGAAAAGTTCTAGGCTCTTGAGGTTCAGCAGTTTCTTCAGGGGCTCCAGTGTATTGATGTCATTAATTTGTTCCCACTCAGGTTTAGCTGGATCAGGCTGAGTGTTTGTTAGGCCAGGAACTCCAGGCCTCAAGAGAGATGGTTATCACTGAGCTCCAACTTTCAAAGTCGGGGAAGCTTGGGTAGGTTGGCCAAAGACACAAGGTTGATGTTGACCATGCTGAGAAGCTCAAAGTTTTCAAATTCTGAAGACAGGCCCCCAATCTTCTCATCATCTGAGAAGGAGTTATTCAAGACTAGAACCTTCACTTCCCCAAGCTTCCTGTTCTGCAGCTCCAGCATAACCTACCTCTTGATGTCCATGGCCACCCAGCTCAGCCAGGAAGCCCCAAGAGTCATGGGAGCTGCCACTGTGTAGACTGCCAGTAAGGTGCCAAAGGCATTCAAAGGGGAAAGGGGTGGATATCATACCCCTGAGGGCCCTGGAGCACATTCCCAGCCAACTTCTGCTTTTTTAAGGAATTCTTTTTTTCATTGAATTTTTGTGCCTCTTTTACCATTATGCCAATCTTGTTTTTATAAGGTGTAATTTCCTTCAGTACTGCTTTGTGCCTCTTTTACCAAGCTATTTATTCTCTTTTCATAATTTTCTTGCATCACTTTTATTTCTTTTCCCAATTTTTCCTTTACCATTCTTACACTTTGTTTAAATCTTTCAGAAATTCTTGGTGAGCTTGAGTCCAGTTAGCATTTTTCTTTGAGGCTTCTTTTGGTAGCTGTTTCCACATTGTTGTTTTCTTCTGTGTTTATATCTTGGTCTTTCTTGCCACCATAGTAGCTTTTTGTGATTAAATTTCTTGTTGTTTCCTCTTTTCCCCCCCAGCTATTTCTTGACTTTGAACTTTATGTTAAAGTTGAGCTCAGTTTGGGATGACCCTGTGCCAAACTTCAGACGTTTTCATGCTGCTGTTTTCAGAGCTAGTTCTGGGTGTATGCAAGTTTTGGGTACTTCTAGGCTGGTGTGATCCTGGGAAAGGTATGGTCAATGCTCTCCTGGTCTGCTCTCTGGTCTTTGCCAAGGAAAAGCTCCTGCTCTCCTATAGCTGGACATGGTAATACTCATCTTTGCCTTGGAATTGCAAAGAGGTCTCCCACTACCTTAGGACTGATCACCAGCTCCCCTCTCCAACGCAAACTGTCCTGGAACTGTGTTTGTGCAATAAGAGTTGCCAAACAGCACCAATTGTACTCGGAAAGAACAAAGGGTCCCCTGTAATCTCTTTCTGACTCTCTTATTGTCTCTGAGTTGAAAACTCCCAAAGTTGCTGCTGCCCCTGTTGTTACTGCTGAGGCCTATGTGGGCTCTGGACAGACCCCACCCCAGTGTAATAAAATTCTCCTTCTAACCTCTTAAATTTTCTTAAGCAAGAAAAATCTTACCCAACATTTTGTTGGCTCTGCCACTCCAAAATTTGATATGAGGCATTATTTTTAAATTGTTTGGAGAAGAACATTTGAGAGAGTTCAGCTGGGTTGCACCTAATTCCCCATCTTGATCCACCTTTCTTTGACTCATAATAGCAACTGCATCACATTATTCAAAATGCTAATTCAATCAGTGGTATTTCCAGAGTCTAATTTGCCAGCATTTTAAGGTTCCTGAAATGTCTTCACAGCTACTCTGTCCCCCTTAAGGTACACCCTTTCTGGTACTCTCCTACTTTTCAATCGCTCATTTCTCACAGCATACTTGGTGGGTTGGCCACTGAAAGGATTATTGCTGTTATTATCTTATGTTTTTTCTTATGAAGTTTGTCTAGAAATGGTTCAGACACAAGTCATTATTCTATTGTTACTGTTTTATGTTTAATGATCTGTAGACTATTATACAGATGGATAAAAGGACTACTTTGTAGTTGATTAAAATTATTGAATATAATCTTATTAACTTAAAGTATCCTCAGGACTACTCTAGTAGCAGTCAAGACAAGAACCAGTCAATTGATAAACATTTATTATATGCTTAATATGTAGCAAGCACTTTGCTAAATGCTGGGGATAGAAAAAGAAGCAAAAGATAGTCCCTTCTCTCAAGGAACTTACAATCAAATGAGGGAAACAACATGCAAATAAACATATATAAAACAAATTATAAACAGGATAAATAGGAAATAATTAAAAGATAGAAAACATTGGAATTAAGAGGTGTTAGAGAAAGTCTCCCATAGAAGGTAGTATTTCAGTTGGGATTTAAAGAGAACCAGGGAGGTCAGTAGTCTGAGAGAAGGGAGAGAGTTTCAGGCATGGAGGACAGACAGAGAAAATGCCCAGAGCTGAGAGACAGATTGTTTTGTTCGTGTAACAGCCAGGAGGCCAGTGTCACTAGAGGCAAGAGTATGTGGTGGGAAATAAGGTGTGGAATGACATATACATTGTTTTATTCCCACTTAGTTTTAATGTCTTCTGTTAGGTTTCTATGTTTTGAAAGCTTTTCACTCCGTGTAGTTTGGAGGTTATGAGTAGTCAGTATAACAGCGTCTATTTAGAATATTGTTCTAAAATTATTCTGGATGAATGCTGAGCAGACGATTGTGGGCAGCAGTTGATTCTGTCTATAATGATGCTCATGTTCCAGTGCAGTCTGTTGAATTCTCAAGGATATTTTGGGATTTGTATTTGTAGTATGAAGATCTGTTATCTAAAGGAGAGTGAGGTTCTAGTGCATAATTCTAGCTGTCTGGGGTGTCATGCTATATTTTTATAACCTGCAAAAATGAGTTATTTGGATTGAGTTATTGGGGATGTCACCTAAGGAGAATTTTGATTTTACTCTGAAATCTTAGCCATTTCATAGGCTCTAGCTGGAGCCAAATCACATTCAATTATATTCAACACATTTAATGGTAAATACCTGTTGTCAGTCTTTACTATTACTTTATGAAGTAGGATCTGTTTGGTCCAAAGGTATTTCTATAACCTTTTAACCAGTTTATTGTGTGCCCTGGGGCTATCTATTTTTCCTTCCTGACAAGGAAGGGCTCATCTTTCTTTAGCTTCTTTGGGGTAATGAAGCCTATGTTTCTTTAATGTTGTATGTTTTTTGTTTGAATGCCTTCTTAATCTGTTGTATTTTATTACCAAGCCAAAAGTACACATTAAGGCAGGCATTACATAGGTGTCAGTTTCTCTTAAAGTGTTCCTGTTGTTAAATTTTGACTTCAGGATGTCAATCAGTCTTTTAAAATACACAGTTCCACCTTTCTCCTCTTGTCTTGCCAGGAGAAAATAATGGTAACTGTACATATTATCTTTATTTCTTGACTACTTTGACTTACAGTTTAAAGAGGCCTAGTCGCTGAATGGACGTTGCATCATTCAGGGACCTTAGCTTAAAAGGACCAAGGTCTCCCACTAAATCCTGGATCATCTCTAGTTTTCTTAATAGATATCTGGTCACTGGACTCCGATGGCTCTGGAGGAGAAAGTGAGACTGGTGAAAGCCCTCCTTCATTTAAGTGAAAATCAATTGAAAGTCGTATCAACTCCCTGATGTCATGGTCCTGTTCGAGAATGAAGGACAAACCACACAAGCTCAACGTCTTCTGTTTCCATTCTCCTTGACTCACATTACAGATTTTACGTTTGTCAAGTGGAAATATGATATCATACTATTCACTTATATGGATTAACAAGTGCACTAAAATACTCAGATCTTAAAGAAAAAAACCTAGGGGATTTATGGAGGTGTGTGGCACTCTACTATCAATCTTCCTGAATGTCAATTAACACTTATTCTTTAAATACAGTTACTAGATCCAAACCCACGTAATCATATTATTGTCTAGCGCTAGGGGTGGGGAACTTGTGGCCTCAAGACCACATGAGGCTTTCTAAGTCCTTGGGTGCACCCTTTTGATTAAGTCCAAGTTTTACAAAACAAATCCTTTTATTAAGGGGATTTGTTCTGGGAAGTTTGGATTAAGTAAAAGGTTGTACTTGATGACCTAGAGGGCCACATTTGGCCCCAAGGCCACAGGTGCCCCAACCCTGGACCCATCATTCTCCATCTTTATCACAAAGACAGCATGAGAGCCTTTGTCAGATACCTTACTGAAATTGAAGTATAGTAGTTTTTGCCTGTGACATTTCTCTCATCTATCACTTTATTTCTTTGGTTTGGTTGTATGAAGAAATTAAGTTAGTCTGACATAACCTGCTCCTGATTAAGTCAAACCCTCACTGATCATCACATCCCCTTCCTAAATGCCCACAAACCATCCCTTTATTAATGTACTCTAGGACTTTGCCTGGAATTGAAATAAAAAAATCAGTAGTTTATAGTTTAAAGACTCTGTCTCTTCCATTTTGAACATATTGACTACTCACATTTATATAGTGCTTTAATATTTGTAAATTATTTTACATAAATTCACATTGGAGCCTTATAACAAACTTGGGAATAAGTAGCAAAATATTCAAATTTGGGAATAAGTAGCAAAATATTCATGGTGTCTCTCTAAGGTTTATTATTTGTGCCTGACTAATGGTAGGACCTTCTGAGTTTATATTGGTCTGATCAGCCACAATCTATCTGTCTGTCTGTCAGTCTATCTATCTATCTATCACTGTATGTCAACTCTAACATAATGATGTCATTTTGGTCCTCTTCAAGAATAAAAGACAACAACCAACCAACCAAGGTTTAAATCTTAAGATCAAAATAATCAAACTGGCTCTGAAACAATCTATATTTAATTACTATATTTTTGTTTTCATAACATTTTCTTTCTCAGTATATATTATAGGTTCATTTAGGATTCTGATTTATAGACTTAGATCTTGGCAATCAATTATTGTCTTTTTAATTCTCTTTCTCCAATGGCTGTCACATCCATCCAGCCAGCCAGCCATCCAGCCAGCCAGCCATGCCCTATGTCAACTACCAACTTATTTCAGCTCCTCTTTTTCTCTCACATGGACTATTAAAATATAGCCATTGGTTTAGGTAAGTGCAAGTCCAGTGCATGATAGAGACTGAGGCTGAACCAGGTTTTCTCAAATGGCAAGTCTGAAAGGGAGAATTCAATAACAGATTCCCAGTTTTGTTTGTTTTAGAAATTTTGGCGGGGGAACCCCATCCTACACAGGAGGGCCAGCTTCATAGCTCTGCTTTTCTGAAAGGAAAGTAACTTTTGAGGGGTCAACAATCTACTTTAATCAAGCACATACACCATTCACTTAGTTCAGGGGAAAAAGCATCCTGAATTTCAGATAAAATACAAGCAGAAAAATAAAGACCAACAGACAGGGCTTCCAACTGTCTGACCATAAGCAATTGCGTTTATCCTTTGTTGCCAAAGAAGACCATGCCATCAGAGAAATAATGACATGACTTGCCCTTGACTTTGTTTTGAGTGAGGGAGGGCTGTGCAGGTCACCAGCCTCACTTCTCCTCCAGAGCCATCTGAATCCAGTGACCAGATATTCATCAGGATGACTGGTGATGACCCAGGATGAGGCAATTGGGGTTAAGTGACTTGCCTAAGGTCACACAGCTAGGGAGTGTCAAGTGTCAGGTCCTCCTGAGCCCTGTACTGGTGTTCTATCCACTGTACCATCTAGCTGCCCCAGTAGGCTCTTAAAGGTTTACTGACTGTCTGACTATACATTAGAATCGCTTTCTCTAAATCATTCATTTATTAACCATAAGGACTGTAATATTCAAGTATTCTTCTACCCTGATCCTTTACAAATTTGTAAAAGGATTAATTTACTGAAGGATCTGCGTTTTTTATTTTATAAAAATGTATTTTAATACTTCAATGAGATCTGTGATCTCATTGATGTTGTTTAATTAGTTCAGATCTCAGTCCCTTCATATATTCTTATCCCATTACAGCTCTTATCCAAGTTCTTCCAGAACTACTCCACTCAGGGTGCCAGGGGCTTTCCTTCTCCTCTAGTTCTGTTGATAGTAATGAAGTACATAGGCTGACCATAAGTAATACATAAATCACAAATCAACAGACAGATCCAACTGACCATTAAATATATAGTTAGTTACCAGAGAGAGAAACACCAATATCTGGGTTTTCAAAGCTGAGGGGCTCCCTAGAGTCTAATCTGGCCAAACAAACACTTCCAATGAGTAAGCCCCAAAGTAAAACCTCACCTCAGAGCATTTATGCACTTTTCAGTGCTGGAGAATACAACCCTCTGACTCAGGGTCTCAGTAGAAATTAACAAAAGGTATTGAGGCCTATTTATGATTGGGGAAGATCTTCAACTCTTTCCTGTACTCACCATTAACCTTACATTGACATTACAGGGGGGGCAGGCAGTCAGGGTTAAATGACTTGCCCAAGGTCACACAACTAGCAAGTGTCAAGTATCTGAGAACTCAGATTTGAAGTTAGGTCCTCCTGACTCTTTATTCGCTGTGCCACCTAGATGCCCCTAAAATTTGTAGAAAGGGAGGGGTGAAGATGGTACTTTTAAGACAATACAAAGGTAAACTTGGTTTTGAGAGATGAGTTTTATACCTACAGAACCTGGAACAATTTGGATATGTAGACCTTCAAAGTGCTTCATAGTCAAGGACTGAGGGATATTCTCAGAATGCTATCATATTAGTTTGTAGGCAACATTGGCCTGGGCATCAGGGCCACCAGAAATGACAGGGTGGTAATGAATCAGAGACCAGTAAGCAGTAGACATCTAAACTATATAAAAACCAGACAACAGAGGTAGATGGTATATTTGAAATTAAAACAGTCATGAATGTCAGGACCAGGATGAGGCATATAATCATAGGCAACCCTGGCCCCCAAGGCAGACAAAAGTTAGCCTCCAAAGGAACTGAAGGTGCATGAGCAGGGCACAAAAAAATACAGCTCTAACACCAGTAGCAAAGAGAAGACTTTGAGGAAGCTTGCTATCTAAACTTTCGAAACCTTTGTATTCATCTCACCAAGCAAAGACTGATCCTGAAAGGATTGTGCCTAGCCCAGAGGATTACCGGTGATAATGACTTTAACATTTCATTGGCTAAGTAGTGAAAAAGGGAAAGTTGAGCAGGCAGAAGCCTATCTCTGACAGTTACAGATAAAATACCATTTTCCAAAAGTTGTTTTTCCTTCAAAAATGCATTTTCTACAGATTTCTTTGAGTTATAAAAAGAATGTCTTTCCAGTTTCTGTTCCCTTTCCAAAACGCAAGGTACAATCTCGGTAATCATTTCGTTTTTTAAGAAAGTTTCTTCATCACGCTCACAGATGAGCATCCATTTGAATGGCATTTTAATACTTCCTTGGGTCCTGGTAGCTGGTCGCACAACCATCTCTACTCCCAAGCCTTTTCTTTCCCATAGGCTTTTAACCCGCCTCATCTTGAAGACTGAGCTTCGCACTGAATGTGAAACACTAGTCTCCCTAAATACAAGGTGCCCTTTTCTAAGGGGAGCTCTTGAAACAAGGACCACGTCCGTTCACACAGCTGGGCGCACGAGTGGCCGCCAGCTCCGGAGGGCCGGCCTTTGGCAGGCTGAGACCTCTCGCAGAACCTGATTCCTCCAGCCGGGCAGGGGAGCCGGCCATCGTCCTGCGTGCCCCGGGTCCTCTGCGGCGCTGCCGGGAGGACGGGATCCTGGTGCAGTCACGCCCGGACTGAGGCGGAGGGACCTTCGGGATCTCCAACTAGCAGGGCCGTGCCCGAGGGCTCGCCAAGCGGGCACACCTCGCTTTCCGTCTCTGTCCAGTTTCCTAAGCAAACCAACGGATCTCCTGTTCGGCCTTATTCCCACGTCAGTTTGGTCAGCTCCGACGCGGCGGCAGTGCCCCCCAGGAACGAAGCGGGGTCTCCACGGAGCCCAGCGCCGCGCAGCCCGGCCGGGATCGGCCCCAGGGCAAGCGGTCCGCAGACGGGCCGAGGCGCTCCCCGCGCTAGGCAGGCGAGGATGCGGCGCGCGCTCCCTCCCCCGCCCCGCCCCCGCGTCCCTCCGGCCCCTCGGCTCCCCCGCGCCTGCGCGCCGCCACCGCCCCTCGCCCCCGACACCGCCCTGCCCCGCTCCGCTCGCGGGCGGCCCAGCCCGGCCCTCACTGCGCGTGCTCCCAGGACTGGAGTCCCGGAGAAAAGGCGGGGAGGAGAGGAAGGAGAAGGGAAGAGAGCCCCCGGCAGCAGCGAGGGGGAGGCGGGCCGGGTGCATTGTGGGAAGGAGGCGGCAGCGTCCCGGGCGGACGGGCGGGCTAGAGCCGTCGGCGGCGGCGGTAAATCCTCCCGGCCGCTCACAGCACTGTGGAGCTGCGTCCCCAGCCCGGCCTCGGCCCGCGGCGCCCCTCCTCCTCCTCCACCTCCTCTCGCCCTCCCTCCCTTCCTCTTCTTGCCTCCCCTCCTCCTCCTTCCCCCCCGAGCCCAGCCGGGCCGGCCTCCCCGGGGGCCGGGAGGCCGCCGGCGGGGGGCAGGGGGAGGGGGCCCGGCCGGCTGGACGGGCGACGATGCCGAACTTCTGCGCGGCCCCGAACTGCACGCGGAAGAGCACGCAGTCGGACCTGGCCTTCTTCAGGTTCCCGCGGGACCCGGCCCGGTGAGTGCCCCCGCCGCGGCCGCTCGGCGCCCTGGCTCCGGGCTCCGGGGCCGGAGGGCAGACGCCCCTTCCCGGCGCCAGGCCGGGCCCCTCCGGGCGCGAGCGGTCCCCCGTCCCGGACCAGCAGGGAGGGGGAGTGCGCAGGCGCCGACCCCGGCCGGAGCGACCCGGCAGGAAAGCCGAGAAGGGCGGTATTCCCTGTAGACGTCCGGGACAGGCACGTGCGCCCCGGGAAGGGCTGCGCAGCCCCGGCCCCGCTCGTCGGCTCCCCTCGGGCGCAGACGCGAGAGGGGCTTCCTTCAGTGTGCAGAACCCTGGGACGGGGGCCGCACGCGCTTGTTAGGCGCCTGCTGTGTGCCGGGCTCTGGGCTTGTGAGGCGTGGGGGGGTGGGGGTGGGGGAGGAGGCGCGGGGGGGGGGTGGGGGGGGCTCGGTGGTAAAAGAACCGCTCCCCGCCCCCCGGAGCCCGCGGCCGTGGGAGACCACGTGCGGACGAGCCGGCCCGAAGGGGAGAGGTGGGAGCGAGCGGCCTGCCCTCGGGGGAAACACCGCCTCTGCCCAGGGCCAGCCCGCGACGTGAAAGGACCGGGCCGAGGGACCGCCGGGGTCATCAAGCACACTGACAAGTCACTTTGGGTTTGCAGAGTAGGGAGGGCGTCGAGGCCGGGGGCAGAATGAGGGCTCTGGCCTTACCCTCCTAGGGTAAAGGGGCTAGTGAAGCCTCATTTTCCTGTTTTAAATGGGAGGAATGGACCAGGGAATTTCCCAGATAGGTACTGGGTCAGGAGTCAGGAAGATCTGAGTTCAGATTCTACCGTAGACACTAGTTGGATGACCCTGGGCAAGCGGCTCTGCCTCTGATTGCCTCAGTTTCCCCTCGTGTAGGAAATGTTGGGAATAATCACAGGTGTCTCTTAAAGTTATTGTGAGGATTAGATGACAGAATACTTGCCCAACATATCTACCTCACCCTTTGGATGTCTCTTTTACTTGCATTACACCCTGTGGTAAAATAGGTATATAGATACACATATGTAACATAGATGTAATACATAGTACACATAAGTATATATTTAGTATTGTTATATTTTGTTATGCATACATATGTGTATATATCTATACGTAGATATGTACATGCACATGTATATAAAATTTTGTTAACCCCTTCCCTCAAATGTAAGCTTCTTTTGAAAGTAGGGAATGTCACCTAAAATTTTTTTTGTATCCTCCATTGCCAGCACGGTGCTTTAGCTGTAGTGGGCACTTAATAGATGTTTGTGCAACGAATACATTGGCCAACTCCTGCTGGAATCCTTTTTGATCTCGCTCTCTTTTCCCCTCTACGCAAAACTTTGCACCTCTCCCATAAGCTTATAGTCATCTCTGTGATTTTTTTTTTTTACCCTGTCAGACTGTGGTTATGTTTTTTGAGATTTTTATACCAAGTCTTACTTTGTATCTTCCCCAGTATCTGGAGCGGGACCCTGCAAATGATAAACACTTAATATATTTACTTAATTAAAGAATAAACAAAAAACAAACCGACCACAGGAACTTGAAAGGGAATAGAGATCATCTTGTTCAACCCAGCATTTTACAGAGAAGGAAACTGAGGCATGGAATGGCCATTTGTCCAAGAGCAGGTTTAAAACTCAAGTTTTCTGCCTCATAATTTAGTCCCCTTTCTATTTTCCTACATTGTGAAGGCTATGTGCTCCGTTTTCTTACTTACCTGCTTTTCATTGCCTATGGGATAAAAGATAACAGATTTGTTCTGCTCTTCATGGTCCTCTGCAATCTGGCTTTAGTTAGTCAAGAAGCATTTATTAATTTAATAAAGTCTGTCTTCCAAGTAGTATACGTTCTAATGGGTGGGACAAAATGTAAATAGGTATGTACAGAGTAAATGGAAGTCTGTGGCAGCTCTTGGGGCCAGAAGGTGGTTTTGAGCTGTCTTGAAGCCAAGGAAACTAAGAGGTGGAAGTGAGAAGGGAGAACATTTAACATAGGATGTTATATTTCAGTCAGTAAACATTTATTAAGCTCCTACTATGTGCTAGGCATTGTGCTAAGTGCTAAGGTTACAAAAAGAGGCAAAAGACGGTGCCTGCCTTCAAGGAGCTTTCAGTCTGATGGGGCAAACAAACATGTACACATGAGCTATAGCCAGGATAAAATGGGGTTAATTAAGAGAGGGAAGGTGTTGGGAAGGGCTTTCTATAGAAGTTGGAATTTTAGTTTGAACTTGAAGGAAGCCAGGAAGCATAGATGAGGCGAGAGAACATTTCAGTCATGGAGGACAGCCAGAGAAATACTTGGAACTGAAAGACAGTGTCTCAAGGAGACTAGTGTCCCTGGATTGAAGAGTGTGTGGCAGGGAATAAAGTGTAAGAAGACTGAAAAGATAGGAGGGTGTTAGGTTTTGAAAAATCCTGAAAGTAATAGCGAGTCACCAGAGTTTGAATGAGGATCTGTTGGAATGGAGAGACTTTTGAAGCCTTAAGAATAATTAGAATGCTATTGCCATAGGCTAGGGAGTAGGCAAGGAAGGCCTGAGCTACCATTTGGACAGGTACAACTTCTCTGGCTTCTTTCTGATCTCAACTAAAGACCCACCTTCTGCACTAAGTCTTCCCAGTTCTTAATCTTATGGTCTTCTCTCTGCGATTTCCCCAGTTTATCTTGTCTAGTTATTGTTTGCATATAGTTTGCAGGTTGTCTCCCACATTAGACTCTGAGCTCCCCAAGATCAGGGGCTCTTTTTTTTTGCCTTTCTTTGTATCCCCAGAGCTTATAAATTACCACAATGACTTTTCCACACCTTTTTTATCTCTCTTGAAACTTCTCATGGCTCCCATCTCCCCACTTTCTCAAACGGAGAATGTTGCCTTGTTGTTCACTGAAAAAAATGGAGAGCATTCCTTAAGGGTACTCTCTTCTCCCTTCTCATTTGACGTCATTCAGATGCCTTCCGCCATTATCTCCTTCACTTGCCTCGAACGAGGAGGTGACCCTTCTCATACAGTCTTAACATGCATGATGTCCCATTCCATCCCTTCTTTCCTAGATTGCCCCCTTTATCCCTACTCTCTCCCTGATCTTCAGTTTCTCCCTCTGTACTTACTTGCTTTCCTACTGCCAGTAAAGATAACGCAAGTCTCCTCCTTCTCAAAAAACCCTCACTTGATCTGTCTCTGGTCCCTCTTGTCCCATATCTGTTCTCTTATCACATCTCATTTGTGGCTAAATTTGAAAAGGCTGGCTCTACCCAGTGCTTCTGCTTCCTTTTCTCTCCTAATTTCTCTCCTAATCTTTTCTCTTCCTAATTGGCTTCCAATCTCATCATTCAACATGAAACTGCTCTCTGCAAAGTTACTAATGACCTTTTAATTGCCAGATGTAAGACTTTTCTTAATCCTTTTCCTTTTTTAACTTCTCTACAGCCTTTGATATGCTCAGTCACTCTCTTTTCTTTTTTACTCTCTTCTCTCTAGATTTTCTGGTCTTCTTACCTAATTGTTCCTCAGTCTCCTTTGCTGAGCCTTCATGCAGGTCATTCCCACAAATCTTGAGTCTTCCCTAAGGCCATGTCCAGGCCCTCTTCTCTTTTCCCTGTATGCTGTTTTGCTTGGTGTGATTTCCTTGATTTTGTACGTCTTATCTTCCCCTACTAGATTATAAGCTGGTGGGCAGACAGTGATTTCCATCCTTGTATCACCTGTTCTCTGCACAGTTTATACATAATGCAGTTGTTTTGTATTTAACCAAACTGAATTATGTATCTTCCTGCTTGTCTCTTTCCACTTCCATCTGTGCTCCCAAAGTTGGGCAAAGCGCACTCTTTTACTGTTTGCTTCCCCCTGACAGAGGATGTGATGCAAAGGCCTGAATACAGGATCTTTATTTGAAGACCTGGGTTCAAAAAATCTGCCTTTGCCGCTTCTTCCCTGGGTGAACTTGGGAAATTACCATTCCTGGATCTTCGTTCTTCATTTGTTTAAAAAAAGAAAAAAATAGGTGGGAGCTGGGTTAGAAGCCACTCCCTCCGAGGCCCTTTCCAGCTCTCTGTCCGGTCTTCCGTGATTGCAAGGCCACTGTTGTTGTTCCAGTGCTGTCTGACTCTTTGTGGCCCAATTTGGGGTTTTCTTGGCAGAGCTAATGGGGTGGTTTGCCATTTCCTTCTCCAGCCCATTTTGCAGATGAGGAAACTGAGGCAAATAGTATTAAGTGACTTGCCCAGGGTCACACAGCTAACGGGTGGTCTAAAGCAGAATTTGAGCTCAGACCTTTCTGACTGCACATCTCTTGCTCCATCCACTGTGCCACCTAGCTGCCAGTGACTTCCAAACCATTTCACACATGAGGAAGTATACGCACATAAGGAAATAGACAAGTATATATATTTTTAAACAAAGTTTTATTAATGTCTTTTGTTTTTTACATCACCAAACATCACCCCAGGATCCCTTCCCTTCCTGGAGAACCATCCCATATTAACAAGTGGTATTTTTTTTTAAGACAACAAATGAAAGAGAAGAGAAAAAAAATTAACATAACTGATCAGTATATTGAAAGAAATCGGAGCATATGTGCAATGTGCACCATTTGCAGACCTCCCACCTCTGCAGAGAGGTAGGGTGGAAGTGTCTTCTGTTTCTTATTTGGAGCCATGCTTAAAAGTGAATGTGGTTTTTCCATTTTCATTGTTACAGTCTTCGTTGTACATTGTTTCCTTGGATCTGCTGACTTTCCTTTGCATCAGTTCATGTAGATCTTTCCATGTGTCTCTGTATTTACCTATATTTATATTTGTAAAGTATTTAAATATACTGTGCTATAGATGTACATTAAAAACATACCTCAAAATTGAAATGAAAAAGGTTTAGCTAGATGAAATAAGTGGCATTTAAAAACATTTTTTATTAATGAAACAAAAACTTCACTTGTACGAAAATATTGGTAATATTTTTAGTAAGAGCAATATGATTGAATGCGTTTTATATTTGAAAATCCTGGCTCATTATTTTGATAGTGCTCTGAAGGTCTGGCCCTAAGTTCAGTTTATTTTTACTTGATTTTATTTGCTATTTTAACTGAAACTTTCATCAAAAGATGCATAGATTGAAATGGAAGAAGCACATTGTTAACTGTGCTCACTAAAATCTTGATAATAATTTTTCAGTCCTAACCAGCAATCATAATGTTTTTAATTGAAATTTATCTAATATATGGCCATCTTCCATGATATTAAATCAGTTGTTCTTGGAAACTAATTGGAAGATGTTGCTTTTCTTTTCTTTCTTTTTTTAAGCAAATATAGGTTTTTAAATAGGTTAGAAAATTACATTTCAACTATTTTTGTCAACAAAAGCGTTTTGAATGCCTACCTCATTATGAGATCTTTGTACTGTTGCTAAATTCTCTTAACAAAAATACACATTTAGAGCAATGTTTATTCTTAGCAGTAGTAGATATAAATCCATATTCCAAATAATTTTGTTAAGTTTAAACGTTTTGGCTGACTTCCTGTCAGGTCAATTCAGTTTAACGTTGTTTTTACGTTGTAATGTATCTAAAGGACTTGTGCCAGTGTAGGAGGGATGTCAGCTCTGCCACTTTCTTGTTCACTTGTGACCCTGGCAGTAGGGTTGTCTTCAATCTAGTTTCCTTGCAGGAGTCTGTCTAAGCCGCTCGTCCGTTTTGTGAGGGTCAGTTTAGTTTGAACTGGATTATGTGACCCATAAATCACTTAACCAGCTCTGTGTAAACTGTAGTACACCACAGTGTGCTGGAAGTGAATGATGGAGTGCCACTGCTCTCAATCCCCCACCATTGTGGAACTCTCACTCCTCTTCCCTCAGCCTTCCTCTTGTGACATGCGACTGAGGGAGGGTGCCAGTATGTATCCTAATGAATTGTCTTGGAGGCAGTTGGGTAGGATAGCAGTAGATTCAAATCAAGAAGACTTGCATTTAAATACTACATCAGACATTTACTTTTTGGGAAAATCATTTAACCTTTTTCAGGCTTAGTTTACCCATCTGCCAAAATAAGGAAAATGGCATCTACCTCACAGGGTTATTATGAAGATCCCATGAGATGATATATGCACACCTCACCTCTCACTCCATTCAGAGGAGCATTAGAATTCTGAAACCCCTTGAGAGGGTATCTTAGTCAACCAATATTTATTAAGCACTTACTGTGTGTGAGGCATCATGCTGAGCACTGGGGTTACAAGTTTACCATGCCTGTGGCATTGTGGATGTATGTTTACCCAGTCTTTACTTGACTACTTCCAAAGAGAGGGTGGGGGAGCTCATGATGTAGTAGTTTCATTGTGAGGCAGCTCTGATCATTAGAAAGGGTCTCCTTGTTCCCTGAAACTCAATTTTAGTTCTGTTCTCAGAGCAACCTGAAGATGTTTCCTTCTTTATCAAGACTGCATTTCAGATGTGGTTTTCAGATAGTATGACATCCTGTTTTCCCTCTCTTGGATGTCTTCCTTTCTTTGCTAAACCTGATTAATGCCTGGAAGCTGTTTCTACAAGTATTTGCTGAATGGGCAGTTGCTTTTTTCAGGGCTATTACTCACCACCACTTTTTTGAATAAGTGGAGTATTATAGGGAAGCTTTTAATGTATGTCGACAGGTATAGATAGATGAGCTGTATATAGTTGGGGTTTTTTTGACCAACTTTTATATTCTTTATTGGATTTTCTCCCTTCGTTGGATTGTCTGGTCTTTTATTCACTTCTGTTCCATTCTGTCCCATATTTTATTGTTGTGTTTATATTTTTCTTTATTCCCTAGATGGTGAGTTGCAGGAGGCTGATGACTCCCAAGTACTAAATAGTTTAATGAATGAATGATCTAGCATTTGTTTATTACCTCTTTAAATAAGATTTTGACTAAATAGGAGAGCTTCTAACAGTTAGAACTATCTAAAAGTGGAATGGGTCATTCTGTGAAGTGGTAAGCCTCCAGGTTTTAGCCCTTAGGACCTAAAACATCCCTCAAACTCTGATTCTAGAATCTGCTCTATAAAATGCCCTGTGAAAAAAGCTTAGTTCAATGAAGAGGTAGTATGGGGTATTGCTAGCACTCTGTTGTTCACAGCTATAATTCCGTTAGGGTCTACATACTGTTAATAACTAAATTCCTGCTGTAATTTGATATTTGTGATCATGGGTTATCTGATAAAAGGATTTGTTGTTTAACAAACAGATTACTGGACAGGGAGATGACGCAGCAGGTAGAGTACTAACTAGGCCTGGAGTCTGTTCAAATCTAGCCTCAGACACTTACTAGCTGTTTGACCCTGGGTAAGTAACTAAACCCTGTTTGCTTCAGTTTCCTTATTTGTAAATGAGCTGGAGAAGAAAATGGCAAACCTGTCTAGTACATTTGCCAAGAAAATCATAAATAGGGTCACGAACAGATATAACTTAAATGACAGAATGATAGCAAAACAGATTACATAATAGTAGAGACAAATGGGGCAAAAAAAAATACCAAAGTGCTGTGTTTGGTTTAAGAGGAAAAGGTCGTATATGGGGATCAGGAGAAGCTTCCTTGTGAGGGTAGCATGTGACTTGAGATGAATGAAAGATGACAGGATAGAAATTTACCAGGTAAAGAGAAGACATAGGAACATAGGGCATAGGAACAGTTTTAAGCAAAGGCGTGAGGTGATAGGTGGTGTGAAATGGTGCATAGTGCACTGCCCCTGGAGTCAGGACGTTGTTGCTTAGTCATTTTAGTTGCGTGCCATTCTTTGTGATCTTTTGGGGGTTTCCTTGACAGATCCTAGAGTGGTTTTGCCATTTCCTTCTCCAGCTCATTTTACACATAAGGAAACTTAAGGTGAGCAAGATTAAGTGACTTGCTCAGGGTCACAAAAGCAGTGTCTGTCAAATCCCATTTCATTTACTAGCAATATGACCCTAGGAAAATCGTACAACTTAGATTTCCATGGCTGCTCTCTCCAGGTTCTCCTACCTGTCTCATGCCTTCTCAGTCTCTTTTGCTGTTTCCTCATGTCACTTCCTTTAACTCTGGGTGTCCCCTGAGACTGCCCTGGATCCTTTCTTCCTTTCTCTGTATGCTGTCTTGGTTGGTGAGCTCATCTGCTCCCATGATTTCAGTTATCTCTGTGGTAATAATTCCCAGATATGTTATGCAGCCCTAGTCTTTCTTTTGTACTATAATCATCCATTGCCGTTTGTTTCTTGGTTATCTCAAGCTCAATGTGTCTAAAACAAAATTCATTGTTTCCTTCTGAACTTTCCTGTTATGGACAAGTGCACTACCATCATCTTTCTACACTAACACTCTCCCAACTCCACTTCATTCTCCACTTAGCTGTCAAGGTTATTTTTTTTCTGCCCATTTCCCTAACTCTTCCCCCACTCCCGCCAAATCACCTCCAGGTTCAATATAAAGTCCACCCATTTGGCATTTAAAGCTCTCATAACCTGGCTCCTTCCTACCTTTGCAGCCTTCTTGCAACCTATTTTCCCTCCAAATTACTCTGCAAAACAGTGACAGTCACCTGCTTGGATGCTCCATCTCCCCTCTCATGTGCCTTTTACTGGCTGCTCCCTCTTTCTCGAATGTTCCACCCGTCACCCCCCTTCTTGGTTTGCTTGGCTTCCTTCAAGACACATCAAATCTTACCTTTTGCAGAAGACCTTTCCTGGTCCCTCCAACTGCTATTATTTTTTCACTTTTCTTTGTACCCTCAGTTCTTAGTATAGTGCCTAGCATATGTCAGGGATCTAATAAATGTTTATTGACTGTCTTATCCTCTATGTACCTCAGTTTACTCTTTTAAAGTGTTTGAGACTGGTTTCAATGGCTTTTAAGTTCCATTTCATCAGTAAGACATAATTATAGGCATATTCAAGAAACAGAATCCTTGGTACATGAAAGGATGGGATAAAAGGTCAGAAAGATTGATGCCCTCCACCCCCCATTTTACAGTTTGGCTGGGATGATTAGGAAGGGTTTATGTTTCCTTTCTGTGACCTTACATCTTATTTACATATGAATGAATTTAGTATTTACTTGGAAATTTCTCTGGTAAAGTGAAAGCACTAGTTGTTACCCTGGAGCTAATTGTAGGACCACTTTCCCTTTGATTGTCCTTAGACACCTCACAGCTTTTTTAAAAAGCTATTCAGATTCAAGATGTTATGTAAATCTTTCTTCCCTTTCTCCCTCCCAGCTAATAATTGAGGATCTAAAGACCTAAGGCAAATCGTGTAACTTCTCTGCTTTCAGACTACCTTTTTTCTTCCCTTTTTTTTCTGCACTCCACCTTTACTTTTGGCATCTAACTACCAGAGATCTTTATCTATTCAGTTCTTTTTCCCTTAAGGTTAAGAGACAAAGCTTTAGTTTTCAAAGGTTTTCACTGATACTAATTAAGAGAAATAAAGTAGTAGTAACAAATTGTGAAGTTATGGAAAATGGAAATTTTTTTTATCCCATGATTTTGCAGCTTGTCAAGCTGGCCCAGAAGTCCCTGAACTGGGATCTAGGTCTGGACCTTTCATGTAACTAACAGAACATCCTCTTACCTTGGAAGGAGGACTCATACTCTCCTTGGTCAACTCCCAGTTCTTCTTTCTCATACCTTCTTACCAACTTCTAGAGGGAGGGAAGAGGTCTCTGTTTTCACTTCCATTAGTTAGACACATTTGAAAGCTCCAGGTACTTCTTACTTTATGAACTCAGAAACTTCTGATTAGTTTACAATAGTCACTAAGAATTCCCATCAACAGTAAGAAAAAGACATTTTCCTCATCATTTTCTTTATCGTTTTAGCAGTTTTTTTAGGCCTTTTCTCTTTTCATTCTATAGTCTTTTCTTTAGTGATTTCATTAACTTTAATGGGTTTAATTACCTTTATACAGATTCCAAAATTTTAATATCTAGTAATAATTTCTGTCCTATAGTTAATTTTGCACCCTAACTGCCAACTTGGCTTCTTTATTGGGGTCTTTATTTTTTCTGGGAATGCAGAGGCAGAAATGAAACAACCTCTGCTCTTACAGAACCTAAGTTTCACAGGAGACACAAATGCTGAAATATAAGGAATTTGAGGGGGAATCACTTAGCAGCTGGGCAGATCAGGAAAGTCTTCTTTGTAGAAGTGGTATTTGAGCCAGACACCTAAGGGAATGAGAGATTTTAAGAAATGGATGTGAGGGAGTACATTGTAGGCCTGCAGGCAGCCTGGGCAAAAGCAGGGAGACAGGAGATGGAATGTTGTGTGTGAGGATCAGTGAGAAGGTCACTTTGGCTAGTGTATAAAAGGGAGTAACATGTAGAAAAGATGAAAAGATACAAAAAAATTATGAAATTTTGAGAGTTGGAAGGACTCTGTGATCATCTAATCCAGCCTATATCAGAAAATAACCCCCACTGTATCTAAGTGATTGTCCAGCCTCTGCTTGGAGACCTCCAGGGTGGGGATGCCCTCACCTCTCGAGGCAGCCTGTTACAGTTCTGATTATCTCTCAGGTTGTTAGGAACGTTTTTCCAGAAATCAAGATTGAATTTACCAGTTTGCACATTGCTTCTGGTTCAGACCTCCTAAAACAGTTTTTCATTGTTGTTCAGTCGTGTTTGACTCTGTGTAATCCCATTTGGGGTTTTCTTGGCAAAGCAAACCCAGGATCATACAGCCAGGAAGTGCATCAGGCCAGAACTGAACTCAGGGAGGTAAGTCTTCTTAGTTCAGGCTGTGTCCACTCTGCCTGCACCTAAGTGTCCCTCCGGAGACAGAACATGCGGTGAGCCTGGTGCTGTCCATGCGACTGTGCGCCTGCTCTTAACCCTGTCCTCCGCACTAAGCGTCTCCGTTCCCTCCAGCTGGTCACTCTATGATATCTGCACACTCACGCTCGAGGCCTTTCACCTTGGGGATGCTCTCCCAGACATTTTCCGTGTCACCAGTTTTCTCCATGCGGATGGTGCCCAGAAGCAGAGGCAGTAGCCTAGTTCAGGTCTGCTAAGGGCGCAGTGTACCAGGACCGTCACTTCCCCACCCTTGAAAGCTGCGCTTCTCTTACTAAATAGCGAACCCAGGGTCACATGAGCTATCTTAGCTGATCCATTACACTGCTGACTCTTTGGACTTGGACGTCCACGTAGACCCCCAGGTCTTTCTCAGACGAACGACCGTCTCACTGTGTCTCCCTCTTCTTGTATTAGTAAAGTTCTGTTGTTCTTTTACTCCATGTGTAGGATATGACATCGATCTCTCCCACATCCCATCAAACTTTCTAGAAATGTACCAGTGTAACATAAATCATAAATTAGAATTCTGTGAAGATGTTATTTTCCTTCCCTTTTAAAAGTAAGGGTAAGGTACAGAGGAGCAAGGAGAAGATCTGTTTGCCCAAAGCAAAATTTGATAGCTACTTTGACTCTAAAGTTCTATAAAAGAAGGGAAAAGAACAAAAGGGAAAAATAGCTTATATTAGTGCTCAGAAAATCAGGCGTGTCTTTCATGTATTGCTTATAACGTGTGTGATTAGCTGGTGAATAAATGGTATGGTGAAAATCTGTCCTAGGAAGATCTAGCTCATTAATCATTGTGTTCTAGGAAGGGTATTGTGTCCTTCTCATGGAGAAATACTGTCTTTTCCTTGGTCATTTCAGTATTTTACTTTCCATTATATTTCCATGCATAGACTCCCAACATCAAATCAAATAGCATCTATTTAAAGCTGCAAGTAAGCTAACAGTTTGTTGTAGAATTTAAATACAGTTTTTCTGTCAAGCTTATGTTATCACTAATAAAGGGCCCCTACTTACACCCGCCCAGTCCTTTGGTTGAATACAATTACTGTTTGGTATTCTTTAACAAACAGAACCTTTCATCAGTGATAGGCCCCTATTTTCTGGGCTTAATGCTTATTTCTTTGAAGATTTTTGAACCTAGTTTGAGAGCACTGTCCTGGGTTCTGGCCTCAGCTAACTTGCTGCATAATTTGGACAAAATGTATGCTTCCTGAAGGAAGAGACTTGCTAATTTTGTCTTTGTATTTTAGTACCAGTTTAGGGCCTTCTGTGCAGTAAGCTTTGTTAATATTTGTTGAATTTTTTTTAGATGCCAAAAGTGGGTGGAGAATTGTAGAAGAGCTGACTTAGAAGATAAAACACCTGATCAACTCAATAAGCATTATCGACTTTGTGCCAAACACTTTGAGACATCCATGATCTGTAAAAGTGTAAGTTGCAAAACTTGATTTTCTCACTTTTTACTCTTGTTTGAAATGTAATCTTTTTTCACATTTATTAATTTCATTTTTAATTTATGGACTAAAGGAAACATTTCCATAGCGTAATATAATAACAAAGATGATTGCACATCAAACCTTAAGTCTGTTATGTACAACTTGCTATTCCTTTTAAATATATAATAAAGTTAAATACATAATAAAAAAGACCTTTTTTTCTTTTTCTGAAATATTATAACCCTTCTCTTAAATTACAAGGGAATATAGATTTTCATAGGGGAGAAGAGTACAGGTAGGAGTACCCAAGTATGAAATTTTTGCCATAGTTATATATTATTCTGAAAAATCTTCCTTTTTGAAACTATTTCTTGGGTTTATTCATCAAAGAAGGAAACTCATTAGCCTTACTTCATCTATTTATCAACCAAATCTTGGAATTTAAGATTGTTTGTATGTACTTGGCTGTAGTGTACTCAATTTTTTTTCTCCTATTTAATAGTCATTTGGAAAAGCAAGGAATCAGGGAACAGACAGTCTACATGTGCCATTTACATCCATGCAGCATCAAGGAGGTAGATCCCCTGTAGAGCTTATGTAGCAGGAGATAGACAAGAATCATACAGAAAAAAGTATAGGTTGATTCTGATTTTGTATCATTTGAAGAATGCATGGTGAGAGATCACAGATCCTTGTTGAATTACTTGAATACTGTAATAGATACCTAGAGAATAGCATCAATAACTTAAAATAAGTAATCTAAAAGTACTTTAGTCAGTAGTTTTAATTTTTATGTCCCTTTTAGTTATTAAAAAGCGGCAAATTGACCTGTTTGAATTAATCTGCTTTCCTTTTCTCTGCCAACCCCTCTGAAGTTCCTAATTACTGGTACCATGACTACAGAGCAAGGTGCAGTAATGAAGGAGATAAATATTTAGGATAGATTTTATTTTGAATGCAGTCTGAGTGAAGACTCAACTTTGCTTTTCCTAGAAAAAGTATATTTTTCCTCTTTGATAAAACCCTCTATTGATCAGAAATGTGTGGAGTCTTGATTTTATTTTTTAGGTGATTTTATATAATAATGTTAATTTAAGCAGGTACATAATAGGCTGTGAGGAATCATGAAAAGAACTTTGGAGACTTGATTGAGGCCTGTCTTTGCCGGTTCCTGGCTGAGGGACCTTGGGCAGATTTGGTTTACTTCCCTGAGTTTTTTCATCTGTTGGGGTTAATAATGTACATTGTAGACATCAGAGGGTGTTGTAAGCAAAACGTTTTGTACACTTTAAAGCATTGTGTAAATGTGTGATTTGGCCTATGTCTTCATGGGGCAACATTCTAATGGGACACACACACACACACACACACACACCTATACACCTTCAATACATGATAAATACATTAAGTCAGGTCAGTAAGCATTTGTTAAGTGCCTTCTATATAATGGACTAGAGTACTGGAGGTACAATTCAAGGTACAAAGTCCTGTGGGAAGATCAAAGGGGATGGTTGTTACCTATGGGGAATTAGGTAAAACTTAGGGGAAAAGGTTTGATTTGGTTTTCAAATTAGATGTAGGAATTCTGGCAGCGAGAAGTTAGGGAGTTTATTTCATTCATAGACCTTCCAGTGAGCAACAATAAAGACATAAAAACACAGGCTATGTTTCAGGGACAGAAAGTAGTCTCTTTTACCAATACTGGAAATGTTAGACTGATAGTAGATTTCGGAGTGCTTTGATTGCTAGGCCTTTAAGGAGGAAGTTTTAACTCGAATTATTCTAGGCAGAGGAAGAGCATGATCAGAGCTGTGCATGAGAATTGGAGGAGGAAAGAACTGAGTTGGGAAGGGAGGCTGTTGGTGAGAAGGGTGGTGGCAGTGGGAATAGAGAGACAGATGGATCAGAGAGATGTGGAAAAGGCAGGATTCCCAGGACTTGAGAGCTGATGGAACACAAGGCTAGGGAAGAAGAATCAAACATCACTTAGGTCCCAAACTTGGGAGATTGGGTGAGTGACAATGTTATTGTCAAACACTGAAGTCAGGACCAAGCAGAAGTCTTAGGAGGAAGACAGTAAAGTCAGATTTGGACAAGTTCAGTTTGAGATGCTGGAAATCCAGGCATATATATTATAGACAGTTGGAACTTTGAAGAGGCATCAGATGGGTTGTAGGCCACGAGGAGGTATGGTAGATAGAGTACCTGATGCTGAATGAGGGAGAACTGACTTTGAGTCTTGCCTTTGACTCTGCTGGTTTAGTGACCCTGGTCAAGTCTCATAATTTCTCATTGCCCCCAGGTAATTCTCTGAGATTATAAATTGCAGAGCAGATGCTGATTTGTAACAGTGGGAATAATTTCTCTGCAGGAAGTTGTCTATCCATTTTCCTCCTTTCCCAAATCTACCTTCACACTCCCACTCCCCCCAAAAAAAATTCAAAGCAAAATGGAAATAATTGTTGATAAATCATGAAGGCAGCAGGTAGGAGCTTAGAGAGAGAAGCTTGCCCAAGAGAGTAGATGAGGGTTAAGGGACTAGAAATTTATAGACTTTATGTGTGTGAGATAGATAAATTTTTGTTTGAGTGAAATTTTAAAGTTTAGGCTTGAAGGTGATATGGAATCAATAACAGTTCTTCAGATAGTAAGATTTGATACATGATATGTGGTTTAAGCAAAGTAGAGGAAGAGTTCATAGAAGTTGAAGAGGTTGAGAAATGATATAGTCAAGTTATTAGAGGAGTTGTCAATATATATGTTAAGGGTCCCAAAGACTTCATATTGGTTTTTTTTTAGAAAGTCCTTCATAGAGAGGCTTCACTGTATTGAGCATAGAGAGTTAGCCTCAGAATCAGGACGATGACCTGGATTCCCTGGAATCAGGAGGAACTGGGTTCAGGTTCTGCCTCTGGCATATTCAGATACTATCTCAGGTGGCTTCTTTTTAACTCTTAGATTTCTGAGATTGCACATACAGTTTACTGAAAATTGGGGATAGGAGTTAGTAGTTGTCCAAATTGACAATGTTAGATTGTTCCATAGCCTTTTAAATAGTTGAAAGAATGCTGAGGAATTGGTTAAACAAGTTGCAGTTCGCTTAATTACATCTTATCCTTATGACCTGGATCTTATATTTACGGTTTTTTTTTCTTTTCAGAGCCCTTATAGAACAGTTCTCCGAGATAATGCTGTACCAACAATATTTGATCTTACAAGTCATCTGAACAATCCACATAGTAGGCATAGAAAACGAATAAAAGAGTTGGTAAGTTTACATTCTTCTCTCCTGTATTACATGATTGTATCAGTTGAGGGTACTTGTAGTTTCAAAGGTAGGGTAACAAGGAAGAATTGAAAATTTGGATTGTAGTAACCTACATATGAGGTGTTTCTGCTTTTTGCTTTTTGTTTTGTTTGTTAAGGTTTTTTACCCTGAGGTAATTGTCTTTTCCTTAATTAAATTTAGAGATTTGCTTAGCCTTTTTGGTGTTATTGACCAAAGACAGTACTGATCCATTCTTGCAGTTGGTTGGCATTAAGAAAGAAGAAGATATGCCACATGTTTTTTAAAGAGGGCATGTGGAATGATTATTAAATGGTGAGTCCATAGACTTTCCTGAATTGTTGTAAACATATATTTATACTTCCATGAATTACATGTTTATTTTGTCTACCTTATTAGTGTATGTACTCTGGGTGATTTATTTATTTATTTTACACTGTACCCTAAGTAGCTCTGTACTTCAGTGGACTCGTTGACTTGTGCTGTGCCCGATGCAGTACAAAGTGATGTTCTAGTGCTGTCCATCCTTTCTAGGATTCCTGCAATAAGATTTTGCTAACTCATTTTTCTCAAATTAATCTAGATTTATCTTATTTGAGGTATTGTACTGTTTGAGTACATATTTCATATATGTGTTTGTGATCTTGAGACAATTAATAGTTAAGCAAAAATAATAAATATGCTGAGATAGAATATTCTTGGAATTGTTTACTAAAAGAGATTTTCTCTTGTCTTTAGAGTGAAGATGAAATCAAGTCACTGAAGGAGCGAAAAAGTAAGTGGTTGATATGATATGTTAATATAGAAAAATCTGACAGTATTTCTTTTGTCTAGGACTCCACTTTAGAATGGGAAATATGTAGCATGTTCTGTCCTTTGGTTTTATGATCTCTTTACATGGTAAAGTTCAACTATATTTTTTCTCTGAAGAGCATAGATGATATACCTCCCACCCTGCTCTCCCACCCTGAGCCATGTGTGTAAATTCTTATAAAATGACTAAAAAGTTGTCTGCTACATAGTACAGTGGAAAGGACCCTGGGCAAGATGTCAGGAGACTTTGGGTTTAGTGCTAGTGCTGTTGCTGATTTCAAGCTCAGCAAACATTCCTTAAAAACACTTCTTAAGAAGTAAGACATTTGTGCTAAGTCCTGACATGGGGGGCTGTGTGAGCTCAGGCAGTGTGTAACCTTAACCTCACTTCTCTGGTGTGTAAAATGAGGGAGTTCTACCAAATGAGAGGCATCATCCTTCCCATCTTACCATTGCATGATTCCATCCTTGGGCTAAATGCCTATACCAGTCTATGTGTCTCAGCCGTCTTCTAAATTTAGTCAGCAGAGATGGTGTAGAAAGTACTTAGTTTTAAGTTTTGTGTCTTTTTGTAAAATTAATCTTAATGTTTTGTCTTGTAGCTGATGAAACTTCTGAACAAGAGCAAGCCAGCCAAGAAGCAAATAACAGTAACAGTGCTCAAAAGGCAGGTGCAGAAGGGGGAGGAGAACAGGATGAAGAGGTCTTACCTTTAACGGTAGAAGAGAAGGAAAACAAAGATTACCTTAAGTCTTTGTTTGAAATTTTAATCCTCATGGGTAAACAGAATATACCCTTGGATGGCCATGAAACTGATGAAATTCCAGAAGGCATATTTATGCCAGATAACTTCCAAGCTCTGCTTGAGTGCAGAATTAATGCTGGTGATGAGGTTTTGCGGAAACGGTTTGAGGCAACGGCAGTCAACATGCTATTCTGCTCTAAAACCCAGCAAAAACAAATGCTGGAGATCTGTGAGAGCTGCATCCGAGAAGAGACTCTCAGAGAAGTCCGGGACTCTCACTTCTTTTCCATCGTTACAGATGATGTTGTGGACATAGCTGGAGAGGAGCACTTACCAGTGTTAGTCAGGTTTGTTGATGACTCTCACAACTTGAGAGAAGAATTCATAGGTTTTCTTCCTTATGAAGCCGATGCTGAAATTTTGGCTGTTAAGTTTCACACCACTATTACTGAAAAATGGGGCCTGAATATGGAGTACTGTCGGGGCCAGGCCTATATTGTCTCCAGTGGGTTTTCTTCAAAGATGAAAGTTGTGGCCATGAGACTTTTGGAGAAATACCCCCAAGCCGTCTACACCCTCTGCTCTTCCTGTGCCTTAAACACATGGTTGGCAAAATCTATTCCTGTCGTGGGAGTGTCTGTTGCTTTGGGAATAATTGAAGAAGTTTGTTCTTTTTTCCATCGGTCACCACAGTTGCTGGTGGAACTTGATAGTGTTATCTCTGTCCTCTTTCAGAATAGTGAGGAGAAGGGTAAAGAGCTAAAGGAGATTTGCCGCTCTCAATGGACAGGCAGGCATGATGCCTTTGAGATTTTAGTGGACCTTTTACAAGCACTTGTTTTATGTTTAGATAATATAAACAGTGACACAACTGTTAGATGGGATAACTTTATTGCTGGCCAAGCATTTGTACTTGGTAGTGCATTAGTAGATTTTGATTTCATTGTGACTGTTGTGGTTCTAAAAAACATACTTTCTTTTACAAGAGCCTTTGGCAAGAATCTCCAGGGTCAGACCTCTGATGTCTTCTTTGCAGCCAGCAGTTTGACCGCAGTGTTACATTCTTTAAATGAAGTGATGGAAAATATTGAAGTTTATCATGAATTTTGGTTTGAGGAAGCCACAAATTTGGCGACTAAGCTAGACATAGAGATTAAACTCCCTGGAAAATTTCGCAGGTCTCAACAAGCTAACCTAGAACCTGAAGTGACATCTGAAAGCTACTATAAAGAGGTACTTAGTGTCCCAACTGTGGAGCACATTATTCAGGAACTGAAGGATATCTTCTCTGAACAGCATCTCAAAGCACTGAAATGTTTGTCTTTAGTGCCCTCAGTTATGGGACAGCTGAAATTTAATACATCAGAAGAACACCATGCTGATATGTACAAAAGTGACCTTCCTAACCCAGACACTCTTTCTGCAGAACTCCATTGTTGGAGAATCAAATGGAAACACAGAGGAAAAGATATCGAGCTTCCAGCAACAATTTATGAAGCCCTGCATCTACCAGACATCAAATTTTTTCCTAATGTTTATGCATTGCTTAAAGTCCTCTGCATACTCCCAGTGATGAAGGTTGAGAATGAGAGATATGAAAATGGTCGAAAACGTCTTAAGGCATACCTAAGGGATACTTTGACAGCTCACCGGTCAAGTAACTTGGCTTTGCTTAACATAAACTTTGATATAAAACATGACTTAGATTTAATGGTAGATACTTACATCAAACTCTACACAAGTAAATTAGACCTCCAAGAAGAAGTTCTTCCTACAAGTAATTCAGAGATAACTGAAAATACGTAAAGAAATTGACCAAAATAGATTTTCTCCCTGAATTTACATATTGGGAATTGGGAGAGAAGTCCTGAGATATTGAAAGGCCACTTGATCTTTGAAGATAAGTTTGTCTTTAGGTCTCCATTTGGATACTAGCCAAATCTGTATGTTAAACTGCTATTCTGTGAATTGGAATTCTTTGAAAATTGACCTTCCAAAGTGTAGAAATACTACATTTCATTTCTTTTTTGATTTCTGCTGGTAGCTACTGCTCTGGAGATATTTTAGTTAACTTCATTCTGAGCATCTAATTTGTGATTACCAGGGATCCAATTATCAGGTTTTGGATTTCTTAGTTACTATAAAAAAAATAAGTGTTGGGAGAAGTGGAAAACATTTTAGTTAAAATGAAGCTCACTACTGACCACTGAGTCCTGTATGTTTTGTTTTGTATTTTTAATGTTGTCCCATTGACAGTAAAAAGATATATTGGAGAAGAGTTTATTCTAAACCATGACCTCATACACATTTTCATGTCAACTCTGACTTCATCAAGTGAATGTAAATGAATGAGTTCACTTAAAATTTAAGTGATAGAGCCAATGTTGTTCCTCATAGATGAGTGATTGTTGTGGTTTACATTCCCCTGTTGGGGCTCCAAAGTAACTGTTTAATGAATTTTTCACAGGTATACATCAAACATCTGTTCTATGAACTGGAAGCCAGTCTCACAAACATAAAAAAAAACTCAAACTGATCTTGATTGTGTTTATTCTGCCTTTTTCCATGCCTCATCTTGACTTGTAAACCTAGCCTGGAGAACTTGCAAATTAGCATTTTGTGGTTTATCTAGGAGTGAGTAATGAAGAAAATATTACTGTTATTTTTGGTGAGGAGAAACAATTTTTGTATAGTTTATTTCATTCTAAATAAAATGTGAATTTTCTTTAATGCTCAAGTAACTTTCTTCATTTTCACTGAAATAAGTGAAAGAGATAATATGGCAAAGTGAATAGAAAGTTTGCTTTGGAGCCAGGATCACCTAGGTTCAGATCTCATCTCTTACATATCCTTACTGTATGAATGTGGGCACATCACTTAACGTCCCAGTGCACAGGCAGCTCTCCAGGTTTTTAAAGTGTTTAATTTTTCAGTTAACGGGTACTTATTTTCTCTTCTTATGTCACCAAGAGCACCCCAATTGAAAAATAAAATAAGAAAAATAAAACCCTTGGCAACAAATATAGTTAGGCAGGCAAAACAAATTCCCCCATTTTCCATGTCCAAAAATCTTTCTGATTCTGAATCTTTAGTCCATCCCCTTTCTATCAGGAGGTGAGCAGCAAGCACAGTTTGCTGTCTGCCTTTTGGAATGTTATGATCAGTCATTGCACCGACCAAAGTTCTTCATTCTTCCAAACATGTTTGTCTTTATGATGCCATTGTCGTTATTTAACTATTCTCCTGGTTTTGCTCACTTTAGTCTTCATAATTTCATTCAGATCTTCTCAGTTTTCTCTGAAATCATGCTTTCTGTCACTTTCCATGATGGCACAATGTACCATAATTTGTTCAGCCTTCCCCCATTTAGTGGACACCTCTTTAGTATTCAGCTCTTTGCCACTACAAACAAAAAAACCAAAACTTTTTTTTTTGTACATATGGGTCCATTTCTTTTCCCTTTGATCTTTCTTTGATGGGATGTAGGCCTGGTAGCAGCATTATTAGATCAAATGGTATGCCCAGTTAAGTTACTTTTGGGGTATAATTCCAAATTGCGTTCTGGAATGGCTTGACCAATTCACAGAACTAATAGTGCGTTAATGTACTTGTTTTCTTGTAGCCCTTCCAACATAATAGGCGGCTAATCTAATAGGTGTGAGGTGGAACCTCATGGTTGTCTGAGACTAAGATGCATAGTGAGAGTTAGGCTGCCTTGATAAAAGGAGTTTCCTTGCTGAGAGTTCCCTATACCAATGAAATCACCGGTTTAGGCCAAAAAAACACACCCGCAAGCTACCTGTCTCCATTATAAGTTCCATCTGACTACCAATTATTAATGTTCATTTGCTTCATGTGAGATGTTTTGTAAGTTTTATATCAAAACTCTAATCATTGAATTTTGAGTCAGGATCCACTTTTTATACTGCCTTTGTAATTCCCTATGTACCACTTAATCCCCCCAAGCATCAGTTTCCTCACCTGTAAAATGAGAAAGTTGGACTGAAATAGCTTCTAAGGCCTTTTCCCCTATTTTTTAACAGTATAATACAGTTTTGGAATTTTCAGAAAGCAGTTTTTGTATTGCTATATTAGGTTTGGTTATGTAGGCTGGAAAAAAAAATTGAGCAGGAAATCCAAATATTGGATATATACATATAGTTCAAATCCTCGTTTACCCTGAAGTGTGAGTTTGGCAAATTTTAAGCTCTCTCTAGTCATATGTAAAACTGTTAGCTTTAGATGAACCTAATAAATGCTAATTTTTGAAAGTCAACACTTTCTATAAGAATTAGATACCACTTTGTAAGTTGAAAAATATCCAAATTTTTCTTAAGTGAATTAAGGTGTATCCTTTATCAACTATAAAAATGTTCTGTCCAAGCGGTAGAGGTCTTACTGTTTTTTTTATTATACTGCCTTGTCCACTAAATCCTTTCCTTGATTATTCTTTGTGATGTGATGACCCTGGGCCCTTGGAGGTCATGCCAGCATACTAAATTCTGGCAGGGCCCATTATGACATGTTGGCCTGATGACTGTGTCTTGTCACCTGAGAACTGACTTAACTATGATAGCCCCCACAGTTCTCCAAGCTGTGATTTTATGAAAACAGTGATTGGCAAATATACCTATTTTCAATTTAACAAACATTTGTTTAATTGCCTACCACATACAAGGGCATAATAGAGGTGCCTGCATTTGTAGTAGGTAACTTCACAAATTTATAATTTAGTGATTTCAGTAATATCTACTTGTTTAGGGATTGAAGACAGGAAGACTGGTCATTGTGATGGAAATGTAACAGAAGGGTAAATGGCCAATTCTTGGAGCAAGATATAATTTATTAGCAGGTATATGCAGCCTAATGGTAAATGGATCAATGGTTTGTCTCCATTAGGCCAAAGATTTGGAGTGAGGGCCAGTTGGGCCTTTTAAACCTAGGTGGGTCTTCCTTCTGACTGGCCTAACAGAAAGTCCTCCCTTGACAAAGGCAAGGCAATTCTGAATGGTAGGCCTTTTAGTGAGGAGGTAGATAGAGTTCTCAGCTCTTCCTTATTACTTAATCTTGGGGGTGGGGTTGGGGGTAGGCAGGACTAGTCCTCAGGCAATAACATTTGCAGCAGGCTAAAATGGACTGGCCTTTAGATGTGGCAGGTTATGTATGTCCTTTGCTAGTTGTTTTATGAGACCCAGTTGCCTCTAGCAAGCTTGGTTAGAAAAAAAAATTTTGATCAGGTCTTTGGGGGCCCTCACCCTGTTTTAGTTTTCCGCTTTGAGGACCAAGGTGAACCTAACTGATGAAAGGAAACCAAGAACGAGAGATTTGTCCCGTGGGGAGGGCTAGCCCAATCTGTCTCACAAGCTTTGGGGGCTGGGGGCAATCACGTTACTTTGATCATGCTTTTCAGAAACTGCCTGCCTTTCAGAAGTGGGGTCTTTCAATGAGGAAGAGGATGAATCACAGAGTAATATTGGTTATTAAATAATACGGCACAATATTAATTTTCTTCATGAAACAGTGAAGGCCATGAGACAGTCCACAGTTAGAACCTAAGTAAATGTGTAATGACTTTATAAATATTAATATTACACTACTAGGTATATACCTACAGGATAGACATTGGTCATAAACCTTTAAATCCTGTCTCAGACATTTACACATTGTGATCTTCAGCAAATTATTTCAACCTCAATCTGCCTCAATTTCCTCATCTACAAAATCAGGATAATAATGGCGTACATCTCTCTTGAGTTGTGAGAATACAACGAGGTGATACTTGCAAAGTGTTTTGCAAACTTTAAGGCACCATGTAGATGCTACTCATTATCATTACTTCAGTCTTTAAACATTTAGGTACAATTTTGCAAGGAAGAACAGTTTCCTGAGACCAAAAGTGGGGCTTGAACTTTTCCAGAAAGGGCTATAGTAACTTATGCTATTGAAATCTTTAATTCTAATAGCAAATGGGGATTTGCTATTGAGAATGAAATCTTCAGTATTGAATGATCTACAGATGCTGAAATAGGAGGCTCTGAGTATCTATTCTCACATGTAAGATCTACATTCAAATTTTAGGACCGTCTTAGCCTCTCATCAGAGTTAAGTTCATACTATTTTTAAAACTTGCTGTGCAAATGTGAGTTTCTCTTCTCTACCTGTCAAAGATATCTGAGATGATCTGACTGTAATATTAATACTCCCTTTTAAGGTCTAATTTTCTGAGGAATTCATAAGGGGAGGGGAATATTTTTCACCTTGTATCTCACAGCCTTCATCTGTTTCTCTTATTTTGATGGTACAAGGAGGGGTCCCTGACCTTCCTCCTCCCCATCTTAAAAAAAAAACCAAAACAAAACTTGCACTTGTCCTCTGATCCTTGAAATTCTTTCTATAGAGATGAATCTTACTCTCCGTAATTAGAAGTAAAAGCTTAAAATACTAATGCCCCTTCCAGAAGCAATACAGTTGGATTCACACTAACGTATAAGTCTCTGATGATATATACTTTCCTGAGAGGAAGCTCAGGGAGGAATCTTCCTTTATCCTGAAAAATGTCCCTCCCTGGAGGGCTTCTTGAAGTATAGCCTGGATAAGGCTTTGTAGTAGAAATTCTTGTTCAGGTATAGGCTGTACTAGAGGGTCTCTGAGGCCTCTTATACCTTTCAGATTCTGCGATCTTGCTCTACAATAGATGTGACCCTAAGGGATGTTTTATATAACTCAAATTTTGGTAAATCAAATTCATAAAATACACATTTACTTAGACTCATGATAGAGTGTTTCATGGACTTTGCTTCCTCACTAGTCTAATTACCTCCAGCCTATCCCTTCTCCTAGCCCTTCTTACTGTTAGATGGTTCATTTGTGAATTTCTACCCAAGGAATGTTCCTGATTAAGTTGTCTCTCTTGAAAAACCTGGTATTTCCCATTGTCAACCAGCAAGCATTTATTAAGCACTTACTGTGTGCTAGGTACTGTATAAGTTCTGGGGATACGATGCAAGAGCAAAAAACAAAAACCCTAACCTAACAGACCTTGCATTTAAATAGTATATACTTTAATGAAGGTAGCAGTGGCAGCATGAAATTACATATGTATGTATTTTTTTTTGTGTATATATATATATATATATATATATATATATATATATATATATATATATATACACTTTAGTGAAGGTAGCAGTGGCAGCATGAAATTACATATATATGTGCATATAAATGTGTATATGTATGTGTGTATAAATAAATATATATATAAGAGAGAATAGATGAAAGTCTTCTGAAAAGAAAGTCTTTAGCACCTGGGTGGCACTGAGGCCTGCAGAAGAAGGTGGGGTTTAAACTGAATCTTGAAAGAAACCAGGAAAACTAAAAGGTGGGAGGAGAGAAAATGGGTGGAGGGAAGCCACTGGAAGAAAGGTTCAAGGAGGATAGAGTATCCTATTGGAAGAGTTGCAATCCTGTCAGCTGAATTATAGAGAGCATAGAGGGATTTAAGGTATGAGAAGAAGAAAGGTAGGAAGGGGCCAGGTTATGAAGAACTTTAAATGCCAGAGGAGTGTGTTGTAATTAATGTTGGAAATAATGGGGTGCCACTGGAGCTCACTGAACTCTAGGAGGGTGACATGGCCTCATGTTTTAGAAACATCATTTTGACATCTGAGTGGGGGATGGATTGAAGTAGGGGAAAGAGTTGAGGTGGGGCGACTAATTAGAAGGCTTTTGAAGTAAGTAGTCTAGGCCAAAAAAAAAAAGTTTTCTTGATTCTGGCATTCAAAGCCTTCTATAATGTTGTTCCAACCTACCTTTCTAATGTTATGTTGCTTCCTCAATTTGTCTGTTCTTCAACCCCTATCTGCCTTTCTCTGAGCTTTTGCTCATGTTGTTCTCCATCCATCCTTGGAATACTCTTCCCACCATCACTGCTATAGGCTCCTTTGGCAGGGCTCTGAGGAGTTCCCCTCTTCCAGGCAACAGGTGACAGAGCAAAGAGAGCTATAGCCTCCTTCACAACCATCTCTAAAGTCAGCAGAGAGATAAATCCTCTATTTGACTCATCAGGTCTTCCCAGATGACAAGTATCAGGTATCAGTACAGAGAAAAGTAAAATCTTTCTTCCCCCAGGCTCTGAGGTCAGTTCTTGGACCAGCCTTCCCATTGCAAAGCAAGGTCCCTTCAATGAGAGACCTCCTTTCTAGTTCACAATGACTAGTCAAGACCTCATTTTCTGCTAGCTAAGCAATAACTGGCCAACTAGGTGGTACAGTGGGTAGAATGTCTGACCTGGAGTCAGAAACTGACTCCTCTTCCTGAGTTCAAATCTGGCCTCAGATACTAGCTGTGCACTTCTGGGCAGGTCACTCTATCCTGCTTGCCCCAGTTTCCTCAAATGTAAAATGAGCTGGAGAAGGAAATGGCAAACCTCTCCAGTATCTTTGCCAAGAAACCCCTAAAGGTTGTGAAGAGTCAGCCACTTACTGAGCAACAGTAACAAGCAAGAACCAGGGACTATCCACTTATTTGTCTAATAATCTCAAACTAGTTCTGGGGTTCAGCTTTCAGCTCCAAAGTTCTGCTGGTCATATGCACATCAAATTTTGGGAGTTACAATTCAGAGACTGACTTTACCCCAAGTAAATGACTTATCTTTGTGGGTTGTTTTCCTTCATTTTCTCCCCAAACAGACAAGTCCCATGTTTGTCTTTGCCTTTGCTTCTTTCAGTGAATAAAACTAAAAATCTGAAGACAGGAAGACAGGAATTCTCATTTAAAAAAAAATCTTTGTATCTCCTGTGCCTACCAGTGTACTGAGCAGACCCTTAATGTTTGTTGAATTGAATAGGAGCCAGTATGGGTTCTCCTAAAATAAGTGCCAGTCACCTTGTTTCCTTTTGTGACTATGTTACAGAATTGTAGACATAGTGTTCTTATATTTAGGTAAAGACCTTGAAAATATTTCATGATGTCATTGTGGATTAATTAGAAACATTTGGACTAAGTGGCAGGTGGATTTTGTGATCTGGTTGAACTGTACAAGAGTACTAATTAACGAATCTTTCCAAACTTGATGTATTGACATTTCACTTTTGTACCAAAAAATTGTCATCTTCCTCACTTTTCATGAATTATACAAATAATTTTTTATTCGACTAAAAGTAAGAACTTATAATTTTTATAGCACATATACACTAAACATACAATAAGATATGTATATTATAATGTAAATAACCACCAAGTTGCATTCTGTGCCATAGGTTCACAGATTTAGAAAAGGAATCACCCTAGTCCTCTAGTCCAGAGGTGTCAAACAAGTAGTGGGCTAAATGCAGCTCACAACATTCCAGAATGTGCTTAAAACCAGATTAAAGTATAACTGGGAAATAGTTAACAAAATAAATAAAAATTCAGTAAAATATTGATAATGTTCACATATGATTTTCTAAGTCAATATGCAGCCTGCAGGGATCCCTCATTTTATAGTTAAGGGAACTGAGCTCAGACAGGTTAAGTGAAGTAGTCCAAGACCGCCCAGGTTGTAAATGGCAAAGCACAGATTCAAACCCAAATTTTTTGAGACCAAATCCAACATCCCACTGTGTTATACTGCCTCTTGTGGTCCATGAGGGATCTTCTGTTTCAACCCATAAGAAAAAAATCCCATCCCTAGGACTCCAGAATTGTGGAGAGATTAACTGCCAAGGCAGTCCATTCTGCATTTGGACAGCTCTACTGAATACGATCTTGCTAAATCTGTTTTTCTGTAACTGTCATCTCCTGTCTTAGTTCCGCCCTTCAGTACCATCCAGAACAACTCTATTCCTTATGCCCTGTAATAAATCTTCAGATATTTGACCAGAAAGATAGTGTCTTCTCTTCACCAGGTTAAATGTTCTTAGTTCCTTCCAGGGTAACATCAATCAGTACTCTTTAGATTAGGTAAATTCAGGTTTGTTTGCTTTTGTCTGGATCCATGACTTTGTTGTAGGAGTTTTTTGAGTTCTTTTGCAGTCTGGTGAAGCCTATGGACCCCTTCTCAGAATGTTTTAAGGTGAAATTTTAGAAAAATACTTAGAATTACAAAGGAAACTAAGTATATTGAAACAATGATTTTTTTTCCATCCAAGTTCAAAGACCCCTTCCCAAAGAGCCATCTCGTATAACAATTTTTTTTTTTAAAGAAACAAAGCAAAAGAGGAAGAATAAAGGGGGAAAACAGTTATCAAAACTGGTCTACATATTTTTAAAAATCTGAAAATCAATGCAATATCCCACATCTGCCCATGGACTTTTTATCTCTGTAAATGAGTAAAGGGAAGTATCTTCTTTTTTTTATTAATGTTTTCATTTTTATTTGTGCTCTATATTATATAATTATACATTTTTTCAGTAATTTGCATTTATATGTTACTTTTCAATTTACAAAACACTTATACGCATGATCTCATCTGGTCACCACTTTAATGCTGATGAAAAGGAGACAGAATGAAATTAGATCATACATCTATCAAGGTCATCTATTTTTTTTAATATTTTATTTATTTTCAGTGTTCTACAATCACTACCATATAACCTAGATTTTTTTCCCCTCCCTTTGCCTCCTTCCTCCCTACCTCCCCCCTCCCTCCCTGAGATGGCATACAATTTTTTATAGGTTCTATACATACATTCCTATTAAATACATTTTCACCATAGTCATGTTGCATAGAATTAAAATAAATGGGAGAAATCATACAATAAACCAAAACGTAATATAAAAGAGAATAATTTGCTACATTCTGTGATTGAATTGCATAGCTTTTCTGGATGTGGAAGACATTTTGCCTTAAAAGACCCTTGGGAATTGTTTAAATCCCAATTGCAATGAAGTTCTAAGACTACCAGAAAAAATCCTCGCACACTGTGATTGTAGCTGTGTACAAAGTTCTCCTGGTTCTGCTCTTTTCACTCAACATCAGATCATATAAGTCTTTCCAGGTATCTCTGAAGTCTTTCTGTTCATTGTTTCTCATAGCACAATAGTATCCCATTACATTCATATACCATAATTTATTCAGTCATTCCTCAATTGATGGGCACCCCCTTGATTTCCAGTTTTTGACTACCACAAAGAGAGCTGCTATAAATATTTTGGTACACGTGGGGCCCTTTCCCTTTTTTATGATCTCTTGGGGATACAGTCCTAGAAGTGGTATTGCTGGGTCAAAAGGTATGCACATTTTTGTAGCCCTTTGGGCATAGTTCCAAATTGCTCTCCAAAATGGTTGGATTAGTCCACAGCTCCACCAACAATGAACTAGTGTTCCAACTCTCCCACATCTTCTCCAACATTTATCATATTCCTGTTTTGTCATGTTAGCCAGTCTAATAGGTGTGATGTGGTATCTCAGAGTTATTTTGATTTGCATCTCTCTAATCAATAGTGATTTAGAGCATTTTTTCATATAACTATAGATATCTTTAATTTCTTCCTCTGAACACTCCCTGTTCATATCCTTTGACCATTTATCAATTGGGGAATGAACTGTTTTCTTGTACATTTGACTCAGTTCTCTATATATTTTAGAAATGAGGCCTTTATCACAGACACTAGTTGCAAAAATTCTTTTCCAGTTTTCTGCTTCCCTCCTAATCTTGGTTGCATTGGGTTTGGTTGTGCAAAAATTTTTCAGTTTATTGTAATCAAAATTATCCATTTTGCACTTCATAATGCTTTCTATCTCTTGTTTAGTCAAAAATTCTTAGGGTATGTATCTTCTTATGGCTGTTATTTGGGGCCAAACATGTTCTTTCTAATTTTGCAACATTTATTTTTGATTAGTTTGTGGTGGTTCTTCCCATTTTCATTGTTCCAGTCATTGTGTATATTCTTTTCCTGGTTCTGCTCACTTCACTCTGTATCATATCATGTAAGTCTTTCCATGCATTTCTATAGTCATCATAGTCATTTCTTATGGCACAATAATATTCCATTACATTCTTGTATCAACTATTTGTTTAGGCATTGTCCAATCAATGAGCATCTACTTTGCATCCATTTTTTGGTATCAGGAAAAGTACTACTATAAATATTTTGAGGCATATAAGTGACCCTCTTGGGGCAGTGAAATTTCTGAGTTAAAGGGTAACAATGCACTACTGTGCCTACTTTTTCATAACTTTTTCAACATTGACTATTTTCATCTTTTTTTCACCTTTGGCAGTTTTTCTGAGATGAACTCTCAGGGTTATTTTGATTGGCAGAAATCTTATGTGTTTTGGGACTTTCAAAATGGTTGTTAATAGTTTTCAATTGTTGTGATAATTGTTTATATTCTTTTGGGTAATGGTTTGGGGGTTTAGACCTATCTATCATCTATCTTCCTTGCCTTTGGAGAGCATCTCTGTATAATTGACTCACACCTGTGCCCCCTGTCTATGTAGACTCCTTCAAACTTCCCTAATGACAAAGCTCTTAGGAGTTACATGTATCATCTTCCCATACAGGAATGTAAACAGTTTAACTTGATTGAGTCTCTTATGGTTACTTTTCATGTTTATCTTTTTATGCTTCTCTTGAGTCTTGTGTTTGAATGTCAAATTTTCTTTCTGGGCTTGATCTTTTCATCAGAAATGTTTGAAAGTCCTCTATTTCATTAAATATCCACTTCCCCCTGCAGTATTATATTCAGTTTTGTTGCACGTGTTTCTTGGTTATAATCCTAGCTATTTCATCTTTTGGAATGTCATATTCTAAGCTTTCTGCTTCTTTGACATGGATGCTATTAAATCTTGTGTCTAACTGTAGCTCCATGATATTTGAATTTTTTTTCCTGGTTGCTTGCAATATTTTCTTCAAATTTTGACCTGGGAGCTTTAGAATTTGGATATAATGTTCCTGGAAGTTTTCATTTTAGGATCTGTTTCAGGAGGTGATCAGTGTATTCTTTCAATTTCTATTTTACTCTCTGGTTTTAAGGTATCTGGGAAGTTTTCCTTCATAATTTCTTGAAATGTGACATCTAGGCTTTTCTTTGATGATGGCTTTTAGGTAGTTCAATAATTGTTAAATTATCTCTCCTCAATCTATCTTCCAGGTCAGTTGTTTTTCCAATTAGATATTTCCAATTTTTTCATTCTTTTGACTTTGTTTTACTGGTTTTTGATGGCATGGAGTTATTAGCTTCCACTTGTGCAATTCAAATTTTTAAGGAATTATCTTATTGAGTAAGGTTTTGTATCTCTTTTTCTATTTGGCCAATTCTGCTTTTAAATGAGTTCTTTTCTTTAATGAATTTTTGTACCTCTTTCCAACTGGCCAATTCTGTTTTTTAAGGTGTTATTTCTTTCAGTGTTTTTTGTGCCTCTTTAACTATTAATTCTAGTTTCATAATTTTCTTGCATTACTCTCATTTTTTCCCCAATTTTCCCTCTGAATATTAAAAAACATACTCTTAAAAAAATAGAAAATATTACATATCTTTCACAATGGGTAGGAAATGTATTCTTAACCAAACAAGGAATAGAGGCAATTCCATAAGATAAAATAGGTAATTTTTATTAAATGAAATTGAAAAGTTTTTTACATGCAAAATTAATGCATCTAAAATTAAGAAGGGAAGTGGTAGAATGAGGAAAAAAAATCTTTGTTATTAAATTTCTACCACTCATCTCTTTCTTTAACTCTTCCAGGAATTCTTATTGGGCTTGGGTCAAATTAGCATTTTTCTTTGAGGCTTTATTGGTACTGTTTTCACTTTGTTATCTTCTGAGTTTGGCTTGGGCTTCCCTGTCACTATAGTAGCTTTTTAGCCTTTTTGTTGTTGTTTGCTCATTTTCCAACCTATTTCTTGACTTGGAACTTTATGTTAAAGTTGGATTCTGCTCACATGGAAGTAGGGGAGGCACTGTGCCAAGCTTCAGGCTTTTTCATACTACTGTTTAGAGAATTAATCCTGGGATTCTGGGTATTTTTGATGCTTCCAAAGTGGTGTGTGTATTCCTGGGAGGAATGTAATCTTTACCCAGGAAGAGCCTCTGCTATCCTGTAGCCACAAGTGCTAGCAGTCCTCTTGGCCCTGAAACTACGATCAGGCCCCTTGTCCTCCCAAATGGCATGCACTAGTTCTCCTCTTTGCTTTGAAACTGTGACCAGGGCTGCTGCTCCCTTGTGATCAACCATAGGTACTCCTCTGTGCCCTGGAACTGTGACCCAGAACTATGTATAGACACCAGAGTTGACAATCACTGCCAACTGCACCAAGTGCTAGCAAAGAGTCCCCTGTAATCTCTTTCTGATCAGTTTTCTGATTCTCTTACCATCTCAGAACTGAGAGCTTCCAAAGCTACTGCTGCAGCTGCTGTGGCTGCCCCAAGGCCCATCATGATGAACAAGAAATTTTCAGAGGAAGAAAATCAAAGCTATGAATAGTCATCCAAAAATGTTCTAAGTCGCTAATAATTAGAGAAACTCAAATTAAAGCAACTCTGATGCACCATCTCACACTCATCAGATTGGCTAAGATGACAGAAAAAGGAAATGACAAACATTGAAGAGGATGAAGGGAAATAGCTTCATGAAAGCACTCTTAGTAGAGCTGTGAACTGATCCAGTCATTCTGGAGAACAATATAAAACTATGCTCCAAGAGCTATACGACAGTATATATATATGTATATATATATATATATATATATATATATATATATATATATATATGTATATATATATATCCTTTGACCCAGCAATACTGCTTACTAGGTCTATATCCCAAGAAGATTAAGGAAAAAGGAAAGCTACAAATATTTTTGTACATCCTTAATTAGAATTTGTTTTGCTTAGAACTAATTGGAATCCCTAGATTCTTATTCCTGTTTTCTTCTTCCTCTCTTATTTTCCTGTTGAGCAAAGTGTATCTCTGTTCTCAACTCTGTGTGTGTGTGTGTGTGTTTGTGTGTGTTTGTTTCCCTCCTTCAACCAGTTCAGGTGGGAGTAAAGAGCAACTGTTAACTGCTCACTCCACCATTTGTTTCCTCCTCGTTTGAATAGATGTTGATTTGCATGCGCTGATTATGTGAGATTTTTCTCTAACTTCCTTTGTCTTTAGCTCACAATGTATTCCTCTTCCCTTCTTTTTCTATTCTTTCCCTAAGATATTCAAGACATAATAGGATCATTCCCAGGCTATTTGTCTAATTAAGCTCCTACTGTGACTCCTAATGATCAGAGGGATCAGAGGGGACACATGTATCATCTCCCCATTTTGGAGTATAAGTACTTTATCTCTGTTTAATCCCTTAGGATTGTTCATTTTTACCTTTTTATATTTCTCTTAATCCTTTTGTTTGTTTCCATATAGCTCTGGTTAGGGGCAGCTAGGTGGTGCAGTGGATAGAGCACCAGTGCAGGAGTCAGGAGGACCTCAGTTCAAATTTCACCTCAGACACTTGACACTAGCTGTCTGACTATTAAGCTGACCTTAAGTGACACTAGCAAGTCACTTAACCCTAATTGCCTCATCCTGGGTCATCTCCAGTCATCCTGATGAATATCTGGTCATTGGATTCAGATGGCTCTGGAGGAGAAGTGAGGCTGGTGACCTGCACAGCCCTCCCTCACTCAAAACAAAGTCAAGTGCAAGTCATGTCATTATTATTTCTCTAATGGCATGGTATTCTTCGGTAATGAAGGACGAACACGCACACACACACACACACACACACACACACACACACACACACACACACAGCTCTGGTCTCTAAGTATCAAGAATGCTTGGAAATCTTCTATTTCATTAAATATCCATTCCCCCCCCCCCCCCGTGGGATTATATTCAGTTTTGCTGGGTAAGTTATTCTTGACTGTGATATATCCTTTGTTTTCTGGAATATTGTATTCCAAGCTCCTTACTTCTTTGTAATGGTGGCTTTTAAATCACACGTGATCCTAACTGTGACTCCTTGATATTTGAATTCTTTCTTTTTGGCTACTTGCAGTCATTTTTCTTTGAAATAGAAGCTCTGGATTTTGATTATAGTGTTCCCAGGAATTCTCATTTTGAGATTTCTTTCAAGGGATGACTGGTGGCTTCTTTCTATTTTTACTTTGTCCTCTGGTTCTAAGAAATCTGATCAGTTTCCTTTCATAATTCATTGAAAAATGATTTCTAGGCACTTTCTCTCTCTGTCTCTGTCTCTGTCTGTCTCTGTCTCTCTCTGGTCATGACTTTCTGGTAGTCCAATGATTCTATATTTTTTTCTCCTCTATTTTTCAGGTCACTTGTTGTTGCTATGAGATCTTACATTTTCTTCATTTTTTTTAAAGTCTTTTGAAGTGTTTTAATATTTCTTCTTATCTCATGAAGCTGTTGGTTCTATTTGGTCCATTCTAATTTTCAGAGAGTTTGTTGCTTAGGCAAAATTTAGTACCTGTCATGCTAAACTGTAAATTCTCTTTCCAATTCTATTTTTTCTTCTACTGTTCTAATTTCATATATAAAAATGTTTTAAACTTTTTTTTAGAAAAAATTCTTCATCTTTTCCAGAAATTCTAGTTGAACTTGTGCCCAAGGCTTTGCTTATAAATATTTTTGATTCATTTTCTTCTGAGTTTCTTTAGTGAGCCTCCCTATCATCATGATAGCTTTTTTATGGTGGGATTCTTTTTTATTTGACCATTCTTTCAGTCTAATTTCTTGACTATGAACTTCATGTTAAGGCCAGGCTCTGTATACTTCTGAAAGAAATGTTTGGGTTGGTTCTGCTGCTTTCTTGGGAGTATTTAGTGCTGAGTTATTCCAGGCTCTCAGGGACAACTCAGGCTGGGAATGCTGCAAGCTTTCAGTTCTACCAAAATGGTCTGATCTAAGGCAAAGTTTGGTCATTAGTCCCACCATGGTCTGAGCTCTGCAAATTCCTGACTTGCATTTGAGTCTGAACAATTGCTGGACTCAGCTACTATCTGCTACTTAGAAAGTTCTGCTAGCTCAGATTGTCAGAATTGCAATTTTCCTTTTTGTCGGAGATTCTTGCCCTGGTTATTCTTCTGCAGGCATCAGACTAAACTAAAAGCTGATTTTGAGACATGACTCTCTCTCTGGAGTCTGACCCAGGCTTCTTTTGCTTGCTTCTGAACCTCTTCTTTCAGTTCACAGGACCGTGACTTCTTGTTATCCTAGAACTCCATCCCTAGGTTTAGGTCCCCTCCTCAATATCTGGATCTATGGCTTGGGATTGGGTAGGAGATGACACAAGTGCTCTTTGCCACCTGTTTTCCCAACCTTCACGAAGCCCTCCTGCCCCATATGTTTTTGGGATTTCCTCTTGCCCTGGTAGATATTGCTGTAGTGTTCCTCACAGCTTATTCCTTGCTATACTGTTCCCAGTGTCCACCAACCTCTCTGTCTGTCTCCTTTTGCCTAGCTTGGCTGGAAAAAATGATTCATTTTTTTTCCTTCAATTTACCCAGCAGGATTTGTTTTGGTGTTTTTCCTAGATCTATTTTTCTGGGAGGGTCCAAGGGAGGTTTAGATATACTTTTTTCTGCTCCTCTACCATTTTGGCTCTTTCTCATCAGTAATCTCTTTAGAAAAATTTTTATTTTATACATATTATATATTTATTTTTACATAGTATATATATTTATTTTTTAATGTTCTTTTCTTTTTAATTTTTGAGTTCCAAATTCTTTTCCTCCTTCCATTCCTTCCTTACCGACTGAGAAGGCAAGCAAAATGATATCTTTTATACATATGAAATTATGCAAAACATATTTCCTTATTAGTCATATCATAAAACAAAGCAAAAAAGAGAAAATTATATTCAATTTGCACTCAGAGTTAATAGTTCTTTCTCTGGAGACATATACCATATTTTCATCATGAGTCCTTTGAAATTGTTTTGGATCATTATATTGATCAGAGAAGCCAAGTCTTTTCACAGTTTATCATCATGACATTATTGTTACAGTACACAATGATCTTCTGGTTCTTTTCACTTTACTTTGCACCAGTTCTTATAAGTCTTGATATGTTTTTCTGAAACCACCCCACTTATAATTTCCTATAGCACAATAATATTCCATCACAATCATATTCAACAACTTATTCAGCCATTCCCCAATTGATGAGCATCCCTTCAATTTCCAGTTCTTTGCTACCATAAAAAGAGGGAATATAATTATTTTTGTACATGTAGGTCCTTTGGAGTGCAGGTCTGGTAATGATATTTTAAAAAAATAATTCTATTTATTTTTGTTATATTCTAAGTTCTGAACTGTCTCCCTCCTTCCCCATCCTGCACTAGAGAAGGCCACAATTTGAGAGATTTATAAATATATGTAAAAACTATATTAAGCATACTTCTGTTTATCAGTTCTTTCCGTGGAGGTGAATTGCATCTTCCTTCATAGATCCTTTACAGTTAATCTGAGTATTTATAATATTCAATAACTAAGTTGTTCACAATTAGAACAATATTGCAGTTACTGTATATTACTATATATGACATTGTCATGGTTCTGCTTATTTCACTTTTCATTTTTTCATGCAAACCTTTGTTTTTCTAAAATCAACCAGCTCATCATTTCTTACAGCATAGTAGTATTCCATCACAATCATATATGACAACTGGTTTAACGACTCCCCAGTTGATGAACATCCCCTCAGTTTCCAGTTCTTTGCCACCACAAAGAGAACTGCTGCAAATATTTTAAAACAAATAAGTTCTTTTCCCTTTTCTCTGATCACCTTAGGAAATAGACCTAATAATAGTATCACTAGGTCAAAGGGTATATACAGTTTTACAGCCTTTTGGGTATAGTTTCAACTTGTTCTGCAGAATGATTGAACCAGTTTACAACTCTATCAACAGTTTGTTAGCGTATGTCTACCCCCGCCCCCACATCCCCTCCTGTATTTGTCATTTTTTGATAGGCGTGAGGTGGTACCTCAGAATTGTTTCAATTTGCATTTCTCTAATCAATAGTGATTTAGAGAATTTTTATATGACTATAAATAGCTTTGATTTCTTCTTTTGAAAGCTGTCTGTTCATATTCTTTGATCATTTATCAACTGGGGTATGGCTTTTATTTTTATAAATTTGACTCAGTTCCCTATATATTTGAGACATGAAGTCTTTATCAGAGAAACTTGCTGTAAATATTTTTATATTATTTAATTGTTTATGGTACATTTTAGCAAAATAGAGTTTCCCTAATTTATCTCTTTTAATTAGGTCTATTTTTGCTTTTGCTTTGTCTGAAATTACAATTGCCACATCTATCTTTTTTTACTTCAGCTGAAATATAATAGATTCTGCGTTAGTTCTTTATTTAAACATTGTCTGTATCTTTTTGTTCCTAACGTGTTTTTAGATCCTAGTTTCTAATCCATTATGCTGTCCTCTTCTGTTTTATGCATGAGCTCCTCCCATTCATATTCCCAGTTATGACTACTAACTGTGCATTTCCTTCTATTTTTTTCTGTTTACCCTTTCCTTGTTTTTTTCTAACCCTGTCCCTCCTCAAAGGTCCATTTTGCTTTTGACTGTTATCTCTTTTAATCTGCCCTTCCTATTATTGCCCCCCCTCATATTTTTTATCCTTTGTAAAGTGGGAATGTCATTTGCATGCATACAGTTATTGTGGAAAAAGTATTGACAAGAGTTAACTATAAGACAGTAGAAATATGTGAAATTGTTTTTAAATTTTTATTTACTGTTTGTCTCTCCAAACTCCCTTCTTTATCTTATTGCTATAGATGCAGTACTAATTAGCTCTTCAGAATGAAGAGATTTATCTGAACTGCAATTTCCCCTCTAAAATCAAACCTTGGTGTATATGGATCTGTATATTTGGTTACCAACTCAGTTTCTGGGAGAAAGCTGTATTTTGGAATGGATCTTGTCTATAATGCTGACTTGAGAGCTGTTTCTTGCATTCACAACTAAAGATTGACTTATAGGACAAGTGACTGCTACGTCTGGGATCCATCCTGTTGGATTCTTAGTCAAAACTTGAATTCTTTGATTCAGGGACACATGGAACATTTAAAGTTACTTGCTTCACACTCTGCCTTTTTGGAATTTGGGATCTTTCTGCAGTCTCAAAATGGGAAAGAATCTGAGAGTCCATTAGGTACCTGACCAGCAATCTCCTTTACAGTAAGACTTACAAGTGGTTGTCCAGCCTAGCAACAACTCTATGAGGTAGGACCATTATTCTCATTTTATAATTGAAGAGACCATCATCATTATCAAGGATACACTGAACTCACTCCCCTATGCTAGATCCTGTTCATTAGAGCCCATTTCTACATCTGGTGAATGTATCAGTTAGTTGCCAGTGCCCAACGATTCAAACAGATGGTCCTTTACAAGCAGTCCCTAAAGTAGTTAAAAGGAGTTCATTTATATAAAAACAAATATAAGTTGTTGATAAGGTTCAAAGCAGTAGGCAAGAAGGTTCCCTTGGGTCTCAGGAGCCCTCTGCCACAATCCTACAATGTACTTTTGCATTCTTCTTGCTCAAAGGGTCCACAACTGGGTTCCAGATTGCTCCAGTCTGGTGCAAAATTAACCCAAACTGCCCAAGTTTGCACTACAAAATAATTCTATCTGAGGTTGAAGTATCTATCCTGTGTGAGGGTTAACTCTTGAGTTCTACCAGTATTCTGATCATAGATTTAAAACTGAAAATGACCTTAGAGATCACTGAATCCCCTCATTTTACAGATAGGGAAACTGAGGCACAAGGAGAATAAAATACTTGCCCAAGGTTGTGTGACTAGCAAGTACTAGAAACATAAATTGAACCTAGGTCTTCCTAACTCCAACCATACTGCTCTATCCATTACCCCATGCTTCCTCCATGCTGGGATATGCCATGTGGGATGGTAATCTAGAGATGAAATCATTCTGATGTATGTGAAGTCAAGAAGACTGTTAGTAGACTCAAAGTCATTTCATCTCCATTTTTTTTCAAGGATGCAGCATCCTATAGTGTAGTCGTTTTTAAAAGGTGTACAATAGCACACTAATATACACATGTCCTCCCTATACCCAAAGACTTCTGCCTTTCCAATCCCTGTTCCATTGCCCCTTCAATTTACTGTCTTTCTTCCCTGTTTGTCTTCAGGGAGGTCATAATGGTGGCTTTTATCAGTGAAGGGGCCTCCTTTTCTACTTTTAGTCCTAGGAAAATAAAAAAAAGAGTGTAAAAAGCTGTGAGAAGGGAAGAAGAGGTAGAGGAATCTCAAAGCAAAGGGATTAGGGCTAGAAGCCTTGACTGTTTGGGAAAGCCTACGTTGTTGTCAACTTAAAGGTTTGACATGTCTTGGTTTGTCATGGCAGAGAATCTTGTGTCATAAGCCAAAAAGCTTTAGAACTATTGATCTCAGGTATCAACTCTCCCGTTTACCAGATAGATGACCTAGTCACTCAACCTCTTTCTGAACTTGTTTCTTCTTCTGTAAAATGAGGGTATTATACTCTCTAACATCCCTTCCAATTTTAAGTCCTGTAAACAGACATAGAGAAGTAGGTCTTATTATCCTCCTTTTTAAACCTTAAAACACTGTATAAATGTTAACGGATGTGATTGTAAAGGGGATTGGCAAGGTTCAGTCCTTCTAACTGTGGACAGCATGCTTTTCTGATGCAATTCTCACATGAATTTGGCAGCTTGTACAGTGTTGTTTCTAGTCTGGTTACGATGTGAAGAAAAGGAGTCATTTGTTTTGATCCATAGCTGGGAATGTTAGCAAAAGCATTAATTGATGATTTGGCCCCTTTTCTTCTCTTCAGTGGTAAGCAAAGAAAATGAGCTGCTGTTGGCCCTCTCTGGATTGGGGAGACCCACCATGGTACTCACATGGCTCCATAGATATGGAGCTCTGCTTCTTATCCTTTTGGCTTGATGGTTTATGATTTTTTGATGAAGAAATATTAGACTAGGTTATGACCTTGTGAGGTCAAAAGGTTGGAATAGGAAGAGCCCAAAGTCTAGGAGATGGAGACCATGTAGTGATTAACTGAAGGCTGAATGCAGGCGGGAAGGCAGCAAAGGCCCTAAAGAGGGACTGTCTTGACCCAGCCCAGTGGTCCTCGTCATAGGGACTGAGACAATAGATGGGAAATACATAATAACTTCTGTTCTTGCTGTATCTTCACAGTAAATCCCTTTCTAATAGTTAATTGAACAAATGAAACTAGAACATCTAATTATTGGATAGAATCACTTGTATCAATGATATAAGGGGAAAGCTAACTAGAATTGGTAATTCTTACTGATGGAGCACACCAGAATTGGGGCTTGAGCCAATGCGATGAAAGAAAAACCAGTCTAGCTCCTCAGGAAAATACCATAGAATCTTGAGGGAGAGATGGTTTCTTGTTCTGAGGGACCTGACTTATCAGGGTATGTGTGGGTTTTGATTATCTGGAGAGTCTATATAGGCTATTAGCATTATTGCTATTTTATAGTTGAGTAAACTTGAACCCAGAGCAGTGATTGTGATTTTACACAGCTGTTAAGTATTGGAAGTGGGACCAGAACTGAAGGTTTTCTTTTTTCTTCTGCGCTGATTAGGCATGTGACCTGGTGGGTGCCATTGAACTTTATATATTGATAAGTGGTAGCTGCTTTCTTGCCATCTTCCCACAGCCCAAGAATGGATCTGCCAATTCACAGGAGATGCTGGGTTGGTCCCCAAGGAAGGGAGATGATTCTTCTCTCACTACTTCTCTCTCTCTCTCTTTCTCTCCAGAGTTTGTAGGTCACAGACTTAGAATTGGGAGGGATTTTGTAGACCATCTAATTGAACTGAGGCTCAGAGAGATTAAGTGACCTGTGAAATGTCATACATCTAATCAGTATCAGAGTCAAGATTTGAACTCAGGCCTTCCTGACTCAACATCTAGCATTTCACCAAACATAGCAGTAGTTCTTAACTTGGTGTCCATGAACTTAAAAAAAAAAACCCGTGATAACTATATTTCAATTTAATTGGTTTCTTTATGCATTTATTTTATGCATTTAAATTATGCATAAAAATGATTATGAGAAGGTATCCATAGGCCTCACCAGACCTCTAAAGGGGTTTATGACCAAAAAAAAAAAAAACAAACCAACATCCCCTGAATTTACTAAGCTTCTTCTAGTTTTCTTAAAATCAAATGAATTCTCCTACCTTTCCACCCCTTACTCTACTCTAAATGAGCTTATGGGGCCAAATATAGCTATCACTTATAGGTAAAAATCCATCAGTAGGTATGTATTATAGTATTGCCTTGGAACTTTGACCATAGGATAGGCACTTAGAATTTATTTCCACTTTTCCTAGTTCTCAAGTGACCCTTTCCACTTGTAAAATGAGGAACATCATTACTGAATGCAAAAATGTCAGCGCTAGAAGAGACCTTAGAACAAAGGTCCCTTGTTATGTTTGAGTAGGCTGACCTCTTAAAATTTCACTGACCTAAATATAATGACAAATATTGGTCCCCGAGGGAGAATGATAAGAACACCGATATCACCCTGGCACAGGCCCTCATCGATTCACGCCTGGATAACCATAAATGGCCTTTTGGTTGCTCTTTTTCCTTTCTTACTCATCTTCCAAAAATGCTTGTCTGACTGTGTCACTGATCTATTCAACAAATTCTGGCAGCTCCCTATTACCTCCAGGATCAAATATAAAGTCCTCTGCTTGGCATTTAAAGCCCTTCCTAATAACATGATCCTCCCCTCCCTTCCCTGTCTTCTCACATTGTACTCCACAGTCCAGTAACACTGGCGTCCTTGCTAATAAATAGCCTGTCCCCCATGACGAATCCTCTTCCTCCTTATCTCTGCCCTTTGGCTTCCCTGGCTACCTTTAAGTCTCAGCTAAAATGCCACCTTCCACATGAAAAAAGCCTTTCCCAATCCCCCTTAATCTTAATGCCTTCTCTTTGAGACTTCCCCCAGTTTGTCTTGTCCAAACTTTGTTTGTACGTTTGTTTGCGTGTTGTCTCCTCCATTAGATTGTGAGATTCTTTTTTTTCCCTTTTTATTTATTTATTTAAATTTTACATTCATTTTCACAAAATTTTGGGTTCCAAATTTGCTCCCCTTTTATCCCCTCCCCCACCCCAATACACCAAGCAATCTAATTTTCCCTATCTCCAATCTGCCCTCTCTTCTGTCATCCCTCCCTTCTCTTGTCCCCATCTTCTCTTTTGTCCTTTAGGGCCAGATGACTTTCTATTCCTCATTAACTGCATGTCTTATTTCCTAGTAGCAACAACAATACTAAACAGTTGTTCCTAAAACTTGAGTTCCCAATTCTCCCCATCCCTCCCTCCCCACCCATTCCCTTTGGGAAGGCAGGCAATTCAATATAGGCCCTATCTGTGTAGTTTTGCAAATGACTTCCATAATAGTTGTGTTGTGTAAGACTAACTGAATTACCCTCCATCCTATCCTGCCCCTCATTGTTTCTATTCTGTCTTTTGATCCTGTCCCTCCCTGAGTGTTGACTTCAAATTGCTCCCTCCTCCCATTGCCCTCCCTTCCATCATCCCCCCCCTTGCTTATCTCCTTCTCCCCCACTTTCCTGTACTGTAAGATAGGTTTTCATACGAAAATGAGTGTGCATTTTATTCCTTCCTTTAGTCAAATGTGATGAGGGTAAACTTCTTGTTTTTTTTCTCAGCTCTCCTCTTTTTCCCTCCACTAAAAAGTCTCCTGCTTGCCTCTTGAATGAGATATAATTTACCCCATTCCATTTCCCCCTCTCTCCTCCCCCTACCTTTCTCTCTCACCATTTACCTTAATTTCTTTTAAGATATGGTCCCATCCTATTCAATTCACTCTGTGCTCTCTGTCTCTGTATGTGTGTGCATGTGTGTGTGTGTGCGTGCATGCGTGTACATGTGTGTGTGTGTATGTGTGTGTGTGATCCCACCAACTACCCAGATACTGAAAAGTTTTAAGAGTTACAAATATTGTCTTTCCATGTAGGAATGTAAACAGTTCACTTTTGGTAAGTCCCTTATGGCTTCTCTTTTCTGTTTACTTTTTCATGCTTCTTCTCATTCTTGTGTTTTAAAGTCAAATTTTCTTTTCAGCTCTGGTCTTTTCATCAAGAATGCTTGAAAGTCCTCTGTTTCATTGAAAGACCATATTTTCCCCTGAAGTATTATACTCAGTTTTGCTGGGTAGGTGATTCTTGGTTTGAGTCCTAGTTCCTTTGACTTCTGGAATATCCTATTCCATGCCCTTTGATCCCACAGTGTAGAAGCTGCTAGATCTTGAGTTATCCTGATTTTATTTCCACAATACTGGAATTGTTTCTTTCTAGCTGCTTGCAAGATTTTCTCCTTGACCTGGGAGTTCTGGAATTTGGCCACAATGTTCCTAGGAGTTTCTCTTTTTGGATCTCTTTCAGGTGGTGATCTTTCAATAGATTCATTCAATAGATTCAAATAGATCTTTCAATAGAATCATTCAATAGATTCAAATAGATCTTTCAATAGAATCATTCAATAGATTCAAAGGTGGATTCTTTCAATACTTATTTTGCCCTCTGGTTGTAGAATGTCAGGGCAGTTTTCCTAGATAATTTCATGGAAGATGATGTCTAGGCTCTTTTTTTGATCATGACTTTCAGGTAGTCCCATAATTTTTAAATTGTCTCTCCTGGATCTATTTTCCAGGTCAGTTGTTTTTCCCATGAGATATTTCACATTCTCTTCCATTTTTTCATTCTTTTGGTTTTGTTTGGTGATTTCTTGGTTTCTCGTAAAGTCATTAGACTCCATCTGTTCCATTCTAATTTTGAGAGAACTATTAAATTCAGTGAGCTTTTGAGCCTCTTTTTCCATTTGACTAATTCTGCTTTTGAAAGCATTCTTCTCCTCATTGGCTTTTGAAACTCTTTTGCCAATTGAGTGAGCCTATTTTTCAAGGTATTATTTTCTTCAGCATTTTTGTGGATCTCCTTTACCAAGGTATTGACCCGTTTTTCATACTTTTCTTGCATCTCTCTCATTTCTCTTCCCAGTTTTTCCTCCACCTGTCTAACTTGCTTTTCAAAATCCTTTTTGAGCTCTTCCAATGCCTGAGCCCACCTGACATCCCCCTGGGATGTCTGGGATACAGAGGCCCCGCCCTCCATGTCTTTCCCTGATGGCAAGAATATTTCCTCATCATCAGACCCGAAAGGTGGGAACATTTGCACCTGCTCAAAAAAGCTCTCTATAGTCTTATTTTTCTTCCCTTTTCTGGGCATTTTCCTAGCCAGTTACTTGACTTCTGAGATTCCTGTCCACCCCTGCCTAGATCTGCCCAGATAGTGCTTGGGGTCTGAGATTCAAATGGACTTTCCCCGGCAGGCACGGCTGCTATTCAATGTGAGCTTAAGTTCTGGTGCTGGGGTGGGGGCAGGGCCGCCTCCCAGGCTCAGTTCCCTCAGGGGCTTTATGCAGAGATCTTCAGTAACAGAGCGGGTGGGGCAGGGCCACCTCCCAGTCTCAGCTCCCTCAGGGGCTTTATGCAGAGACTTTCAGTAATGAAGATCCTGCCTGCTGCTCGGGGAGTCCCGGGTTGCTGCCGCTGCCTCCACCACTTTCTGCCCCTGCCTCTGCCTCCGCCGCTTCCTCCCGAGGGGGCCCGAGTCACGGAGACACCCCGCTCCCCTCTCGGCCAGCCCAGACATGTCTCTCACTGACCTGTAGCATCTGTGGGCGGAGGGACCTTCCCGGCCGCCAGAGATTCCGTCCCTGAAGCCTGCTCAGATCTGCTTCTCTGGGGCCCCAGCCAGGGCAGCGCTGGGGTGGGGTCCGCTTTCTGGGGCACGACAGACCCTGGGGACTGCTCTCCAGGGCTCTCTGGAACGGAAATCTCTTCCACTGTGTTTCTGCACACTCTGCAGTGATCCAGAACTTGTGGGGAACTCTTCTTACATTAAATCCATGGACTGTGGGTTTGGAGCTAGCATACGTGAGTCTTTCTACTCCGCCATCTTGACTCCCCATGAGATTGTGAGATTCTTGAGAGCAGCCACAATCTTTTGGTTTTCTTTGAGTCCTCATAGGAACATAGAAACCATGTAATAAATGATTGTTGAGTTGGCATGAAATATATCTCCCCCTTTCATTGATGTGAGGGGGCACAGTGGATAGAATGCTAGGCCTGGAGTCAGAAAGAGTCATTTTCCTGAGTTCAAATCTGATCTCAGACTTGCTAGCTGTGTGATCCTCAGCACATCATTTAACCCTATTTGCTTAGGTTTCCTTATCTATAAAATAAGCTAGAGAAGGAAATGGCAAACTACTCCAATATCTTTGCCAAGAAAACCCCAAATGGGGTCATGAAGAGTCAGACACAACTGAAAAACTTCTTGGAAGGGACTACGGATATAGGACTATAGGTATAGAATGTTATAAAGCCATCAGATGTGATATGATTATTTTGTTTTATTTTTTTTGTTGTTTTTGTTGTTGTAGGGAAAGGTTTGCTGTAAGAGGGAGGGATTTGGAGGGTAAATATAACTAGACATGATTGTCATATAAAAAAGGCATCAGTTAAACTTTACAAAATCCACATACCCTAACATGATAGTAGTGGTACTAATAGTATCCATTGATAGAGAAAATAATTGACAATTAAAAAGTTACTGTGAATTCACCAGTACCTTTAAAATTTTAATTTACTTTTTTTCTTTATACTCAGTAACACTTTTAAATGAGATTGTATTTCATTGATCATGCCAGCATCTACATACTTATGAACCATGAGTTGGTCCTGGATATCTCCCATCCTTGAATGCCCTCCCTCATTAACTGCCTCATACAGTCTCTTTCTCCTTTAAGATGCAGCTCAGGTGCCATCATCCTTATAAAGCTCTTCCTGATCCTCTCAAACTGCCTTGTTTTCAGTTGTCTTATAGATTTTTGTATTATTAACTCTATATGAACAGGACCTGTATACCTCCTTGAATTAATCAAAGCCAGTATATGTGTATGGATATATCTGTGTGCATATCTATATCTCTATATAATCTGCACTTCTTGACTTCCCCCATTGGAAGGTAAACTCATTTCCAGTAGGGATTGTTTTGTTCTTTGCACTTGTATCCCTAGTGACTGGTATACTATAAGCATTTATTATTTACATTACCTGTTCATTGAATGAATGAATGAATGAATGACACAGGTGTGTGTGAGATCTGTTCTCGTTTTGCATATTCTGCTGGCACCAAATAGTAATCAGATAATGATCCATAGTGAACAGATAGATTTATGGGCCACCTTCAATAACTACATGGTTCACAGATTGAGAACCACTTCCTTACAACATACATGATTAAATAAAAAAAACACACTACACCATAAAATATTAGAAATAGAACTGACCTTAGAACACAAACTGTCAGGGATGGAAAGAACCATATGAAATACCCTGTTATAGTAATTAGCTCTCTGTAAGCCTAGGGTGCAATATAATAATACTCCTAAGGTCCATGTGGTTCATTCCTCCTTCAACATTAGAGTTGATTTTAGACAAAAAGTGATGAGTTCAGTCACAATTGCTCTGAGTCCTCAGTAAAATGTCTAACATTTAGGAAGAAGTTGGGCTTTCTGCCTAACTTTACATCTATATCTTTCTCTAGTTTATCCCTGGCCTCTTTGTGGTTGGGGCAAAATTCAGTTTACTGGAAATGTTTGAGTAACTAAATAGCAGATTATGACTGTGGACAGACAGTCATTGGGAAGGCAAGTTGGGGAATGAGCCAAACTTTTTTCAGGACTTTTCTCTGAGATGGTTATGGAGCATATGACTCTTTACATAACTCCTTTGGCATATAATAAGTGCTTAATAAATACTGATTGATTGAGACTTTGCCACTGTTCAGTTCTACCTCTGCCTCTCAAGGGCATTTTGGAACTTCATGCTTGCTTCAACTTCCCAAATCCAGAAAGGGTAGCTATCTGGCACAATGGATGGAGTCCTGGGTCTGGAGTCAGGAAGACCTAAGTTCAAATCTAGACTCAGACACTTACTAGCTGTGTGACCCTGGGCAAATCATTTAACATTATTTGCTTCAGTTTCCTTGTCTACAAAATGAGCTGAAGAAGTATCTTTGCCAAGAAAACCCCAAATGAGGTCATGAAGAGTCAGACCGAACTTAACAACAAACCCAAACCCAGATCCTCAGAACATCTCTCTGGTTTTGAGATACAAATTCCTTGGAGCATGATCAAGTTATTCAAACGGCCTTGATTAATTTAAGGAGGTATATAGGTCCTATTCATATTTGGTTCTGGTTCTTGTTCACTCAAGAAGTTTTCTTAATTAACAAAAGGAAGTGGGTGGAGCTCCACCTGTGCATATAGAATATAGAATGGGTAAATATTAGAACTAGAGAAGCTTAGATTGGACATAAAATGTTCCTAGAACCATGACATTTCAGAATTAGAAGCAAACTTATAAAATAAAGAATATCCCAGCTAAGACGAACCAGGGGTAGTAGTGGCTTAAGAATTGATTGGTAACATGGGTTTTGTGGTTCGGAGGGACAAACACTCCCTCCCATTCCTGACGGCCCGTTTGAATTCTTAAGGGAGATAGGACAGACAGATTGAGAAGGAGAAGAGATTTGGGCTTCATTATGCATCCCAAATCCCTCTGAACTATAAATCCCAAGACGTTAAACCATTCTTAAGCCAATATTAGAACTTAGAACATGGAAAGTCAGAGCTGGAAAAATGCCTGAAAACAGAGGGCTAGAGCAGAAAGGACCTTAGATCATGGAATGCTAGAGGCAGAAGAGGCCTTAGAAATCCTGGGTTCAGCTCCCTCATTTGACTGAAATGGAGAGAAGCGAAATCACTGGTATGCAACAAGGGAGGTAATATTGCTGGATCAGGAATTTGGACCTTCTCATTTCTGAAACAGAGCTCATTATCTGCTATTGCTCTTTGTAGGGTTTGATTCCGCAAAGTATGGCCTTTAAGAGCTAATTAATTGGCTTGAGGCTGGACAGAGAGATGGATCTGGGATCAGGGAGACTTGAATTCAAATCTAGCCTCAACCTCTCCCCCCGCCCTGGGCAAATTGTTTTACCTCTATCTGCCTCAATTCTCTCAACTGCGGAATGAGGATAATAATAGCAACTACCCATGGGGTTATTGTGAGATTCTGATGAGATAAAGTGCTTAACACTGTACCTGGCACACAGTAGGTGCTTCATAAATGCTTATTTCCTTCCTTTAAGAGCTCAAAGGAACCTCCAAGATTACCTAGTCCCTGGACATCTAACATTCCACACTAAGGCCCAGTGTGGCCTGTAAGACCCTATGGACTGTGGCACAACTGAAGGAGTGCACCCTTTCCCATCAGTAATGATCTCCCCTGATTCAACTTCCCATAACTCTTTGCTCCTTGGTGACCCACTTACCATGCAATTTTCGATGCTGTTATTTATCTCCTTACTAGACTAAGTTACTTTAGGGTAGAGTCTCTGTCTTTTCAAACTTGTGTCTCCAGCAGAGTCCAACACAATGCTCTGCATGTAGTAGATGCTAAATAAATGTTTGTTACTCAGTGTATTATAAAGCACATCTGCACTATTCTGCCACTTGGTAACAAACTTATTTTTTATCATGTACTACATGTAAGGTTTTGGGTATTACAGTAGGACACAACTACAGATGGTTGTTGTACTGAGTGACATTATATTTGTTGTGTATCATTCCTTTATGATTGGCACTGTGGGTATAAAGACAAAGCTGAGATCTATCTTCACCTGAGTACAGAGCTGTCCCCCCACCCCTTGCAGTCAGTAGTGGTTGCTTCTGGGGTGGGGGGAAGGGAAAAGACAGGAAGTGATTTCCTCTGGAAAGGGCAGCAGAGGAAAGTTGACAGAGGGCCCAGCCCTTTCAGGGCCCAGTAAGATGAATGGCATGGAAGGCTGTGGAGGCGCCGGGCAGACTCATTTCTCTGCCAGAGCCAGGGATGCTGGAAGGAGAGCCAGAAGTGGAGAGAGGGTGTCAGAGCAGGGGTTGGCTGGGTTTGTGAAAATCTACAATGCAAAAAACATTCTAGGGGATTGCTGGTGGTCAGCATCTGGCCTGAATAGCATTGTCTTTGTGCATCAAATTTAAATCTACAGTACCAAGGAATGTCAGAAGTGGGAGGGACTTGAGACCATAGAGCACAAAATATCATAGCTTAGAATATTAGAGCTAAAAGGGACCTAGAACATGGAATGTAGTAGGTCAATCTGGAAGGGACCTTAGAATATAGACTGTCAGATCTGCAAGAACATAGAACACATAATGACATAACAGAATGTTAGGGCTAAAAGGGACTTTAGAGCATTAAATGTAGCACCGTTAATCTAGAAGGACTTTAGAACACAGAATGTCAGAGCTGAAAAGGATCTTTAAATATGAATGCCAGAGATAGGAGGGACCTTAGAACAGAGAATGTGTAAACTAGGGGAACCTTAAAACACACAATGACAGATATGGAAGGGACCTTAGAGATAATTTGGTTCAACTTTCTTGTTTAACAGAATAATAATAATAATATCTACCATTTATATGACTTTAAGGGGCACAAAACACTTTACATGTATTATTTTATTTGACCCTTACCACAGCCTAAGAAAATTGAAAGGAAGGGGAAGAAAAGCAATTTACCTCAAGTCACCTTGGTGTCCCATAGAGCCATAAAATGTCAGAGAGAAAGAAAACTTATTTTTAAAAAATTCCTTATTTGTAGTTTTCAACATTCATTTCCACAAGACTTTGAGTTTCAAATTTTCTCCCCATCTCCCTCTCTGCCCACCCCAAGACAGAATGCATTCTGATTACTCCTTCCCCCAATCTGCCCTCCCTTCTATCACACCCCTCCCTTCCCTTATCCCCATCTCTGTTTTCTTGTAGAGCAAGATAGATTTCCATACCCCATTACTTGTATGTCTTATTTCCCAGTTGCATGTAAAAATAATTTTTAACATTCGTTTTTAAATCTTTGAGTTCCTACTGCTCTCCCTTCCTCCCTCCCCACCCATCCCTGCTGAGAAGGCAAGAAATTTGTTATATGTTATACATGTGTAGTTATGCAAAAGACTTTCATAAAAGTCATGTTGTGAAAGACTAACTATATTTTCCTCCATCCTATCCTGTCCCCATTTATTCTATTCTTGCTTTTGACCCTTATCTCCCCTCAAAAGTGTTTACTTCTAATTATCCCTTCCTCCCATTTGTCCTCCCTTCTATCATGCCCCTCACCTCTCTTATCTTCTTCTCCCCTACTTTCCTGTAGTGTAAGACAGATTTTCATAGCAATTTTAGTGTGCATGTTATTCCCTCTTTAAGCCAAATGTGATAAGAGTAAGGTTTGCTTATTTCCTCTCACCTCCCCTTCCTCCCCTTCATTGAAAAGGCTTTTTCTTGCCTCCTTTATGTGAGAGATAATTTGCCCCATTCTATTTCTCTCTTTCTCCTCCCAATATATTCCTCTTTCATACCTTAATTTTATTTTTTAGATATCATCCCTTCCTATTCAACTCATCCTGTGCCTTTTGTCTATATGTATATAATCCCTCCAACTACTCTAATACTGAGAAAAGTCTTGAGAGTTACAAATATTATCTTTTCATGTAGGGATGTAAACAGTTTAACTTTAGTAATCCCTTTTGATTTCTCTTTCCTGTTTACCTTCTAATGCTTTTCTTTATTCTTGTGTTTTCCATTCAGCTCTGGTCTTTCCATCAAGAATGCTTGAAAGTCCTCTATTTCATTGAGTGACTATTTTTATCCTGAAGTATTATACTCAGTTTTGCTGGGTAGGATTCTTGGTTTTAACCCTATCTCCTTTGACCTCTGAAATATCATATTCTGAGCCCTGAGATCCCTTAATGTAGAAGCTGCTAGATCTCGTGTTATGCTGATTGTATTCCTACAATACTTGAATTGTTTCTTTCTGGCTACTTGCAATATTTTCTCCTGGGAGCTCTGAAATTTGGCTACAATATTCCTAGTAGTTTTCCTTTTGGGATTTATTTCAGGAGATGATCAGTGGATTCTTTCAATATTTATTTTATCCTCTTGTTCTAGAATATCAGGGAAGTTTTCCTAGGTCTTCTTTTGATCATGGCTTTCAGGTAGTCCATAATTTTTAAATTGTCTCTCTTGGATCTGTTTTCCAGGTCATTTGTTTTTCTAATGAGATATTTCACATTGTCTGTTATTTTATCATTCCTTTGGTTTTGTTTTATAATTTCTTGATTTTTCATAAAGTCATTAGCTTCCACCTGCTCCATTCTAACATTTAAGGAATTATTTTCTTCAGTGAGCTTTTGGACTTCCTTTTCCATCTGGTCAATTTTGCTTTTTTAGGACATTCGTCTCCTCATTGGCTTTTTGGATCTCTTTTGTCGTTTGGGTTAGTTTATTTTTTAAAGTGTTATTTTCTTCAGCATTTTTTGGGTCTCCTTTAGCAAGCAGTTGACTTGTTTTTCATGATTTTCTTGCATCCCTCTCATTTCTCTTCCCAGTTTTTGCTCTACTTCTCTTACTTGATTTTCAAAATCCTTTTTGAGCTTTTCCATGGCCTGAGACCAATTCATATTTTTCTTGGAAGCTTTGGATGGAGGAGTTTTGACTTTGTTATCTTGCGTTTACATGTTTTGGTCTTCCTTCAGATACAGTGGTTGCTGTGCCCCTGCTGCTGCTGTAAGTTACTATGCCCCCTCTTCCCTCTGCCAGCCTGGGGCTGGGGCCAGACCATTCTACTCTCTCACACAGGTCTCACAAGTTTTTTTCCATGGACCTTCCAATTTGTTCTCAATGTTTTGGGGTAATGAAGTCTGGAAACCATCACAGGTGTGAGAGATTCAGTTGCCCTAAGGCCTGCTCAGGTGCCCTCTGTGCTACTGTGGCCCACACTGGACTGTGCTCTGTTCCCAGTGAGGTGCTATAGACACTTTTCCAACCTTCCAGGCTGTCTTGGGCTGTCTTGCTTCACTCTGTCATTCTGTGGGTTCTGTAGCTCCAGAATTTGTTTAGAGGCATTTTTTACAGGTATTTGGCTGGGCTTGGGGGGGCGTCCATGCTGTTCCTCCACCATCTTGGTTCTTCCCCTCAGAAAACTTACACCGTATCTAGCCTGAGCCTTTACAGATACCTGGAGAGGAGGAATAGTGTGAGCACAGCAATACAATGAGGTCAGCAGCTGTTGTGTTTGTTCTTTGTCCTCAAAGAGGACCATGACATCAGGGAGGTGATGCCATGACTTGCAATTGACTTTGATTTGAGTGCAGAGTCACCAGACTTATTTTCCTCTCCAGAGATATCCAGGTCCATTGGCCAGGTATCAATTAGAACAACTGGAGATGGCCCAGCATGCCATGGGAGACCCTGCCTATTTTAGGCTAAGGTCTTATCTCTCACTTTTTGTGAGATATACCCATTCAATGAATAGGCCTCCTTAACTAGTTACTCAAGGGATGGCCTCTTTAATTAAAAAAAAAAATCAAACCTCAGGGTTCCTGAATGAAAGAGAAACAATTACTATATAGTATTTTCATCCACTCAGTGCAGGTGGGTGGGGCCTGTTGTCCAATCCATGAGCTCCAGAGTGAATTGAGGTTAAGGCTTGGTCTTTGGGCAAGAAATCTAGCCAGTAAACCCAAGGGAAAAAAGAGAGCTTTTGGCCATCAAAGTGTACCTTCCCCTGGGCAGAGCACCCCAGGCAAGGTAAGAGAGGGGAGGGGAAGGGAGAGGAGGAGAAGACAGTAGAAGAGAGGTAACCGGTATTAGACTTTAGGTTTCCTGACTCCTGAGGTCCAGCGAGCTTTTAAAAATTATTTCCTCAGGATTGCTGTGAAGAAGGAGTCAGAGCCATCTTCCATGATGCCTGAAATTCTATAATTAAAATCATATCTTTAGTTCGACACATTGTCTTCAGGATGCCCCTGTTAAAATTCATGTTTGTTTTTTGAGATGGGGAGAAATAAGGGCAAACATTAGGAATGACATCATCAAAGGATGGACCATGGAGTGGAGTGAAGGTATTGAGATCTCTTCAGCCTGGATGATCTTCCCTAGAATGGGGCTCCCATAGTATGGGGCTCCCATAGTAGGTGGTCATGTTGGTAAAGATATAGTTTTAACTTAGTCTACTTATTGTTTGACCTTAGGCAGGTAATTTCTCCTCTTCCGGGTCTCAATGTCCATATCTTTGAAGTGGAGATTTGTTGTTATTCAATTGTGCCCAACTTTTTGTGGCCCCATTTGGGATTTTTTTTTGGCAAAGATACTAGAGCAGTTTGCAATTTCCTTCTCCAGTTCATTTTACAAATGAGGAAATGGGCGAACAGGGTTAAATGACGTGCCTGGGATCATATTGCTAGTAAGTGTTTGAGGCTGAATTTCAACTCAGGTCTTCCTGATTCCAGGCGCAGTGTGCTCTGTCCACTGTGCCACTTTGCTGCCCCAAATGGAAATAAGTACATCTAAACTATCTACCCCTTAACTATATGTGGGATGAAATAAGATAATAGATGTAAAAATGCAACTGCAACTGAAAACGACTGAACCTCAACAGCAAAATTATTATCTAGAACAAAACTACAGAGATGGGAGATAGAAGGTCATGTATGAGAAACAGCAAAAAGTATAAGGTAAAGACTTCTTAACCATTTTTGTGTCCTGGACCTCTTTGGCAGCCTGGGGATGCCCTTTTCAAAACAAGGTTCTCAAATGCATAAAATAAAGTAGGATAACAGAGAAACAAATTTATTGAAATATAGTTCTCAAACTATTTTTAAAAGAGTTCATAGAGCCCAGATGTATTTGACTCTCCTGTGTGGAGAGTGTGAGAAAAGGGCTACTGTATAACAAAGTTAGAAAGGTGGAAATTTTAAAAGCCCAATAGAGGAGTTAGTATTGACTGTCCAAGAGTAGGCAAGGCTATGAGATCATAAACCCTCCTCACCTGTTGATTGTTCTATTAGCGATAACCTCTGACTAGGAAGCCTCGCTGCTCAGGATAGGCCCGAGGCCCAGCTGTGGCACCATCCATCTGGATTCCCTTCTCTGAGCTCAGATTCTAACATTAGCAAGACCTGGAGAGAAAATTCAGGAAGAGCCAAGAGCTAACAGAGCACCTCCGGCTTGGAACCTGCTGGGAGCCAAGACCTTGAGCTGTGGAAGGGTTTGATTTAGAAAGATGGTCGCCCAGAGAACAATTCTGGCCAGGAAATTCTGGCTTTGGTTCCTCTGATCCTCAGAGGATCGACCCATCCCACTTCCCAGCCTTGGCAGCCCTGAGTCCTGGCCTCTTTCTTCTCTCCCTGAGCCCCAGCTCTGCATCTCCCCTTCCCTGACTTTTCCAATGCCCTCTTCCTGAGTCATACACAGCCTCATGGGAGTTAAAGGGGGAAGGAACTTTAGAGATGTCCTCAAGACCTCCAAGGGAAGAGCTGTGCAAATCTTAAAGTGTTATGAAAACATGAGTGATTATCATTATTGGAAACCATATAATTAAATTGATTTAACAAGAATTTAAGTGCTATATACACACAAGTAATTCTTATAATTGGGGCAGCTAGATGCTGCAGTGGATAGAGCACTGGTCCTGGAATCAGGAAGACTCATCTTCTTAGGTTCAGATCAGGCCTCAGATACTTAGTAGCTGTGTGACCCTGGGCAAGTCACTCCACCCTGTTTGCCTCAGTTTCCACATCTGTCAAATGAGCTGGAGAAGGAAATGGCAAACCACTCCAGGAGCTTTGTCAAGAAAACCCCAAATGGGGTCATGAAGGGTTGGACACAACTGAAAAATAACTGAATAACAATGATGATCATTATTAGAAACCATATAATAATACAATATAATTACATATAATAATGTATAAGTATAATATTATTATAATTAAATGTGACATATAAATTACATCCATGTGATATAATTATATAAAAATATTATAATATAATAAATGTAATAACATCATAAACAATAATTCAATTGACTCAAGAAGAATTTATTAAATGCCTATTCTGTTTCAGGCTTTGAAGGTAAACACGTTATTCTATAAATGGAAGCTGAGAAGGGAGTGATTTGCCCAATGTAAAATTTAGAATAATAATAGCTAGCATCTATATAGAACTTCACAAATAATATTTCATTCTATCTTTACAACTACTCTGGGTGGTAGGTGCTACTATTATTCCCATTATCCAGATGAGGAAACTGAACTGAGGACTGGACTGGAACTTGAGTCTTCATGGTTCCAGATCCAGTGCTCTGTCCACTGTACCAGCTTGTCCATTCCCTTGTCAAGGCCTACTGGAAAATATCTCAGGCTTCAAATCAGGAGAATGGAGTTTAAGTCCTTGCTCCCCTCACTGCCTCACTCCTATCACCTTGAACAAATAATTTCCTCTTGCTCAGTTTTCTTCGTATGTGAAATAGGGGACTTGGATTAGATCAACGGTTCTCAAAGAGTGGCACTAGCACCTCTGAGAATCTCCAATTCCCTTTAAAGGGTACTCAAGGTCAAAACTTTTTATAATAATACCTAGACCTTTTCATTTCTAATATGGCAGATACAGCCTACATAAACAAAAGCTTTTCTTGGGAGGATTCTCAACCATTTTTAAGTGTGTAAAGGGGTCTTAAACCAGAAAGTTCAAGAACTGCTGGATTAGATTATCTCTCTAAGGCACCTATCATAAATTCTTTGATCATATGATTCCAACTCACATCCTATCACGAGACCTCAGTTTCCTCCTCTGTAAAGTGTTCTGCCTCCTTTGCTGGTCTGCAGGGTGACATATGGAAAATTTTTCTAAGTTATTACACGAGTGATATGGTAGTATTATTGCCTTGCCTTTTCACTGACTGCTTCAGTCCGCATTAATCTTTATATATATGTAACTCTTTAGATCACTTGAAGAAGAGAAGATTTAGGAGGGGAAGTGAGCTCTCCTGCCAAACATTTAAAAGAGGCAGAAACTAGACAGGCTCTGCTTGGTCCCAGAGGGTAAAACTAGAGCCAGTACGGGGGGATGTTACAGGAGGTACAATTTTCTTTTCTGTAGAAAGAGCAGTTTCTCAGCAATCAGAGCACCCCATAATGGAATAACTGTATGACTTTGTATAGCTGAGTCTGTTTCCTTTTCTGTAATATGAAGAAGTTTGACTAGGTCACAGAATCTAAGGGATGTATTGGATCTAATTTAGCATGTAGTCCAACTCATGCATGAATAAGAGACCTCTGGACTAAACAAGGGATCATCTGGCTTTGGCTTGAAGGCTTCCAATGAGAGGGGACCCACTCCCCACCTTCCAAGGTAAACCCTTTATAGCTATCCTATTAGGAAATGTTTCCTTGTGATTTTTATGCATCACTTCTAGTTCTAGCTTCTGCAACCAAGAAGGACAAACCTAATCAAGTTCCTCTTTCATCTGACAGTCCTTCAAATTACATGACTATAGATACCACATGCAGGGTTGGGAGATGGAAATTTCAAGAACAGCTAGGAGGCCAGTTTGGCTGAATGTAGAGTACATAAAGGATAGTAATAGGAAATAAACTTTGAAAAGGAAGGTTAGAGCCAAACTGAGAAATCTTAACTTCGAGGCTAAAGAATTTAGATTTTTAGATTTTTTTTTATCCTAGAAGCAATAGGAAGCCATTGAATATTTCTGAGTAAAGAAATGTTGTGGTCAGGCCTATTCCTTAGGATCAGGGAGAGGACTCTATCACAGTAGTGAAAGTGAGAGGGGATGACTGTGATTGGAGAGAAAGAGACAGATGAGAGAGATATTGTGGAGATAGAATGTTTTAGGCTTGACAATGATTGGACATGGGCTGAGGCGGAAGACTCCAGGACGATTCTGAGGTTTCAAGTCTAGGGAATCGGGGGAATGACACTCCCTTAAGAGAAAAAGGAAATTTCAGAGGAAGGATGGATCAAAGAGGGGAAATTGGTGAATATATTGAATTTGAGATGTTGATAGAACTTTCATTTGGAATTGACCAGCAGGCAGTTGGTGAGATAGGAATAGAGGTCAGTAAAGAGATTAGAGCAGTGAATATACAGGTTTGGGAATGACTTGGGTAGAGATTGTAATTGAATCTACTGGGATAAATGTAATCCCTGAGGTAGAGGGTGTAGGTTGGGGCCCGATATGGAGGCTTCAGGTGCTTACCTTTAAAGGCTAGATGGATGATGATTCATCAAATGAGACTGGGAAAGATCATTCTGGTGGATAGAAGGAGACTCAACAGATAGCACCACCACAGAAGCAAGAAAGGAGAGAAATTTAGAAGAGGGGGTGGTTGATAGGAGCAAAAACTAGAGAAATAAAGTTAAATGAGGAGTGTTAAATAAGAATGGCAGGGTCAGACTAATGTGGAAATATGTTTAATATGACTGTACATGTATGGGCTATATCTGATTGCATGCTGTCTTGGGAAGGGGAGAAAGGAAGGAAGGGGAGAAAATTTAAAACTCAAAATCTTATGAAAGGGAATGTTAAAAACTAAAAATAATTTTTAAAAAAGAGTGATAGGGTCAGAAACCATATTATAAAGGGTTGAAAAGTGAGTGGGAGGATGGGTTTGTTTGTTGGTAGGAGAGGAGAAAGGCTTTTTTTTCCAGCCTTGGGTTTGTATAAAAATCCTCGTGTATTTCTCCAGAATCTTTGACCTTTGCGTTACCTGTTTTTCATGTGGTAATGTAACTGAGGTCCAGGAAAGGAAAGTGACTAAGGTTAGAGGTAACAAGTAACAAAACTGACATTTGAATCCCTCTGCTTTAGCTTCCAATGCACCTCTTGCCATGATGAGATTTCTTTATTCAGATGAAGTTCAGATTGGTCCATAAATGGTCATAACAACTCTTTATAGTGCTAAAAAAGAAAAAGAAAAGAAAAGAAAACAGGCATTTCCAGCTTTAGAAGCACATGGTGTGGGCTTTTTCACCAAACATCTTAGGGAAGATGATGCCTTTATGGTTCTCAGTCAGATATTATGTGTTGTTCTGGAAAGAGACGCACAGTATTTGAGAAAGTCGACTCTTTGGAACAGTTGTTCTCTGGGCAAAAGTTAAATGTCAGAGGCTGCAGCTGCCAGTGACTTTTGCAAACAAACAGAAGGTGCCAGGAAAAGTGCTCTCATTAATCCACTTCCCAGTGATAGCCATTGATGAACACACTACAGGTCCTACTCAATCTGGAACTTCATTAGACCAAGAAGTAGTAAATTTCTTCCTTTATTTTATTATCAGTTCTACAGCCTGTGGTGAATACATTGACTGGCTGAAGTGCTGCCTCAGGGGAAAAGAATGCAGCATCAGTAGATTGTAGCAAGTCCATGGGGATCAAATCAGGTACATGGTTAACAGAAGAATCTCCAAAATAGGCTTTGGGTTATATAGGTCTATTTATGCATCCACAGATTATCAAGAGAATATACAAATAATTGAACATGAAAACAAAAAACTCTGTGACAAGATGATACTGGATTTAGTTGTGATGGGACAGCTAACTCTTTTAGGGTCATGTTTAAGGAACCTATTGAAATCTTACCCAGTACCTGCTATACTACAGCCTGTGCAAGAGTCAAAGGTTCAGATTCCCAGCATGGTACTAAAGGATTGAAGAAGGTTGTACAATGAAACACTTGCTTCAAGCAAGACAATGTTTTCATTCTTCAGTTCTCCTGGTGATAATAATTGAGCATCAATAGAAGATGGACAAATACTAGAAATATTTTATACATAATTCAGTTAATAAACACTAATCTGAAAGGCATAACTAACTAGTAGCTAATTTTAAAAAGAGAAAGTGAAGATAGCAGGTGAGAATAATTCTTCCTAGGATTTTGTCAATGGAACGCCTAAGAATTTTGAGGCAAGGTAACATCAAGTGAAGGCTTTCTAAGGATGGATAAGATCTGGGCCTGCCTGTAGACAAAGAGACAGGATAGATTACATAGTGAGAATGGAGGAAGCTCTCAGGACTAGGCTCAATGGACACTTGTTGAGGATGTTGTAGAAGAGATTTGTTTTCAAATATTGTTTGGGCTGGGGCAGCTAGGTGCCTCAGGGCATAGCATACCAGATTTGAAGTCAGGAGGACTTGAGTTCAAATTTGGTCTCAGAAACTTACTAGCTATGTGACCCTGAGCAAGTAACTCAATTTTGTTTGCCTCAGTTTTCTCACTTGTAAAATGAGCTGGAGAAGGAAATGGCAAACCACTCCAGTATCTTTGCCAAGGAAACCCCAAATGGGGTCATGAAGAGTCACATATGACTGAAAAACGTCTAAATAACAATTGATTGGACCGGGTGACCACTAAGATCCCTTTCAGTTCTGAAATTTTGTGATTCTATTGTTTGTTCTGACTTCGCCATCAAAGAGTTAGGAATTAGCAGAGTAAATGCTTCAAAGCAAATGCTTGGTACACGGAACCAAACGCAAGAAGGTAGAGGAACGTGGGAGCATAGACACATGGTTATTTTCTGCTTTGGTCAATCCCTGATATACATATAGAAAGAGCCCTGGACTGCATGCCACGTACGCAGAACAGTACGCAATAGACAAAGGAATAGAAATAGATGGCAGATTAAAAGATACGTACATATGTGCATGTATATATATGTATGTGTGTCTATTTAAGGCAGAGCAACAAGATAGAGGAAGATAGATATATACATGTTGGTATTATTGTTCTTGTCGTTTTGGTCGCGTCTGACTCTTCATAACCCCATTTTGGGCTTTTTTGGCAAATATATTGGACTGGTTTGACATTTCCTTTTCCAGCTCATTTTACAGATGAGAAAACTGAGGCAACCTGTGATAAGTGACTTGCCCAGGGTCACACAACTAGTCAGTGTTTGAGGTCGGATTTGAACTCAGGTATTACTCTCTCTAGACCTGGTGCTATCTAACTGCCCATATACATATATATATATATATATATATATATATATATATATATATATATATATGTATATGCATACACACACACACACATATATATATATAGAGAGAGAGACAGAGATGATAGAGAAATAAGAGGAGGATACATACATGCAAACAGAGAGAGAAAGAGAGAGAGAGACAGAGAAAGAGAGAGAGAGAGAGAGAGAGAGAGAGAGAGAGAGAGAGAGAGAGAGAGAGAGAGAGAGGTATAAGTATGTTTTGAGATGTAGCCACATGGAAGCCTGATAGACAAAGATCACTGAATTAACTGGCATGCAGAAGGAAGAGCAAACAGACCAGTTTGGTTACAACATGGGGTACATGAGGAAGGGCAACATGAGCTCTCTCCGGAAAGATAGGTTGGTGCCTAAATGCTTGCTGAATGAATGAATGTCTTGCAAAGCCTATGAGGAATTGGAATCCCCAGCTTTCTCCAAAGCACAGCTCAGGTGTCAGTCACCTGCTACATGAAGCCTTTCCTCATCCCTGCAGTCGTTCCCTGTTGGAATTACTTGCAATACCTCTTCGTGTCCCTTTTATTTTCCCCTAGTGGAACTGCAGTTCCCAGAAGGCAGGAATTGTTAAATTTTTTTTGTATTTCATCCCTAACAAGAAGGGACTGCCTCTTACTCAGAGAGCAGGGCAAAGGAGAGGATGGGGGGAGATGCAGAGGAAGTCTAGGGCAGATGGCCCTGGTATTTCTAGTATCTTAGGAGGTGAGGTCATCTGAGGAAAGAGAGAGATCGGAGCTGGAGTGTCATCAGGGTCTTTAGAAGAGAGAAGGCTAATGTGCAAAGCAAAATGGCCAAACCCGGAGGGATAAAAAGCTTTTATGTGGTACTAAGGGTCCAGTTGTGTGGTACAATGGAAAAAACCCTGGAGGTGGAGTCAGAGGATGATTCAGATATTCAAATATCTTAGTATTTATTTGATCTGAGGGAAATCACTTCACCTCTTGTGACCCACTTTTATAGAGTAACAAAGGACTGGTCAAAAGTCAGAGGATATGCAGAGTGCTTAGCTAATACGATCCTAATACAAGCATTTTCCCACATTCTATAACTGGTTCCATGATGCCAACGATGTAGTAAAGAAGAGGTTCTTTTTTTAATTGACTGTAGCCAAAACTTGGGCTGGGAAGCATTCAAAAGGCACTCTTTCTTCCTGTGTGGTAGAGTTCTGGTGAGAGAAGAGATAATAATTTAAGAGAGACTTTGGGTCCACCTCATCTGTGGCCATATGTCCTATGAATATGGGTCTTGGTTATAAACCTTGGTGTTCATTTTATCATTTTAAGCAAAAGAGATTGGAGATGGAGGTCTTATGGAGCTCATAGTCTGTTGGGGAATAAGAGACAAACATGCCTATAATATACAATATTATGTAAATGCATAAGAGAGGAGCGAACCACAGACCATGTAAGTGTTTAGAGGGATGAAAGATGACTTCCTGGAGAAAATGGCCTTGGGGTTGGCCCTTAAAGGTTAGGATGGACTTCAACAGGTAGAAAAGGTGAAGGAAGGACATCAAAGACCTTTCCTTTTCCCTCTGCCAGGAAATTTCCCTCCTGATCCTGTAAGCAGATTTGTAGGGGAGGAAGAAGTGAGGAGTGAGAGACCCCCCAAGAGGAAGCATGCCTCCTGATGACATTAGAAGGCACTTTTCCTATTCATCACAGATTCACCTGGTTTTTCTCCTCGCTGGCCTTTGGGGAAACCCTCCATTCTTTTCATTAGTATAGATTCTACCCTAGTTCAGCCCTCACTGCCTTTTGACTAGACTATTGTTAAGAGCCTCCAGTCTAGTGCATAGCTGTTTGCATGCTGTCACATTAAAGTGTGAGTGTCTTGAGAGCAGGGATTATTTTTGCTTTTCTTTGTATCCCCAGTTTAGCACAGTGCCTACTAGCACTGTGCCTTGAGCAGAGCAGGCCCCCAGGGAACCTTTGCTGAATTAAATTAAACTGATCTCCCTGTCTGCAGTCTGTTCTCCTCCAATCCGGATATCCCACAAGTATTGTCAGACCTAGCTTCCTAAAGCTCAGCTCTAATCTTGTTCCTTCTCCGAATACAGCACCCCTCACCACCATAGGCCCCTCATTGCCTATTAGACAAAACCTGATTTCCTCAGTGTGGCATTCAAGGTCTTCCATATTCTGACTCAAGTCTGCCTTTCTAGGTTTATTTCCTACCACTGCCCCTTTATACACTCTAAGCCCCAGATAAACTATTTGATCTATTGTCCCTGACTGACAGATCAACCAGCTCCCTCCATGATCCTTCTGGCCTTTTGACCTTAGATAACATTTTGTATTTCTCTTATGCACTCAAAGACTTAATTTTATTTTGTCTCTGTCTGTGTCTTATCTTCCTCCTAGATGGTAGGCTACACGAGAGCTGGGATAATACCGTATTCAGCCTTCTATCTCCTCCAAGCCCTAGTTCAGGGTTCTGAACACCATAAGTGACTAGCAAAGTTCAATTCTATGATGCTAAAATCTTAGATTCTGTGGGGATAGGAAGAGGTCTTCTTGATTTCCCTGGAATTATGCCAGCTAAGGACCAGGTACTTTACCTATTTGTGAGACTGCTCTAGTTCCCAAAGGCAGAACTCCTGGAAGCAGTTCTATCAGTTTTCCCAGGATATTCATCTTAGTACCTATTCTTGGGAAACCCTATGAGGGTTCACAAACCACCCACTGTGGAGGTTGGGTCATCTAGTGACAAGGCAAAGACAAGAACAAAGCACTTTGGATTCCTGGATTTCCCTTTGACCACAAGGCCCAGACTACCATTGCTGGATAATGGTCCTTCAATTGCTGACTCCATGGTTATGTCCTTCTTTCAGGCTAGGGTCCAGGTTTTTTGCTGGAGCTACCTTGTACGTGCTCATGATAGCTGATTGCTAAATTTTCAACGTGAGCATTTTACACCTCAGAAATCAGCAAATGCTACATGTCAGGGCTTAATTTATTATTTTATTGATTGGTTGGAGAAAATAATAATAAATTTATTATATTATAATTATATATAATAGAATATATATTATACAATAATAAATAAATTGATTAAATACATTAAATAATTAATAATTATTAAGATTAAATTTAAAGCAGGTTGTATGTACATTTATTTTTGAGAGTCAAAGGTTAAACATTTACCAAGTGTACCTCTGGCTATAAGGTTTCCTGTAACAGTTGCTTAAAGTCTTTGTGACTGAGTATAGGCCAAGAGAATAGAGTGTAATATATATATATATATGTATATATATATATACACTATACATATTATATATATAATATATATATAATGTAAAGCAAGAGTTAATGAGCATGCTCAATCCTTTATTTCTCCAGCTGCTATAGGAATTCCCCAGAGATAACTTCTGTTTCCATCTATACCCCCATATCTCCATTCATGCATTGGTCTGTCTGTCTATCTATCTATCTATCTATCTATCTATCTATCTATCTATCTATCTATCTATCCATCCATCCATCCATCCATCCATCCATCCATCCAGTATGGCAAAACTGAAAGATTTGAACATGTACATAGTAGATAGAATACTAGATTTTGGAATCAGGAGCCCTAGGTTCAAATGCAAGCTTTTACACTTTCTGACTGTGTGATCATAGGGCAAATTATTTATCTTGTTTGAGCCTCAGCTATTCCATCTTAGAATGGAGATACTGGTACTTATGCTACCAACTCCACAGAGTTTTGATGGAAAAAGAATGCTTTTTGGAGGAAATCTTGAAGTAAGTGCTACAGCAGTATGAATTATTTCTCCATCTATAGAGGTAATCATTTCTGCCCTGTCTTCAAGTATCTGAAGAGCTAGAATCCAGGGATAAGGAGTAGAGAAAGGGAATAAGGAGGAGAGAGAAGTTACAGAGAAGCAGATTTAGTCTTGATGTAAAGAAAAATTTCCTAACAATTTAGAGTTGTCCAAAAGTGAAATTGGCCAGTTGTGGTCCGTTGGTGGGATAAATCTTTATCAGAGTTGCTATAGAGGAGGTTCTGGTTCAGGTACAGATTGGGCTAGATGTTCTATTGGGTCCCTGTGACTGTGGGAAAGCCACACAATCCTGCTTTCCTCAGTTTCTTCATCTGTAAAATGAGCTGGAGAAGGAGAGGGCAAACCACTCCAGTGTTTTTGCCAAGAAAACCCCAAATGGGGTCACAGAGAGTCGGATGTGTCTGAAAAACGACCGAATAACGCCAACAAGAAAGACCTAATTCAGGCCAATCTAGTGAGTCAGGCTCAGGACTGGAATGTAATGAGGCACTTGTGGCCCATAAAATATTTAACAAAGAGGAGCTTACTCAACCACAAAAAAAGATGGAAAAGGATAAACAGTAATTCAGGTGGATCAGAACTCCCCTCTGCCTCTGCTTCTATCTCAGTTGTAGTATCCCATCAGAGAGGCCTGTTGACTCACCCAGGGAAGGATCTTTATCAAGACTGAGGCATCCTGACTCCTCATAGACTGGGCCTTTTATACCTCAGGCAACCAGGAAGCCCTAATAATAATAACCACCAATTCAAGTCTTAATTCTTCAGGCAAGACAGTTCTGAGAGTGCCCCCCACCTCACTTTAAAGAAAAACCAGACCCTACAGGACAAAAGAGAAGATGGGGACCAGGGAAGGAAAGGACGATAGAAGAGAGGGCAGATTGGTGATAGGGGAAATTAGAATGCTCGGTGTATTGGGGTGGGGGGAGGTGACAAATGGGGAGAAAATTTGGAACCTAAAATTTTGTGAAAATGAATGTAAAAAGTTAAATAAATTTAACTAAATAAAAAAAAAGAAAAACCGGATCTTTCAAATTCTTTGATAATAGTAATGACAACAACATTTCTCTAACAATTTACTATCTACAAAGTGTCTTTTTCTCCTCACTATAGCTCTTTTAAATAAGTAGGATATTAGATCCTTGAAGGAATGACTAGGTCTGGGTCATTTCGTTTTAATATCCCCAGGACTGAGAACAGGGTCCTGCACATAGGAGAAAGTTAATAAATACTGATTGACTTCAGGACAGGTATCATTATTCCCATTTTACAGGACAGAGAGTAGAGGTTCACATAGGAGAGCTGATTAGTCCGAAGGAGCGAGGTTAAGATGGGAGCCCAGATATCCTGATTCCATAACCAGTGTTGCTGGGTTTTCCCCCCACACACGGCTGCTCATGCTGGCAGAGTTTCTGGTCAGCAATGAGGTGTTACCCTGGGCTGCTCTGAGGCCCTAATCAGCTGCTGACAAAGCACCTGAGTTGCAGGTGAAGGCCAGGGACTGTACTTTTCAGCACTCCTGACTCTGGAGGGGAGAGGAGGCTTACTCAGGGCATGCAGAGGCCAACAGCTGGATTCTCATTCCTTGCAGTTCTGTGCCTGTAACCTTCTCCTGGCCTCTCCAACAGTACATAAATATTCACTGGCCCCAAAGGGGGATGGGGAAGGAAACTCACTTTCCAACGGACCTGGCTCCCTCCCATTTTCCAATGGGCAGAATTCATGCTTTAAGGTATTTGGACAGTGTGTAGGACACTTTCCTCTTTGCCCCTTGAACCCACGATGCTCATACCTGTCTCATTCTTAGCAACAAGAACAAGTCCTTGCTTTGGCAGTTTTCTGTTAAAAAGCACTTTGCAATAGCCTTGGAAGACGGGTAGTGAACAATTATCTCCCTCTCCACTACTGCTCTCCCCTATTTTAGAAAAGAAGAAACTGAGGCCTTAGCTTTGTGATCTAGGGCTCTCCCTCCAAAGCTCTGCCACCTCTTCTGAAAATGCAGAGAATAATGCCTGTCCCATTTTCTTCATGGGCACATAGATTATGTGACTTGGAAAGGTTCTTAGAAATCCTCTAGCCCAAATGTGTTATTTTACAGAAAAGGAAACTGAGGCTGAAAGAGTTTTTCAAGGCCACAAGTATGGAAGCAGTAGAAATACTCCTCTGTTCTTTGGATCTTGCCACACTTCCACTCTTGTTATCAATCCACAAGTCTCTTCTGAGCTGAAATCATGCCCTACTGGGTATCAAGAAACCCAAATTCAAGCCATGAAACTACATTGCACTATCTGTAGGACCGTAGGCAAGTCATTTCCCCATTCTTGGCATCAGTTTCCCCCTCTTTAAAAAGAGGGCGGTTGGGCTAGATGACTTTTAGGTTCCTTCTGTCTCTGACATTTTATGGTTCATGTCTGATCTTGGACTAGTTTATGCTCTGGGGGAGAAGGTAGGAGGTAAGTTATGAAATGTCAGAATTGGAAGGGACTCTAGGAATGATCTGGTCCACCTGCACCCTCTAACACCACATACACACACTCACACACACACATACATACTCTTTATTAGTGGGCAATCTAAGGTGTACTGAGTAGAAAGGATTTTTACAGGGTCCAGTGACCTTCCTTGTGTGAGATCTCATTATTCAGAAGATAATCTGGGGCAGATGAGAAATAAAGAAATGCTCTATTTATTGTCATACTCCCCTCAGATCATGAGTCCTCTGCCTGGGGAGAAGTTGAATAGGGAGCCTGCACCCCCTACGCCTTGTCCTCCTCCCAGGATGCAGCTGGGCTCTCAGCAGGCATTTCAGAGAGAACACTGACAGACCACTGAATGATTTTTAAGCTGTTTTTTCCTGCTCAGTCCCATCTCAGAGGCGGTTACATGTCACAAGTAGTATTGTTGGCAGATCTGAGTGTAAATCCAAGTTGGGCAACATTAGGCAAGTCTTTCCTCACTCTAGACCTCTCCATAAAATAAGAGGAAGGATGGTTTCTGCCATTCCCTGTTCCTGTCCTTCCAGATCTGAGTTTCTGTGTTCTGAGACCCCTCCCAGCTTTGACATTCTGTGTTCCAAAGCTTCTGTCAGCTCTGATATCGATATTCCAAGAGCCCTCCCTGCTCTCATACTCTGTGTTCTAAGTCTCCTTTCAGCTCTCAAGTTTTGTCTTCAAAGGTCCCTCCCAACCCTGATAGTCTATGTTCTAAGATTTCTTGTAGTTCTAATTGTCTATGTTTTACCTTCAACCTCGTGTACTTTCCTATCTCTTCAGATGTGCCCTCCCCAAGGTGCAGGGCCCCAGAAATCTCATCACCTTTCCATCTCTGATAGTCTAGATTCTGTGTTGTAAAGTACTTCCCTGCTCTCAAATTTTTGTCCTAGGGTTCCTTCTCTCTCTGACATTCAATGTTCATGGAGTCATGGATTTATATCTGAAAGGGACCTTAGAGGTCAGCTAATCAACCCATTCATTTTTATAGGTGATGAACCCAAGGAGCTTGAGTGATTTACCCTGTGCCACATAGGAAGTAAGTGGCCAAGTTGAAATTCAAAACTAGGTCTTCTGAGTCCAAGTCCAAGCACCCTTTCCTCTGTACCACCCACTGCCTCCATCTTTACCCTCCTGTGTTCTAAGGTCCCTTTCAGTGCTGATATCTTTGACTTGTGGATTCTTTGACAGTGCCCAGGCAGACGACATCTTTCCTATCCAAAGAGCAGTGATGCCTCTGTTCCTGATGGCTGCTCGCTCTCCACCTTTATGTACTTTCCTGTGGTTGCTCTCACTCAGGCCTCCCAACAGACTTTCTTTTCAGATCTACAACCCCCAGGGTCTGGCCCCACAGCCTGGGCTTCTTCATCTTTCGAGGAAACTCAGAGACTAACTATTCTTTGTCTATCACTCTGCTCTTAATCTTAGTCCAGAGAAGCCCCCAAATTTCAGGGTGAATACGGGTCTGGATTATGGGCTCTCTTTGGGACCCAGACCAACAGGACATCTTTGAAAGGGGGCCTTCTCCTGCTCACTCATCAACCCCAAGGGTGTGTCCCGCCCAGGAAACCTCAGATGCAGGCTGGTAGCCAAGCCAAGCCACAGGGACTGTCTGGGAGTCTGAATGAAGCTTGGCCTCAGACTACACATGGGACAGGATATAGGTTGTTATTTGGACAGCAGATTTGTCAAGTGGATGAATCATAAGGTCAGGAAATCACAGGATGTCAGAGTTACATGGGACCCTAGCATTTGTTAAGCCTTATTTTACAACTGAGAAGAAAATACCCAGAAAAGGCAAGTGACTTTCCCAAGGTCATTATAAGTAGCAAGTTTCAAAACCAGCATGGGGATATTTAAAATCTTTATCCATCCATCCATCCATCCATCCATCCATCCATCCATCCATCCATCCATCCACCCATCCATTCATTCCATTCATCCATCCATCCATCATCTATCCATCCATCTTTCCATGCATCCATCCACCCACCTATCCATTCATTCATCTATCTGTCTATCTACCCATCTATCCACCTATCTCTCTGTCTGCATTTTATGAGAGTTGTCAGGAGAATATGTAAGGAGCCTTGAAGTTAGAGGATCTGGGTTTGAGTCCTCTGTAGCTGAGTTGGCCGCAGCAAGTTATTTAATTTCTTTGAGGCTTAGTTTTTCCATCTTTAAAATAGGGATAATAGTCACTTTGTTTCCCTGTTAGGCTCATCCTCAGAAAACTGCTTTGTAAACTGTAAAGCCTTATAGAAATGATAGCTATTATTTTAATGGCAGTCACTATTCCTCCTTCCATATTCTTGCTGGCCCTTGGTTAAACTCAACACTGGGAAAGACCTTAAATATACTCACTCACATTGAGATTTATATAACTGATAAAGTTTAATTTATGACAATTCCTGGGGGGGGGGAAGAATGTCTCATTTTAAAAGTTCAGAGGGTAAATGGAATAAAGTGTTAGTGGTAGAGATTGAGCGACTAATGGCAGATGCGGGGTAGGGGAATGATACCAAGCTAGAGAGTATCCTGAGGAGGGTGACCAGAGGAAATGATCAAACATTAAGAAAATAGAGATGGATAGGCTGGAGAAGAAAAGTCTCTGGAAGACTTAATATTGCTGTTCAGTATGAAGGAGTATCCTGAAGAAGGAGATTAGCCCCAGAAGACAGAACCAAAACAAAAAGGGGCAGTCCAACTCTTTATGGCCCTTTCCCTTTCTGAGTCTCTTTCCTTTTCTTTGGAGTGAAATGATTGGACTAAGCAATTCTAAGTAGGGAAGTTTGATTTAAGTTCAACAGAATGTAAGCTTTTTGAGGACAGGGACAGAATCACTTTTGTCGTTGTTTCTTTAAAATCTTGCACAGTGCTTTGCACATAGTAGGTGTTTAATCAATGCTTATTGATTGAGAGATAACATGATGTAGTGGATAGGATCCTGGTCTTGAAGTCAATAAGACCTGGGTTCAAATTTCTAGCTGTGTGACACAGGACAAATCATCAAAACCTTGGGCTCCTCCCATGTTCAGTGAGATGGTTGGACAAAGGGCTATCCAGCATCCCACAGCAATAGAAAGAGCTGTCCAACAATGGGGTTTGTTGCTGCTGGAGAATGAATTCTCTGTCACTATTAGTATCCAAGTCGAATCAATCCCTGTCAGAAAGTATGAAGTCTTATCAGGATTAAATGCCCTATTCGGTTTGTTCTAGCTCTGGGATCCAAGGACCTTATGAGTCTGTAAAGGAGAAGCCAGCTCTGCCTTTTCCCACTTCCCTCTCTGATCCTTTCTAGGTAAGTGATCTTGGGCAAGATCTTTTCTATCTTTGAATCTCAGGTACCTCAACTATAAAATGGAAACAGTCACACCCATCTCATTAGGATTGTCATAAGGAAAATATCCTATAACCTGAAAGCTCTGTGAATTATTCCGCCATGCATCTCACCAGCTCCTCACCCCAAGCTTTGGTCACCAAAGTCTGGGCAGCGAGAACAGTCCATAAAGCTTGAAGTATCCACTCACAACACCTTTTGTAGACTATAGAGGCTTCATAGTCTAGGGAGGTTACTTCTGGGGACCAGCTGCTTTTTCAATGTATAACCAATAGGTGGCAGAGTAGTCTAGGCCATCCAAATCTCCTGGGGAAAGAGCAACCAGTATCCCTCCGTCCCTCGCTCTCTACCTGTGGACCTTGGGTGTGGTGGTTGGGATGAGTGGGGGCTATCTCCCTCCTACAAAGTACCTCCCTCCCTTCACAGGGGTCCTTCTTCTCAACCTAGCTTATTTAATTTGTAGTAGAGAAGGCTTGGCAGAGGGAGAGGGATGTGATTACTGTCTTCCATATGTTGTCACGGGAGCTCATTTCTAGCTGAGGAAACTGAAGCAAATAGAGGCTAAGTGATTTTTCTTAGTCACACATACACTGATTATCTGAGACTGACATTTGAACTCAGGTCTTCTTGACCGTAGGCTCAACATTTCCCTATCAGACTACCTCTGAGCACACCCACATCTACCTAGAGGCCTCCCAGGGAGAGAAGGGCCACAGGATCTTAGAACATTAGTGCTGAAGTAAGCCTGAGAGACCACGAGTGCAATCCCCTCATTTTATAAATGAGTAAACTGAGTCCCCAAGAGGTGAAGTGATCTGTCCATGGTCACATAGATGTTAAGTATCAAAATCAAGATTTAAACCAAGGTCTCTTCATTTCAAATTCAGAATTTTTTCCTCTTTCTGAGGTCAGTCCTTTCAGGCCCAGTGTCTGGGTCAGACTGGCTACAAGTGGGTTCAAGTTGTTTCTCTGGATGGTTTCTTACTGTTAGTTTTTCCTCCCTACCTCCCTCAAAACTCATTCCTTCCTCCTCCCCCAGGGAGGAGGTTTATATACCTCAAATATTTGTGAACCATTATTCCATCCCAGAGCTCCCTGTGGCCAGTCAAGTCATACACCAGGGCTCCCTTTAATTATTCCTTAAATGTTGCCCCAGCTGCTTGGCCATGTGAGTCTGTGGAGGACATAGCTTACCCCAGAAGGAGAGAACATAGCAAGGTAGAGTGGATGGGGCCTTAGGATACAACAAAGAACATCAGTCTGGGACAGAACCCTAGAACTTAGAACCTCAAAGCTGGGAGGGGCCTCAGGACAGAGAACATAAGGAAACTTAAACAAAATAACACGTGAGATGGCAGAAAGGAGAGGCTAAGTGAAGGGATGTTAGGACGCAGAATGTCAGAGCTGGGAGAAACCTTAGACCTTAGAAAGTCAGAACCTTAGACTTCAAAATTTCATTGTTCTTTCTCTCTGTTTATTATTTCCAATTTCTCCCATATATATTGTGCCTTGTCTCCCCCAGTAGACTGTGAACTTTTTAAGAGCAGAGACTGTCTTTTGCCTCTGTATCTTCAGAACTTAGCACAGTGCTTGGCACATAGTAGCTGCTTGATGAAGGATTACTGACTGAGAATACCAGAGCTAGAAAGGACCTTAGAATGTCAGAGCTGGGAGGAATCTTTGACCATACAATGCCAGAGATATAAGGGAATATGTGAGCTATGGGGTGGCCATGGGGGCATCTACAAGTCAACTACCTTGTTTTACAGATGAAGAAATGAGGCCCAGACTAGTGAGGTAACTTCCCTAAGATCATACTGTGATTGAGCAACACAGAGGGCAGCAGAATCCAGGTCTTCTGAGTTCTAGTCTAATACTCCAAGATGATTCCTTTCTGCCTCCAGAGATCCTCACTCTCACACCCACCACTGCTGACCTTCACCTTGACCTTCCCTTTTCAGTGATGTCTTAAATCAGTCAGTTGATTGGTCAGTACATATTTCCTGAGCTCCTGAGCATGTTCAGTTTTGTACTGGGCATGAACGTCAGGAGAGCTGAGTTTGATTCTTGCAATCTCACAAGTCCTGTACCCTTTCCACCATGACAGGTTGGATCTCAATTTAAATGCCGTCCATCCATTCTAGAATATTCCTGTGGGTACAAGGGGAAGGAGAGAATTCTAGGGAGCTGCTGGGGAGAGAGGCGCCACCCAGTGGGGAGGTAACCCTGGGCAGCTTGCGTAATGCCCATCAGTTAGTCATAGTGGTCTCATCGCTTGTCGGGTAGGGGAGAGGTCTGTGAGGTCATTCCACATCCTGGGCAGTATGGCTTCTTTCTTGAAACTGTGTTGCGGGTGTGTGTGTGGCGGGGGAGATAATGACTCAGGCTTCACAGAGGAAAGCCCTCCCCTTTTTAAGTCATAAATCTAACGGCAGTTCAAGAAATTAGAGCTAGAGAGGAGACCTGGGAGATAATCTAGTTTACTCCCTCATTTTACATTTAAGGAAACCGAGACTCTGAGGTGAAGTGATTTGCTCAAGGTTACACAGGTAACAAGCAGCAGAATAAAGACTGTAACCCCGAGTTGCTGACCCCAAGTCCAGCGCTTTCCAATACACACGGCTGATTTTCCCTTGGGCAGAGAAGACTTGCCCTGTCCTCCCTCCCATGACTATAAATTCCTGTGTCTCTAACCCCAGACTGGGGGAGGCTGGGAAACTCTGCTGTCTTTGGTGTGTGTATGTGGGAAGGAATGCTGCTGTTTCCACAAAACCTGTCCCCCAAAGTGGTGAAATCTCACCCTCGAGTCTATACCTGCCTCTGCCACGCTTTCTAGCTTCTTCTCAAATTCCTCCCCTCCTCCCTTCATCTCTGCAGCAGACCTCTTGGAATCTTCCCTCTCTGCTCAGAAAGTGGCTTCATGGGGCTGCCCAGGCACAGGGTTGTGGAGGAGAAGGAGGTGATGCAAGGAGATAAGGACTTCTCAGGAGGCTGAAGTTGATACTAGAGAGCTAGAGGGAGGAGAATGGATAAGTGACCTCTCCATGTTCCTCTTGCCTCCAGCTTGGATCCACACCTAAGCAGGTTTTCAAAGACTGCAGTGGCTTAGGTGGTAAGATAACCCTCGGAAAGTCTGCATTAGCCTCACAGGGAGGACCCCAAAGGGTAGTAGGAAGAGAGCCAGGCTGGCAGACAGGAGGCCTGAGTTGGTATGGTATTGTCCAGTTGCCTTCCTTCTTTGAGACTCAGTTTCCTTCACTATAAAACAGGGGGTAGATGAACTGATCTTAAAGGTGCTTTCTTTCCAGACTGTCCACTCTTAGGGTTATTGTGAGGATCAAAGCCCTTGGTACAGTGCTTGGCAGATAGTAGGGGCTTGGTCAATGTTTGCTCCCCTCATTTCCCTTCCTCCGTGTTCTGAATTCTAAGGTTCCTTCTAGCTCTTCCATTTTCTGTTCTAAGGCCCCTCTCAGGTTTTGCATTCTATGCTCTAAGGTCCCTCCCAGGTCTGACATTCTCTGTTTTAGGGCCCCCTTCTAACTCTAACATTTTCTGTTTTAAGGCTCCTTCCTGGCTCTGACATTTTCTTTCTAAGGTCCCTCCCAGTTTCATATCCTGAGTTCCTTGGAGCTCAGACATACCATGTTCTAAGGATCTTTCTGGTCTGATGTTTAGTATTCTCAAATCCCTTCCAACTCTGCATTCTCTGTTCCAAAGCTTCTTACACCTTTGATATTCTGTGTTCTATGGTCCCTCCCAGTTCTAACATTCTGAATCATTGATATCTGTTCCTGTACCATACTTTTCACTTTGTCTATCTCTAACAGTATCTGACTAGGAACCTAGCTTTAGGTCAGAGTCTCTGGGAATGTGGGTAGCTTTCCGAAAATCTGCCACTCTCCTCCAGTGCCCTCTGTGGATTTGTTCTGGGATGTGCTAAGTAATAGAGCTGTAACTAGGGCAGGACAATTGGGTCTTTTTCCTAGGGTGCTGAAATTTAGGTGGTGCTAACAGTACCAGTTTCCAAATTGCAGAAGGAGTTCTAGTCAAGCTCAGTATCCAGTCAGTATGAGAAGTTGAAATAAATAAGTGACCAGTTAGCAAGGGTACCACAATTTCTAGATATAGTTCTGTTAAGTGATAGAGGGGCCATAATATTGTGGGATTTTCAAACCAAGTAACCCACCCTGTTAGCTAAGTCATATTTCATAATTGGTTTCTTCCCCTTTCTCAATATCCAGATAACCTTAGCCAGATGAATCTTTTGTCATCTTTCTTCCCTGCTCAAGGACTTTTAGTGACCCTCTTAAAAGAGAATGTGTAAACTCCAAGACTAGCATTCAAGACTATCCACCTTTCCAGCCTCTTTTCTCATTATTACCTTCACTATACTCTATAATTCATGCTGCAATTGCTCCATATATCAGGTTCATCCTGCCTTCCAGTTTTTTATTCGTTCTGTCTATTCTAAAAAGAATGCCCTTCCGTAGTCCTTTCCAACTTTCCAGATTTTAACCAGTCTTCAAGTTCAAATTTTACTTCCTCTAGGAAGCCCTTCCCCCAATCTTTCCAGCTCACTCACATCTTTCTTACTTTCCTGAATTCTTGAAGGAGCTGCAATATCTTTGTTCTCTCTATTTGGCAGATAGCATGTCCTATCTTGTATTGTCAGTGATCGTATTACATCACCCTTCATCTCAAAAAGCCTTCAGTCATTTCCTATTGTCTGGCTAAATAATATAAACTCAAGGTTTTCCAATATCTGGTCCCAGTCTAGCTTTCTGCCTTTATCTCACATCACTTCCTTTCCCATGTAATCTCTATTCTAAGCCAAACCAGACTACTTTCCATTCCCTTTTTCATAATGCCTTGTACCATCATCACATCTTTACTCATGACTTCCTCAGTACCTGCAATGGGCTCTTCCTCTCCTTCCATCTCTGTTTTAAAAATTCCCTCTGTCTCTTCCAGGACCGTCACAGATATCTCACACCTCCCCAGTGAAGCCATCTTTGCTCACCAGCTCCTTGCCTGCTCAGATTTCTCATAGCACTTTTTTTGGACCTTTCCTTTGTACCTGTTATGTCTTATTCCTCTGGTGTAATGGAAAGAATATTGGCCCTCTTGTCTCAATGCTTACTTTCCAGTCCTGACTCTGATACCTAATAACTGGGGGAACATAGACAAGTCACTTAACTCTTTTTCATTTTCCCCCTCAGCACATGCACTCAGCTGCCAACTCTGTCATTTCTATAGGCACAACGTAGAATCACAGAATCATAAATGAAGAGCTGGAGAGGCCAACTAGTTCAATCCCTCATTTTATAGATAAGGAAACTGAGTTTTAGAGAAGTTAAATAACTTGCCCAGGGTCACACAACTTGTTAGTGACAGAGGTGGGATTTGAACCCAAGTCTTTTTGGCTCTAAGCCCGGTACTCTTTCTCCTGTGCCAGACATTTCAGCATCTTCCATATAAAGTCCCCTTTTCAGTACTCATGCAGACAATACTTGGGCTATTACAATGACCTCCTTACTGATCTCTCTTCTTCAGGTCTCTCTACACATGCTAGTCCATCTTCCACTGGGATACCAAAATGAACTCTGGTGGTTCCCCATTACCTTATTATCCGATGAGATAATGTTTGTAAATCACTTAGTACAGTGCTTGGCACCAGTTAGGAGTGTAAAACTACCTATTCCTTTCCCCTTCTTCCTGTGTCTAGGATCAGATCTAAACCCTTCTGTTTGCTTTCTGAAGTCTTCCATAACCTGTCCAGTCTCTACCTTTCTGGTCTACTCATATATTACTTTTTGTTTCTCGTACACCACACTTTGTCGTCTCCCATCTCTGAGCTTTCCCACTCCATCTTCCATGGTTTCCAGGCACACCCTTGTCTCTTCCTCTTGGAATCCCTGGGGGTCTGACAAGACTCAGTTCATAAACCACCTTCTGCCTTTCCCTCTGAACTAACTTTGCGTTTATTTTGTACACCCATATATATGCGTATATGTTCTCTTCCGTAACAATGTAAGCTCCTTGAGGTCAGCATAGTTCCATTTGTATCTGTGCGTTCCCAGTCCCTAACATTGTATCTAGCACATTTGTTATAGTTGTTCTATTGTTTTCAGTTGTGTCTGACTCTTTGTGACTCCATTTGGGATTTTCTTGGATTTTCCTTCTCCAGTTCATTTTACAGATGAGGAAACTGAGGCAAACAGCATTAAGGGACTTGCCCAGGGTCACACAGATAGGAAGTATCTGTTGTTGTGTTCATCCTTCATTGCCAAAGAAGACCATGCCATCAGAGAAATGATGGCATGACTTGCACTTGACTTTGTTTTGAGTGAGGGAGGGCTGTGCAGGTCACCAGCCGCATTTCTCCTCTGCAGTCATCTGGGTCCAGTGACCTGATATTCCTCAGAATGACTGGAGATGACCCAGGAAGCACTGGGAGACCTTGGCTCCTTTAGGCCAAAGTATCTGAGGCCAGATTTGAACTCATGAAAATGGATTTTCCTGACTCCATTGTGCCACCTAGCACATAGTAGGCACTTAATAAATGCTAGTTGATTGATTGATATGTAAGCATATCCTCTGGCTGTAAAATGGAGACAGCAATCTTTGCTCTACATCTCACAGGGGACGTTGGGGAGAGCATGAAAGTGTAAAAACTATAGAAATGGATGTTTTTATTATCGTTGTATTTGTAGGGATAGGGTCTCAGCGAGGAGAAGACTCAGTGAGGGGAATGGGCCTGTGGTGAAGGGAGTGGGACTGGGGGAGGATGTGGAGGCCGATTGAAGGGATTAGTGGTGCAGTGACAGGGGGAACCTCAGTGAGGAAGCTGGGTGGGGAGGGGAATGAGTCTCCCTCACTGAAGTGAGTAGAGGTTCATAATCCAAAGTAAATTTAGGAATTCCTTGCTGCCAGGTTTTTGGAATCACCCATCCCCTATTTTTAAAAGATTCTTATTGATACTGTTTATTTTTATATCACTGCATTTCCTAATATGTTTCCCTCCCTCCCTCTCCTTGTAAGAAAGACTGAAAAAGAGGGGAAGAAAAGGAAGTCTGACAGCAACATGCAGCATTTCTACTGTGCCTCTGGCAGAAAAGTCTGGTGGTAGGTTCTCAACTATGTGCTGTAGTGCATAGAATACAGCCTTGGAGTCAGGAAGACCTGAATTCAAAGACACTTACTTAGCTGTGTGGCACTAGGTAAGTCAATTAACTGCCTCAGTTTCCTCTTCTGTAAAATGAGGATAAAATTAGCACCTACCTCATGGGTGGTGATGAAGATCAAGTGAGAAAGTAATAGTACAATGCTTTGCAAATCTTCACCTGCTGCAGAAATTTTAACTATTATTACTGTCGTTATTGTGATGCAGGGCAAAGCCAGATTATTATAGCTGTTTTATATTTGCTATTGTCATCATTGCCTCCATTTACGTTGCAGTCATTTTGTATGTTATCGTCCTGGTTTTCATGATATTACTTGGGATCATTTTATGTCTTTCCATTTAAATCTTTTCTATGAGCTGGAGAAGGAGATGGCAAATCACTCCAGTATCTTTGCCAACCCCCAAATGGGATCATAAAGAGTGGGATATGACTGAAACGGCTTGAGCAACAATATTCATCAGTTTTCATTGTTTCTTCCAGTGCAGTAATATTCTATTATATGAATGTATCACAATTTACCCTTCCCCAATCTGTGGGGACCTACTTGCTTTCCAATTCTTCGGTCCCACAAAAAGTTCTACTAAGCTTATTTTGGTGTATGTGGAACCTTGATTTCTTACTGGGGATTCCCACTGTAGAATGTAAGCTCCCTGAGTCCAGAGACTATTTCATTTTTGTCTTTGTATCCCAAATGCCCAGCACCATGACCTAACTATGTAAAGTAGGTACTTAACCAAAAATACTTAGTGCCTGATTGATCTGACCTATTTTTAGCTCAGAGAGTTATGGACATTTAAATTCACCTTAAAATGCATTGATAGAGTTACCACATAAAGTTGTTCGTAGGATGGCCAAGCACCCTTAGTGTAGGGCAAGATTCCCAAGGGAAGCTGACATCTGGTCCCCCAGGACATGTTGCTTTAAGCCGGTACTACTTTACATTCCCTCATCTCAAAGTTTCTCTATCTCATCTGGTGTCTCACAGCTTGGGGGCCAGTCACCATCCACTGACTCATCAGCATCAGCTAAATTAAGGAGGACTGAGGAGTCTTTCCCCAATGACTTGATCTACAAATGTCATATCACTGAGTGACTTTGGGCAGGTTTTATGCTTTTCTGAATCTCAAGTTTCCCCATCTATAGAATGAATAGCTTGGACAAGATGACTTCTCTTATGGCATGGATTTTCTATATTCTATGTACTAAGATCCCTCCCAATTCTAACATCCTATTTTCCAAAGTCTCTTCCATCTTTGATGTTTTCTGTGTTCTTTTCTCTTCTTCCTTCCTTGCTTCCTTTCTTTCTACCTTCCTTCCTTCTTTCCTTCATCTCTGTCCCTCCTTCCCTTCCTCCTCTCTCTGTCTGTCTCTGTCTCTCTCTTTCTGTCTCTCTGTCTCTGTCTCTCTTTCTGTCTCTCTGTCTCTGTCTCTCTGTCTGTCTCTGTCTCTCTCTCTCTCTCTTTTTCTCACTCAGACTGAGAGTGTAAGGATTATGTGCAGACCCAATCTCACTACTGATCTGCATGGAAGCTTTGACTTACTCAGTTTCCCAACTGACCCAGCTTGTTCCTCCTTAGGGAATCTGGTGGTCTCCTGTTCCTTGGTGCTCACCATATTAATGCTGAATTGAACATAGTTCATTGCAGCTCAAACCTTCTGAGCTCCAGAGATTTGCCAGTCCACCTCTGAACAGCTGAGATTACAGGTCCATGGCATACCACCCCCCGCCATTCTATATTCTAAGGTTCCTTACCCTGTAACATTCTGTGTTCTGAGGTCTCTGCCAACTCAGACAGGACTCATGATGAAACATGCTGTCTACCTCCAGAAAGAGAACTGATGAACTCAGAGGGCAGATTGAAGCATCTCCTCTCCTCTTTTTTTTTGGACATGGATAATGTGGGAATTTGTTTTATTTGACTGTTCATACATATTTGTGATGGATTTGGTTTTTTGCCTTTTAAAAGGCATGGAATGGGGAAAGAGGAGACAGACAGTCTGGAACTGAAAATAAAATTGAATATTGAAAAAAAATAAAAAATTACGAATTGGACTAGATGAGTCTAAGGCTAACACTCTTTGAATCTCTTCGGTCTTCCTCAGTTCCCCGGGGTATCAGACAAACCACTCCCATCCTTGGTCCTCAGTTTCTTTATCTGAAATGGGGATGATAATCCCTGCCCTCCTGACCTCATTGCTGATGCTGGGCTCCCGAGAGACAATGAATGAGAAAGTACTTTGTAACCACAAAGGGCCAAAGGCAAATGGGGCATTATTATTTTACCATTATAACTATTGCTTAAGGAGGATGTTCTTGAGCAAGTTAGATCTTGATGCGTCTCCAGAATTTAGAGAGCTTGAAAGAGCAGGGAAGGCAGCTCATGGGATCAGGAGTTGGTAATGGGCAAGTTAATGAATTCATTCAACAACCATGCTATTATCATTATCATAATTACATGATTATGGTGCAGTTTCTCAAATTCCTAAGTCCTACATACTGCAAAGAACTTTGGAGTGGTGTATAACACCTTGCTGCAGACCATGGTGCAGGGAGTAGACCTAATACCTGCCTACATTAAGCCCTTAGTCTGAAGGGGCAGCTCAGTTTTGGTCTGAGGAGAAGATGCTGCTTCTGCCTCCAGGGACCCCCTAGTCTGAAAGGGAACCCTTGTTCTGAGGGACCCTCAGACCTAGGGGGCAACACAGCTCCCTCCCTCGGAAAGTTCTCTGAGGAAGGTGAGTGAAAAAGTCCATAGTAGTGAGTAGGGGCACATGAAGATGAAGAGGCAGGATGATTAATTTGTTTATAAATTCCTTCCCCAAATGACCATGGGTGGCACCCCAAGGAAAGGGATATAAGGGAAATTTTTCTAGCAATCAGAATTTTCCTAGAGTGAATGAACTGATTCAGGAAGTAGTGAGCTTCCCATAGCTTGAGGTGTTTGGAGGATGGATGATTTCTTATTGGAGAGAAGTCATAGAGGACACTACAGCTCAGTTCAGTATCTGACTTGATGACCTCTGAGGTCCCATGTGGGTTGGAGATTCTGTGATTGCTAAAGTTTTCATTGGGGAACCATAGGGGTGGATGGCGGAATTTTGGAGACCCGGATGTGACTGAGGAAGATGTCAGTCAATGTAGGGAGATCTGAATTCTCTCCAGAAGACCAGAGCAAAAGGCACCACTGTAAGTAGTTGTGGTGAATGTGGGAAGGGTCAGAAAGGAAGGAGAGAGGCCCAGGAAGGGGCAGTGGGAGGCAAGGACACTGGATTAGCAGTCAGGAGACCTGGGCTCTAGGCCTCACTCAACCACTGATTTGTTGGGTGACTTCCCCTCCCTGGGCCTTTGTCTTCCTATTTGGAAAATGCAGGAATTGGATTAGATACTCCTCAAGATCCCCTCTTACTCTAACATTCTAGGTTTTTCCTTCCTGCTTTAGGAATAGGAAGAGAAAATTTCTATTTTCTTCCCAACTTCTGAAATCTGTAGAGTTTATGGGTAGAGTTCTAGGATTCAGAGCTATTGGAAACTTTAGAAACCGTAAGAATTTGTTGGGTTGAAATGATCAGGACAAGAATTGCCAACCCTTCACATATCTCTAGTGTCCATCCATACAATTCTATCCAAAGTATAATTGTTGATCATGTCACTACACTGCTTAATATACTCCAGTGGCTCTATATTGCCCCAAGATCAAATTAAAAATACCTTTGTTTGGTATTTAAAATTAAAATTTACAGTGTGGTCCCAAACGTTTCAGTTGGATAGCTGGATAATGATAGTAATACCTGATAAGCTCCCTCCCAAGGAACATCTTTATGCACTAAATTTAGCTCTTGGCTCCCAGCTATGGACCAGGGCCATAGACTAGGGATGCTACTGGGATCAGAGCAGCTCCACTAGCAGCCTGTGAGATCCCAGGTCTGAAGACTCAGAGCTTTGGCCCCAAGACATCTCATCTTTCATCACAGGCTAACCTTAAGTATGCTTCCTATGGGCCCTAATGATTTACCTCCCAAGCTGAGTGATGAGGTAGCTCAGATCTTGTCTCTCTCCCTCCCTCCCCCCACTCCCTCTCTCCCTTGCTCTCTCCCCTCCTCTCCTCTAATGTCTCTTATGCACAGTGCTAAGGTCACATTCTTAAATCTTGACTCTGACCATAACTTTCCTCTTTTCACAATGTGATTCCTCAATGCCCATGAGATAAAGTCCAATTCCAGATATGCTGGCCTTGAAGGTTTTCTGCAGAGTGGCACCAGTCTCACTTTCCACTGCTCCTTTTCACGCATCCCAGGCAAACTCAGTCTCTAGTTAGTTGTCCCCCAAATGGGCGTTCTGTTTTCCTGCCTTGGACCTTAACTCCTGTGCTTCCCCGTGCAAGGAGTCCTTCTATACACACACATACACACATGTATGTATATGCATGTATACATATGTGGTTATACATGCACATCTATGTATATCATATTTATGTGTAGTGTATGTGTATACATGTGTATATGTATACATCTGTGTATATACACCTACATACGTATATGTATATACAAACACACCCTAATCCTTTTTTGCTTCTCTAAATCTTTTCTTTGAAGTTACAGCTTAAGACCCAGAAAGAAGAAAAATATTTCATTTCAATACTGCTGCAGCTACAGATCAGTAGCCATTCATATCCTCCTGCCTGAACTTCACTTTCTTCATCTGTAAAATGAGGGAGTTAGATTATATGGTCTCTAAGATTCCTCCCAGCTCAGATACTCTGTGTTCTATTTTTTAAGGTTCTTCTAAGCTCAGATTTCTTTGTTCTAAGGTTAAAAAGAGGCAAATCCTTTGTGAACTTTGTGAGCGTGGATGAACCGTAAGTTGTGTTGGATTTAGCCTCTCAAGAGATGGAATCATTGTCTGTAGCTGCTTCAGATTTTGTTTTCCCCTTGGGCTCAGGGAGAAGCATTGATTACAAAGTACTATGGATGACCCTGTCTCTTCCTTGCTCTATACCTTGAGATCCAATATAAACTCCTCTGTTGGGCATTTACAGCCTGGCTCTGATAAAGCCTCCCCAGCTTTACTATACATTATTGCCCTTGGTGTACTCATCAGTCCATCCGCACTATCCTTGTCTGTATTCCTAATAACATAGCAGCTCCACCCCTGCTCCATGCCTTTTCACTGGCTATCTTCATGCCTTGAATACAGTCCTCTAAGGAGTCATTATTTCTCAGAAATCAGCTAAGAGGTCACTTCCTACATAAAGCCCTTTCTGATTTCTTCATCCGCTTGGACCCCACCCACCCATTAAAAATTGACTTGTGTTATTCTAATCACTTGGTTTATCATTTTGTGTATGTATTTTCCCTGATGGAACATAAACCTCTTCGGGATAGGGACTGGTTCATTATTTTTTCTTTAATTCTTAGGACCTAGCAAAGTGTCTAGCACATTATCACTGTTCAGTCATTTCAGTCATGACCAGTTCCCTGTGATCCAATTTGGGATTTTCTTGGCAAAGATGCTGGAGTGGTTTTCCATTTCCTTCTCCAGCTCATTTTACAAATAAGGAAACTGAGGCAAACAGGGCTAAATGATTGCCTAGGGTCACACAGCTAGGAAGTGTCTGAGGCCAGATTTGACCTCAGGAAGATGAGTCTTCCTGAATCCAGGCCTGTGATTGTATCTGCTATGCCACCTAAATTTAATGAATGCTTACTTGCTTAATTGGGTAGGACAGTCCACAAATTCACCAGGATATCAGCAGGCTTCCTGATTGGCTGAGAGTGAAACTGGATTAAAAGATTAATAGTAGCCATCACTCCCATTTCTATATTGATTTAAAGTTTACAAAGTCAACTTTTCCCAGAAAAGTTCTGTGGGATAGGTGGTGTAGAGACTATTTACTTTGAAATGAAGTCCAGAAAAGGGAGTGACCTGTCCAAGTTGAGTCATTGTAAAGAGCTGTAAGTCTGGGCTTGCGTAGATTTCTTTGCTGTATACTTCTAATGTCCTAGACTCCAAGGTCAGCCAAGACCAGCAAGTCTTCTGGGCTATGACAACTTTTATTTTTTTCCCATGGGAGGACGTCAGGAGGAGATTTCTTAGGAGGGACACTGACAAATTGGGGCCCAGAGTCATAGAATTAGAGACTAAGAGCTGGAAGGACCATAAAAGTCATGGAACCCAATCCCTTCATCTTACAAATGATAAAACTCAGGCACAGAGACGTGAAGAAAGGTCTTGCTTAGGGTCACACGGTTAGCCAGTTCTAAGTCTGAGGTGGAATTCAAACCCAACTCTTCTTGATTTCAAGTCTTCTACTCTGTTCATTACACCACATAGCATCTTATATGCCAAAGGAAAAAAAAAGGAAGAAGAAGAAGTCTAGTAAGGATCATGAAATATGTTTTCAAAGATTTGAATGTTGGTCATGCAGAGAAGAGAACATAATTTTTTAGCTTGTTAGAACTAGGAACTTAGAACATTTCAGGGATTGAAAGAGACCTTATCCCATAGAATTTACGACTAGAAGGACCCTTAGAACATAAAAGGTTGAAGTTGGAGGTGACTTCAGAACACAGCATGTCTGATCTGGAAAGGACCTAAGAACAGAATTTCAGAGCTTGAAAGGGCCTTATCACATGGAATCTCAGATCTGGAGGGTTCCTTGTAGCATGTTCTGTCAGAGCTGGCAGAGAACATGGAACATAACATGCTAGTGCTACAAGAGACCTTTGAGATCACCTAGTCCAAACTCTTTAGTCTGCAGGAGGGGAAAGAGCTCCTCCTGGATCCCTTCTTATGAGCATCTCCCTTTTGGGAGCAAGTAGCTCCGAAGGAAAAAGGAGAATTGGTGAGGGTTTAGAAACCCCCAGGATACTGCAAAGAAAAGTAAGAGGACCACCCTCTGATCAAATTTTCCTTGCTTCTCGCTGCTGTACTGGGGTGGGGTGTGGACCAGGCCCCATTCTGGGAAGGTCAGGGGAAGCAGCCAAAGCAAGGTGCTATTTTTAAGTCCCAGCTTTGCTGGCCTAGCCTCACCAGCCCCCCCACACCCAGCCATCCAGAGCCAAGACGCCACCAGGAGGCCTGAAGCCAAGAGGCCGCTTTGTTTCATTCAAGTGAGTCTTGGCTCAGTAGCCACTTCACACCCAATTAATTACTTCAGCACCAGATTAGGCTAGCAGTCTTGGAGCAAAGTGATAATAGGGGCCAATTACATTAATTTATAATTTCTCTGCCAACCCTGGCCTCTTTGGCGGGGCCCCTAAGACCTCTAGCTTTCTCAGGGGCCGATGAGCAGGATTACCCCAGACCAAACTTTTACCCATGTCCGTAAATCCCCCTGTTACCCTGGGGAACCAAATAAAGAAGGTCAGATATGGAAAGGAACTTAAAACATAGGGCAGAAGATATCTGAACTGAAAGGAATATTGGAATCCAGACTACAATGACCTTAGAACATTGAATGGTGGACTACAGGCATGCAGGAACACTATAATATAGAACACAAGTCATAACACTATAATATAGAACACAAGTCATAGAAATATAGAATATAGAGAGCAGCTTTAGAATATAGAATGACAGAGCTGGAAGGAGTCTGTAAGGATCAAATACAGATAAAGGGCTCATTTTTTTGTTTGCTTATTTCTGCTAACTAATCCTGTACAGAAAATGAAAATGAGAGGTACTATCAGGCGTAACCACTGGGGTTGGTTTGGGTGTTTATTGGGAAATATCTGTAGTATCCAAAAAAAGTCTTTAAATTTTAAAAAAAGAAGATGAAAAGAAGAAGATAATTCATGTAACGTCAGAGCTAAGGAAGGACCTTAGGACATATAATGGCTGAGCTGGAAGGGACCTTAGAAATTAGAGCATAAACCTGAAGATATTGAAGGGATTTTAGAACACAGAACATGGAATAATTGGAGCTGGAAGGGACCAGGTTCTATTGATGTAGGTCCCTTGCTCCTGTCAGGGCAGTAAAAATAGCTGAGGAGAAGAGGAGGGAGGGGTTGTTGTTTTTTTTTTTTTTTTACTATTTTTTTCTTTCCACCATCCACAGTGGCTGCCAGGAGAAAATGACCCTAGTTAAACAAACGCCTTAAGAAGCTGGTTCCCTGCTGAGAAGGTGGAGGCGGTGAATTCATGCTTTGAGTCTTCAAGTGTCAGAATATGTCTTTGAGGAGTCATCTGGGCAGTCCCCTTATCCATAGGCAGGCTGAAGTCTAGGCCACCCAAGGCAAGGATCTACTAAGCTTTCAGATCTTCAGACACAACTTGGTGAGGTGGGAAGCGGGTTGAACTTGGATGTGGTAGACTGGCTCATATACTTTTCAGTTGTGTGTTCTGGGCTTAGAGACTTGAATTCATCAAGTGAAGTTGGGTGTTCACTTACAATCTTCCTATTTATCTTGGCTATCAATGTGTTGATCCCCAATACTCCTTGCCTTTGCTATATCATCATCCATATCATACCCCTATGTAATGGTAATTTAAATGGGAAGATCTTTCCCATTCGTTAATAGGCCTCTGTGACTTTCTTAAATCACATGGAAGCCTAAGTCACATGTGGTGGGAGGAGCTTGCTGACTAGGTGGAACAGGAAGTTGGTGAGAGCAATTAGGGAGGAAGAAGGAGAGAAGGAGGAGAGGACACAGACAAGCAGACACAGCTGGGCTCAAGAGTGTTTGTTTGTGGGGAGGCTCCAGCAGCAGGGTGGGGGTGGTTTGGGAATGACTTTGTCCCCTGCAGTGATAATGTGTATTGACTTCTTAATTACTATGACAGAATTGGCTTTCTGGTGTTAGGATTTGACTTCCTGGTGTCTGAATAAATGTTTTTCTTCTGTCTTCTATTTGGAGAGTCTGTTATAATTTGCAATTCAGAACTATACCAGCATATTCATAGTTGCCCTAGGTGTTGTGAATGCTGCCTTGGCAATACACCTCATGAGGGCTTTCCTAGTCTCTGTCCTAAGTTCTCTTCTCTCCCTAAATTCTTTTTTGGTGACTTCATTTGCTCTCTTTGTTTGATGATTATATTCATAGATCTATCTATCCTCACCCAGTATCTCCCATCACCTTCAATATCAATTGCCCCTTGGACATCTTGAACTAGAGGTTCCATAGATATCTCAAACTTAAAATGTCTAAAACCAGAATTCATTATCTTTCCCCTCAAACTCTTCCCTCTTCCCCTGTCCTTCTTGTGAAAGCCTCAGCATTTTTCCAGTCTCCCAGGTTCATAACTTTGTTTTTATGTTTGAGTCTACTTGCCCTCACCTCATTTGACCAACCAGTTGTCAAAGCTTGCCATTTCTATCTTCACAACATCTTTCATGTCTGACCCCTTCCATCCCCTCACATACCTGCCAACTTAATTCAGGCCTCCTTTCTATTTTTCATCACTTTTGACCTCAATTTTGCAACAGCCTCTTCATTGGTCTTCCTGTCTCGTCTTATCCCATTCCAATACATCCTATACGCTGGTACCCAAATGACTTTCCTTAAGCATAGATCTGACTACACTGTTACTCACTAAGCTTCTATAACTCCTCATTGCCTTTAGGATAAAATATAAACTCTGCTTTGAATGCCCTTCACAACCTGGCCCCAACCTATCTTTCCAACCTCAGTGGATATTTCTCCCTCTTTACATTCTGTGATACAATCTGACTGGCCTTCTTTCTGTCCTTATACATGACACCCCATTTACTATCTCTGTGTCTTGGCACTGGTCTACCACAATGCTTATAATGCATGTCTTCACTTCTGATTCATAGAATTCTTCCTTCAAGTTGTAGCTAAATACTGTCTTCTATGACACCCTTTCCGATTATGCTCCCTCCAAGTGCTGGTGCCTTCCTTTCAAACTGACTTGCATATCTTAAGTATGACATAAACCCCCAACTTTTTCCAAACTCTTACTCTCTCTCTTTTAGGCTGGGATTTGCTCACTCACCCCACCGCTGCCCCCAACCTACAATTGTTTCAGCAGGTTTGTCTGGTCCAATGGAGGGGGAGGGGCATGTTGTTACTATTCAGCTCACAGAGTCTGAGGGTGGGGGATAACCCTGAGGTATGAATGTATGGGAAGGGAAGATGGCTATACTATTGCTGTTTATCATTATAGGTCCAGAATAACCTATGTTGTTCTTCTCACTTAGAAAAAAACAGTCACAATGATATTATTAACTCTTAAGTGTGATATATTTTGACAACCAAGAAAGCATAAGCAAAAATAATACCATTTACTTAATGGAACACAAAAGCAGGAATAATCAAGATGACAGTCTACTCATAATCCTGGTCATACTCTCCCACCAATGTGCACAGAGTCTGTGGGAAAGAGAAAGCTACAAACTTACAGAAACCTAGCAATGAGGCATCTCAACAGAGAAACCCATGTTCGTGGTGCAACTCATGACTCTGGACTTCAGGACTTGTCCTTAGTTTCTTTAGGGAATACTTTATAACACCTATGTCTGTTGACTAGTTAGCATATGTTTGTAACTTTCCAGGCTGCCTTCTTGTCTGAGTGCTGAAGTAACATTAAGCTGTTTCTTTAAGCCTGGGAAACTGTGGAACTCTTTAGATCTGCTCTCTGGGTTCTGAAGTTTCCCCCTTTCAAGCTGTAGATGGTGCTAAAGAGTAATATGGGTAAACCCAGATAGCCCTTCACATAGCAGGATTATGTGCCTGTTTTTTCCAATCAGCTCTCAGCAGCTACAGAACTCTCTTCTAATAAACTCCCAGCAGCAACTACAGAGCCCTTCTGGCTTCTGTTAGCTCCTTCAGTTTTCTCACTCTGAAGTAACTACTCTTATTTTCTGACCTACTACGCTCTACTCCTTTCAAGCACTATGTTTCTGTCATTATTATCAGTTCTCTCTTCAGGTGGTTTGCTGTCTTTTCATTCTTCTGATCATTTCTCCTGTCTGTTTGCCCTGGTTCCTATTGGCTTCTAATGCCCTAAATCAAAGCCTCTTCATGAATAGTGACTCATCCTTAATTTAGGTTCACAAACCCCAAATCCCCAAAGGGGTCCATGTTTAAATTTCAGGCAGTCCACATAGCTGAATGGGAAAAAATACAACTTTAGAAGATGGCAGAGTAGAAGCATGGACCTGCTCTAGCCCTTAAAATACCTATACAAATGACTCTAGACAAATTCTAGAGTAGCAGAAACCAGAGAGTGAAACAGATAACCTGGAAGGCTGACAGGAAGGGTCTGTTGCACCAGGCTTGGAGTGGAGTGCAACCTAGTATGAGCTGCACCAGTACAGACTGGATTGGAACAGGTTCCAGGGCACTGAATCATGGCTAGTTGCTGCAGTTTCCAGATTTTGCAAACCAAAAATGCCAAAGACTGCTTTAAAAGTCAGTGAAAAAGCTCTCTCACCTGAGTGAGAGGGGACTGTGGTCCAGCCCCAGCCCCAGCCCCAGGGCAGTGGTAGCCACTGCCACAGAAGCAGCTGCTTCTGGAACTCTTGGCCTACAGACAATGGGGGAATCGAGTGGCTGACCTGGATCTCAGCCTTGAGTGGTGGTCCTAGGGTGAGAAGCAGCGCTGGTGTGGTAGAGCTGGTGGAGTTTGTGGAGAGGGAATCCTACTCAGAGTTCCAAGGCAGAAAAAAGGGCTTGTGGTACTCACAGACCAGAGTGAAGTCCAGGAGGGGAATAAACACTTCTCCCTTGATTATGCCACTTTGGAGGAATTGAGAACTTACAGGTCCCTAGAGATGTCTTGGAGAACAGCTGCACAAAACCTCTGAAGCCTGGGGTTGTATACCCTCCACTTGACAAAGGGCTCAAAAGTCAAGTAATTGGCAGGGAAAATGCTCAAAAAGGGGAAAAAATAAGACTATAGAAGGTTACTTTCTTGGTGAAATGGTATTTTGTTCAATTCTTTCAGATGGGGAAGATCAAAGCATACAACCAGAGGAAGACCATACAATCAGAGGAAGACAGCAAAGTCAAGGATCCTATATCCAAAGCCTCCAAAAAATGAAATTGTTTCAGACCACAGAAGAGCTCAAAAAGGATTTTGAAAATAAAGTAAAAGAGATGGAGGAAAAATTGGGAAGAGAAATGATAACAATGCAAGAAAATCATGAAAAATGAGTCAACAGCTTGCTAAAGGAAATCCCCAAAAATACTGAAGAAAATAACGTCTTTAAAAATAGACTAAGTGAAATAGCAAAAGAGATCCAAAAAGTCAATGAGGAGATGAATGCCTTAAAAATCAGAATTGGCCAAATCGAAAAAGGAGGTCCAAAAGCTCACTGCAAAAATAATTCTTTAAAAATTTTGAATGGAGCAAATTAAAGCTAATTACTTTATGAGAAATCAAGAAATTATAAAACAAGACAAAAAGGAATAAAAAATAGAAGATAATATGAAATATCTCATTGGAAAAACAACTGACCTGGAAAATAGATCCAGGAGAAATAATTTAAAAATTATTTGTCTATCTGAAAAACATGATTTAAAAAGAGCCTAGACATTATCCTCCAAGAAATTATCAAGGAAAACTGCTCTGATATTCTAGAAGCAGAGGGTAAAATAGAAATGGAAAGAATTCATCAATCACCTCCTGAAAGAGGTCCCCAAAGGAAAACTCCTAGGAGTATTGTAGCCAAATTCCAGAGTTCTCAGGTCAAGGAGAAAATATTACAATTACCTATAAAGAAACAATTCCAGTATTGTGGAAATACAATCAGGATTACACAGGATTTAACAACTTCTACACTAAGGGATCATAGGGTTTGGAGTAAAAGGAGGTAGGATTAAAACCAAAAATCATCTACATAGTAAAACTATGAGTATAATACTTCAATATATTGCAATGGAATTTCAATGAAATAGAAGACTTCCAATTATTCTTGTTGAAAAGACCAGAGTTGAATAGAAAATGTGACTTTCAAATACAAGAATCAAGAGAAACATGAAAAGGTAAACAGGAAAGAGAAGTCATAAGGAACTCATTAAAGTTGAACTGTTTACATTCCTACATGGAAAGATATTTGTAATGCATGAGACCTTTTTCAGTATTAAGGTAGTTAGAGGGAATATATATATATATATATATATATATATATATATATATATATATATATATATATATACATACATATACATACATATATATAGGTAAGTAGGTATGTATATTATATATGTGTGTATACTATATATGTATGTATATGTGGATATTAATGTGTGTATATATGTGTGTGTATATATGTATATGTATATGTATATGTATATGTATATATATATATATATATATATATATATATAGACAGAGGGCACAGGGTGAGCTGAATATGAAGGGAGAATACCTAAAAAATTAAAATTTACCATCGAATAGAATGTACTAGGAGAAAGAGAAAATGAGAGGTAGAATGTAGAATCATCTCACATAAAAGAGGCAAGAAGGAGCTTTTACAATGGAAGGGAAAAGGAGGAAGATGAAAGGGAATAAGTGAGCCTTACTCTCATGAATTTGGTTTAAGGAGAGAATACACACACTCAATTGGGTATGGAAATCTATTTTACCCTTCAGGAACACAGGGGGAAGTGCATAGGAGAAGGAAGATAATAGAAGGGACAGCAAATTGGGAAAAGGGATAATCAGAAGCAAACACTATTGTTGGGGGGACAGGTCAAAGAAGAGAATGGAATAAATGGAGGGAAAGACAGGACAGACAGAAATGTGGTAGTCTTTTGCAAAATAACTGTTATGGAAGTGTTTTGTGTGGTTATACATGTATTGAATTGCTTGCTTTCTCAATGAGGGTGGGTGGGGAGGCATGAAAGGAGAGAGTATTGAACTCAAAACTTTAAAAATGAAAGTTAGAAATTGTTTTTGCCTGTAACTGGGAAATAAGATGTACAGGTAAGGGAATATAGAAATCTATTTTGTTCTACAGGAAAATAGAGGGGCAGGGGATGGAAGAAGGGGGGTGATAGAAAGGACAGCCTGAGAGAAGGGGTGGATGGGTTTCATGCTGCCCTGTGGTGGGGGTGGGGAGAGATAAGTTGAAAATTTGGAATTCAAATTCTTGTGAAAGTGAATGTTGAAAACTGAAAAATAAATAAATTATACATTAAAAAAACACAACTTTATTTTTCAGTAATATTCAATTCCCTTTGTAATTCTATGTGTTTTGTTTTATGCATTTAAAAGCATCTTTCTGAGAAGGATCTGTCCATAGACTTCATCAGGCTGCCCCCAATTCGAGAACTCCAACTCCATAATTTCATATGTTTAAATATTCTCTCTCTGAAAGATTATAAAGTACCTGAAGGTAGGAACAAAGGTGCTATAGAGTTAAGAGAATTAGACTTGGAATCAGAAAAGTTGGTATCTGAATCCTAATTGTATCATTTACATTAGATATATGACTTTAGCCAAGTTATTAAACTGGTCTGTGCCTCTTCATCCATAAAACTGGGCTAATAATTCTTTCCCCGATTCAAACAATTTTGTTTTTCTGAAAACAAAGTGTGGATTCTTTTAGTTGGTAAGTTGTTTTCTGTATTTAGATGTCCTGAACAGTTTTCTTGCATGATTTTATTCATTATGAAGTTCAATTTTTTTGACTTGTTATATTCTTCTGGTCACCATATTATTTTTAAATTGTCATTATCTATCCTGTCTTCAATATTGATATGTTTTGCTTATACAGAGGTCATGTTTTGTTTTAATGTTATTGATTTTTGCCTCTGGCCCTTCCAGATTGTCCTTCAATTCTGTGTATTTGCATTCCAATGAATTATCTTTTGTTTCATTGTTGAGACTTGAATTCAAGTCATGCTGCCATAGATTCAAGTTTTTCTATTATGCCAATTATTTCTCCTGTGCAGATCACACATTCTGCTTTCACAATTTTAAATTTCTTCTTTGAGCCATTTGGGAATATCCTTCTGTCATTCCATGCTCTTTTGGGAATCAACAGTACTTCTTGACTCATCAAATGTTGATTCATTTTTTTTTTTTTGCAATATTGTTCATAGATGCTTGAACTCTTATCTGATCTGGAGACAATATTCCCTTCTGTTATTAATATCTCTTTTATTTTTTATCTTTTTGGTCTTCGAGTTTTCTTGCTCCTCAGATACTTGGCAATTTCAGTCTTTTTTCTTTATTTCCTTTCCCTATTGCTCATTTTCTGACTCCCTCCCATCCAAAGGTGATTTCCTTGGGAGCTTGATTTCAAAGTGTCTCAGCTTCCTTTCATTCAGGGCAGTACATGCATGGATCACCAGCCTCAATCTCTTCTCCAAATGACTTCTGGACAGATCTGGCCCCAACTGAATGCTGGGATCCTTTCCTCAGGCTCTAGAAGATTTCAGTCTAATAAGAGGGACAGTATATGCACAGATTATGGTAATACAGGGTAAGGTGTAATGGGGTCAAAAGAGAGAGACCAAGTACTTGGAGACAATTGTTATTATTCTTTTTGATACATTCTATAAGTAATTAGGTAAGAATCGACAAGGTAGACAAATTGGGAGGTCAGGATGTTCAAAGAACATCAAGATGAATAATAAAGTCCCCAAAGAACAGGATAATGGTTGGGGATAGAGTAGAAGACTGTGAACTGGTTACTGAACTCCTTGAGAAAGAATGAAAGAATGACCTGGAGAATGAAAGAACATCATATCATCTGTATTTCTGCTGAAGTGAATGGAATCAGCCTCAATGGAGAAGAATATATAGATTAAAGGTAAAAGATGAAGGGTCTAAAAGTGTCAGTGATGAAGAAGAAACTTGCTCAGCCTTTCTCCTAAAACAGTGTTTCTGAGTTGCATGAGAGACAGATAAAGATGTTGCCTCAGTGGTGTTCTGAGGCCAACTTTACCTAGCTCGTAAGAGCCAATTGTTCAGTTTTTCAGTGTTATTATTTTCATCTCAGAAATCAGCAACTCCACAAATTATGGTTTGATTTATTATTTTGTTCATTGTCTAGACTTAAGAAGTGATGGGGAAAATATTAATAATGCATATTAAACTTAGAAGTGCATCTGTTATGTCTACATTCTCTACCGCTCCCCACTAAGAACTAGCAATTAAACATTTACCAATACCTCCTGGGGTGTGCCCCTTTCAGAGTTGGGCAACTTTACCGACTGAAAAGGACAAATGTGAGACTTGTTAATGAAAGACATTAAGAAAGCAGCTTGTAGATACAATGCATTTACCTGTGGCAAAGAATGCTTAGCTATTTTTTTTTCTCTTAGCAGTTCATTTCCATATAATCAAAAGAACTTTGGAGTTGATATGTAAGAAACTGAATCCCACAACTTTTGTAATTATTAGATAAATATATTTTTTCTGGTTATGGCTTAACCAGAAGAAATTAGGATTTAATAAGTGTGCTAATGAATCACCTTAAGTTAGAATGAGGTTTTTCACTGTCAGATCTCAGCCCTGAACCAGGAGGGGTTTGTGAAAGAGAGACAATACTTCCTTGAACTTGTAATTGCTGTCTGGAAGAATTGATTGGTGAGAAAGAAATGTAATATCCTCATAACTGCCACCTGCTGCCTAGAAGGCAAAAGCAAACAAGCAAAAAAACCCCAAAAAGCAAACAAACAAACAAAAACTTTAAAGCCTAGTCAAGGGAAGAGAAGTTGAGAAGTCATGTGAAATCCCAGGCTCAGAATCTTTTCCCTTTCTGAAAGAATGTAGCACTTCTCCAGCGGAATAGACTTGGCCCAGTAGAAGAACGGTTCATCCTTGCAGCCAAGGGACCTGTCCCAAGAAAGGAGTAATCTCACCCTATAGAAAAGTGGTCTGTCCTCAAAGCAGCAGAGTGGTCAGGCTCAGCAAGAAAGTTATGTAGCTGAGCAGCAGACTACCCATAGATCAGCTTTTCAGTGGAAAAACCCAGGTTAGCATTGGCTCCATTCATTTAACAGAGATGTCATGACCATTAATGAATTTTGTAAAAGTAGTACCAAGAATAAAAAAGAACATCCAGAACTGTAAATTGTCCTGGTTACCTGTATCCCTAGATATGTGCCTCACTGCCATAGAAAGTTAAGGTTTTGCCCTCCCCAATACCACAGACCCTCCACTGTATATTGGTGAAGAGTTTATTCCAGGTTTTTGGGCAGAATGTCATATAATTATTATTCTTGCCTTGCCTTTCCAGTTTTTAAAAATGTCAATTGAATCAGCTACTGATTTGTTAATGGCAAGGACACCGATGGGGGCTCATGAACTAGTACATAGTAATAGGAGAGTAACTTGCCCCTCTCCACATAGGGTTACTATATAAATCTGAGAGTAGTTGCAAGCTGCCCTTTCTGGTGAACTCCCAATTTGCTAGCACATGTGTAGGTTGGGAATGAATGAGCCCAGCCAGAGAGAGAAAGAGAACAGGTGGGGGAAGAACCAGAGGACCATACCACAGAATGATCAGCCAGCACAGAAGAAAGTGACAAAGTGTGAGGTATTTTCCAAAGAAAGCCAGGTTTCCATTAGTACAAGAAGATGGAAAGAGTGTGAAAGCAAGTGAAAATTATGAAGGAGTTTGTTAAGAGTAGAGTGGAAATGGAGGGCAAAGAAGGATATGAACTCAGGAGGGAAACGGCTGAGTTGGATAGGGATGAGAACATGGGGAGAGGCAGAGCAGAGGAAAGATCTTGTTTCTTTTGCCTTGGCAGAAGAAGACTTGCAGACTTCCTATGAGAGAGAACTCACTACCTCCTGAGGCAGCCTAATCCCATTTTTGGATGATTCTAATCATGAGGGAACTTGTCCTTATCTTGTTTGAAGTCATGCAGCTGATAAGTATTGGCTCTTAAGCCTTGCGCTACCCATCTAGGAGCATAGGAAACTGGAAGGGACCCAGTTTCCTCATTTCTGTGATGGAGATGTTAATATATGTACTGCCTGCCTCATGGGGTTGATTTAGAGAAAATGCTTTGGAAACCCATAAGCACTAGAGATATGTAAATTATTATTAACATTGACCTCATTTGTTCCAACCACCTCATGAAGAAAGTATGGCTCAGAGAGAAGTATAGTTGGGACTAAAATCCTTTTCTACTCAAAGTCCCAGGTTGTTATTGTGGTTTTTCACAAAATTATGGTGCCTCTGATAGGTAGATTCATGGATAATGGGGTAGAGAAGAAAGGGGAAAGGAGGAAACTTTTAATTTTTCCCTCCAAAATGAAAGAATTGTTCCTGATTTTTACTCATAATTTCCAAGAAACCTTTAGCCCAGGAGACCAAGGCAGCCATGAAAAATATTATGCTTCCCACCCCCTGCAAAGGATTCTGGGTTTTTTCTTTACACTTTTGGGGATGAAATTTATGGTCATTCTTATAAGCCAAATCCTGTCAAGAGCTACCTTTGGTCTCAAAATAATTTGGGGTCTGCCCTGGGGATGTATGGCAATGGGAATAGCGGGGAGAGAACTAAAGAAATAAACTCTGGTTCCCCCCAGCAAACTAAAAGGCTCTTTGGAGGGGAGGTATTCATTGTTGGATAATTCTCTCCTGACCCAGGGTTCACCCCCTTTCAGAAGCAGCCCCCAGCCAATTCCCCTGCTTCATTTGGGAAGGAATTCCATCAAGCCAGCCAATTTTGACTTCAGTGCAGTCTGCCAGCCAACTTGCTTAAGATACCCCTGAGGATGGGTCATCCCCTGAGCCTTCAAAATGAACTCCTCCAATTCTTTTCCATTCATCTGGCCTGTCTGACTTACAGCCTCTTACAGTAGAAACTAGGCTGGGAGTCTAGAAAACAGGGTTCTACTTTCAGTTCTGTCACTAAATGGATTATAAATGTGGATAAGTCATTCTTCTTCTTGGGTCTCATTTTAATCCTAGATAAAATAAATGGGTTGGACTATAATTGATCCCTAAAGTTTATTCTAGATCCAGTCTTGAATTTTTGGCTTATAGCTTGGAATGATCCCTATTCTACCTCTACCTTTCCCAACAGATCATCAACCTCAAGCTAAATTCAGGGAATCTCAGAACTGGAAGGTACTTTAAGGGTCATATAGTCTGCCTGCCTGCCTACTGCCTACCTACTGCCTACCTAACTACTTAGAATTGGCATACAACTCATTGCAAGGAAGGGTTGTTTTTCACTCTTTCTACTTGGATACACGGCTCCTAACACAGTGCGTGGCACCTAGCAGGCACTTAATAAATGCTTATTGAATGATGGATTGGAAAAACCCTGCTAGGTTCTGTTTTGGTCTTACAAAAACCAAAGCAGGGGAATGTGAATAACAGTGATATATCAAGAGCTCACAATTTTTTAAAAAATCACCACTTTCCTTACAACAACTCTGTGAGCTAGAGAGCGGGCTGATTATTATCCCCATCTTACAAAAGTTCAAACAGGCTCATGGAGGGAATGTCACTTGTCCACAGTGACATAAGTAGTGGAGACAAGTCATGAACCCATATCCCAGGGTTATATCCATGATACTTGCATTATTTTCCCTCCTGCATAGGATTAGGGTCTGAAAAACATAGAGGAGAGAGACTGAGGATTCTGGGGAATCTATAAATCCTGGTTGAATGAATGGTTATGTGAGTGGATGAATGGATAGATTAATAGATATATGGATAGAAAAGAGGAATCTCATGACAGATGACTCCATTTTCTCTGTGAAGTAGGAGGCCAGGTCCTATGTAGAGACTGAAAAGATAAAGGGAAAAACAAATGGCTATATTTTCCCTTTGGGAAAGAATAGATACATGTATAGATTAGAAGGTGGATGATCTAATAGTGAGATGGCTTCATGACAAGCTATCTGAATAATAGTACTGATCTTGCTGGCAGAAGACTGGAATTTAAATCTCATTTCTGACATGTAGAACTCTGATCATGGACTTACTCTCAGGCTCACTTTTTCCCTTGGTTAAAAAAATGTTCTTATAAAAAGCTCTTTGTAAACCTTAAAATGCTATAGAAATATGATTTATTTTATTGTAAATGTTTACATGGTTGGACAGAATAATAGATGAATGGGTGAGTGAGTATTTAGGTTAATAGATGGATAATGGGTATTTGTATGTATGTGTGCGTGGAGACGAATTGTTAGATTAAAGGACGGTGAAGGTACAACTAACATTTATATAAAGCTTAGAGGTTTACAGAGTGCTTTGGGGTGCTCAGGGTGGACAAACACTTCTGGTGTGAGGGCTTCCAGGCCCTTTTTAGAGCCACTTATCCATCTTAGGTATCCACCTTTCACCTTGCTCTCACCTGTAGCTCTAAGAAGCTGTAGCATGCTTAGCAGCCATCTTCCAGTAAAACTATCTGGGTACATAAGCTAAACCAAACTGAGGGTAGCTGACAGGCCTCATACTTCTTGGTGAGTTAGGGGGGTGTCTACGCCAAGCATAGGAAGACTTTCCTCATAGAAATGGGTGGATGAAAACAATTTGTTCCAATGGCCAGGAAGGTGATTGCAGCAGACACTGTGGGGCACTTAGAGAACTTGCTCAGACATTGAAAATACCAAGGTCATCCACTGCATTCTGGGCCATTTCCAGTCCTCTTGACTTTTGTCCTGTCACTGGACTTTGATCACTCTGGAAGAGACAGTAAGGCTGACAATTTGCCACTACTCTGACTCATTTAAATCCAATTCATGGGAGAATCAAGACAATCACTGTCACCGTAATGTCATTTAATTTAATGCAAAGTGCTTTACACATAGTATGTCATTTCATCCTTATAACAAGCTTGGGAGGTATTATGATCCCCAATTTTGTTATTCAGTGACATTTTGGTTATCACTGACACTTTGTGACCCCATTTAGGGTTTTCTTGGAAAAGATACTAGAGTAGTTTGCTATTTCCTTCTCCAGCTATTTTACAGAGGAGGAAACTGAGGTAGATAGAGGTTAAGTGACTTGTCCGTAATCATTCAGCTAATAAGTGTCTGAGGTTGGATCTGAATTCTGGTCTTCCTGACTCCAGGTTCAGTCCTCTCTCCATTGGGCCACCTAATTAAGGGTCTTTGGGCACTGGCCAAGCTTGGACCAGGAACAGAAGGAAGATTAGGTGAGAGAATTTGGTGATTTGGTGCCAGAGAGGACTTCTCAGTCTTCAGAGTGAAGTCAATATATCTTCCATAGGAATTGAAAATGTGCCCTCTATTCCTACCCATAGCCCTCTTGGTCCAATCAGGCTCATTTTGCAGCTTTGTGGAATATATTCCTGTTGGAGGAAACCAGAACTGTCTTGTGCTATTGCGAAGAAGACTTAGCTAGGAGACCAGTAAGACATAACGTCTCCCATCATCAGAAGGCAGGAGAAGACAGAATGAGGGAAGGAATAAGGTAGAATAAAAGGAAAGGGAAAACAGCAGGAAATGGAAGCAGAGGAGAAGAAACAAGACAAGAAGACAAGAAGGAAAAGATCATCACTGACCTTAAATTGACCACCTGGTCCAGCCCCCTCATTTTTTAGTAGAGAAGTCCAGGAAGGTTAAGTAATATGCCTGAGGTCAAAGAGCAGCGAGTGTCAGAGGTGGGATTTGAACACAGGTCCTTTGACTCTATCATGAGAAGAAACAAGAGGAAGAGGAGGAAGGATGGGGGAGGACGAGGAAGGAAAATAGAGGAACTGTGGCTCTGGAGCCATTTGACTTGTCATTGACTCCTTGTATTACTCAGGACAAACCTTTTCCTCTCTGACTCTCAATTTCTTCCTGTATAAAATGAGGGGAATGGATCTCGGAGGATGATGTCTGAGAGCTCCGTCAGATCTGACAGTCTCTGGGTCCATGAGACATTTTGCTGGGATGGTTTTCCCATCTCTCACAAGAAACCTTCCCAATCCTTCTTACTGCTAATGTCTTCCAGTTGTTGATTATCTTTAATGTATCCTTTCTATATCTTGTCTGTACGTAGTTATCTGCGTGTTGTCCCCTGCATCTGATCAGGAGCTTTTTGAGGGAAGGGACGATTTTATTCTTTTGCCTTTCTTCCTATGTCCACTGCTTAACACAGTGGCTTGGCACTCGGTAGGTGCTTAATAAATGCTTGTTGCTTTGACTTAATTCCTTTCATCATGGGTAGAATGACTATTTAGTCCAGAGAAGAGCCAGTTTAGGGGTCATACACACCTGAATGGCTATCATGGATCAGAGGAAGCAGACTTTCTTTTTTTATCTCCCCAGAGGCCCAACCAGAAGCCGACTGAAGCTGCTGAGAGGTGGACTTTATTTTAATAGGAGGAAGAATTTCCTCCCTATCAGAACGCCAGTAATGAAATGGCTGTACATTCCTTGTCATGGCAGGTCTTCAAGAGTAGTCCAGCAGACTTTTCTAGGGAAGTTGTAGAGAGGATACTTGTTCATGTGAATGTTGAACTAGCCCATCTTTGAGTTCCTTTTCATCTCTGAGATTCTGGGCTGCTGTGATTCTGATCCCAACAGGTCTTAGGCTCTTCCTTGGAAAGAAATTATAATGATTTGAAGCTGCAGACATTCTCAAAGGATCAGTGCCCAAATAATTTCTTTTGCCCAGCCCACATTTGCTTTTTAACTTTAAAATGATACAGACAAACCAGCAATTTTTTAAATCTCTTGCATAGCCCACAAGGACCTCCTGTGTGGTTGTACGAAAATTTCATCATTTTTTTGTCAATTTGTTCTTACTTAGAACTGTTTCATCTTTATTTTAGAAGCAACATGGTGCCCTGGGGTGAGCACCTGTCTGGGAATCAGACAGTCCATGTTCCAGGCCTGACTCTGGCTTTGCTAGTTGCATAATTTATCAATGTGATTATGGACAATTGCTTTCCTTCTCTAAACTTGGGACTTGGTGGTGTTTTATTTTGGGAGGGTCAAAATCTACGATTTCAATTATGAGGAAAATTCCTAGTGTAGAAACTCCCCTCACCGATGTAGTTCAACAACTGTTTGTAATTTGTCTGGGACAGTGAGAGGCTTTTAAGTGACTTGCTCAGAGTCAAACAGCTAGTAAGATTGTTGAGATGATAGTCATGAAGCCCTGAGCGTAATGCCTAGCGCATAGTAAACATTGTAAATATTAGCTATTATTAGCTGTTATTATTAAGTGTAAGAGATAGGATTCGAACCCAGGTCTTCCTGATTCCAATGTGAACCCTCTATCTACTATACCATGCTGCCTCTCTGGGCCTCAGTTTCCTCATCTATAAAATAGGGACAGTTTGGTAGCACAGTGGATAGATTGCTGGGCCTGGATTCAGGAAGATTTATGTTCCTGAGCTCAGCTCTGGCCAAAGATATTAGCTGTGGTTCCCTGGGCAAGTCAATTAATCCTCTTTGCCTCAGTTTCCTGATCTGGGAAATGAACTAGAGCAGGAAATGGCAAACCACTCTAGTGTCTTTGCTAAGAAAACTCCAAATGAGGTCACAAAGAGTTGGAAATGACAGAAACACTCCAACTGAATGAAAAAATGGAAGGGTTAGACCAGATGATCTCCTTGGTGCCTTTCCTAGGTCCATAATGCTACTATAATCATTCTCCTGTACAATGGGAGATGAAAACACTGGGAATAAAACTTTGCATTGTTTCTCTGCAATGTCCCTACTCTTAGTGGCAATTTCCTATAGTCAAAAGGTTTGTAAGCTTAATACCAGATCTATTAAATTATAAATTGTTGGTAAGGGAGCTTCCGAGGTTAAGTCTAAAATTAAGCTATTAGGCATAGGACTTTAGGCCAATAACAATACATTAGGGTCCTTTAATTCTTAGTAATAGTCTGGAGACAATTAGGTCAAGGGCTTGTGAAGTTAGCAACATAAATATTATTTGTGTCTCAGTTGGTTAATGTAAAAAAAAATTCGTTTGTGGTCTATATTGTAAATGCTTTAAAAGAAGTATCACCTGACCAAAAGTTGGAATTGTTTTATGTGATATGAGCTGTGTTAAAAATGAAAAAAAAAATAAAAAAAAACAGTAACACCAAAAAAACTTTGCATGTCCCCTGATGCCTCACCTACTGCTGAGCTTTCATATAATTTTTAATTGTATTATTTTTCCCATCTCTTTCTTTCTTGTGACACAGGAGAAAGAGATCTGGGTATGGATTTTGAATCCCAGAGTTGTTACTTACTACTCCTGTGACTCTAGGGAAATCCATATCATTTTCTGGTCCTCAGTTTCCTTTTCTATAAAATGAGGAAGTTGAATTCAGTGATTTCTAATGTCCCTTCCAACTCTAAATCCATGGTCCTTTGATTTCCCTCCTTAGATTTCATTAGAGAAAGAGACAGAGATTAGTCTGGACTCCTCTAGGGTGGGTGTGATGGGGGAGTTCTTTCTTCTTGGAGAAGTTCTGTCTGGGAAAGAAAAACCTAGAAGGTTTGTCCCCTTCAGGTGTTTTTCTGCCTTACTTATAGCAACCTCCCCCTTTAAAGTGATTGGTTTATCGCCTGTGGGGTTGAGGAAGTGAAGAGTAGGGAGACATAAAAGAAAAGGATTTTAAATTACTCACAGAACTTCTATGCAGACACAGATCTCACAACTCTTTCCATGACAGCAAGTGTTCACCCTCCATCAACACAGCTCCCACACACTCTGTGCATATGATCTCCATGAGTAGCTGTGGCCAGAAAAAAAAATCTTCCTTTATTGGCCAACCCTATGTAGCTCACACCTTCTTAGCTTCCTTCAATCTTAGCTCAAATGCCATCTCCTACATGAGACCCATCCTGATCTCACCAGGTACTAATGCCCTCTCCACCCCGCCGAAATGATCGTGTATAGATCTTCTATTTCCTTATCTGTGCACGTTACTTCTCCTAATAGAATACAAGCTCCCTGAAGGCAGAAACTATGTCAATTTTGTTTGTGTGTGCATGTGCATGTGTGTGCATGTATGTGTGTGTGCGTGTGTGCATTTGCATCCCCAGTATCCAGTACAGTGCCTAGCAATAGTAGGTGCTTAATAAATGTTTCTTGGATGAATGAATGAAAAGCTGGCTCTTGGCCTGCCCATCCAGCCAGACCCAACAAGTTGTAAACATAGCCCCCCATTACTCAGGCTCTGAAAATGCTTTTAGCCACCCCCTGCTCCGGCGACATGGAAACTGTGATGGCTCCAAACTCAACGCCTTTTATGGGCCTCAGAGAGCCCACAGCCCCATAAAATCACTTCAGACACTTTATGAGCTGCCGCCACCTTCCAGGATACACTCTCACATGGGGAAAAATGCTTAGCTACTCACTGGTGCATCCAGTCAATGAAACTGCGTCCATGATCCCTGAACAACTACGTTAGGGATCCATCCCGCTCCCAGAAGGGTAAACTATCACTGCCTAGGAGAACTGTCCAGCCTAGGATAAGTTAAACAGGGCCTGGAAGAGAGAAGTCTTCCATCCATTGGAAGTTATTTTTAATGCCTCCGATATGCTCTATCTACATCCTTGCCAGATGAGTAACTTTCCCTTTAAGGGCTGGATTCTGAGGTCCTACACTTGAGCCTCACTTGAACCCTCAGCTTGGAAGCTTACTGAGAGGTAGGGAAGTGTAGTGGAAAGTGTAACAGTGTTGGGGCCAGAAGGTTCAGGGCTCTATGCTGTCTCTGCTGTTTCCTAATGGCGTATTTTTGAGCAAGCCCATTTCCCTCCCTGAACCTCATTTTGCTCATCTGTAAAATGAGGGGATTATACAGTCAATCAATCGACACCTTCTATGTGCCAACCACTGGGGATACAAAGAGGTTTTTTTGAGCTTTAGGATCCCATGTGCCTCCTGTTAAAATGACTTTTCCCTCCTCTAATTTTCCTAGAGCTTTTTCACCCTCTCCCTCCATCTCTTTGCCTGAAACTTTCTACCTTGTGTCTTACATATGGATGTAGAAGTTCTATTTCCTCTCTGTGTCCAAAAGATTGTAATCACTGTACCAGCAGGGACTATGTCATTGAAATTTGCATATCCCTGACTGCCGTGACTTCCTTTGTGGCCTTGGATGAGTTCTGTAACCTTTGAAAACCAAGGGCTGAACAACACATTCTCTGATGTCTCTTCCTACTCTGAGAGTCTGGGATTCTGTGAGATCCCAAATGTGGTTGTAAATCCCCTGTTAGAGACCAAGATTTTTTTAGTCACCATACAATCTAGTCCAATCCTATCTGAAAAGAATTTATTAAGCTCCCACTATATGATGATAATAATATTTACATTGTGCTTTAAAATTTGCAAAGTACTTTACATATAGCATCTCATTTGATTCTTATATCAACTGTGGAGGTCGATGCCATCAGCCCATTCTATAGATGAAGAAACTGAGACTGAGAGAGGACAAGTAATTCCTCATAGGTATGAAGTGTCTGAAGTGAGATTTGAACTCATTTTTTCCTGTCTTGAAATTCAACCCTCTATCTGCTGGGCCACTTCGCTGCCTCACATAAATGTTTAAGACAGGATTTCAGTTCAGGAATTCCTGACTCCAATCTAGTGCTCTATCTATTAAACCGCTTAGCTGCCTCAGGTGCTACATAGTCTTCTAAGTGCTAGGGATACAAAGACAAAAACAACAGCTCTTGCCCTCAGGATGCTTACATGTTACTGGGGAGGCTACAGAATATTCATAGACATGCTTATAAACTGAGTCAGTGAATTGAGGACCCCTTGTTGGATGGGAATGAGATTTGCTTTGGTCACATTTGGGGCAACTAGATGATGCAGCAGATAGAGCAGTAGGTATGGAGTCAGGAAGACGCGAGTTCAAATCCAGCCTCAGACACTTATTAGCTGTGTGACCCTGGGTGAGCCACTTCACCCTGTTTAAAATGAGCTGGAGAAGGAAATAGTATCTAGTATCTGCCAAGAAAATCCCAAATGAAGTCACCAAGAGTCACACTTGACAGAAATGACTGAATAACTCAGTCTCACTAAGGGGCAATCAGAGCCTGCTCACTCTTGTCTGGCTCCCCACCTCCCCCAATTTCACTAAAAAAGGAAAAGCTGCTCCAGGAAGATGAGAAGCTGGGAATTAGGGTCTGTACCAAGTTTGACCTGTGGAAGCCCTTTCAATGCCGCTTTAGTAACAGAGAAGCCAGTGATGATTCTGGGGCCTAGTTCCTATGGCTTTTGTATGTGTAGATGCATGCATAATAGTAACAGAAAAAATGATAATAAAAATAATATTTCACCCTTATGGTTACAAAGGGCTTTCCTATCTCTTTTCCCATGTGATACTACAGTGGACAGATCAAACTTTTATCCTTATTTTATCAGTGGGGAAACTGAGGCCCAAATAGGGGAAGCGGCTTGACCCAGATCTCATAGCTAGCCAGAACTTGAACTCAGGATTCCTGACTCCCAAACAGGAGTCACATCCCCTATATGGCCTCCCACAGGCTGGCTTTCTATGTCTCATCATGGCATGAACATGCATGGTCCTTTGTTCTCGAAGGCCATTCCAAGAGAACCTAACCTCTACAAGGTTCTACCATCCTAGAAAGACAGAGAGTGTGATACTGGCAAGAGATTATGCCAACAGAATGATTAATATGGAAATGTTTTCTCCATTATTGCACACTGTAACTTACATCAGATTGCTTACCGTCTCAAGGATGGAATTTGGAACTCAGAATTAAAAAAAACTGTTAAAATTGTTTTTACATGTAATTGAGGGAAGAATAAAATATTATTGAGAGAGACAGAGGGATAGAGAGAGACAGAGAGAAAGAAAAAGACAGACAGAGAGACAGACAGTATGGCAACCAAGTTCAGTCCACAGAGATTTATCACCAGTAGACTGGCCACTGGTTGATGATTTTATTTGTCTGTTACAAATCAAGAAATAAAGAAAAACGTAAAATTTTCCTAAATCCTTTATGGCCTCATTCTTTGAGGATGAAAGTAGAATGATGAGGGGAAAAAAGCAGAAGACGCTAAAAAAAAAAATCATATTAACTTAGCTGTTGTTTCTAAATATGAGGAACAAGTCACATTTATCTGGATGTCCTTCCTATAAAATAAACCATAGCACTAAAGCAAACTTCTGCTAAATGGAAGTGTACTTGGCAGGTTAGCTGAATAGTCACTTATTCAAAACAGCCTCTCTAGTGACCAGTGAATAGACATAACACTGGAGGAACCGAATCATATCAATCTGGATATCCTGGTTACAAAAGAAATCATAATTCTAAAGGAAATTGCAACTAAATGGAAGTATGCCTGGAAGGCTTTCCTTGGAGAAGTAAATAAAAGGAGTTGGCAGAGTTGATTTTATCATGAGTTTTTATATTGCAATGCTTATAATGAGTATTTATTTTTTTAAAAAGATCCCTGTGAATATCATTACAATTATGTAAGCTTATTTCAGTAGGGATCCTGTCATTCTTTTCAGCTGTAGGTGCTAGCTGTAGCACCTAGTGAAGTACCTGGCAGATAGTAGGTGCTTAATAAATACTTGCTGATTGATTGAGTTAACATCTATTTTAGAGGATAAGTGGAGATATATGAGAACATGGTAAGATTTTCCCAATTAAATCAACATATATTTTTAATATTCAGTGATTTTAGTGCAAAGACAGGCACACGGTGACAGAAATATTAGTAAATATAATTCAAGTGTAAGAAATAAGAATAACCAAACACATGTAGATTATTCAAAAGTCTCACACATGTATATCATGAATACTCTCTTTGAAAAGGGAATTGGGAGGCACTGGACACGACACAAACCAAATAACATAAAAAAGAAAGTTTAATAGATGGGAAACAATTGGTAACAGATGTCTAAGTCATTTCTGAATTGGCCATCTACATGCTACTATGCACCATTAATCTGTTATAGAAAAGAGAAAAAAATCAATGCCAAATTAGGAAAGAGAGATGAAATTGAAACAACTCCATCCTGACTTATTTAACCTAGCTATTGATGATGAAAAATTAGAAAAGGCTAAAAGGACAGATATTGACACAGACTATCATTATTTCCTAAGGAAGTTTAATCTCTGTAAATCAATCACCACAATAAGAAGACTAAAAGAGCCTAGAAACTATCTGAGCCAGGAAACATTGATCTCCTTGCCAAATGGAGAGGCATGGCAGCCAAGAGCAACACAAGTTTATAATATAAATTCATTTGTAAAATCTTACAATGGAGGATGCTGGAAGATTATAAGTAGTATCACCTCATAAAACAGCAAGAAGCAATGGAGGGAATAAATTGACAGAAAATTTGGTAAAAATCACAACAAAGTCAAATCATCCTGAGGACATGTAAGGATTAAATTGAAAGGAGAACAACAGATTAAAACTAGAAAATACTTATAAATGATTTTACAATACTGTTTTTCTTTGTCAACAATGGGGGAGTCCACCACTTGTGGACTTTAACATGGCAGTCCCCAATCTGCTATGTGAAGAAGTGGGAATGATGCTAAAGAAAACAAGGTGGGGAGAGAGCTGAAGCAGATCAAGGATACACAGAGGAGGTCTATACTGGAGGTTATGTACAGTTTTGAGGGTGCTCAGGGACTGATTCAAAAGATCTGAAAAAAGGAAGCCTACCAAAAGCTTGGGAAAACAAATCTCAGACCTTATTACTACCCAAAAACAACAGCCAGGAAAATATCAATATCCACAGACACATATGCTTAGTTTCCCACCCCTTCAAAACTTTTATGAGAATAATCTATATGTCCATTGAGACCATCTTTATAAAGAGAACAGTGGGACCTTCATAGTTCAATTCAACCCAACAAATATTCATTAACAATAATGAAAAAGGAAAATTTCATGTATGCAACACTGCATGGAAAGAACTGTTCATTCATTCAACTAACATTTGCTAAGTATTTACTCTGCAGGGTCTTGTGCTGGCTACTTATTGAGGGGCAGAGTTCAATAAGACCCTGTCTTCATGAGGCTCATAGTCTAGTGAGGAAGCAACATATGGCCACTGATTCTATAACAGTCAGTTCAACAAACATTTATTAAGTGCATACTGGATACGGCACCGAACCAAATACTGGATATATAAAAAAAAATAATGTATCTATCAGAGAGACAATGTGAAATACACAAGATATGGAAGGGTGGTGGTGGTGAGGAATAGGGATGGATTTCACTAGTATAGAGAACTCCTAAAGGGAGAAAGACCCTCTACCAATGAAGGTTGACTCCCTCTTTGTAATTTCTGGTCTTAAAGACTTTCCAAGAGCACTGAGAGATTAATTGTCTTTTCCAAGACTTCTTAGCTAGTATGTGTCAGAGGTAGGAGCTGAATCCAGGTCTTCTTGGTTCCAAGATTGACTCTGTATGCATGACACCATCTTTATATAAGATGTCTCTTCATACAAAATATATATACAAAATAAATACAATTTTTTTTGAGGGGAGTCACTAGCTTCTGGGATCAGGAGATGAGAAAAGGTCTTGTGTAGAAGGTGACACCTGAGCATTTAAGGAAACTAGGAATCCTCAGATGTAGAGACAAGGAGGGAGAACTTTCCAAGCAAGGGGACAGCCTGTGTGAAACCACAGAGACTGGACTGTAAAGTGTGGGAGGGAAGTAGTGTACAATAAAATAAGAAAGGTAGGTTGGAGCCAGGTTGTGAAGGGCTTTAAACGCCATACAGAGGAATCTATATTTGACTCTAGAAGTAATAGGGAACCACTGAAATTTGTTGAGTAGGGGAGTGGCAAGGTCAAACTTGTGCTTTAGGAAAATGAGTTAGGCTGATGTGCGGAGGGTAGATTGAGGAGATTTGAAGAAAGGAGACTGATTAAGAAGCTATTTTCACTAGTGTAAGCAAGAGGTGATGGAGGGCCGAATTATGGTGACTGTGAGAGTAGAGAAAGGGAACAGATAGATGTGAGAGACATGGAGGTAGAATCGACAAGACATGGAAACTGATTGGCTATGTGGAGAGAGGGAGAGTGGGGAGTTGAGGATGACCACAAGGTAGTGAACCTTGTTGACTGGAAGAATGACAGCTCCCTCAACACAATTAGGAAAATGTGGAAGAAAGGTGGGTGTAGGAGGGGGAGAGATAATGAATTATATTTTGAACATGTTGAGCTTAATAATATATCAAGTTCCAATAAACAGTTGGTGATATTGATAGAGCTACAGCTCAGGAAAAAGATTGGAACTTGATCAATGAACCATGGGAGTTAATGGGGTCACAAGGAGAGAAGAGGAGAAGAGAGGAGAGGAGAGAGCGTAGGACAGACTTTTAGGGTATGCCCATATTTAACAGGGGCAGCTAGGTGGCACAGTGGATAGAACACTGGGCTTGGAATCAGAAAGATGCATCTTTTCAGATACTAGCTGTGGTACCCTGGGCAAGTCACTTGACTCTGTTTGCCCCAGTTTCCTCATCTGTAAAATGAGCTGGAGAAGGAAATGGCAAACCACTCCAAGTAGCTTTGCCATCTGTCAAAACAGATTATACACCCTTCTCTTCTCTCTGGGCCCTTCTTTAATCTGGTCCACAGTCCTGTGCTGGAAGATGCTTTCACTACTGTTCATGTGCATGACTGTGCGTATCAACAAAAGGGTTTGTTGACTTCGGCAGGAAAAGAGGTAAGGAACCAGCATCAAATATGAGATCTGTTGGATGCAGTCTAGCTACCTAAAGAAATTGCTGTCATATGGCCCAGTTTTTGTGTCTTAAGGTGTGCAAGCTCTTTCAAAAGCTATCGGGGTTTGGTGGAAACTACACTGTGCCTATAGGCCCAAGAGTTCAGGCCAGGTAGAAAGGATGAATAGGACCCTGAAGGAGCATATTGCTAAGCTTAAGGTTGAAACTGATGAGATCTGGGTGAGTCTCCTTCCTTTTGCTCTGCCTCGGGCTAGGTGTCTCTCTCTCTCTCTCTCTCTGTCCCCCTTCGAAATCATGTTCCGAGTAGCCCCCCGAGTTGTTCCACAAGTTGTCGATTCTGAGTGTTGGCTTCCCGACTTTTCTAATGTTGCCCTCCTCAGGTCCTTACAGGCTCTGCATGAGGTCCAGAGTGCCCTCAAACCCTGGGCCCTTTCAAGTGATCCTGTCAAGTCCATCAGCAGTTAAGGTCGCAGGACGCAAGGCTTGGACAAGTCAAGCCAGTGGCACCACCGTCTGCCCAGTGGACAGCACATCCAGCTGGAGACTTCAAGCTACATGGTTCCAGTCCTTGTTCAACTGGTCACCCTGGTCAACTACTCTGGTGTCTGCCATAGCGGGACCCCTGGTCCTCCTCTGCCTTGGTCTACTAATGGCCCTTTGCATTGTGAACTGTGCCTCTAAGTACGTTAGGGATCGCCTCCAATCTATTAAACTGTTTGCTTTGTGCCTGGCTTATACCCCTTTGGACTCTGATGAGTCCCCCGTTTGAATTAGTTACATGAAAAGGGGGGAGTGAAGTGGACATTCTTCCTCCCGGGGCCCCTAGGTTGAGAGGTATCTGTTGGGGTATTGGGCAGGGATGGATAATCTGCCTAGTAACAGGTTTTTGTTGGGCCCCTATCAAAACGCTTATACCCCAAATGGGGTCATGAAGAGTTGGATGTGACTGAACAACAACAGCCTATTAGCAGGCAGAAGAATGATGATCCAGCTAAAAAAGACTGAAAAAGAGTGATCAGACACATAGTAGTAGAAGAAATAAGAGAGCATAACATCACAGGAACCAAGGAAGGAAAGGGTGTCCAGGAAGGGGAGAAATTCAACAGCGTAAATTTGATTGGGGAATTTTAAAGAAGAAACAAAATTCACCTAGAAGAAGAAGGAGTCAAAAATATCAAAGGAAATAATGAAAAGAAAAGTGAAGGAAGGAGGTTTAGCAGTGCCAGATCATAAGCTATATTATAAGGCAGTAACTATCAAAACTATATGGTACTAGCTGAGAAATAGAAATAGATCAGTGGAAGAGAGCAAACATGTAATTTACAACAGCAAATAAATATAACAACCTTGTATTTGACAAGCGTAGAAATTTAACATTTTTGAGATAAAAATTTATTTTTTGGTAAAAATTGTTGGGAAAACTGGAAAACAGTATGGCAGAAACTGGAGACAGAACAATAGCTTATACCATTTATCAAAATAAGGTCAAATGGATACATGACCTAGATATAAAGAGAAATATTACAAGAAAATGAGAATATGGAATATATTACTTATCAGATTTATGGATAGGTGAACAATTTATGAATGAACAAGAGATAGAGAGCAAAGTTAGGTGTGCATTAAATTAAAAAGGTTTTGTACAAATAAAATAAATGTCACCAATATCAAAAGGAAAGCAGACAATTGGGAGAAAAAATATTGTAGACAGTTTTTCAGATAAAGGTCTCATGTCTCAAATGTGTAAAGAACTTTGTAAAATCTGTAAGAATATAAGTCATGCCCCACCTGATAAATGGTCAATGGATATGAACAGGCAGTTTTCCAATGAAGAAATCAAAGCAATTTATAGTCATATGAAAATATGCTCTAAATCATTATTAGAGAAAAGCAAATTAATACAATACATTTTATAGCTACCAGTTTAACTAAAATGATTGAAGGGGAAATGTGGGAAGGGTTATGGAAAAATTGGGACACTAATTTATTGTTTTTTTGGTTTTTTTAATATAAATTTATTTATTTAACTTTTTATATTCATTTTCACAAAATTTTGGGTTCCAAATTTTCTCCCCATTTGTCCCCTCCCCCACCCCAATACACTGAGCATTCTAATTTTCCCTATCACCAATCTGCCCTCTCTTCTATCCTCCCTCCCTTCTCTTGTCCCCATCTTCTCTTTTGTCCTGTAGGGCCAGATGACTTTCTATTCCCCATTAACTGTATGTCTTATTTCCTAGTAGCAACAACAATACTAAACAGTTGTTCCTAAAACTTGAGTTCCAAATTTTCCCCATCCCTCCCTCCCCAACCATTCCCTTTGGGAAGGCAGGCAATTCAATATAGACCATATCTGTGTAGTTTTGCAAATGACTTCGATAATAGTCATGTTGTGTAAGACTAACTATATTTCCCTCCATCCTATATTGCCCCCCCCATTGTTTCTATTCTGTCTTTTGATCCTGTCCCTCCCTGAGTGTTGACTTCAAATTGCTCCCTCCTCCCATTGCCCTCCCTTCCATCATCCCCCCACCCTGCTTATCTCCTTCTCCCCCACTTTCCTGTCTTGTAAGATAGGTTTTCATACCAAAATGAGTGTGCATTTTATTCCTTCCTTTAGTTGAATGTGATGAGGGTAAACTTCTTGTTTTTTTTTTTTTTCTCAGCTCTCCTCTTTTTCCCTCCACTAAAAAGTCTCCTGCTTGCCTCTTGAATGAGATATAATTTACCCCATTCCATTTCACCTTCTCTCCTCCCACTACATTTCTCTCACCATTTACCTTAATTTCTTTTAAGATATGGTACCATCCTATTCAATTCACTCTGTACTCTCTGTCTCTGTATGTGTGTGCATGTGTGTATGTGTGTGTGTGTAGTTCCATCAACTACCCAGATACTGAAAAGTTTTAAGAGTTACAAATATTGTCTTTCCATGTAGGAATGTAAACAGTTCACCTTTGGTAAGTCCCTTATGACTTCCCTTTGCTGTTTACTTTTTCATGCTTCTTCTCATTCTTGTGTTTGAAGGTCGAATTTTCTTTTCAACTCTGGTCTTTTCATCAAGAATGCTTGAAAGTCCTCTGTTTCATTGAAAGACCATATTTTCCCCTGAAGTATTATACTCAGTTTTGCTGGGTAGGTGATTCTTGGTTTGAGTCCTAGTTCCTTTGATTTCTGGAATATCCTATTCCATGCCCTTGGATCCCTTAATGTAGAAGCTGCTAGATCTTGTGTTATCCTGATTGTATTTCCACAATACTGGAATTGTTTCTTTCTAGCTGCTTGCAATATTTTATCCTTAACCTGGGAACTCTGGAATTTGGCCACAATGTTCCTAGGAGTTTCTCTTTTTGGATGTCTTTCAGGTGATGATGGATGGATTCTTTGAGTACTTATTTTGCTCTCTGGTTCTAGAATATCAGGGCAGTTTTCCTTGATAATTTCATGAAAGATGATGTCTAGGCTCTTTTTTTGATCATGGCTTTCAGGTAGTCCCATAATTTTTAAATTATCTCTCCTGGATCTATTTTCCAGGTCAGTTATTTTTCCAATGAGATATTTCACATTCTCTTCCATTTTTTCATTCTTTTGATTTTGTTTGGTGATTTCTTGGTTTCTCAGAAAGTCATTAGCCTCCATCTGCTCCATTCTAATTTTGAGAGAACTATTTTCTTCAGTGAGCTTTTGAACCTCTTTTTCCATTTGGCTAATTCTGCTTTTGAAAGCATTCTTCTCCTCATTGGCTTTTTGACCCTCTTTTGCCAATTGAGTGAGACTATTTTTCAAGGTGTTATTTTCTTCAGCATATTTTTGGGTCTCCTTTAGCAAGGTATTGACCCATTTTTCATGCTTTTCTTGCATGTCTCTCATTTCTCTTCCCAGTTTTTCCTCCACCTGTCTAACTTGATTTTCAAAATCCTTTTTGAGCTCTTCCATGGCCCAAGCCCATTGGATATCTATTTCGGATGTTTGGGATACAGAGGCCTTGGCTTCTATGTCTTTCCCTGGTGGTAAGCATTGTTCTTCCTCATCAGAAAGGAAAGGAGGAAACATCTGTTCACCAAGAAAGTAACCTTCTATGGTCTTATTCTGCTTCCTTTTTTTGGGCATTTTCCCAGCCAGTTACTTGACTTCTGAGATTCCTCTCCACCCCCGCCTAGATCTGCCTCACTAGTGCTTGGGGTCTGAGATTCAAATGCTGCTCCCCAGCTTCAGGGCTTTCAGTGGCGGGTGTAGCTCCTATTCAATGTGAGCTTAAGTTCTAGTGCTCAGGTGGGGGCAGGGCCACCTCCCAGGCTCATTTCCCTCAGGGGGTTTATGTGGAGATCTTCAGTAATGGATCTGAGATCCTTTCTGCTCCGGGAGCCCCTGGCCGCCACTGCCTCTGCCGCTGCCTCTGGAGGAGGCCTGAGTTTTGGAGACACCTCACTCCCCTCTCAGCCAACCCAGAAGTTTCTCTCACTGACCTGTAGCACCTGTGGGTGGAGGGACCTTCGCAGCTGCCGGAGGTTCCGTCCCTGGAACCTGCTCGGATCTGCTCCTCTCGGGCCTCGTGGGCAGGGCAGGGTAGGGCACGGCAGGGCAGGGCTGGGCTCCACTGTCTGGTGAGGGATGGACCTTTGGGGTCGGTTTTTCAGGGCTCTCTGGAACGGAAACCTCCTCCACTGCATTGCTGTGTGGCTTCCACTGCTCCAGAATTTGTGGGGAGTTCTTTTTACAGGAAATTTATGGGCTGTGGATTTGGAGCTAGCATATGTGAGTCTTTCTACTCCGCCATCTTGGCTCCTCCCCGACACTAATTTATTGTTGGTAGAATTGTGAATTGATCCAACCATTTTGGAAAGCAATCTGGAATTATCCCCAAAGAGTTATTAAACTCCTTATGCCCTTTGACTTCGAAATACTACTGTTAGGTCTATTTCCAAAGATGATTAGGGGAAAAGGAAAAGATCCTATGTGTACCAAAATGCTTATAGTCACTCTCTTTGTGGTGACAAAGAACTTGAAATTGTAGGAATGTCCATCAGTTGGGAAATGGCTGCACAAACTGTGTTATATGATTGTGATGGAACACTACTGTGCTATAAGGAAGGATGAACTAAATGATCTTAGAAAAACATGGAAAGATTTACATGAAATAATGAAGAGCCAAGGGAGCCGAACCAAGACAACATTGCATATGGTAACAGTAATATTATTTTAAGAAGGACTTAGAGAGAGTAAGTTATTTCAACTGCCCAAATTAACTATGAAGGAAGACACTATCTGCCTCCAGAGAAAGAACTGATAAATGGAAGTGAGTATAGAAATATATGTGTGTGTGTGTGTGTGTAATGGTGGCCATCTGTAGAGCAGGGAAGGGGAATGGAAGGAAAAAAGAGGAATAAAAAGAAATTTACATGTTAACTTTGTTGTGTGTTCATCTTTTGTGGCCGAAAAAGACCATGCCATCAGAGAAATGATGACATGACTTGCACTTGACTTTATTTTGAGTGAGGGAGGGTTGTGCAACCTGCACCAGCTCCAGAGCCATCTGAATCCAGTGACCAGATATTCATCAGGATGACTGGAGATGACACAGGATGAGGCAATTGGGGTTAAGTGACTTGTCCAAGGTCACACAGCTAGTGAGTGTCAAGTGTCTGAGGTGAGATTTGAACTGAGATCCTCCTGACTCCTGCACTGGTGCTCTATCCACTGCACCACCTACCTGCTCCTAACTTTATTGTATTCTTAAAAGGAAGAGCAAGATGTATACAGCAGAATTGCAGTTTCATGTGCAATCTCCTTTTTTAAATTAGGCTATGTTATGGAAATGCTTGTTTTATCCCATAAATTAAAAATAAAATAAATTTTAAAAAGAATTTGAATGGAAAAAAATTATATCGCTTCAAAATAACCAATTTCTATTGTAATCCAATGTATTTTATTTTATATATTTAAGATCATCATTATGAGAAGCTATCCATAGGCTTCATGGGACTACAAAAGGGGTCCATGACACAAAGGAGGCTTAAGAATCTCCATTGTATAAGGATGAAAATGAGACTAGAACCAGAAGAAGAGGAAGAAAATAGAGGAGCATGATGAAGAGAAGAAATAGATTTAAGGTGATGGAGGGAAAGATGGAAGGGTGGGAGGTTGTGATAGGAGAAGACCATTGTGGAATTCTGCTTCATAACGGTAGATAGTAGGGTTGGTGGGGAGAGGCAGCAGGCAGGAAGCAATCTGTGAAGGGCCTTCCAATTCTTATAGTCCAATACCTAAGATTTTGTGATTCTAAGACTCTAGCTCCTGAGGTTCTGTACTCTCTACCTATTTCAAGATTATACGGTTCTGTGATCTTAGGAGTCTAAGGTTCTTCATTCTAAAATTCTATGTTAGATTCTGAGATTCTAAGACTATATATAGGGCAATCCAACAAAATATAGTTTAAGATTCTACCATTCTAAGGTGCTGCTCTGGGGATATATGGACAAAACCTTTTTTAAAGTCCTCATGGAGCTTACATTCTACTTGGGGAATACAACATGTAGGCAGATAAGTAAATAAAATCTGAGGCAGACAGTACTAACAACTAGGAGAATCAGAAAGGCTTCCTGAAAGAGGTGATCCCTGGAATAAAGCTAGGGGTCTTAAGAGGAGAGAATAAAAAGAAGGATATTTGTATCATCAAACTATTGTAAATATACCTTCCTTCCTTCTAACACGCTTTACTGAATATCTATATATGTTCTTGAAACAGACCTGCAAAGTACATTTTGGAATACCAAATCCTATTTCCCTTTGATTTTCATTACTGGAGTTGTATTTCTCTGCCAAAAAAAAATTGGTCTGGGCAAGATGTATTAAAAGCATGCTTAAGAATGTAGCAAACCCTTTAAAAATTCTGTAAGGGCATCCCCATCTGCTTTAGCTACTACTCTTTGAGGAAATTTGCAGAATCACAGAATTGCCAAGTTGGAAGGGTCTTTCCTTCCTCAGCCACCATCTAATCCAATCCACACCTGGAAAAGAGTCATCTCTGTAACTTGATAAGTGGCCACCATCCAGCCTCTGACTAAAGATTTCTAATGAAGGGAAAACTGCCACCTCCTGAGGGCCATCCAAAGAGAAAAGAATTACTTTCTAATAAAATAGTAATGGTCAAAGAAAAGTGTGAAATAGGACAAGGTGGCTAGAGCTGTTTTTCTGTTTAGCTCAATAGCTGAAAACTCACAGGAGGCTTCAAGGTATCTTTTTTTTTTTATTTGAAGACGGGGCTTTTTATTTTTAATCTGAGGCTTCAGGGGTCTTGAAGGGCAGATGGCTCTTTACATGGGCTTTGGAGAGGCTCTGGGTGCTTCACCCAAAGGTCTGAAGTGGATTGGAGGAGTCAGATGTTTTTGTGGCTTACAGATTCAATTCCTCACTCCCTTTTTGTGGATCATCTAGAGTTTCACATACATCCTGGGCAGTGTACAGGAGTCCAAAATGCTGGCTTTGGAGATGTACCCAATGACTACAACTTCCATGATGTTGTGGATAATGAACATGATGGTTTTGTCCTTTTGGGGGCATAATGGCTATGTTTAGTCTCAGATTTGGGCTGCCCCCAGGATTGAAGTCCTCCTCTTCTTGGCCATCCTGGTCATTGAGGAGCTGAAAGAACAGTTTTGTGGCATTTTATTATCTGAGTGATCTGCATTAAGAATTCCCTTCCTGGCTATAGAACCAGTATGATACAGTTGAAGACCTCTCCACCCCCAAAGCTGTTCCTGTTTGTTTTTCAGATATTTTTCTAACACTCGTGGAAGCTGATACCCTTTAGAAACAAATTTTCTGGGCTGAAAGCAAAGACCTTGAAGATACAACAGTTGCTGAGCCAGTGGGGGATGCTCTGATTTCTGTGAGATTTCAACCCCTGAAGGGTCAGTCAATAGATCTTCTGATACCCCCTATTCATTTCCCTCATTTAAAGATTCCACTGTAAGGACCTGTACACGCTTGTAGCTCTCTTCGCTTTTTTCATTTTGTATAACTCTATCATTTTATAATTTTTGGTGACTTGCCCAAAGTCATACATACCTGGGAAGCAGTGGGCTTTGTAGGAAATAAACAGGACCTGAAAGAGGAGCCAGGCCCACCTTCTCAAGAGGCAAAGAAGGGTTTAACGTTAATGATTTACAACAGAGTGGGCATGGATAATTCCCAAGGCACTCTTTTATGGACAATGTTCCTGCTTTGGAGTCTAAATGGGGAGAGAACATAGTAGCAAAATCACAGTGGGCACTGAACCACCCCATTCTCCTCTTTGTTCTCCCCCTCCCCAAAGCTGGATCACCCATGCAAGGCATAGTTACCATGTTCAAGATCTCCTTGCTTCTCAGTGGTCCCATGGGAAACATTTGTTTTCCTTAAGGACCAAAGTTTCTGCCCCTGTGGAAAGGGAGGGGCAGCTGAGTGGTGATAGAAGCGTGGAATGAGGGTGGGGCAACCACCATCACCAGGCTAGTTTATTACCATGCAGAGCACACTCAATTGGCTCCCGGGCCAGTGGAATGAAAGCATGAGGGTGGTGAAAGTACTACCTTTGTTTCAGGATCAGAACTGGCTCCTGCTGTTGTTCTGGTAGTGTTCCTCATCATTATTAAGAGCTCCTATTTATACAGCATATAGTGCCAAGGATTCCCAGATCTATATGACCAGTCCTAACTTCTATCTTGAGCTCCAGTCTCACATTACCAACTGCTTTTTGGACATGCCAAACTAGATGTCCAATAAAGTCTCAAACCCAACATGTCCCAAATAGCATTCATCATCATCCCCCTCAAACCCTTGCCTCAGCTCAACTTTTCACTTTCAGTGAAGGGCACCACCATCTTCTCTATCACTCAGAATTACAATTTTCCTTAACTTCTCACTACATAGCCAATCTATAGTCAAATTTCATCACTTCTATCTCTACATGTCTTTTATATACATCACTTTCTCTCCACTGGCACAGCCTGGTTCAGGCCCTCATCATTTCTTGCCCCCCCCCACCCTGACTCCAATCCATTCACCACTCAGTTGCCCAAGTAATTTTCCTAAATTTTAGGTCTAACCATTTTATCCCCTCACTCAATATCTCCAGTGATTCTTTCCCTATTATTTTCAAGGTCAAATATAGAGTCCTCTGTTTTGCATTTAAAGCATCTTATAATGCAGTCCCTTCATGCCCTTTCTGGTCTTTGACACTCTGATGCCCTCTCCCTGCTGTGGTCCAGTTAATCTGGTCTTTTTGTGTTCCTTAATAATGATGCTCCTCCAATCTCCATGGTTTTGCTTTTCTATTTTTTTCAAAATGTTTTTATTGAGGTCTTTTTCTTTTTTACTTATCCCAAGAATCCAATCCAATCCAATAAATCCAATAAAAATTTTTTATGCACCTACTATATGTCAGGCACTGTGCTAAGGGCTAAGGAGACAATAAAAGAAAGACAATCCCTGCTCTCAAGGACCTTATAGTCTAAGGGGAGGGGACAACACCCAGAAGGGGCCTCCAGCAGGAAGTATCTTGTTCTGTGAAGCTGAAAAAGCCAGGCAGGGCTACAGACAGATTAGAGTGAGCCCCAAAGTCCAACTTCTTCCCTGTATGAAAGAAGACATTGGGAGAAGTTTTGTTCTCTGTCCTCTAGTCCACAAGGGAATGGAGGCTGAGGGAGGTAAAGTAACCCTTTTACTCCCCTTCCAAAAGAGCCATCACATATTATAAATAGTACTTTTAAAAGATGAAAAAGAAGAACCAACACAACAGATTGATACACTGAAAAAGTCCAAAAACATGTGCAACAGCTAACACCTCCCACTGCCATGAAGTTGTGATTTGGGTGGGGGGTATCCCCTCCCATGTCTTTATTCAAGTTCTGTTTGATCTCTATAGTTTTGTTGCATTTACTTCTGAATTTTTGGCATGTGTTTTTCTCCCATTTGCACCGCTATAGTTATACTGAAGATTGTTACTTGGCTTTGCTGACTTCACCCTGCATCAGTTCATGTAGATCTTCCCATGCTTCTCTGTATTTATCACACTGACCATTTCTTACAGCACAATATTATTCCAATACATTCCTATGCCATGATTTGTTTAGCCATTCCCCAATCAGTGAGCACCTACTTTATTTCCAGTCCTTTGCTACTGGAGGAAAAAAAGCTACCTCTCCACTATTAACTCCACCTGACTTCTGTTACACCCCTGTCTCTTTGCATACATTTGAGAAGAAGTCTCTTAATGGTCTCTCTGCTGCCACCATTGCTGTTGCTGTCCTTGGCTGCTGCATTCATTCACTGCACCCCCCGCCCATTTCTGCTGTCCTGGGGTGTTTGAGAAGGAAATAATATCTTCAGGTCTGGTTTTCCTTCTAAGAATGTTTTAAACATTTTTTCCTATTGTTGAACATCAATCTTTTTTCATTTTAGGTTAAGTTTAGATTGGTAGAGTAATTCACCTTGGGCATTCTGAGCTCGTTGCTCTTCAGAACACATTATTCCATTCTCTCCTATGTTTCCTATTGGGTGCAAGATAGTCTTGTGTTGTTCAAATTTCCTTTCCTTTTTGTTTGAAGGGCTTTCTCCTACTCACTTGAAGACCTTGTTTCTGACTTGAATTGTTAAATTTAACTTCCATGTGTCTTAGAATATGCAGTCTTGTTTTTTTCTGGAGCTAACCTATGAATTCTTTCCATTGATATTTCATTTTCCATGTTCAGAAGTTCAGGTCAGTTTTCTTGCTCAATTTCTTCCATTAAGATGTTCATGTTTCTTGACTTGTCATATTCTTCTAGGAGACCTATGATCCTTAGGTTGCCTCTTTGTATCTTATCTTTGAGTATGTTTTGATTGGTTCAAGAGCTTACTTTTTCAGCGTTATTGTATTTTTTTGCTCCTCTTCTTCTAGATTGTCCTTCACTTCTTTGTATTTGCATTCCCAATCAATTGTTTTCCCTTTCATTTATTTGGTGAGACTTATTGCTAATTTCAGTTTTTCTATTCTGTCCATTATTTTTTTGCTGTGTAGGCCATAAATTCTGCTCTCATTTCTCTTTTAAACTACTCAGGAGCAGTGTGATGTGGTTCCATGTTCTTCTCAGGTTCTGCAGGGTTCTCTTTCTCATTAAGTATTGGATAATTTTTCTTTGTTTTGGATATTTATTCATAAATGCCTGAACTCGTTTACTAGGCCTGGAAGCAATATTCCCTTCTGTTTTTAGTGTTTTTCCTGTTCTCTCTCCTTTCCTTCCCTCCCTCTTTCCT